>CM057087.1:34073205-35273205 GCA_029959045.1 Taenioides sp. WSHXM2023
AATAACATTTGCAGCCTTTTCTAAAAAACATTACAAAATCAAAGGCACAGTGTTTAAATCAGACTTGAAGATACTTATTTATGCAGTTGTCTCCATGCAGTAGACTATACTGCATGGAGACAAATGCATGAATAAGTATGCAGTAGACTATACTGTAATGGCCTGCTCGCTGGCCTCCAAACCAGCTGTTAGATAGCTGCAGTAAAGCAGGAAACAAAGAATCAGAATCAGAGTCCAGAATCAAAATGGTTTTGTTTAGCTATCTATAGGACTGACTCTTCTCTTTTGAAGTTAATTTTATGATGATTATTTATGTTTTATTCGTTTGCATTATGATGTTTATGCATGTCTTTTGCTGTAAAGCACATCAAATGACTATGTACAAATTGATTTATACAAATAAACTCGATTTGCCTCAGATTATGGATGTTCACAACACTATATGATAGAAATCCACTCCTAGAATTATGGAATTTTGGAACAGATAATTGTGAATATTTTTTTTTTTTTAAAAGACAGAAACCCTTTTTTTTTTTTTTTTTTTTTTTTAACATATTGATTTTATAATAGCCCTAATTGCATATTCTGCTTTAGAATTGACAGTGAGTGGCACTCATTTGGTAAGTACAGACTTAGAGGTTTTTTAGAGGTTTGCAGGATGGACTATAGGGAACATATAGTACGGCCTATTATAATGGCCCCAGTCTGTACCTGCATCAACAAATGTTCCAGTCGAGTTAGGCCTGGCAGTCACTGGTCTTAACTGTTTTAGAGTCAGCTTCAACTTGCAAAATTATGAAATAGACATAAGTAATGCAGCATTTTCATCACAGTGTCAAAGTATAGACATAATTAAAATTCTAAAATTTAAAGTGTTAAAATGTAGGAACAATCTGTAATCCCCTTTATGTTATTTAAGTATTTTCTTTTATTTGCATTGTCATTATGCGGTCACTTTTTTATTATTGGGTTAAGAACAGAACTCATTCTCCATGGTATAGTCATTCTAGTACAAGTGCACTGATATTGTCTTGCACTAGCCATGCAACTGTTTAATGCTCTTACACGTAATTTCGCTGTGACGATAAATCCCGAATCCTGAAAATGTACATTTCAGCGTAGCCCACCCGTAGAACTGCACTCACGAGCCCGCCACACTAGCCACTGTCATGTTTCCACCCCTAACCTGCAGTGGCGCTGTAGTGTTTGTGAACACACGTTAGCGTCAGCCATCTGCCGCAGTTGTCCAGCCGCATCGCGTCGTCCCAGTAGCGCCATAGCGGGAGTGGAAAATGGTGGATAGAACGAAAAGTCGAAAATGAGACATCTTAGCGAAAATAAGTCTCGGTAAGTGCGACAGAATGTCTGAATAAAGCCAGATGACTGTTTTAAATATGTGTTGACGCTGATCACTTGTGGGTGAATAATCGTTTGTCCGCCCTGCACAGACAAGGGTAAAGGTTCATTCGGCCGATCTCCACAATGCTAAAGCATTCTCCACCAGATTTACATAGTGTGCCATTTATGTGAAACGATACTCCAGGGTTTGACTATTTATGGATAGAATTAATCCATATGTGGATTTTGGCATTTTAGGTGCCTGTATGTTGTCTTTGAGGTTAACTGTATCCTGTTTTAACAAACGACGTCAAAACCATGCTAAACTTGCATCGTGGTGGTAGCCCAACTTGCTAGTTGTGGTTGTGATTCGTGGGCCAAGACGCTCTGGTGGTCTTGTATTTTTTGTCCGTGCTATCAAAGATAAAATCCCAATATTCTTTCATCTTTACTCACACTACACAAATTATTTCCCAAACTCGTGCTGCATTTTGTCCAACAGCACTGGGACACTGCTAACGTTAGCGTGCAGCGTGTTAAAGTTTGCTTAGCGATAACTGGGTTTGTTTTGTCTTCAGTTGGCACAGCCGTATCACAGCTTGGTGCATCCATAAAATACATATCTATTTGGCTGCACTGTTTTTGTAGCTCTTATTTTACGTGTTAAATAAGCGTGCAGCGCGGCCTGGTACAGACCGTTGAATCTTAGATTTGCTACTGTTGCATTGCTGATCACGGCCACTGCAAGTGCATCCCGCGAGTCTTTGTAGATTATTGAACATCGCATAGTTTCAGTTGTGTAGTATTTTTTCGCAGATTGCCCTCAATTGTTCGTTGTATATTTGTTTGATTTGTCGGACCACTCCCACTTCCTATGCTAAAATGTCCCCCATCACGTGGCACTATATCGTGATCACAGACATGCCATTGGACAATTCTGTGTCCGCAGGTCTTCTGTGGGTTAGGCGTATTGTGGCCCTAATTAAGAGGATTTGTTATATACATGAATATTTTGCATTTCAAAATCCTAGATAGGCTAGGTCACTTGGAAGAGTAAGCTGTTTTGTAACCAGAGTAAGCTGTTTTGTAACCACTATTTTGGCAGGTGATTGAGCGGCCATACGTGCCTACTACTTTTCTGTCAGTTCCCCTGTTCTGAATGTGACCTGAAGATGCATCCTTTCTTTTAATATGAAAACATCTTTGTCTGTACTATACTATTGTATAGTTGTTTTTTTATCCTTGTAATTTTGTTCCCTATTGAATGCTGATACTTTTCTTCCTTTTCCAGATACAATATTCTAAAGAAGATAGTCCTCTTTGACTGACACACTATATATACTATATATCCACTACATCTGGTAAGTAATGAATGTATACAGTATGGCATTTGGTTTTCTAGGTTTTACTTGTTTTTATTAATTTTGGATTTTATGAAGATATTATTAATTTAAATGTATACTGGAGTATTGTGATACCAGGGATTAGTGCATGCAGGGAACATGTAAAGGGGGCCACCAACTTCATTTTGCAAACTAAATTCCCAAGCACAATGTACCTTGTTTTGCTTTCTTTTTTTGAACTGTTGATGATGATTATGTTGTGATGAAAATAAAAATAAGTCCTAATACCTCTGTCCAGAGCTTCGTGAACCATCACCCTGAGGGACTAAAGCATTTGTGAGTTCAGTCTTGCTACCATATCCTAAGGAGAGATGCCAGTGGAAGCAGCAGCTGACAGCCCAGATGTCCCCTGTCCCGTTCGACGCAGCGGCAGACAGGCAAAACGCACAGACAAACTCGAGGAATTCCTCTCCACTGCCAAAAGAGCTGCAAGAAGGAGTGCCCCTCTCAGTCTTGAAGGTGGTGATCCTCCTTCTCAAACTGCAACTGATGCTGAGACAGCCTCTGAGGCTAGCTTTGATGGAAGCATTGAAGCAAAGCCGGAGTCTCCAGAGCGAAGGACAAGAAGTGGAACAAGGAAGCAGTATACGAGAAAAACACAAGGAGCAAGGCAGACTAGGAGCAAAGGAGAAGTCATGGCTAAAGACGAGGCCAGCTCTGAGAACGAGGAGGAGAACAAAGGAGAAGAGCCTTCGAAAAACCAGGTTGAGGACAAACCTGAAGCAACAGAAGTTGGTCCAACTATTCCTGATAAGACTAATGTTGTAGAACTACAGACTGAGGTGGTCTCTGAGAAGGAGGAAGACAAAAATTATAAGGAAACAGATGAGACTGAAGATGAAGAGCCTGAGAAGCCCGCAGTGTTGGTAAAACGTGGACCCATAAGAACATATATCAATAAAAAGAGAGCAGCCAGTAAGAACACTACTCCTGTTAAAAGCTCAGCCCCTATAAATAAAGCTGCCACCACAAAAGAAAACAATAAAACGAGAGCCGCTACCACAGCCAAGCTCCAGAAAGAAGATCTGGAAGACACCTCCTCTACGTCAACCACATCTTCTTCAGATGAGTCGGATGATGGAGGTTATGACCCCAATGCACTCTACTGCATCTGTCGGCAAAAACACAATAAACGGTATGTGCTTCCAGAAAATGAATTTAAATAAAATGTTCTGAGTAACAATACCTTTTCTGTAACACACTTTGTTTCACATTTGCAATTAACGCAATTTATATATAGCGCAGCATAGATAAGAAATTGATATATATTGACAATAACCATAATATTTATAATATAAGCAATGTTTTAAACATGGAGAGGACATATAGAGATGAATGTATAAAAAGAATTGCCATTAACTGCCATTATATGTGATCCTCAGGTTTATGATCTGCTGTGACCGATGTGAAGAATGGTTCCATGGTGATTGTGTTGGCATCACTGAAGCCCGGGGGCGACTGATGGAAAGAAATGGAGAGGACTATATTTGCCCAAATTGTACTGTCAAGAAAAACCAAGTTGTGAGACCAGCAACATCTACCCTGTCTACAAGCGGTGACAAACTAAAGGCTGAGACCGAGTCTCCTGCCCCTGTCATATCTCCTGAAAGGCTTGAGCCTACAAAGGACCCTGAGCGCATTGATCAGACTGGTCAGCCCACACAAGCCATTCCCCTCTCAACACCCTCTACTGCTGAAGAGAAGGCCGCTGACGACCTGGGAATCAAGGGGAGGATCGAGAAGGCTTCTAATCCCACAGGCAAAAAGAAAATCAAGATCTTTCAGCCGGTAGGTCACTGAACAGGCTTTAACTGTAATTTGTGTTGTTTTGTTGTTAACATTATGGTAATTGTAATGAGACTTGCATACAATCTATGAATGAATTAATGACTTACTGAGTTAATGAACTTTTTAATTGTATTTTTTACAAAATCAAAGCAGGTAGTGCAGCAGGCAGCAGAACCCAAAGCAGAGATGCCAGTAGCAGTATCTAAAATGGAGCAGAAAGCGCCATCGGACACAGAGAATAAAGTAGCTTCAAATGTGGAAGTGGATTCAACAGCGACTACAGAGGAGCAGGTGGTGGACAAAACGGAGGATGCTGCCCCCAAATGTATAGGACCTGGCTGCGAAAAGAATGCCCAGCCAGACTCTGTTTATTGTGGAAATGACTGCATCCTGAGACATGCTGCTGCTGCCATGAAGTCTATCACTGAGCCCAGTCAGAAGGACAAGATCAAGCCTCAGAAGTCGAAAACCAAGGTAACTCGGGTCATTTCAACTTTTAGTCTTCCCTGACCATCAATAAAATTTGATTGCGGTTTCAATTATTGTTGTCTGTTGTTCAGTATTCATATTTTCTATATCTACTTGAACAGTTGTATTCATTTGTACACATTAATGTTTTTTTCAAGACAATTTGAAATGTTTTAGTTTTCCAGCTGACTGGGATTCCATTAACATAATAATATTTACTAGTATTATTTTTCACATTCTCAATCATTTATAGCATTTGGGGTTACCAAAAAACTGAATTTGCTGTGGAATAGTTCTCACTATTTTTTACATTGTTTAATTTTTTTAAGTCCATGTAATAATACAGTATTGTATACAGTATTGTAACAATACTTTTACAATAGTTCCTGTCCTCAAAGATTTGCTTCTTCTGCTTCTAGTCTTGTCCACTGAGAGAGGGCTGTAGAGGCAAGTTGTTTCCAATTGGCTCTCTTCATAGTGGGCATGATTGGCAGCTAAGGAATTAAGCCTTTGAGGAGCTAACAGGGTATAGAAACTGATGTGCTCTTGCTTGTAACAAAAACATAGATTCTTGAAAAATTGTCTAAAATGTTTTAAGTGTTTTAATAATAATGCAAGTCTGGTTTTATAGCATACTTACATCTATGTACACAAGATTTTCTATCACACATGTAAAATAAGAGTTTCAAAGGTATTTTAAAAAAATTGGATACAGTAAGTTGCACAGAAAGTGCTAATTGAGAAGTCAAGCTAATATTCAAGTTAATATTTGCCCCACAAAAACCTGTATCAATGTCTTTAACAATGATTAGCTCAAGCTCTGAAGATGTAGATTTTTCAACCTGGCTTAATATCTGCGGTGAGTAGCTAGGAGTGTGTGCCTTTAACTTCCTTGTACTCAAGCATAAAGGTCATTGTAAATATTGTTGTGACAAATACTGAACAGATTATGTTCAGTCACAGTAAGTGAGGAGAATGAGTACAAAAGATGTAGCAAACAGTTGAAGTCAACCAACCCTGTTGTTTTTTAGGAGTTTGCTTTACTGCTCAGAACTATGAGTTTAATTATTTACTGATTTAAGTACAAATAGGCTTAAAAGAAATCATTGTTATCCATGAAAATGAGACACTTTGCATACAGACTACATACAGCAGTATGGTTTAATTTGGCATAGTTTGATTTCCCACATCAAAGTCTGGGAACTTACCACTTCATTATCAAGAATCCTTATTGCTGAATAAGTCTTGACTGACCTTAGTTCAGTAATGTATTTTAATAAAAATCTGTTTTTGTCTTCTTTTCACCTCAAAGAGCGCCACTTACAGTAAGAAGAGGCGGAAGGTGGACAGTGATGAAGACTACAGCCCTGATACAGATGAGGATGATGAAGACGCACATGCAGAGGAACAGCCACCACCTCCTTCCACGGCGTCTTGGTCCAGTGACCATAATTATATTGCTGTCACTCCAGAAAAGACTGCATCTATATCAACAACAGTTTTAAACAAAAAGTGTATGTATCTCATTGAGGGTCTCGAGCTGCTGTTGAACCGCTTGGCTATTGTTTACATGTGATTTTAAGTATTTATTGATGGTAATTATCTATACTTTAACCTGACTTCAGTGAACCTGTCTGCACACAATCTGGTACTATTTTTGCTTGTTTGTTCTGAATGTTTTAATGAAACCATGAATCCTGCTGAAAAGGTAAGTTATAGGTAGTGTTGCGGGTAAGTATTTCAATATGAGTCAGAAATCATAAAACAATGAGCTTGATTAAAGGTCACATAGAGAAGCTGAAAGACATAAAAATGTCATGAGCAAGAGAATAGGAGGCATCTGTGGTTTTGTCTTATTCTATATGTTCTGCATCCTGGGCACCTGATGGGATCAGGAAATGGCTTGCCTTGTATTTCATCAACAGGTAGGTGTCAGAATTCCCCAACATGGATTGTAATGTCTTTTGGCCTGTGCTTGTAAGTGCCACTTTGTACCCCAAGTGTTAATTTTAATACAAGATCTCATGTAGGTACCTGGCTTTTTAATAAAAGGTGATTATGAGAGATTTTTGGAAGCCTCCATTGATTATGTGAGCAGTGTTGGCATGCTGAGATGTCTTCACCCGTACTAAGTAATCATATAAAACTGACTGATCTAAAACATTTAATGGAGACTAGCATTATTGGATGAACTCCATACAGAAGGCAGTCACTAAAGAAGACCCTGGCACATGCTGGTTCACTTTGAGATGCTGCTGTGAAGTTCAGATTGGCTCCAAGAAGACTGTGAAGATGGAGGCTCAGTGCAGTGAATGAGAAGTCTTCAGCTTTGCACACATTTTCACCTGATAGTTTTGGCATCTGCCATCTTTGCTGTTTTTAATGAACTGTGGATGTTACTGACTTTATAGTATTCTATTGATTTGTTCAAACAAGATGAATGGATTTAGAAATGTCAAGTTGTTCTTGTAGGGTAGTTTTGAATACACATTATCACGCACATGTATGATGACTATGACTTGAAAAGCTGGTTGTTTTGGAAACTTGTGGTTTCAGTGTTGAATTATGTGCATACAAGTTTGTTTTGTTTTTTTGTTTTTTGTTTTTTTTTAAACGACAAAAAGCAAAATGAAAATGAGCAGTGCTCCTGGTTTGGATGGCTATTAGGTCAGGCAAAGATAACAGCAGGGGCACTAAATAATTGATAAATTATTGCTGGTTGCATATTTTATGATATTAACATTTTTATTTCAGTGTGGAAAAAATCCCAAATCTCTATAGGTTTTTAACACCCACATTTTTTTTTTTTTTTTTGTCTTCGTCTTCTACCAGATGTGCCAACAATAGATTTCTTATCCAATCAGACCATAGAGTTGAACAAAGTTATTTTACTGTGGGATTAGAAGTGCCTCAATTGGATGTGCTACCATTAAACTAAAACAAGACTTGGATAAATTTCAAATAAACATGAAATATTGGAATTTCTTATTCAATGATATAAAATATATTGTACATCATATGAGATGACACACTTTGATGAGGTGATTTATTTTGATTTTAATTGCAAAAATACACTTGTGAAAAGATTGGCAAAGTGATTTTAGAGATGGTGTGACATCAAACGCCATTACATTCCTTGATTGTGCTATTGATTATTTAAACCTTTTTTGCTTGTTCTGCATAATACGAGACATGACAACAAGTGTGACAACCTGTTCTTTGTGTGTCCAGCTCCACCAAAAGAAGATAAGCAACCTGAGAAAGAACAGAAGGTGAAGGATGTGCAGCCGGCGCTCGAAACACCTGCCACTGTTACTCCAGTTAAGCCAAAGAAGTCGGCCTCTCCTCCTCCCGCTAAGATCTCTAAGGTCTCTCCTAAGGGCAAAAAGTCGAGTCGTGAATCCAGTAGCTCTAAAGCATCAAAGAAACCCACAACAAATCCAAGCAAAACCAATGCAAAGTCCAAGAAACCAAGCTCTACTCAGCCCTCCTCCCAATACCCTGCAGGCCCAATCCATGTTACTGGAGCTTTGAGAGTCACAAAGTCCAGCTTTACCATCCCCAAGAAGCAACCACAACCAAAAGACAGCCAGCCCCCAAGCCAGTCATCGTCATCATCATCATCATCATCCTCCAAGAGCTCCTCATCTTCAAGTTCCTCCAGTCACCACCACCACTCCTCATCTAGACACTCGCATTCAAGTTCACCTGCACCACCTGCCTCTCCCATGCCACCTCCACCCAACAACCAGATGAGACAGAATATACGCCGCTCACTGACGGACATCTTGTATAAGAGGTGGGAATTTTTATGTTTTAATGTATATTTTAATATTTTAAAACTGAACTAAAGCAGTCAGTCTCCAATCATTCATATATATGTGTGTGTGTGTGTATGTGTATATGTATATATATATATGTATGTGTGTATATATACATATGTATATATATTTATATGTATATATGTGTGTGTATGTATATATATGTGTGTGTATATATGAATGATTGGAGATTGACTGCTTTAGTTCAGTTTTTCATAATTAAAATAAGTGTTAACTAAGTTGTTCTAACCATCAGGGTGAGTGACAGTGACGATCTGAAAATGACTGAGAGTGAGGTGGGAAAGCTTGCATATGCTATTGAGAGGGAAATGTTCAACCTTTGTCTCAGCACTGACAGCAAGTACAAGAACAAATATAGGTCCCTCATGTTGCATCTGAAGGATCCCAAAAACAAAGTAAGTTGGCCTGCATCACAGTTTACCTTTATACGCACGCTTCAATTAGCTTATTATAATATTTTCTTTTATTACAGGGCTTGTTTTACAGGGTTATTGGAGGAGAGGTTACTCCTTTTCGACTTGTGAGACTAAGTTCGGAAGAGCTACTTTCTAAGGAGATATCAGAGTGGAGGAAAATGGAGGTATCAGAGGTATTTAAAAAAAATATACTGATGTAAATATACATTTCAAAAAACATTCCATTTTAATTTGTTCTCCTGTTTGCACAGTCTCCAAGATCTCATTCCAAACACAGACATGAATCTCGTAACATTGACATGGAGGACGCTCCCCCTACGTCAGATGCAGATGTATGTATGGCCGCATCAACTTCATCCTCTCGTTTGGCCTCTTCTGCAGTAAGTGATGCCTCACTGCTGCTCTTTTTTGTCTTTTACTATCCAATAATGTACACTTAAACTGCATATTTAACACCTAGCTTACCTTTCATTATCTCTCTAGCTTTCCTTTGTTAACATTACTTGCCTCTTTCTTGTTAAAATGTCTCACATTAACCAAGTTGGGTGTCCATGAGATCTTATTGTGAATACTACTGTTTTTGACTTTAGGAGCAAGATGAGACAAGCTCTATACCACCAGGTTCCTCCCTGCCTGCAACTTCTGAGGGGAGCAGCATGCCTGATATTTTTAGCAGTATGCTTAAAGACACTACTTCAGAACACCGGACCCATCTGTTTGACCTCAACTGTAAGATTTGTACAGGTAAGTGCCACTTACTGTGATTTTAGTTTAAAATCCTCCAAGAATGCATTGTGTTATACTCAATAGCAGACAATAATTAAATATATTACCTCTTAGCATAATTATAAACCTTAATCTTGGTGTCACTATCCACGGAAATATATTGACAGTGCTCTAAAATAACCTGTCCTGTTTATTCAGGTCAGAAAAAAGAAGAGGAGCTTTTGGCCAAAAAAGAAAAACATGCTAAAAAAGAGGTAAAACCACCAAAACAAGAGCAGACCTCTTCCAGGTCTGGAGATGTCACACCTGCATCCCAACCCCAGCCTTACCAACATCAGGAAGCCTACACCTACCAACCCACTCCCATTGTGTCCTACGAGCCAACTAACATTGCCTACGAGCCAACAAGTGTGGACCTTTCAATGCAAGAACCGCAATTACAGATTTATCAGGAAGATCCGAATCTCTTGGTGCCACCTGCAGTTGCTGCTCCTGTGACTCCTGCGGTCTCCTCTGTGACCATTACCCGCAGAGATCCACGTATGGCCCGGCATGGCTCTACTGGGGCAGTTGCTTTTACAGTTCCAGAGAAACCTGCAAACAACTTGGCAGAGCCACTCCCTGCTGCTCCAGTTTCTGCACCTGTAGAGCTGGGCCCAAAAGTTCCATTACCAATGCCACCTGCACCACCACCTACAGTGGCTGTGACCAAAACGGTTAAAGCAAGGTGCTAAATCAATCTACTTACAATATTATTGCATTTGAATTAAATAATTTTTAACTCACAACACATTAACTTTACTGTATACAGTTCTGAGCCTCCACCCGAGGGTGAAACGGCAATCTTCCTTCATGGCCAAGAGAAGATCTGGAAAGGATTTATGAACATGCAAAATGTTGCCAAGTTTGTGACCAAAGCTTACCTTGTGTCAGGATCTTTTGAACATCTTAAAGAGGTAAGTTAATTTATGTGACATTACAACCAATGAAGTATATTCTTTTGACGTTTGTATCCTTCATGAGATTGTCCCACCCCCCCACAGGATTTACCTGACACCATTCACATAGGTGGAAGAATATCTCCTAATACTGTGTGGGACTATGTAGGGAAACTTAAAACCTCATTGTCCAAAGTAAGCATAGTTGCACATATTTATAAACGTTTTTGTTGTTTGTTTTTTTTAGAGAAATTGTATGTTAATATACTATTGTTGACATGATTTTTGTTGTAGGAACTCTGTTTAATCCGTTTCCACCCAGCCACGGAAGAAGAGGAGGTGGCCTATGTCTCTCTCTATTCATATTTTAGCAGTAGGAAGAGATTTGGTGTGGTAGCCAACAATAATCGTCGAATCAAAGACCTGTATCTCATCCCGCTTAGTTCTAAGGACCCATTACCACCCAAACTACTGCCCTTTGATGGTCCAGGTAAGCATTCCCAGTCCACAGTATGTGCAGTATAATTGCATTATTTACAGATTATACAATACATGTGTTTGTTCATGTTGCAGGACTCGAGCCAGCACGTCCCAACCTCCTCCTTGGACTTTTGATTTGTCAGAAGGACAGGAAACGTGCTGGTGTGCCTGTTGATACTGATGAAAAGAGGTCCAAAATACAACTCAAAGACACAGATGACACTGGCTTACCGAAGCCGATTCCCCTGGCAAAAGCAGAAAAAAGTTCACGAAATGCCCTAGAAATTCCTTTTAGCACAACTCCTCCAGGTTCACCTCCACCCATTTCCTCTGAGGCCCCAAGCAGTACCATTACCCCTTCCTCTGTTCTGTCTTTCCTGTCATCTGTTCAAGCCTCTGCTGCAGCGGCGAGCACTGGTAAAGAGTCTCCATCCTCATCAACTGCTAACCCTTCTGTGGCATCAGCCACTCCTCTCCAGACAATTCTCAACACACTTTTTGGGAAGAAAAAGCAGGACTCTGAGGCTTCTAACTCTCCACCAGATCAAGCTGGAGAGACATCTGCTCCATCTGTTAATATTTTAGATCCCATTGTTAAGCAGTTTGCATTGTCTAAAGAGAAGGACTTGGTGGACGATGAAGATGATCGACCATACGATCCGGAGGAAGAGTATGACCCGAGCAATGGTTACAATGTCCCAAAAAATCCTGCCAGATTAGAAGGAACAACTAAGGTAAATTTGCAGCCTGACATTGTAGCCAATGATGGTGATGATGTGGCTTATGACCCAGAAGATGAATCCATTTTTGACAACGTCAAAACAGTGGTGCCTGATCAAACTACAATAGAAAGTGACTGTAGGAGTAAAGCACAAACAGTTTTGGAGAGCCTTAAACAGACAAGTCACCAGATTCTCCAAAAGCAGGAACAACCAACAGAGGCACTCTTAGCTCAACCCTCTAAATCGCTTTTGGCTAGTACTCAGTTGCTTCAACTTGGTAAGAAAGTTGAAGAACTGGTTAAGTCCACATCAGTTTCTCCTTTAATTAACCAGAACAGAGATCCCAGACAAAGAGGGGATCCTCACCAGATTGCAACAATAAAACAAGAGGAAGCACTTGAGGATAATGAAGGGGCAGATGTCTCTGCATCTTCAGAACCTAAAGCTTCAGAACCTAAGGCTCCAGCACCAGTGATCTCTGAGGGCCCTGAAGCAGTGAAGTCCACTCATGAACCAGACACAATACAGTCTGAGGATGCTGTGAAAAGTGAGACACTTCCTTTCATTATGGAGTCAGTCAAAGATGAGGTGTCTATTCCTTTGTTAGGAGAAGAAGTTGAAACTGATATGGAGGTCAATTACATGGATGAGAGCAAAACTACAACTGAGCAACCAGAGCCTGACAAGTCTGAAACGGAGGCAGACAAATTCAGTATTTGGCCAAATGCTGCCTCTATTCTTAAAACGTCTATGGAAGCAGAGTATAGGGAAGACAAAGATGAAAAGGATTTCTATAATAAATGTACAAACAGTTCCATTATGACATCCACAATTCCAGTGCTTACTCAGAGCTCCGCCATGGACAGCAAGCCCCATCATATGTCTCGTCACATTCCTCCACCTGCCTATGACAATGAATACAGGCCTCCACCTGACATATCACCTCCGTCCACCTTTACACGAACAGACCCACTGCAGGGACAAAACCTACTGA
Organism: Taenioides sp. WSHXM2023; assembly: GCA_029959045.1. Lineage (NCBI taxonomy): Eukaryota > Metazoa > Chordata > Actinopteri > Gobiiformes > Gobiidae > Taenioides > Taenioides sp. WSHXM2023. The sequence continues at coordinate 34,086,321 of CM057087.1, forward strand.
TGAGACCCCCACCCATGACTATGCCACCCCCCATGCAAGGACCCCCTCCCATGTCTGGTCCACTGACAATGCAAGGACCCCCTCCCCCCATCCACATACCTCCTCCTGGTCACAGACCGCCCCCAGTGCAAGGGGCTACTGTCCAACCCTTTGGCCCACTACCTGGCACTTACTCATCCTATCCAAATCAGTGGTCAACCTCGCAGCCCCCTCCTCAACAGCTGCCCCCTGGCCCTCCTCAGAACATGATGCCAAACCGAGGACCACCCCCTCCCTTCCCTCCTATTGCCCAAAGAGGACCTCCTCCTCAGATCTTTGACGCATCACTTCGACCACAACATGTGACACCCGGTCCTCTCCCAGGTCTTCCTCCACCCTCTAATTTTGACCCTCAGAGCGGCATCCCACCACCTCGATTCACTGGCCCACCACCACCTTTTAACTTGCCAGCTAACAGGGGTCCTCCACCACCTTTCACTGGACCTCCACCTGGGCTTTTTGACAACCGGCTTCCTCCTCCGTCTCACTTTCCTGCACCTAGGGGACTCCCTCCCTCTCAGTTTAGTGCCCATGGAGGGCCACCACCCCCTATTGCAGAGCAATTTAAAAAGGACAGTCCTTTCAGTGTTGAATCACACCAGCCCCCAAATACTGTCAGCATGTACAAGGATCAAGGCCCGCCACCAGGTTCTGGTTTTCGGGGACCTCCAACCAGTCAATATGAGGACAGAAGGGGCCCCCCTCCAAGTGGAGACATGAGCGGGCAACATTTCAATCCTCATAACCAATACAGCTCCAGACATCGTTCACCTCCTCACAGAGGGTCTTTTGAAGAACATAGAGGTCCTCCACCTCAAGAAGGTCGTCCCCCCAGCACTCAGCCTTTTGCTGGTTCTGAGAGGTATCGCTTTGACCGTCACTCAGATGAACCCAGACCCATTCGCCACAGTGGTCCATTGCTGCCTACACCTTCAGATGATCCTAGATCCTCGCCAGGTCGCATGGGAACCCACAGTCCTGAACTACATCGAGAGGACCATTGGCATCGACAGTCTCCTGAAATGAGGAGGAGGAGCTCCTCAAATCGAGAAGATTCACCCCATAGCTTTGGTCGCTTTGAGGGGAGCCACAGGGAATCTTCGTCTGGTACTCCACAGCTTCCTGAGGAGCTTCGACGAGAGATACCAGAGGATCGTAGACGGGAGCGGGAAGGGCCTCATCCAGGAAGACTGCCCTGGGATAGAAGTCAGACTAGGAGATTTAGTCGGGAGCAGGACTGGGAGCGAGGGAGGGAAAGAGAAGGGGAGCGAGGGAGGGAAAGAGAAGGGGAGCGAGGGAGGGAAAGAGAAGGGGAGCGAGGGAGGGAAAGAGAAGGGGAGCGCAGTCGTGAGAGGGACCGCAGCCGTGAGAGGGACCGCAGCCGTGGAACTGAGGGTGAACGGCTGAGGGAACTGGAGGGAGAGAGACATCGAGAGTCTGAAGTGGTGGACAAAAGGAGAGAGCGTGACAGGGACCGGGAGAGGGAGCGTGACAGGGGCAGAGAAAGAGAATCTGACAGAAGAGAACATGACCGTGACAGGGACAGAAACCGCGACAGGGATCGGGATCGGGAGCGAGAACGGGAGCGAGAGCGCAGGCGGGACCGATCTCGCAGCAGAGAGCGAGATCGTGGTAAAGAACGCATCCGGGACAGAGAGAGGGGGAGGGACCGGGATAGAGAGAGAGAGCGGCGAGACAGGAGTCGAAGCAGAGAGAAGAAAGAAGACAAAAAAGACTATAAACATGATTCATCCAGAGACAGTGAAAAGGCTGAGCATGACAAAAAATAATGTTGGTTTTATGCACTTGCAAATATTGAACATCTGTATGTAAAACTGTATTTGTAAATCTTCATTATTTTGACTAAAGTTTTTGACAGTATTTGTATTTTCTTGGTTTATACTTTTAAAGTGACATTTCCTGAAAATGCCTATTTCTTTGTGATTGTCTTACAGGCTTAACCACATGTAACTCCTGTCAAAATACATTTTTAATGAAACCAATAATGTAACTGATCTCTAACACACAATTTAAAGTGTAAATAGATGTCCATGTGTATATACTGATGTTTTTAATAAACTTTTCTAAGTAGAAAAAGTAAAAAGCCATATATGTAAAATGGGTAATGTGAAGTTTAAGCAACACTGTTGAGAACTGTGGGTATCGCACGGTACAATGTGTTTATGTTGAGCAGCTTTGAAATAAAAAGACTTCAATTGTCTGCAATGTAAAACCATCTCTTCCTTCTGTTTCTTTGTTTTACTTAGTAGAATGAACTTAATATATAACATTGGTGGAATGTAATGAGCTATAAATATCAAGAAAACAATACTTTTATATTTTTATTTTATATAGAATGCACAATTAGCATTTTGGTTAAAAAACAAAAATATATATAGACCAATAGGAAATAACTATCACATAACAATTTGTTTATAATATAAGAAATTATTAAGATTTTCTTTGCCCACAAATGTATTAATCTAGTTCCCATCACATTGTCACAAAAGTGGATTTGTTTAGATGCTTCATGTTTTGATGCTTTGTTTTTCCCATTTCATCTGGATCTTTATGGGACACCACACAAATTCTTCCTTCATGTCAAAGTTGAGATAAGCAAACTTAAGAAGACTTCTTCGTTGTTTCTTGTCAAGCACTGTAAACAGGAAGTAGTTTAGTACACTGTCCTTGACTCTTGGAAGTTCTCCATTCACCAGAGTCTCCTCCAAGAAGAAAGAGACCAGAGGGGCTTGGTAGTGAGCATATCCCAAGGTTCCTAAACACTTCAGAATCCGGGTGATCCTCAGATTGTTGTGAGAATATCTGTCAAAATTTTATGAAAATATTAAGGACTCATGTTAGCCAAAACCACAAACCAACAACCCACAACCAATCACCCAAGTGGAGACAAAAAATGAAAAAAAAAAAAAAAAAAAACCATCAGAGCTATTGAAAGTATTTTGACCCCTGCTTTGATCTTAGGTCAAATGATGAGACCATAGACATGCATAGCCTGCTTTTAGACAGGACTATGAAATTTAGGACAAATGAGTAATAGCATAGCAATAACAATATAATAGCATTCTTGAATCTAGCATTTATAGACAATAAAGGTCTTGAATGAACAGTCTGAGAACCTCTAATGAATATAGAATATTGCATTCTGTGCTTGAAGGAAATTACTTAAATGAGAGCAAAGAGTAAAATAATTAAAAACTTCTATTTGGCTATAGATTAAGACATGTTTATGTGTAGGGAAAAGGTCCTCAGATTGTTTGTAGATATAATATTTAATTTGAAAGGTTAAAGAATGCTAACCAGGAAATGCAATTCAATTATACTCCTCATGCCAAATTTCATAATCCTGTCATAAAGTAGGCTAAAGTCTGTGTGCACTAAAACACTACTACTACTACTACTAAAGCAGGTTTTTGTAGTAATTGTCCTATTAGTCAATAAAAAAGGCCAAAATCAAGTTGCATCCACCTCAGATATCTTTGTAGTAGGGCATTTTATGATCATACTAGATGTTTTTTGAGGGGCCTTTTTTAGAATTGGCCACTAGACCAGTAGCATACCTGTTCAGATTGGTGAATCGATTTTTCCAATTCAAGGCTCTCTTCACCTCTCCAGTTTTCTCATCACACAGCTCAATTCCATAGAAATCCAACATGAGCTTGTACGATCCAAGCAGACGTTTTCTTGCTGTGTCACTCTTGCAAAATTCCTACATGGGCATAAACATAATTAGTAACCTATGAATCATACTTTTTAAACCAGTGCCCTGCTCAGCCCACCTTTATTTCCTCTTCTGTGAGTGTACTAGCTTCAGGATTTACTCCTGGCTCTTGCAAGGGAAACAACCTGTATGCAATTTGAAGTAATTACAAAACAGGCTATACGAGGCCTAAATAAAGATTACAAATAGGTAGGCTATGATATGACCTAGTATAGGCCTACATACTTACCACTGAATATAACTGTGGACAGACTCCAAACTGTCATATCTTCCTCTCCACGTAGTATGGTAGTCGCTTATGTATACACCTGTGAAACACAAGGGTCAACTAGGCCCTTGAAGTAGTAAAGAAGTAGCCTATTATTATGACCTATACTTACCATCAGGTGAAGAGGGCCGCTTTCCAAGGTAGAAGTCCAAGTTTGGGTATTCATCCTGTTCAGAAAGAAGAATAGTAACTATGTTTTTAGGCCTTAACAGAACAGTTTTTGTTGAGGAAGAAAATCAAAGGCAGCCTACAGTTTCACGGTCTTGATAATCCCAACGCTGAAAAGGCTTGATCTGGATAGAAGAAATTAAGAATGACTAAGAATATTAATAAATAATCTTGCTGTTATACAGGCCTTTTTAGTTTACCGGATAGTTGTGTCTGTAATTCTGTAGATCCCTGGCAGCTGCTTGAAATCTCTCAAATTTGTACTGTTAGAAATTTGCGATAAAAAGAAAGATAGCCTAGTATTAAATGTTTCCTCATTTGGCTACACGAACAGACTGGATAAGGTGGTTTAGGCTGACTTACCGACTGCCTGTTGGAGACCTGCTTAAATGTGTACGCCGTCCACTCTCTCTGTCCCCCTTGAGCGCTTTCTTCGCTTTCTTGGTGAATTTGGTCGTGGCTGTCGTCCGAGTCGGTTTCCCAGGTGGAGTCATAGTCACAGTGATATTCATCGGAGCTTTCGCCCCACGCAGGGCAGTGGTCCTCCGGGAGGGCGCACGGATTGTTCTCCGCAGGCTCCTGCACGGGGGTGGTGGACTCCCCGGTGTCCTCGTCATCGGTGAAAATATCGGCCTTCTCCGAGTCTAAAGAAGTTTTCTCTTTTCTGGACTCATTACGACCATCAAGGCCTTTAACCAAGTACCTTACCGCCAACAGCGGAACTGCGAGTCCTAAACAGACTTTGACAATGTAAAACCAGGACCCTGAGAATGCTTGTCTCAGCCCCTCCAAAAAAGACCGGCTTTTCACCCACCAGAACATCCTAAACAATACTTGTTTAAAATGACGATAAAGCAGCAACATAACCATTGCTGAAATGAAAAAAAAAAAAAAAAAAAAAGCAGAACACTTCTTTTACTTTCACTTCCCTGGAACGCCCCTATATTTTAACCTAAAGTGAAACCTAACTGCAAACTAGGTCATTTGTGTCAATAGACTGAATTAGTCTACATATTGACATAACATAGCATTATTATTCGTTGTTATTTTATTATTTTAGTTATTATTTTTATTTTTTTATGCCTTTATTGGAGCAACATCCTCTTTTCAAGTCTCACCGGTTGTTCTACGCTTTTGCCACTAGGTGTCAGGAACCAGAATTGGACGATAGCAATTGATATTCTAAATTATAGCCGAAATGCACAACCTCATGTCTGACCAAATAAAAAGCGTATCAGTTTCTTCTGTAAACTGTAGGGCTATTAAGATTTTCATCATGTAATGTTTTCATAATAAAACAGGTCTACGTACAGATAGGTACAGATTTTTAAATAGGCTACATACTGTAAATATGATATAGATTAGCCCTATTTAAAGGTTATGTATCTGTATAAAACGGTGTTAAAGTAATGACTTCTATAATGTAGACCTACATTTTAGGAGGAATAAAGAGAGATTTAAACTCTTTATGAACTCTTTATGAACAATGCCCATTATAGAGAAAAAACAAAGACAACTAGGCCTAACTTTTAAATGGATTCAATATGTGGATCCTTTCCACATCCTCAACATATGGTCATATGGACATATGAATATATGAATAGAACAATTAACTGATTATGACTACTCTAGTGTAACAAGTGTTTTTTCTCATCCACAGCTCTGCCTTTACTCTACAATTTGTTTGACAGCACCACTGACATAGGCTTAAAATGACAATACACATCATAAGGGGACATTTTCCTCAAACACTGTAGGTAGAATGAGACTTTATGATGTCTATAATGGCACCCTTTATCTCCATGAGTGTCACCCTCTGCTATCAGATTTAGAGCATTGTGTTTGCATTTCTCTGCCTCATTCTCTTCCAATGAGGAACACAGGCACTGAAATATCTGTTCCCAGAGGACATCCTGCCCTTAATGTCTTCCTGCACTATGCAGCTGTGCAGATCAGGTGAGATACAGGCCCAGCATCAGATAGGCACCAATCATAACAAATATTGTTTTGTTCTTCATATTACTTGTGTTCATTTGTATAATGTTGAGGTTTTGCCTCTGCAAAGTTAATTTAGCTTACTGTTTTCAGTGTTTTTTAAAAAGATTATTTAGACAAAGCAATTAGAACATTTATTAAGAAACAATAAATGTTCTCACTCAGTATTCTGTAATTTCGTCTCCTCTTTTGCACAATTCTGCTCTGTCATCCTGAATGTTTCTCATGTTTAGATCCTGCACCCCAGTGAGGCTGACATGCATTAAAGAGTGCTCAAATGTGTCTTGGTTATACCACTTTCCTATATGTTCATATGTTCATATGTTCATATAGGCTTTTGTTAACAACAGGTGGTTTCTACTGCCTGCTAAAGCTCTGCATGTAATAAGCTCTCACAAAATGGAGAGGAAATTGCAACTGCACACAGTGCAGCCTTGATCATGTTTTGCACTGTAGAGACTTTGTAACAAGCCTGTCTACAAGAAGGAGTTGTCACCAGGCATTCTTGTGTTGAATGAGGACATTTTGGAAAGTTCAAACGCTGTGTATAACTGTGGGAAATAAAGGTCAACTGCCACTTTATAATGTCTTGGCACAAGAACTTCACAAAGCAATTTGTGTTCAGCTCTGCAGAAATTCTAGTTCTGAAGTTGCACCCTTATGTCAGTCTTTTATTGTTGCTGAAGTTTGGAAACGCCAATGAAATGTCTCTGTGAATTTTAAATAGACCTAATGATCTGTGAAATAGGCTACTAAATTAATCACACTGATCACAGGATCAACGTTGCTTATTCTAATCACTTTGTCTTGCGCATTGCCCGGGCAAGCTTTCCTCTCATAAATGTTTAGTAGAATTTTCGCACGTCAAGTCTAATGTGATTGGCCTGCATCCTCTTAAGGTCAAGGTGCCGCCAGCGCTGGGCTCAGGTTGCCTATAACTGACGCAGACACGCCTTATTGTGCCACTCCAGTCCACGACGCACTAATTGGTCAAGTCTTCTGTTTCAACACTGGAACCAGCTGTAATCTTAGCAGGCCGCGGGGCCCCGCCACATAAAGTGATGGAGATGAATGTGGAGCGTCCCAGATGCTCCTCTGTCCAGTGTGTGTGTCTCGGAACCTCCGCTCCACGCGCGTCCCGGTGGTGAGGATGAAGACGCAGAACATCAGGACAGTTTGTCTCATCGTGTCCATGGTCTTTTACCTGATCATAGGGGCCGCTGTGTTTGCTGCCCTGGAGTCCGAGAGGGAGAGCTCCAGGAAGAAGGCGCTGGAGCAGGAATTGAATGAGCTGATGAACAAGTACGGCTTCTCGGACAGCGACTTCAAACAGATCGAGAGCGTGGCGCTGCAGTCCGAGCCGCACCGAGCGGGCCGCCAATGGAAGTTTGCAGGATCCTTTTACTTTGCCCTTACAGTCATCACCACAATAGGCAAGTAGCCTGCACTTAACTTGGCCCTGTTAAGTGCGGCAGTGTCGGAAGCCTAAGTAGGCTATAGCTCCGATGTGTAGTAATCTAGGGTATGCTGTAGAATTTAATAAACATGCCATGCCCGAGGCTAATGACCCAGATATAAAGTAGACCTGTTCAAATCAAATAGGTTACAGCTTTTGACAAACATTTGACAGAATGTTGACAAACTTGTTGATGTTTTCATACAGTGTTACAGACGATTATCCAGACAGAAAGCAGAATGGGCCTCACACGAGTCTCTCACTGGTAGTTCCTGCTTAAAAGATGCTGGAAAAAAAACGAAAAGGCCAGGCTCTGATCGCCAGTCTCTGCTCTGAATGGTCACTACCCAAACCCAGCACCTGCAGCCAATCATAAGTCAGTGCTAGTGCAGCCTCTGCAGCTCAGGGAGTGAATTCTGCAGGATCTGAGCTTTCACATGAAATATGGCCTGCACTTGTATTGAGAATGAGAAAAACTTATGTGTCTCAATATACAGGTTAAGGCACTGGCAACCCGGGTTAGTTTGTGATTGTATTGGCCTACCTTTTTGGAAGAAGTTAGAGCACAGGCTATATACCCTCATTTTAAGTGTACACAGATGTGCAGTAGGTGTAACAGCCTACACAGATGTGGATGTGAGAGGGATTTAGATTAAGTTATTTAAAGGGACAGTGCATATTAATAAACATATGGTTTAAATGGGGTGTAGGAGGGGTCTGTCCACAGCATCCTCTGAGCCAACTGCCTTATTCACTATTTGATACTAAATTATTTCAGCCTCACTCAGCTATTGTAGTTTTGCATGGAAGTAACTCATTCAGTCTTTTTTCCCATCACAATATGATGATCAGCTGTTTTGTAAAGGACTGCAAAAACAAGTACAAATCTAAAAGAGGCAATACTAAATATCAATTTATTCCAGGTGTACTGGACTAATACAATTTTAATAAGTGGTTCGTCAGAGGAACATTCTTGTTACGAAGCTGTAGATGTCATCTGGTAGAACACGCATTGTGAATATACTTTTTCTGTGTACTTTTTGTTTATATTTATTACTCTACTCTTCTCATGATCTCACGGGACACCAGTGTCTACAGTGTTACATGCCAGGGTAATTTTTTACAACAGTATTCAGCAAGTTATTTTAAACTGCTTTTAAAAACACATTGATAGTTGGAATAGCACTTTTTTTTTTACCTTGGGTTTTGTTGAACCTGTAGCCTATTCAGTCACACTTGACCAATACCAAAGGCCAGAGGCATATGCATAATAGATAAATGAGGACCAATTAGCCGTGGAAAAGAAACAGTCTTAAGGTTGTAAGGAGCTATTAAGACCTATAATGCCTATAATGTTTGCACATTACGCACATTGGACCACAAGTCTATATGATTAGATTTGATGGCTTTGACAAAAAGGAGCTGAACACAATAATAGCTGAACAAACACGCTTAAACCTGTGATTTGATTGTATATAAAAAGAATTATACTAGAAGCCCTTATTTGTCCCCTTATGTTCATTTCTATCCTTTTAAGGAAATGTTGCTTCAAAATCTGTTTGAGTGAGAAACAGACACAGAGTAAACCAATCAAAAATGTGTTTTAGACTTAGACTTTGACTTAGGCTTAGATGAACTTTATTGATCCACAAGGGAAATAATTTGGACATAGTAGCTCACACATCACCATATATTTTAATAACAAGAATATAAATGGTAATAATACATTTTAAAAACATTACCAAAAATAGTAAGAGAATGTCAAAATAAGACATAATTATATAAATGTAAGTAAAAATAAAATATAAAATATACATACAAATATATCTCAGCTATATACAAGAGGTTGTAAGGAGTAAAGGAAAAACAAAGATAAAATAGTGATTGACGTAAGGTGAGTTGTTGTTACAGTTTTTGTGTTTGTTTTATACAAGTAGAAATATGTACATTACTTCCAAACCCACTATCACATAAAACAAATAATACAAAATAAATACAATTCTTGTACAGTACAATCAACATGGATGGGACTTTGTTTACATCATTAGTTACTGATCAATGTCTCATCACTGAAATGGACTGCAGTATCTCTTACACCCTGCCGTCTAACATCACCTTACATAACCCAGCCTCTTGTCTCTTTGTTTTGCAGGCTATGGCCACGCTGCTCCCTGTACCGACTCAGGGAAAGCTTTCTGTATGTTTTATGCTGTTTTGGGCATCCCTTTGACCCTAGTCATGTTCCAAAGCCTGGGAGAGCGTATTAACACCTGTGTGCGTGTGGTGCTAAGTCGGGCTAAGCAGAGTCTTGGCCTGCAGAAGACTAATGTGTCTATGGGTAACATGGTGCTAGTGGGTCTCCTCTCCTGTGGTAGCACACTCTGCATAGGAGCAGCTGCTTTCTCTCACTTTGAAGGCTGGTCTTTTTTCAATGCATACTACTACTGTTTTGTTACTCTAACCACTATTGGATTTGGGGATTTTGTTGCCCTGCAAGAGAAGGACGCTCTGGAGAGGAGGTACCCGTATGTTTTATTCTGTTTTACTTACATTCTCGTGGGGTTAACAGTTGTAGGTGCTTTTCTCAATCTTGTGGTTTTAAGGTTTTTAGCAATTAGCAGCGAGGAGGGTGTTTCAAAGCAGGAAATAAGTAGTGAAAACCAACATTCTGAGCCCAAGGATACACAAGATGATCCAGAGTTGGGGGTACAAACTCATAATTTGCAGTGCAAGGAAGAGGCTTTCCGTAATAGCAATCTGAGTCTTCCAATGGAGACAAGCAGGAGTTGTGTGAACCTTCTCCCACCTTCCCCTGTGAAAGACAGGATTGCAGTCACATCACAGCGAAAGAAAAACGGTCAAAATCCAGTGCTAAAAGTTTTATGTTCCTGTCTCTGCTGTGATGCTGATGATGACAGCCCCGCCCACTTACATCCTGACGATATGGAAGGACATTGTAACCCTGTCTTCTATAACTCTATCTCCTACAGAGTGGACCAGATCTTAAGCAGTACCTCATCATCTCAAAACTCTCCATGTAGCTGTGTCCTATACCATCAGCACTCCAGGAGAAGGTCATCCATTTGAAGTTGGCATGAAAGATTGATAATTTTGTGAGTGTGCTGTAATTCAGAGACATTTAAAGGTGTATATCTAAATAGTGTAATCCTGTTGTCATTATGCATGTTTACGGTAACCCTTTGATATTATTTTGTCTACATCTGCTTAGATCAAAATGCTGTGTTTTGACTTTAAAAACACAGTGGAGCATTTTCCATATTACCACATGACATCACAAGGTAGAACAGAGTGTTTTCTGTTTGAGAGAAGAACTCAGTCTAAATATGCAGGATTTGTGTGTTAAACATGTGTGAATGAAACAAAACACATTTCCAGATATGTTTTTGATGAGGAAACAACATTATAACATAGATCAGAACACAGCATAATATGGACCCTTTACAATCTGTCTTAGAACTACATAAATACAATAGATTGTATTTCTCACCACACCTGATAATGGTAAGCTACTTCTGTAACCACAGCTGCCAGTCTGCACCATCGTTCCCTCTGACCACCACCAGTCACACACATTCATACAAATTGGCAAGTGTTGGCAAGTGTTATGTCCATAGTGTGGACAAAACAACATCTGTCAACTTTTAGGTTTGTTAACAAACTCTCTATCCACCGAGCAGGAGCCACTGTTTACCAATTATGAAAGCATTTTGTTTTGACAAAGAGCATCTGAAGTAGGCTCCAGTGCAATAACTTTTGATTTAAGAGTCTGTGTTGAATGGGTGTAAACATTATTGACAAAAGCACTTTATCATCATAACCTGATCCTATGTGCCTAAAATAAAACTGTTACATTGTGTGTAACTGATTAAAGCTATATCTATACTGCCACACTGAGTTTGCATTCATTTAGATCAAGTAACCACACAATAGACAATGACCCTTAACCAAAACGTCACCCTAAACACATCTTCTCATCAGTCTCTGTTGATTATAAACTTTGTATGATGCATTTGCAGCTATAGTGTTCAACAGTGGCCCTCAATTACAGTGGTTCTTTCTAGTAACCAGATGAAGAGTGATCTGATGTGAGAACTGTGACTTTCCTGAAACTGCCAATTAACCAGAAGAGCCATATTGATTCAGTAAGCACAGAGCCCAGAGTCCCTCGAGAGCAGCTAGGAGTCAAACTACCAAAACAAGAAAGATTTGACCACTTGACTGCTGCCAATTTCCCAATTTGCCTCATTTGAATTTTCTTTTTTTTCTTTCTTCCCTGTTAATATTTCAGTCATCTGTGGATGGCCTTTGCTCTAGTCCTCCACTCAGGGTCAGGCAGAAAATCACTGCAGTTTTGCATTTTATTATATAATTTACAGGGGTAAAGAAGCTGTGACTTCCATTTAATTACATGCACTTTTTCAAATGACCACTTGGGGGTACCATTGCACTGTGCATAAAAAGGCTGAATTAGAGCATAGGAGATGCATTAAGTTGTCGTAAACGTCCCCTGGAGACTGACTGGCATAATGTAAATATTAAGCATTATAAATACAAATTCATTTACTATGGGCTTTAGTCGGGGTACTGCTTTGTCAAAAAGCTCCTTAAATATGCAGGGTTTGTGTGTTAAACATGTGTTAAACACAACTCCAGGTATGTTTGTGATGGTGAAACAACATAACATATATTAGTAAATAAGGTAATATGGGCCTTTGACAATACAGAATAAGTTACTAATAAAAATCAAAACCTTATCTTGTTACTATTTCTCAGAAGTGAGACATGAACTTTGAGATTTCGGAGAGCTGTCATGGATGTCTAACCCACAATCAAAAAGATGTGTAGGTGAAATCACATAATAGTCCTTATGAAAAATATACATCTTCATATCCTTCATATAATATAATATATATACCTTCATATAAAACCACATATGGTCTGGATATGTGAGCAGAGTGCAGCGGCAAACAATGAACCTACTGTCTACGTGCCTTGAAAAGATCACTATTTTGAGTTTTGAAAGCTTGTGTCTCATTTGCATAATCACCCCATTAATATTCACTTTATTCTGTTGTGACGCCTCAGATGCCTCTTCAGATCTCTTACTGTGACTGGCAAAAGTATGGAAAATTATCCACGCGACACAGAGAAGTCGAAAAAGATGGCGTCAAATGAATTGGACATGGCATATGAATAGCTTCACTCCCACGCGAAAGAGATTTTTAAGATGTCTTTGTACTTTAGGGCTATGAAAGACAGGCTAAACATGAGTCGTTGGAAAATATTTAAGGGGCTGTACCAGATTTTATTTTCATCTAATAAGATAAGATCTGTTTTACCTTTGTATAGGTATATTATAAAAGCAGCTCCAAGGGTCAAAATGAGACCACAGTGTGCAGTCCGCATATATTTCTCCATTGCATGACCCTGATAGCATGCTAATTGATGTTAAAACTCCCATCTGGCATCTGAAAGTTATGAATTGTGATATAAACTCAAGGTAAAAAAAAAAAAAAGTAGGAATGCTAGGAACTGTGGACCATTCAAACCACTGGAAACCATTAAGAAAGAAGGAAAGTAAGAAGAAAGAATTGGTACAGCGCCTTTAACTAAACGATGATATAGTCAGTGGATTGATTTGTATGAGAAGCTTGAGGTATTGACAAAATCTGAACCTCAAAGCACTGCAACTATGGTTTATGTAGTGGAGGAGGCTGTGTGTGTGTGTGTGTGTGTGTGTGTGTGTGTGTGTGTGTGTGTGTGTGTGTGTGTGTGTGTGTGTGTGTGTGTGTGTGTGTGTGTGTGTGTGTGTGTGTGTGTGTGGCTCCTATAGAATGTATCAAATGTCGAAAGTGGATGGATTGTGTTTCCCAGGTGGAGGTGTTAAAGGAAACTCGACATGGATATCAGATTTCCAGTAAAAAGGCTTCAGGCTTTTGTAGTATATTAAAATGTTGTTGTTTAATACAGACTTAAAAGGACCATATTATGCTATTTTCTGATCTATGTTATAATGTTGTTTCCTCATCATTATGTACTATAATGTTATTATCTCATCAAAAACATACCTGGACTCCATACATGTGTATCATTTAGATGATTTCATCCCTGGAATTGCACATTTCTACAGAACTAAGGGTAACTGTAAACTTGAACACTACAGCTTCATGACATCACAAGGTAGAACGGAGCATTTTGAGCTTTGGAGATGTAGACAGACTAAAAATAAAGGGTTACTCAGACATTTTTGAATGAAAGAAAACACAACTCCATGTATGTTTTTGATGAGATAACAACATTATAGCATGTTTTAAATCTCACAAGAGTAAATTTTGCATAATATAGGACCTTTAAACAGAAAGCAAAATTTTAGAAAGTATAAAATAAGGTCAGTGAAGAGCTCCTACGCCAAGTGGAGGAGTGCAAGTGTGTTGTGGACTTGTCCACGAGTGAGGGAAGGCTGCATGAGCTTGACAGACATCAGTAATATTTCTGCAATAAAATGCTGAAAATAAGAAATAAATCACCTCCAAAAGGAGTCTATAGATAAGAATAATGGTGCTGTGGTCCCAAGGATACTCTTGACATTATCCGGTGGTAATCCAAAAGCACTCATCCATGTTTTTAAAGTCCATTTACAGCAATGATTTCACTGCAAAAACAGTATGTTTTTAGTTTTGTTGTTTCACGCTTAGTGTACCAGCATGTTGAGTTTTGCACCCTCTGAGGCCCTTTTGTATGTATTAAAATCAGGACACTGTACAATTCAATTCCAAAACCATACATTTTGGGACCTTTAAAACAAGAGATTTGAATTCAAAACAGAGACAAACAACAACTTAATCCAGAAAAGGTCTTGGTTTAATATGACTCAAACCAAAAATAGTAACTAAATCAACACTAGAAAAAACAAATAAAACAAATTTACACCCAAGGAAACTCGCACCACACTTTAGAAAGCATAGACAATACTAATACTGAATCTACTGAGTCTGCACCCATGGATCCCACTTATTAATTAGCCTCCAAAATACCACCATCAAAGCAGCACACCCGGGCGCTCTCCTCTCTTTACAGTTTCAGCTGTTGTCAGAACTAAGCTGAGTAAATAATTGATTATATTGTTCGACTTCTCTTTGTGAACACGCCCTGTTAAATCATTAGACTCGTGGGGTGGAGGGTCTTTCATGTGCGGGGAAAATGGGCAGCGGGATACTGGATTAAATTGGAAGCCAGCTATTGGTTCAAGCTCAGTGCAATATGCCTCAGCCAAAAGGGTAAATAGCTTTAATATGACGCAAATATGTGAGGGAGCTACATAATAGGAGCCACATGCAAATCAAGTATTTAGGGATGTGCAAATAAACTGAGCCAATAGTGGGTGCCATGTTTTCATTATGGAGTAATATGTTTGTTTGTGTAGCAGGCATTCACAGGGCTTTCGGGAATGGATGGAGATTAGGAGTTCTTTTCTGGGATGCACAACAGAATTCCAAAGCGCTTTTTTCCTCTCCTGCAGCTTACAATGGAAGATTAAGGAACTAAAAACACATGTTACAGTTATTTGGTTGAAATAAATACAAATTAAGATTTTGAGCATTAAGAACTTGTATTGGTGGGAATTGCTCATTAGTTTTAATTTCTGTCTAATTTGTTTCTGGTGTGGAACAGTGTGAAAGGGCTGTTTTAATTCAGACGCTGTCTCCTCCAATCACAGCGGATACACTGTCTGATTAACCACAATGGTTCATGAAGATGGTTCGAATTACCTCCCAATCAAGCACCCTTCATCTGAGCAGTAATGACACGTCACTTTGACAGTAATAATTACACTAGTAAATAATAATAATGGAGGTGATTGGCGTTTACTATTAATAGAGCCATCTGTAGTATTTCCAAGTATTCAGAAATGTTGAAAATAATATTAATCACTCAAGTAATTTGAAATATGCACTTGTTATGAAGTAAATGCTACCATAGAGAGTTCTTAAAAAGCCCTGTACCTGAGTTTAAGTGTTTTGTTTCATTTGCACGTTTAACATACAAACCCCACACATTTAGGCTCAGTTCTTCTCTCAAACAGAAAACACTCTGTTCCACCTTGTGATATCATATGGTAATAAAGGAAATGCTCCACAGTGTTTTTAAACTCCATATACCTTCTGTCTGTTCTGTAATGTGTTTATGTGATTGTGATGTCTGGTGTTTATCTGTGTATATGTCAAACGAGCTCTGTGTATGTGGAAAAGAATCTCCCCTCGGGGACAATAAAGTAAAGTCTAAAGTCTAAGTCTAAAATAATTTGGAAGATTTCTGCTGTGGAATTGCCAATCTCTATTGAGCCAAAGGTAAAAGATAGATGTTAACTTAAAAATGACCACTACATGACATCACAAGGTGGAATTTTGAGGTTTGGAGATGTTGCCAGAGTGTGAATGAAACAAAACAAACTCCAGGTATGTTTTTGAGGAGGTTACATTATTACATGGCATTATAAAATGGCTTAAAGCTTGCAAGAATCAATGTTGCGTAATATAGGACCTTAAACTTGAGGTAAAAAAAAAAAAAAAGAAAAAGAAAAGAAAGAAAGAAAACATTTAAGTGTCCAATAATTAGGAAGTGCACATTAGCATGCTAGCTGTTATTAGCAAAACTAAGCTCATCACACTGAATAATTAAGATGCCTAGAATGCCTAAGGTAAGTGAGGAATAACTGGACCTCAAGTTTAACCTCAATACATGGATAAAAAATCAGGTACATCCACTTTAATTCTCCCAAAGAGCCATCATATTTCAGAGTTGATATCTGTTTCAGAATGAGCTCTTTGCGTGGGTAACCGGTGTGTGGGAGAACTGCATTTCTCTTCTATCTGGGAAGGGAATTTCCAAGGCTATTTGTCTATTTAATTACATTACATCCTCTGTTGTTTTTATTTTCACAAAACCGCCTCCTCTCTGACCACATCTTCCAATGGCTCTAACAGACATTGATGTCCCCTCTCCTTGAATGCATACACGTATAAGGATGTGAAGAGAGCCTTGGCCAGGGGCAGGTTATAGCCGTTCAAAAACATCCTCATTGCTCTGAGTGCTCTTCAGGTGGAGGACAAGCTGTAAACAGACTGTATGGTGAAACTGTGTTGAAAGCTTATCATCAAAGTAATGGCACTCACCAGACAGCGTCATGGACAAGTGGACATGGCACTGTGCAAGAGATATTTTTTATTTCCAAGTTTTTATTTCCATCTGTGGTAAGAAGTTTCTCAGTGCCACATACCGCACTGTAGGTCAACCTTATCTCCAACACAGCAGCACTATATATTTTTCCCATTACACCCACTATTGTAAGTAAGAAAGATTCAGAAGTTGCTGTCAAGGCAGAATTTGAATGAGCCTGATAACAGAGAGAGGGAGAATGTAGCACAATAGCCTTCTGGTCCCTTTGGATAACAAATGCAAGTCTTTATTTTTTAGAGGGACTGCAGGGGAATGAAGAAAAGAGGGCTCCCATCGGAGATATGAAATGGCTTTTGTTCAGAGTTGGGCAGACAACAGAGTGATTTGTACCTGTGTTAATCTCCCTAAAAGAGCATATAAGTCAAATCTTTGGCAGAGCCTTAGCTCTGAATTATTCACTTTATTACAGACCCTTTTTCTTACTGTCAGCTGTCAGGATTCCAAATAATTTCCTCTATATCTCTTATGCCAATGCAGTATATTTCCATAAAGCCAGGCTCATTAGGACGAGGCTTTCTGAAGAGTGAGAGCAGTTGTGGAAATGCTGAGAGAAAGCTACAAAGCGTACGTCTTCCTATGCATTTAGGCTGTCACTGCATTTGACAAGTGATGCATCCAAGTGTAATGGTTTGGTCCAAGTTTCAGAGCACATGGTGATTCTACATTCACATATAAAACAGTTTCAGTCTATTCTATTATACTGGATATAAACTGATGAATATAATCTTATGGTATAATTCTTTCCCACAAGATCATGTCAAGATATTTTTGATGAGAAATTACTGGACCCAGGATTTTATTGCCTGACCAGCCAGTTCCTTCTACATTCTGTTCGAATCCAGAAGCGACTGGAACCCGACTATAGAGCATGAAAAACCTCTACCTCAACCACTAATTTGTAGCACGTGTCTCTCAAATACAGAAGACATCACCTCTCGAAAATTCTTTTAAAATTCAGAACAAAATATTTTACTTCCTTTACCTGAAATAACTAATAGTTTGGTGCTTGTTGATTCTGTAAAAGTCTGCACTTTCTCAGTCCTTCATGTAGATTTTTCAGATTTTTTATGTGTAAGCAGCCATGTTTGTTTTGTAAACGGAGCATGCATCCCCCTGATTGGTTAATTTGCCTGTCAATCACACCCTCTGTAATCAGGGAGACAGGATACAGCTCCAGATCCACTCGCCTTTCTAAAGTTCTCTCTCTCTCTCTGCCAACAGTTGAACAGGCAAATAAATCTGGGCATATATTATAATGTACAACAAGCACTGCCACAGCACTTTTTTCAAAATGAGCTCCATGAGTTAAGTTAGGATCAGCAGCATTGGCTTTTAAGAAATCTCATTTAAGAACCACATTTTCTTTGCACAGTCTCTTTGTCTCCACCTCCAGTGCTCTAATTGTACCTCTTGTGATATAATGGTTTTAATATTCTGCGTGTTGAGGGTGTCTTTGCTGGTCGGCTGAGCAGCAGCAGACGTTTCCATCAGAGCTTGGCATTCATCATCAAAGGTCTGCTCAGGAAAGAGACAGCTTCAACTCATCTGCATCTGATTGGTATGCCACGTCCACATCATCCTACACACACTGGTATTTCTTATTAGCATATAATGCATCAATTACTTCACTTTCACTAACTGAAAAAGTCACCATAAGTTTAGTTTCCAAGGCAACTATGGAAAAGGGGGAGAATGGTGGTGCCAGGAGTAAATGAGTTTGGCATGGGCTGCAGCATTTGTGATGACTAGATGCTGACAATGGATTCTCACTTAAGAATATAGTAAAAACTGGAAATATGCCCATCTTAAATTGGCAAACAATCACACCTTTGACATCCAAGGTTATGGAAGCTCGGCCGTCTTTAAAATTTTGCTGATAGTTTAGTAGTGGCATTGCACAGCCACATATTTGATTGTCAGGCTTTGACTCTCAATTGTCAGGGGTTGACGCTTGTTTAAGTTCTCTAAAACTGAAAAAAAAAAAAAAAAAAATGCAAGAAGACTAAAATTACTTTGAACATGGTTGGTTGTGTCAGGCAGAAGGGAGTGCCAAGAATGTGGGAGCAAGGGGAACCAACTCAAGTAACCTGTACAAATAAGGGTTTTGTTTTGGAATAGTCTCTGGGAATTTAAGTTAGAATCCAGAGGCAGAACCACAAGAGAACATGAGGGAGAGGATTATAACCTTTTAAATAGCTATCATTAGCATAAGTCAGGTAGCTAAATAATGATTATCAAGTCTAGTCATAATGAATGTGCTGTAGTTTGTATACATATGAACACTCCCTTCTTCACTCACTGACACTTGAACAGATCTGGCCTGTTTCATGGTGGTACAAGTCCCTTTCTGTAATGTAAAATGCACACAAAGGCCTTTATCTGCAGCAGCCACCACGCACCGCTGAGTAAAAGCTTGACAAAAGAAAGGGAGATGATTCCTTGATATGTCCCTCAGGATTTAAACAGAACCTATTCTTTGTGGAACACTAATCCATTTTTGACATTGATTTGAAGGTAGTTCACTTGGAAGGAATCGAGTACTTTATACAGCCAGGACATTGTCAGTAAGTATTTGAGAAGATTTGAATTTCAAATGCCTGGTTGACAGCAGAGAAATGATAACACATAATGTACCCTTTTGTTCTGGCTGCTGTTTGATTCTTTTTCTTTTTCTCAGCTTTGATTTGCGGTGTGTGTCACAGAAACGCCTCAGTAATGTGCTGTTAATTGTGGCACGTCTACTTGGACTATTCATATATTCTTATTGTAAGATAGAAGGAACAATAGCTATCCATCCATTTTCCACCGCTTATCCGGGGTCGCGGGGGAGCAGTCTAAGCAAGGACTCCCAGACTTCCTTCTCCCCAGACACTTCCTCTAGCTCCTCCAGGGGGACCCAGAGGAGTTCCCAGACCGGCCGAGAGACATAGTACCTCCAGTGTGTCCTGGGTCTTTCCCAGGGCCTCCTGTGTGACCAAGTTCCTCACCTTATCTCTAAGGGAGTGCCCAGCCACTCTGCGACGGAAACTCATTTCAGCCGCTTGCATCCGCGATCTTGTCCTTTCAGTCATTACCCAAAGCTCATAACCATAGGTGAGGGTAGGAACATAGATTGACTGGTAAATCGAGAGCTTTGCCTTTCGGCTCAGCTCCCTTTTCACCACACGGACCACATCAATGCCGACGCTGCACCGATCCGCCTGTCAATCTCACACTCCATCCTCTCCTCACTCGTGAACAAGACACTGAGATACTTGAACTCCTCCAATTGAGGCGAGGATTCTCCACCCATCTGGAGAGGGCAAGCCACCTTTTTCCAGTCGAGAACCATGGCCTCGGATTTGGAGGAGTTGATCTTCATCCCAGCCACTTCACCCTCAGCTGCAA
Source organism: Taenioides sp. WSHXM2023 (assembly GCA_029959045.1). NCBI lineage: Eukaryota > Metazoa > Chordata > Actinopteri > Gobiiformes > Gobiidae > Taenioides > Taenioides sp. WSHXM2023. The sequence goes on from CM057087.1 coordinate 34,106,631, forward strand.
ATCACCCCAGTTGCAGGTCTTGGCCTGATGAAGCCAACAGGACAACATCATCTGCAAACAGCAGAGATAAGATCCTGTGGTCCCCAAACTGGACCCCCCTCCGGCCCCTGACTGCACCTAGAAATTCTGTCCATAAATACAATGAACAAAACCTGTGACAAAGGTCTGGTTGGAGTCCAACGTGCAATGGGAACAGGTCTGCTTACTCTGACTTACTGCCGGCAATGCAAACAGCTCCTGCTCCGGTCATACAGGGATCGGACAGCCCTTAGCAAAGGGTCTCTGACCCCATACCCCCAGAGCACCCCCCACAGGACACTACGAGGGACACGGTCGAAGGCCTTCTCCAGATCCCCAAAGCACATATGGACTGGTTGGGCAAGCACCCAATGGAGAGTGTAGAGCTGGTCCAGTGTTTCGCGGCCGGAACGAAAACCACACTTCTCCTGAATCCAAGGTTCGACTATTGGTTGGATTCTCCTCTCTAGTACCCTGGAATAAACCTTACTGGGGAGGGTGAGAAGTGTGATTCTGCTGTAGTTGGAACACACCCTCCTGTCCCCCTTCTTAAACAGAGTGAGCACCAGTCCAGAGGTACTCTCCCCGACTGCCACATGATGTTGCAGCCGAGACAGCCCCACAAAATTCAAAGACTTAAAATACTTAGGACGAATCTCATCCAACCCCGGAGCCTTGCCACTGAGGAGCTTACCAGCCACCTCAGCCAGGGTGATGGAGGAGTGCGCCTCCGAGCCCCCAGCCTCTGCTTCCTTGTCGTAAGACATGATGGTGGGCATTCCTTCCACTGTCTGACAACATTCCCAGTTGAGGTCAACAGCTCTCCACCTGCACTGTAAACAGTGTTGGTGAAGAACTGCTTTCCCCTCCTGAGGCATCGAATGGTTTGTCAGAATTTCTTTGAGGCCGACCGACAGTCCTCCACCATGGCCTCCCCGAACTCATTCTGACCCTGAGTTTTTGTCTCTGCGACCACGTGAGCTGCAGCATGCTTGGCCCACTGGTACCCGTCAACTGCCTCAGGAGTCCCATGAGCCACCAAGGCTCCTTCTTCAGCCTGACGGCATCCCTTACTTCCAGTGTCCACCACTGGGTTAGGGGATTGCCCCGGCAACAGGCACCACAGACCCAAAGCCACAGGGACAATTACTCTTGTTCACCGGGGAGAATTCCAACACACGGCAGCTGAGTTGTGGGGCAATGAGCAGGCCCACACCAGCCCGCCGCCACTCCCCACGGGCGACGCCAGAGAAATACTGAGTTCCTCTGACCTTCACGTTGATGGGCAGCTGCTCTAACCACAGAGCTTATAGTGATGAAAAAAGTGAAAGATTTTTTCTGGCAACACTGAAATAATTATAGTTATATATCCCACATCAGCAAAATTTTAAAGTTTTCAGAACTGGTGATTTATGCAGGGAGCAGCTGAGGAAGACAGTTCAGTCAATAGACATGCCTTGAAATATGAAGTGCGGACTAGAGCTTGCATGGCAAACTGAATGCTTTGGCCTGCCTGTGCCATAGTCCCACCTGGGCATCAATCTAGTCCTGAACACCACGTGCTTTCTGTCTGGATCTAAGACGACTCCAGACACATCATCGCTCAGCAGCCCCACCTGCAGAGACGCCAGCCTTTACCAAACAAGACAAACACACGCAGCACAGCACCTCCTCTTTCTTTTATTCATCAATATGCTCACAGTGAGTTATGGCTGCAGAGTTTTCAGGCAACTTTACCACTTTATAAGTCTGTGTGAGCAAAAGTGATCAAAACAATGATACATTTTCAGTTGGTTTCACTTTTCTTACAGACAATATTCCAATCAGTAGAATAAATATTTTTAAACATTTTTTAAATTTTTTAAAATGTAGTAATTTCCTTGAACATGCATTGTTCACCACATTACACAAAGTGGTCCTACATGGGATTGTGATACAGTATAGTATTTGACCTGCCTGTCAAGTCTAACTAATGTGTTTTAATTTCAAAGACCATCTGAACACTAAGTCACATTTTTTCTTTCCAAAATTGTACTTATAAAATTAAACATCAACCAAACAAAAACACAAACCATTTTAATTCTGATGCCAAGTGTCATAAAAACCTAAAATTCAGCAGAAATGCAGTCCCTGCTGGTCCCTGTAGTTTTAAGCTTTAGCTTGCCTAAGTTTCTTCCTTATTTCCTACTATTTTCTGCTTGTTTTGCTCCATTTTATTTCCACTTTAGCAAGACGTGAGATTTCCTGCCACCATGTCAGCAAAGTGTTTTGTGTCATTTGAAATTCTAAACACTTTTGCTGCTAAACTGTGTACATGATGTTTTAATAGCATTTTCTGCTCTATGCTGCCTCCAGTGGCCATTGCTAATTCAAGTACTATGTGACATCACACAGCATTGGCCTAATTGTGTTTCTGATTGCAAACTCTTGGCTGCAGGGGCTGAGTTTTAAGTGTGGAAACCTAGACTTAGACCTATCATGCTTTTTTTTATACCCATCATCCCTCTCATTTAATTCTCCGGGTCTGCCCAGTTTAACAGCCTCATTTGAAATGTGGTTATGGACAAATTTTAGGTGTGTAGTCAGACTTTAATGTGTAAACTAATATATTTGTTTTCAGCTCTTACAAAGCACTGTACACATATTCACAGCTCTATCGTGTGGGGGTCACTTCTGTGGCTTTGAGCTCTCTGACATATTGATATCCTTACACTTACACATAAATCAATTGAACCCTCTTGTTATCAGATTAGGAGCTACATTTGGTGTTCTGTACCACACTACGCCCTATTAGCATCAATAGTATCAACACAGGCATGATCATTACTTGCCCTTGAATCCTGCACAGATAATGCACAGCTGGGAAAACAGCACTAGAAATGAGTCTGAATTTAGGGACATATTGAACTTCACAGAAAATGACATCGGGCTGTAACTAACTCTACCACCATGTAGATGAGGTAATCACTTACTGACCTGATTTATTAATTCAGCTTGAGAACTAAAAATGCCATAAGCACATACATTAAGGAAATGTAAAAAAAAAAAAAAAAAAAAAAAAAAAAAAGGGAAATTAAAAGGCAGTTTCCTATTGTCTGAGATCATGAATACACATTTCTCCAGTACTCGTGTACTTGCATGGTCTGCTTATGTGGAAAAAGTATATGTTGATAAGAAAAGGGGCATTTTTCTATTTTTCTCAAAGCATTCAGAAGCACTCGTTCCAACCACTCTTTTGTTGTAATATGTGTAAGATTCATAAACTGCAGAAGAAACCGTTTGTTGCTTTCATAAAAGCCTATTGTGATTTCTGAGCTGAATCCGTGGCCTCCAACATTATAGCTTATACATTATAGTTTATGAAATTCAAGGCAGGTTGAGGTGGCCAAGATCCTGTTGGAATATTTTAGTGGTGAAAGTGAGATTGATCTCATAAATGCAGCTACAGCAGTAAAGGTCTTTTTACTGTCACGTTTATGGGATAGAGTTGTAACTTCACATCTGATCAAATAGAGACAGTTTCCCTCTGAGCGTAATGGAAGCAGATAGTAACACAGTCTGGGCTGTGATCAGATGCAGGTGTTACTGTGCGCGCTACAGCAGCGTTAGAGCACTTAAATAGTTAACTAAATAGCTTCAAATCAATGACAATGGCATAGCATTTTACAACCTTTTCACACATTTGTAATCTCATCTTGCAGACATTTTGCATTCATAACCTTGGCGCCACCTGTTGGTAAATGGAGGCTTGTACACCTGTTTTTAAGAAATAAGCCTAAGCTTACCATGAAAACATGTAGCTCTGTGTTCAGACTTTAGTAGTGCTCGTCCTTCAGAGAATCAATCAGCAGATATCTGTATGGGGGAAAGCAGGTTCCTCGCACAGACTCACCAGGTGGGTTCAGACACACGACAGAAAGAAACATTTTATCAGCATTGATTAGCCTACATTAGCACACAGTTAGCAACTGTTATTATTTAGTTTTAACATTACTATTAATCTATTCTATCCATTTTTCAGTATAACTATAGAACATATACCTTTCAAGATCACAAATAAACTCTTGATTTTGTATGAGTATGTGATTTTATTTTATTTTATTTTATTTTATCTTTTTATGTGTAGCTTGATTATGACTAATAAATTTAGCACAAAACATGTTACTAGCCTTAACTGGCCAACAATATGATATACTGCCAATTAAAATATGATCGGGAAAAAATCTCTGGATTGTTGTTAAGACCTGTTCACAAATAAAAGGTGAGTTTATTTCGCAGATGTTTAGACCTTTTGACGTTACAGGCTGTTGTAAATTCCCCAATTTAACTATTAGTTCAGTAACTGTTTATTTAGATCAGGCATTCTTAGGCAGCTCAGGGGTCCTTGGAAGCACCATGGTAACGTTGTTACTGGCACCACGGTAACACTGTTACTTCGAGCCTAACTGCTATAGCTTCAGATCATTACCTTTAATCTATCTACGTCTGTGTCTATGATAGAGATAACCAGATAACAGGATAGAACAGATGAATGGATAGGTCAGACGAAAGGATAGATAAACAGACAGATAAAAAGATACAAGAAAGGACATTAAAGCTCCTCAAATCCATTCAAGTGTCCGTCGTCACTCTCTGACTGGAGTATTGTTTGGATGAAGTGTTCCAGTACACAGTCTACAGTCCTCCTAAAATATCTCCAATACAGGCACCAGCTAATGCTAACAGCATCCATTACTTGTATAATAAATAAAGCCTAAGGACATTGTCAGGTTCATATCTTAGTCAATGTCTAAAGCCCACTAAAAAGGAAAGTCACTCAGATGAAATAAGAAAATAACACATTACACATTTTAAATGTGAAAAGTAAAGTAATCAGACTTTCCATATAGTTATGTTTTATGTGTATAATTATTGTTAGTAAGTGCTTTGAGTGTCTGGCTAATTTTTTTAGTCATCTAAGATCTACTAGAGATTAAAGCGGGAGGTGTTTTAACTAATAAAATAATACAATAACTACTGATTTCTTATCTTTGTATTATGCATCTTAATTAATGTGAGGGCTGCAGCAGCGTTTTACAGATTCACACCTAAAACCAAGCCAGAGAGCTCTTTCTGTAGCATTTAAAGGATCTAGAATGCCACATTTATCATCATAAATATTTACATAACTGGCTATCTTATTTTAAGCCCAGGATGAAAACTGTCAAATGAAGATGTTAGAAAAACAGAACAAGTTCATTTTCAACATTTGGTTGCAATGGTCCAAAGTTATTCTTACTTTTCACAACTCTCAAAGGCCAGTGCTGCCATAATGGTAAAGGTAACACCAACTAGCATGCTAACAGACACTTACCGTTTTTAAATGCTTTCGAATTAGATGCAGATAGAACACAACAGGACCTTTAAGAATTGCTCCAAGAACCTCTGCTTATGCTCAGAAGTGAAAATGCATCAAACACATCGAACTATCAGTTTGTCACATTCAAATCACTTCATCATACTATACATACCGCACTCAATACAGACAGACATTTACTTAAAGGTGCACTGTGTAACTTTTCTGGAGGAGGTCCACAACCTGTTTGTCTCCATGGAGATGTTAATGCTTTGGTAAATTGTAAAGTATTAAAATAAACTGTCTTGCATTTATTCAACGACAGGTGTTATTTATTGGTCAAAAATATCTTTATTGCTCAAAAGTATCTTAAAAACATCCATGAGTTGCAAGTCTCCATGGTGACGGACCCTCCAGCAGACAAGTTACACAGTGCACCTTTAAGGTTAAGGTAAACGGAAACTGTGGAGGCAGCAGATGCAGTTTGGAATTCGATTTGGTGTCATTGCTGAGCTTATATGTGCTTTTGACATAAGATGCACATCCCTTAAGATATAGTGTCAAAAATGTATGAACAGTATACAGTATCAGCTTTTCATGTAAACAGTGTATTTTCTAACTCACTTTTGTGCACACGCGGGCTGCTGGTGGCATTTAGCGTCAATTGTATTTGAATTTTGTTCAACAGAAACTATGGAATCAAAGTTTTTTTTGTAACTGTTTTTATTTGTATATTTGTGTTTGCTCAGTCTTTTCAGCAGGTCTCACACAATAATAAAAAAATAAATAAATTACTTTTTAATCCTGTTCAAAAATGCAGTAGAGTAGAAAGTACAGATAAATAAAAGTAAAAAGTATCCACTTTAAAATTAAGTACAGATAACTGTTTTTTACTTAAATACAGTACTACTTTACTTTTGCAGAAATATACTGGATTAGTGTGCTCAAGCCCTTATGATGAAAAGATACATTTGAGTTGAAGTATAAGATATAAATGGATGGAGGACAGAATGTGCAATTAAAACCAAAATGACTAAGGAACCTGCTCGAGTTGTTAAAGTGAGTTTTTCATACATTAATAGCCTCAAGGAACAACATGGTGCAATTATTGTTAGAGATGAAATTACACTTATTCCTACAAGACTGGTATAGAAATGGTACATTCCTTCTAAATTGAATACAGCCAGTGGCTACATGAAAGAAACACTTGCAAAAACATCAAGAATTGGAGTACAGCCTTGTGTAAGAGATGCTGTAAACATGCTCTGTGAAAAAGATAAAATGAACATGAAGAACAGTTATGTTTCATGGGATTTTTACAATGTTAAAGGTCGTATGTTACGGAATAACATTGAGTGATCCTTTATCATTAGCCTGTCTACATCTTCAAAACTCAAAATGCTCTGTTCAACCTTATGATGTAATGCAGCAGTAAGTTAACAAGTTTCAAGTTAACAGCTACTTTTTACCTTTTGTTCAGTAGAGATTTTCAAATAAAGGGCTATAGGGCTGAGACATGCCATCAAAAGGTGTGTTTTCTGTTTGAGAGAAAAACTCAGCCTAAATATGTAGGGTTTGTGTGTTAAACTTGTGTGAATGAAACATTAGAATGCAATTTCTCTATTAATTACCAACAAGAAGGATAATATTCTATCCAATACTGTTACTTACTTCTTCCACAATAACTACATTTGAGACATTAGTGGTTGAGTTCCATTACTTTCTCTTCATGGTGTGCCACAGTGGTGCAGTGGTTAACTTAGGACTACCTCACAGCAAAAAGGTACAGGGTTTGATTCCCACATTGATTGCAAAGGACCTTTATGTGAAAAGTTTGCATGTTCTTTCTATGTCAATGTGTCCAGGTCCTCCAAACATACAGAAAACCTTTCTCTAGAGCCTACAGCACAACAGTGAGGCTGCGTTGCTGTAACCCCATTGTGAGTGGCAGACGCAGGGACTCTGCCTCTCCCCACTGCAGAGCGCACATGATGAATGATGGCAAGCTGAACTAGTTTAAGAGCAGCATCACACAATTGCTCATTTGAAAAGGCACTGCTTGACTCAGGCCTCGGGAACAGCATGGAAAGTAATATCCATCAACAGCCAGCCAAGCAGTTGTGCTATCAGCAAACACAATTTGGCGCCAGGAACATTATTGTTTGGCTGGTGCTCTGCTCTTCGTCTCGATGATGAACTGGCTGAGTGATGGTGGGTTGATGAATACAATCCTGCTGTCATCATCATATGAACTTGGTCATTATTGGGACGAATTGAGTTTGTTTGGAAAGACAGTTTGTAAAAACACAACATTTCCCAGAATGATTTATTACATTATATTCTTCATCTGGTGCTTTACAGAGTTGTTAATGTTAAATGATGGCCTGGCAATGCTTGTAGTTCACAAAAGTTGTACTTCCAAATGCACTGCTCGGTATTTGTCTTCTTCTGTAGCTCAGTTTGACCAGATTGTGGCAACACTTCTGGGGATAGAAGTGTTGCCACAATTGATGAGTGTTGAGCTAAAACACTCATTCAACACTACATTCTAACTGTTGAGACCTCATTATAAATGCAGTTTTTTCTGTCACCTGCATGTAAGCACTTGTATAGACATAGCAGAAGGACCCAGCCTGTTGTGTGAAATAGCTCAGATTCTTTGATTATAAGTCTGCCTCTGTGGGATGAGAGTAATGGCTTTCCATCAAAGAGCAATAGGTTTCAGTTTGAAGAGAGTCCTCAAGTGTCTGTCTGTCAGTAGCACTCAACCAGGGAGCCTCCATTTTCTCTATAGTCTTCTTTGCACTTCTTTAAGCAAATGCAACATACAATAATAATAAAAACACAATAATAAGTGGACATGTTTGTATGTCAGGTGTATCCATGAGTTATTATACAATGCTTATTTAAATAAAAATCAATGTGCAGTTTGTTTTATGATAAATTGTGTCTCTTGTGGAAGAGAACTACTGTTTTAGGGTACTATGAAAAAAAAGACTATCCGAAGTATATTGACACTGAACACCACTCATCCTCCGGCAATAGAAGCCACATGTGGATGCAGTGAAATATTTGGTAGAGATTTCTTTTGATTGAAAATGGACAGAAGAGTGTCCCTGCGGATTTGGATTGCAGGCAATTGTGACTCTTATGCCTCATAGTGGCTGAGCTGAAGAGGTGTCTAGTGTGACCAAAGTACAGTGGTGACTTCAAAGTGAGTGGCTCCAGATTTGTGAGAACTTAAATATATTTTGATGATCAGCTCACAGCAGAGATGAATTTCAGTATTAGATTTTGTTTGCTTTTACAGATAAGGCATATGCCAGATGTTATTCCAGATGGTGCTCTTCACAGTGTTTACAATCACTTTATTTATCACATGATCATGGATAGTGTTAGGCCGATTGAGTTTAAAAGTGTACCAAATAGTTGCCCCTAAAATATATTTCACCCCACTGAGAGGTGAATCACTTACACCAAGTGGCGTTTGTGACATTCTAACAAATTGCAGAAGGCAGCTAAAACAACAAGCTGCTTTAATTTGGAATAACACAAACCAGAGCAAACAGATCAGAACACAGACGTCCCCACACTTACAATGTTTTGAAACACACTATTTAGGTACACTGCTGAATTCTTTTCACAAGTTATCTGGAAATGCTGATACCTCATGCCTCATGTCTGAAGACAGAGCTGAACACATATTTATGGATATACAAAATACACATGAGTAACTTAAACACAAGTGTACTCATAGTGTGTAGTCATATCCATCTCATTTAGACGAGGCAGAAACGATCATTTCACAGCTCAGGGGATTTTATTTGGAGTGCTGCATTTGTGTTACCTCGTTTGTCACTGATTTCATTTCCCCCAAAATGCTTTTCCTTTGGGACTATAATGAACAGCTCTCCTGCTGTGAGTGTTGTTGTATGAAAGCAGTGAAATATGCATGTTCAGATCTTCCTGAGTGTTCTGAATCTTATCTTTGAAACAAACCAGACATTTGTTATTGATGTACAAAGATACCATCATAAGAAAAAAGTGAAAAAGTACTTTTTAAACTATATATTTTCATATAAACGTTCCCTGCACTTATATGGGTCAACATCTCAAACCACTTCGGTATGTTCCTGCTTGTGCTTATTGGGTAGGCAAGTGGTCCTTCCTCTTATAACTCTGTAACTAAAACCTTCATGACTGAAAAAGATGTACTGATTGTCTGTCTTCCAGTGAAAGCAAACATTATTTCCTGGCCCATTATTTCCTCTTGTTGATAATGGAACATTGAGCAAACAAATAGACAAAAGAATTCAAAATGTTCCCTGTAAAATAAAAATAACAAACCAACTTTTTAAACTGATGACTCATTTTAAAGCTTAACTTGCATACTACATTTTTACATAGATATATGGTAAATGGTCACATTTTTATATCACTGTTTTCCACCTTCAAGGCACTTAAAGCACTTTATATCAAGGAACCACTTACTGATTCACACACACATTCATACACCAGTGTACACAGGTACTAGGGGTGAGGGGGGTTAAGTGTCAGGAACACAACAACAACATTCATCTGTGGGAGCAGGAATCTTTGTATCAGTGGATCTGACCGTTCTACCAATGATGTTTATGTTGAGAGTGGAATTCGAACTGCCAACCTTCAGATCAGTGTACAAACACTGGTATATCTTAGACATTCTGAATCTCAGTGGGACCTCCTGGTTAAAATAAATAAAATATTTTAAAATAAATAAAAATGAGTCAGTGTTGTATTATATTATATACTATTATGCCCATTCCTCTGTAAAATATGAATAAATAAAAAAAACATTATCGGACTTCCAGTTGGGTGGTTTAATGGAGTAGACGCCTGTGTCTGCGTCCCCCGAACTTAATAACTTCTACTTGGTCATCTACCCGCTAAAGGCACTTTTACTTTGTCACACAAAGGTTTTAAAGTGTGTAGCACATATACTGTGTGAAACCATGCCCCCGAAAGGAAAGAAGGACGAGCAAGAACGGGAAGATGCGGTTAGCGTTAGCGCGTTTACAGCTGTGCTTACTGCTAAGATAGCGGAAACTAAATCTGAACTTGTGTGTAAAATCCCTCAGTCGTTCAGGTAGAATCCATTGCAAAAGAAGAAATTCAATTTGTCAGCTGGACAAAAGTTTATTTGGTTGAATACGTTTTGCAGCTCATCCAAGCTGCTTCTTCAGTTCTGAGCTGCGAAACATATTTAACCAAATAAACTTTTGTCCAGTTGACAAATTGAATTTCTCCTTTTGCCACTAAATCTGAAGTGTTGACCGAGATTAGGGACACCTACACGAAATACAAGGCAAAGCTGACCGCTGTTCAGGCCACCGTTGACCACCATGCAGAGCGTATCGCCAGTTTGGAGCGGTCTGCCAATGCCTTCAGCAATCAGTCATCTGGTCGCTGATGATGACTGGTCGCTGAAGGGTCCCATGTCTAGGACCATTCCTAGACATGGGCCGAGCTAAAAGCGATAGCTGAGGAGAACACAAAGTTAAAGGCTAAGCTACTGGATCTCGAAGGCAGAAGCCGGCATAACAACATCCGAATTGTTGGGCTACTCGAAAACAATTAAGGTCTTAGACCAACAGTTTTCTTCTCACAGCTGCTTTTTGAGGTGCTTGGTGCTGACATGTCACCCTCGGAGTTGGACAGGGCTCACTGCGTGCAGCCCGCTAAGCCGAAGCTCTCGGGTAAGTCACGGCAAGTTGCGATATGTTTTCACCGCTTTCAAACCCGGGAGCTGGTGGTGCGGGCAGCACGCCAACTGTGAGGCAAACTGAAATATAAGGACTCTCCCGTTCACATCTTTGAGGACGATACCCCAGAAGTTATGGAGCAACGTAACCAGTACCGAGATGTCATGAAGAGGCTCTACGAGTTGGGCTATAAGCCCGCTCTGAGGTACCCGGCTAAGCTATTCGTTGTACTTGAAGACGGCTCGAGGAAACTTCTCTCCTCCGTGATCTGCGGACTTCGCATCTCATCATTGCCACCAAGATGAACCAGAGGTGAACTGACAGCTACACGTTGTAATTCTCAGTGTAATTCTCAGTGCTTAATGTGCATAGTATTTGTTCTTGTCTCTTGTATATAGCTGTGATTTTATAGTTTATTTTATAGTTTATTTTATAGTTTATTACTTATTTTTCTATTTCATTTTGACCTGTACATATACATTTTTATAATTATGTCTCATTTGACACTTGTCTCTTACTATCTTTTTGCTATACTATCTATTTTTTTTTACTCTCTGTTATTATATTATATTGTGTTCAGTAAGCTACTGTGTCCAAATAATTTCCCTTGTGGATCAATAAAGTTTGTGTAAGTCTAATTCTAATGTATGCATTATCATTTGTTTGATTAATAGGACAATTTTTGCGTGCTGAGCCGTGTTATATTTTAACTCAGCTGCATCTTATTTCACTTTTACCTGTGTATTTACTGTTCTTATATTGACCCGTTACCTCTAAATTCAGGGAAGAATTTTCTACTTTTGAGTTTTAGTTTATAACTATCTTTATATCACTATATATTTTGAAGCGGAGCGGGAAGGGGAAAAAAAAATTGTTACTATTATTATTATTTTATTTTTTATTATTGGTTATTTTTGATTCTTTATGACTTGCATACATTTTTGGTACAAGTTCTCAGCAATAAACGGCCCTGTATGCGCATTATTGGTATCTATGTGCATTGTTTAGTTCTACCTGACCATTATTGTCAGTGCCTTAATACTGGGGGGTTGGAACTTTTGGGACTTTTGGATCTGAGTTGGAAGCCTTAAAGGTGTTTGTGACACCTTTGTGCAATGGACACTTGAGTTTCATGTATGTATGGGAGGGATTTGGCCAAGGTTTTTTTTTTTTTTTTTTTTTTCTCCTTCACTCTTCTCCTTCACAGGAATCTACTATGTTCATGCTTCTTCAGGTCCTTGGCAGTGTCCAACACTTCATTTCTGTAAGTCATTATAAGGTATGGCAACTACAAATATCCCACTTAGACTTGTTTGTTGGAATGTGAAGGGGATGGGGAATGCTACAAAACTGGGACGTGTAATGTCCCATCTAAATCAGCTTAAGGGTGATATCTACAGTGGGTACGGAAAGTATTCAGACCTCTTAAATTTTTTCACTCTTTGTTATATTGCAGCCCTTTGCTAAAATCAGTTAAGTTCATTTTTTTTCTCATTAATGTACACGCAGCATCCCATATTGACAGAAAAACACAGAATTGTTGACATTTTTGCAGATTTATTAAAAAAGAAAAACTGAAATATCACATGGTCATAAGTATTCAGACCCTTTGCTGTGACACTCATATATTGAACTCAGATGCTGTCCATTTGTTCTGTGCATCCTTGAGATGTTCTACACCTTCACTGGAGTCCAGCTGTGTTTGATTAAACTGATTGGACTTAATGAGGAAAGCCACACATGTGTTTATATAAGAGCTCACAGCTCACAGTGCAGGTCAGAGCAAATGACAATCATGAGGTCAAAGGAACTGCCTCAAGAGTTCACAGACACAATTGTGGCAAGGCACAGATCTGGCCAAGGTTACAAAAAAAAATTCTGCTGCACTTAAGGTTCCTAAGAGCACAGTGGCCTCCATAATCTTTAAATTGAAGACATTTGGGACAACCAGAACCCTTCGTCGAGCTGGCAGTCCGGCCAAACTGAACAATCGGGGGAGAAGAGCCTTGGTGAGAAAGGTAAAGCAGAACCCAAAGATCACTGTGGCTGAGCTCCAGAGATACGGTCGGAAGATGGGAGAAAGTTGTAGAAAGTCAACCATCACTGCAGCCCTTCACCAGTCGGGGCTTTATGGCAGAGTGGCTCGATGGAAGCCTTTCCTCAGTGCAAGACACATGAAAGCCTGCATGGAGTTTGCAAAAAAAAACACCTGAAGGACTCTAAGATGGTGAGAAATAAGATTTTGTGGTCTGATGAGACCAAGATAGAACTTTTTGGCCTTAATTCTAAGCGGTATGTGTGGAGAAAACCAGGCACTGCTCATCACCTGTCCAATACAGTCCCAACAGTGAAGCATGGTGGTGGCATCATCATGCTGTGGGGGTGCTTTTCAGCTACAGGGACAGGATGACTGGTTGCAATTGAAGGAAAGATGAATGCGGCCAATCCATCTTGGACGAAAACCTTCTCCAGAGTGCTCAGACTGGGCCGAAGGTTCACCTTCCAACAAGACAATGACCCTAAGCACACAGCAAAAATAAGGTAGGAGTGGCTTCACAACAATTCCGTGACTGTTCTTGAATGGCCCAGCCAGAACCCTGACTTAAACCCAATTGAGCATCTCTGGAGAGACCTGAAAATGGCTGTCCACCAACGTTCACCATCCAACCTGACAGAACTGGAGAGGATCTGCAAGGAGGAATGGCAGAAGATCCCCAAATCCAGGTGTGAAAAACTTGTTGCATCATTCCCAAAAAGTCTCATGGCTTTATTAGCTCAAAAGGGTGCTTCTACTACATACTGAGCAAAGGGTCTGAATACTTATGACCATGTGATATTTCAGTTTTTCTTTTTAAATAAATCTGCAAAAATGTCAACAATTCTGTGTTTTTCTGTCAATATGGGGTGCTGTGTGTACATTAATGAGAAAAAAATGAACTTAACTGATTTTAGCAAATGGCTGCAATATAATAAAGAGTGAAAAAAATTAAGGGGTCTGAATACTTTCCGTACCCACTGTATTTCATTCAGGAGACTCATATGCTAAACAAGCAGGTTGCACGGCTTAAAAAAGCATTGGGTTGGGGAAGTCTTTCACTCCATATTTAACGGTAAAGCCAGGGGAGCGGCCATAATTATTCATAGAGGCCTTCCCTTTATGTCAGGGAAATCACTCCTAGATCCAAATGGCAGATATGCAATGGTTTCTGGGAGACTTCGGGAGATGCCATTCCTATTTGTTTGTGTCTATGGCCCTAATTGGGATGATAGTCTTTTTGTGACTAAACTTTTCTCATCATTTCCAGACACTAAAAATCACTATATCATCGTGGGAGGTGATTTTAATCTTGTACATAACCCGTTGCTGGATCGGTCTTCCAGCAAATCTTTTCCCCTCACTAAGGCAGCAAAAATCCTGCTCACTTTTCTGAACAGCTTGGTCTTACGGATCCCTGGAGACATACATTTCCAGGAGCCAAAGCTTTCTCGTTTTTCTCTCATGTCCATCGTTCTTATTCTTGCATAGACTTTTTTCTTTTGGATGTCAGACTTTTATCAAAATTGGTTGCCACCGACTATCATACCATTGCAATATCAGATCATGTGCTGGTCTCTCTTGACTTAGCTCTGCTTTCTCGACCAGATTTGCTTAAACAGTGGAGGTTTAACTCTGTTCTCTTGGCAGATAAAACCTACAAAGAGTTTTTGCATTCCCAGATTTCTCTTTTTTTTTTTTTAACTGAATGACCTACAGGATACAAGTAGAGGTAATCTCTGGGAGGGTTCTAAAGCTTACATCAGAGGCCAATTTATCTCTTTTATTTCCAGTAAGAAGAAGGCTGAGACCGCTCGTACTAATAATCTTCTGAAATTAAAGATGTTGACCAATGGTATGCCACCAACCCTGACCCTGATCTTTATAAGTAGCGCCTTGCATTACAGACAGAACTTGATCTAATCTCCACCACCACTGTCAGAACTGCTTTACTTAAATCCAGGCAACGCTTTTATGAATCAGGTGATAAGGCTGGCAAGCTTCTTTCACATCAGGCTTGGGCAGAGGCATCTTCCAGACTTATACCAGCAATAAGATACACCCTGGGCGTAACCTTTACCGACCCTAACGATATAAATAATGCCTTTGCAGAATTTTATACTGCTCTTTATACATCCAACATACATTCACCTTCCCCCGATGCTGTGTTAGAAAAGGTCAATTTTCCTCTTGTTACAGATGAATCAGCAGAAATGCTAGGCGCTCCAATCACCACTGTTGAAGTTCAGGAAGCTATTGGTTCACTCCAGAGTGGCAAGTTGCCTGGACCAGACGGCTTTACTACCAAATATTACAAGACCTTTTCTACTCTGCTTAGCCCTTTTCTTAAAGATATGTATAATGAAGCCTTTGCTCTTGGTTGCCTTCCCGATACCCTGTCGGAGGCCACAATCTCTCTGCTGCTTAATAAGGACAAAGATCCTCTTCTCTGTAGCAGCTACAGACCAATTTCACTTTTGAACGCTGATCTTAAAATTCTGTCGAAGGTTCTTGCTTCACGTTTGCAGCGTGTCTTGTCACCAATTATAGACCTGGACCAATCTGGCTTTATGCCAGGTAGGCAATCTTCCTGTAATACTAGATGTTTTTTTTAACATCATTATTTCCCCCAGCTCTTTAGTCCCCGAGGTCATTGTGTCTCTGGATGCTGAAAAGGCCTTCGACAAAATGGAACTTTTTGTATAATATGCTGGCCAGATTTGGATTGGGCAGGGGCTTCACAGATCGGGTGAGGCTCCTCTACTCTTCACCTAGAGCTTCAGTTCAGACAAATGATACTCTCCTCCCTTCCTTCTCTTTATGTCGTGGCACCAGACAGGGCTGCCATCTTTTACCCTTGCTGTTTATTCTGGTTATTGAGCCTTTTGCCCTGTGGTTGCGTTCAGAAGCCACTTTCAAAGGTATTACGCAATTGGATACTGTCCATAAGGTTTCACTTTATGCAGATGACCTTTTGCTCTATGTTTCAGTTTTACAGTTCCCTAAGGACAGAGGGTGATTTGCCCTCCCAGTTTTTAGACATTACTATTGGGCGCGATAAAGAAGATTCCATACCAAGCTGGGTGCACTTGGAGAAAAAAATCTTCACAGTTCTCTCTGCATTCTATTTTGTGCTCGCAACTTCCTCTCCCACACTCAACTAACAATCCAGTGGTCTCTATCTCAATGAAGATTTGGAATCAGTTTAGGAGGCAGTTTGGCCTCTTGAACCCTACCACCTTGACATCAGTGTTTAGAAATTCTACTTTTGAACCGTCTAATGGAGATTTAGCATTTAAAGTCTGGCATAATAATGGGATTAGGTCAATTTGTGATCTGTATACAGATAACATATTTTCAACTTTTGAACACCTGTCTGTCAAATATCACCTCCCAAGCCATCATCTTTTTCATTTTTTCAGGTCCGGGATTATGTCAAAAAATTGTTTCCTCCTTTTTCCATATCGCCCTCCAGAGACCTTATTAGACTCTCTCCTCTCTGTGGACCCTACTACCAGAGGATGCATTTCAATCTTATACAGGTTAATTCAGTCAGAAACATCAACATATCCTAATGCAGTTAAAAAAGCGTGGGAGGAGAGTCTTAATATTGTGATAACAGAACAACAGTGGAACTCGGCATTATCCCTGGTTTATCTGTCTTCTATCTGTGCCCGTCACAGACTAATTCAAGGTAAAATTGTTTACAGGGTTCACTATACAAACGCGAGACTGGCTAAGATTTTTCCTTCGGTAAGCGACGCCTGTGGGAGATGCCAGTTCTCCCCTGTCAATCATTCACACATGCTTTGGGCATGTCCCAAACCAGGTCCACTGTGGGCATATATCTTTAGCATAATAGCTGGGGCATATGGTTATTCCATTGTGCCAAACCCTACCTCTGCAAATTTTGGTGGCCCCCCTTCAAATTTGCCTAATGCACTGAAATGGGCCATAGCATTTACCACCTTACTGGCCCAAAGGCTCATCTTACTTAATTGGAAACTCCCCATCCTCCACATATCCGCTGGGTTTGTGAAGTGCTTTACAATCTTAAGCTTGAAAAACTGAGGTTCTCACTCAGAGACTCTGTTAAACTATTCCATGCTACCTGGGATCCCTTTTTACGTCACATTGACTCTATAACCCTATATACCTACATCCCTACATCCCTACTTTCTTTATTATTAAAAAAAAGTATTCTTTACTTTTTTATTATATATATATATATATATATATATATATATATATATATATATATATATATATATATATATATATATATATATATATATATATATATATCATGTCCTGCCATGATGGAGGGACCATCATGGCAGGACAAGCCCCTACATGGGGCATACCACCGAAACATAACTGGAGTGGCTGATATCAAGAAATCCTACCAATGGCTGGAGAGTGCTGGTCTGAAGGACAGCACAGAGGCCCTCATCTTGGCTGTACAGGAGCAGGCCTTGAGCACCCGAGCAATAGAGGCCCAGATCTACCACAACAGACAAGACCCAAGGTGTAGGCTCCTGAGACAGTCCAGCACATAACTGCAGGGTGTAAGATGCTGGCAGGGAAAGCATACATGGAGCAACATAACCAAGTGGCGGGCATAGTGTACAGAAACATCTGTGCAGGGTACAGGCTGGAGACCCCAAGGTCAAGGTGGGGAACTCCCCCGAAGGTTGTGCAGAATGAGCGAGCCAAGGTCCTGTGGGACTTCCAGATACAGACTGACAGAATGGTGATGGCGAACCAACCAGGCATAGTGGTGGTGGATAAGCAACAGAACAAAGCCGTGGTGGTGGACATTGCAATACCAAGCGATGGTAATATCCGGAAAAAGGAACATGAGAAACTAGAGAAATACCAGGGGCTCAAGGAAGAGCTGGAGAGGGCCTGGAAGGTGAAGGCATCAGTGGTGCCCATGGTAATCGGAGCACTCGGGGCTGTAACACCCAAACTGGAAGAGTGGCTAAAGCAGATACCCGGAAAAACATCAGACATCTCAATCCAAAAAAGCGCAGTACTAGGAACAGCAAAAATACTGCGCAGAACTCTCAAGCTCCCAGGATATATATATATATATATATATATATATATATATATATATATATATATATATATATATATATATATATATATATATATATATATATATATATATTTTAGGATGTTTGGCCAGTGGTTGGGGGAGGGGTGGGAGGCATGGGGTGGGATGTGTCCTGTATCACTGTCACAGCTGTAATAGCACTATTCAATACAATGTACTCTGTCTGTTAATGTTAAAAATGTTCAATAAACAAAGTTGGAAAAAAAAAATAAAATAAATAAACATCACTCACAAGCCTAGTTCTTCTCAAATTAATGATACCTCTAGTGGCTCAGAAACACATTGCATATGTAAAGTGTATTATTCCACTCCCACATTGACGGTGTGTTTGGATTATGGCGGTGTGACCTGTGATAGTGCTGAAAGGCCCATTTCTGCCTGTTTAATCAATCGCTTGTACATTTTCTTTTGAACTTAATTGACGGATTTCTCCCTTGACGGACATTGTGGGAAGGAGCAAGGAGAAGGGGGGAGGAAGGGAGCGGCAGAGCTGTTCGCTGGGCTTCAAGAATCGCCTTCTATTGATCACACTGCTGCAATTGGAAGCCAGATCTGGGCCTGGTGCCATGTCAGCAGTCTCTTTGCAAGCTCGAAGAAAAGGAAAGCAAAACAACCACGGAGGCAAAGCACACAATGGAAGACACGCGTCACCAGGAACTGTACTCAGAGCTGCATGCTTGAACAGAATTCATATATAGAAAATGTATTGTTTGAAAGGCCTTGATACAGTAAAATGGCTGACTATGCAATCCATGGATATCAAGTATTCCAAAATGCAATGGAGAAAATATCAATATATGCATACTGTATCTGTGAACAGGAGATATCAGCACTTTATAGAAGTTTTCAAACAAGGGAAACTTATTTAAAATATTCAACCAACTATGATATTGGAGAGCATAACGACAAAGTTTGAACCATAATAAGTTGTATAGCAATCTGGCAACATTTGGTTATGAGGGACCTATTTCCGGAATTGATTTCTTTCTTTAACTGGTTACTGGTGAACACATCAAGGCAGTCAACTGGGCCAGGTTTTCAGGTTAAGATGTTTCAGTTTCTGTCCAGAAACCTTTTTCAATTCTCAGGCAACAATTAGACTTCAGCTGAATTTAAAGTATTCAAAATGGGGTTTCAACAAAGGCTATTGAAACAGAGCCCAACAGGAACGGGGTGACAATTCATTGTCTCAGGTGTGTCCAAAAAACACAAAAGCATTTGTAGACAACACAAAATCCAAATTTATTTTAAACCTGTCAATACCAGCCAAAAGAAACTGTTTCACCCCAATAACACAACAACCTTGCAGAAACAGCTAATGTGATGTATTCTACCCAGTACATTGAAGACGGCAACAAGGTTTACTGTGGGGAAACTAAACAGCAGCTGCTAAAGAGAAAACTACTGATATCACAGAGAGTTACAACGGAGAAGCCCAGTCAGTGGTCCATGTACCTTAAGACAACAAACCCCTCCATTTCAGATAGTGATGTCTGTATCTTAGTCAAGGATTGAGTGATTTGAGAGAGGAGTAAAAGAGAGCATCTTTGTTAAAACAGAAAACCCAATTGAGGACTTGTAAACCAGTAGGCCAGTGCTCGACCTTTCCATTTTTTGCAGCGTTAATTTAGATCTAGTCCAGTTGGTGCCTTAGAACTGAAAGAAAAATGTTTTAAATTAAAAGCTTTTTGAATTAAACTATGTTTTGGTTTTTTTTTCAATCTGATGCTTTCTTTTTTAGTTTATTAAAATATCTCATCTGTGTTCTGAACAAGTCTTATTCGAACCCTCCTTAAGGTTAGCTGTAAGATTCTGTCCAATGCTCAGCCCACAAGCCTCTACATCATTCATGCTCCCACATAATTGGTCATTAATATGCAAAAGCATGATACAAAACTGTATACAACTTGACAAACCTGATGCGATGTACAGTAGTTTCATTAGCAGTATGCATGCTAATTGTGTTGTGATAGTGATCTGAAGAGGGAGTACTGAGAGCAAAGGGAGGGGAGACTCTGTTATGTGTTAACAGTTAATACCCCATAGTAAAGTAAAGTACGGGTCCTATATTTTGCAAAACTGACTCTAGTGAGGTTTAAGCCATGTTATCATGTTGTTACCTCACCAAAAACATACCTGGAGTTGTGTTTTCTTTCATTCACAAATGTGTTTAGCAGCACCATTAGTCTGTCTACATCTCCAAAGCCATGATGTCATGAAGTGACAGTTTTCAAATTAACAGCTACCTTTTGCCTTTTGTTTAGTAGAGATTGGGAAGGGCTGAAATGATCCAATGATTCTAATGAAAGTGTATGGAGTTTAAAGACATAATGGAGCACTTCCTGTATTACTACATGACATCACAAGGTGGAACAGAGTGTTTTCAGTTAGCGAGAAGAAGTTTAAATACGCAGAATTTGTGTGTATGTATGTATCTTTGTGATGAGGAAACAACACTATAACACAGATCTCCTCCTTCAGCCACACTTTGGAAATATTTAGGTAATGCAAAATGGTTGTGCTCTACGCTTAAAACCAACTCTTCATAAAAGATCGTGGCATGAACCGGTGAATTATCCAGCTCAGAGTTACTTAAGGATTTATCGATGCGTGCAGATGAAGTTATGGTCTTCTGCCGCAATGAAAGTGAGCACTCAGCATCCTGCCCTCCCCGATACCACATCTCCTCGTGATTGATACTCTCATTGTGTCACTGTGCTACTTGCCAAAATGTCACAGCTGCCATTTAACAAACATGCATCTAATAACTGCGGCTGCCCTTGCCCTATATCAACACCAACTTTCATTTCACCCAGTGCTCCAGTCTCGGAAAACTGATTTATATTCACCATCCTCACAAAACTATCAAGAGGAGAAATGTGAGAAAACCCTGTGCAAAAGACACCAAACATTTGCATCATACTCATCATTAATTCTGCTGAGAAGTGAGTTGATGTGCTGCTGAATATTTGAGTCCATAAAAACTCAAATATTCAGTCAATATAGTGTATATTAACAGGCTGACGACATACAAGGCGAGGTAAATTCTGTGTGTATTTACTCCTCCTGAGTTTATGTATTCATGACAGCAGCTTTTCTCTCACTTGAAGTCATTAGCATAATCTTTGGAGCCGTATGAAACGAAATGTGTTCCGCTCTCCTCAAATCAAGATTAATGATTATGATTTATTAAGGTAACAACGAAACCACATGTACAACCAGTTCCAAGTCTGGGTTGAATTTTTCATTCCCATTAAAATGTAATGAGGTGAACGCTAAGCATTTCCTTAGAAAGCATCTGTAGTAAAAAGTATGAATACACAGCTGATTGCTTCAAATATGCACATTATTGCCAAAGAGACAAGTGTCCAGTTAAAGCTGTCAATCATCTTTGGTTTTGATGTTAACATGTTTCCTAACCCACATTCATTTGTATGTTCTAAAGGTTTATTTAACTAACATTTGAATGGAGTCATGATGACATGGTAAAAAGTAAAGTTTTGTAACCTATTGGAATCACAAAAAATGGTTAAACTATTTCATCTTTTAGTAACTGCTTAAAGAGGGAATATTATGCAAAATGGACTTTTGGAGCTTTCCACCACATTTTTACGTTGTTCCCTCATCAAACCATGCTTGGAGTGGTTTTGTATGTCACCCATGCATGTCTGAATAATCTTGTGATCTCTCCCTCTATTTGAAACCTCTTTTTTATTAGTAGTACAAGCTCACAAGCCTATGTAACCCATGCTCCCACACGTTCCCACACGTACCCACACATAAAACAATACACAGACCTAATGCTATGTGCAGTAGTTTCATAAACATGTTGTTGTTTTTTTTCCCCATTTTTATTTTCTTAAGGTGAATTAGTGTAAAACATAATTACAAATAATAACAATAACTTTTAACTTTATCCAAACATGTTTTCATGTCCATATATATAGTTTTCTTTCTCAGAATATTTTATTTTACCTATAATTTCTTGACCCCCTTTTTATTATTTTGATCAGGCATAATTCTTATATTTTTCCTTCTTCTTTATTATCATATTCATTTAACACATTTAATCTCATTTCATTTTATATTATTAACTTGAAATTCATTATTTTTAATTAAAATTCCTGAACATAATTTTAAGGGGGTATATAGGCAAAATAAAAAAAATATAAAATGCAATAATGTAGAAAACAGAGCAACATCAAACGTAGCTAATCGTTCCTAGAAAACATGACAGAACCCAAATGAAAGAAAGAACACACAAAACAAAACAGTAACAAAAAAAAATAAATAAATAAATAATATATACATATATATATACACACACATCACAAATCAAATAAAAATATGTAAAAATAATAATAATCATAAAAGCAATAATCATCATAATAACATAATCATTACCATCGCCATCACTTTATCATTATTATCATTATCGTTACTCTCATCAACCATATAACACAATAGTAATACATGTGTTAATATGTGTTGACGGTTAATCACAAAAGTGTAATACCCGCTCTTAAACCCGCTCAGTAAAGTTGGTTGCTTTTCTTAATTAGTTAAATGTGAGTTTCGCACTAAAGACTAATTTATTTTAATCAATTTATTTATGATGATTTTGTTGTAGTTTATTTATTTGTAGATTACAGAGTCTTCCAGTTTCAGTTGCTATTTGTGTTCCCAACATGGCATCACAGTGTTAGTTTGACTGAAACATGGTGAAAAGTTCAAGTGAAAATTGTGTCAGGAGCCTTCTCATTGTGATGCGATTCCCCTGGTCTACATGCTCCGCGCTCAGAGGAGGCACTGCTGAGGCCCGCAGTGATTGATAGGGGAGGAGCATCAGAGCAGGATGCTGTGGCAGAGGTCTTTGTCAGTGGGACGACTAATAGTGGTCATCCACCCGTCACTACCAGACCCCCACCCTCTGACACCACTGGGGCCACCCAACAAATGTCACCCAGTCTGTGTGTCTTGTAATTCTGTCATGTGCAGTGCTAAGAGTGCAGCCCAGTGCTGACAGGCGATCGGTGCGCACAGGGGAAGATGGCTGGAATATAGACGAGTTGAAGCCTCGGTGGTGACATTTGAAAGTGCTGGGGTTTTTCCTCAAGTCTATTCAATGGAAGAGGAAGCAAATCCATGTGGAATTGGTGGGTAGCATTATGGATTGTGTGGCTCATCATCGTCCATACAAATATGTTTCCATTTTAGAAAGAGTTTATGGATTCAGTTTAGACTCCCATGTCAGTCCCAGCTGGTGCAGATTTAAGTGTACTTTTTAAACAACAACACAGAAAAGCTTGCTACTTGTACCTCGTTACATCTAGTTACAGTGTGACTGTACAGACAGGTGTTTTCCTGTCCAGACCAGACAGTGCAGGATGTCAAATGTTATGTGGACATAATAGCTGACAACTGGGTCTGGTACCAGAGCTCTCAGCTGCTCTCCTCTTTTGTTGCAAAGGAGAATCCAAAATATCACTGATAAAAATGGAAGAAAAATTTGTCTTCAGAAATTGTTTTTTGTTTATAAATTCTGAACTGAAGTGAAAATGTTAATTTGAGTAATTGACTGAAAATGAACTTATTAACTGCAAACATGCAAAGGCTGCTTCACCAAAGTGGTTAAATGATACTTTCAGATATTGGATACACACACTCTTGTGTTATGCCTGTGCTGTGTCAGCAGGTGCTGCTCTGGGCTGGAGTTAAAACAACACATCTAGTCTCATTACAGCTGTAGTGGGCATATATGAATGGTAATATCCTACAGAACGCAGCAGGACTCAGACCTCGCTTTAAACTAGGTCATAAATGTAATCAGTGTTTACAGTTTGATGGTGAAAGTGCTCCTCCAGGGTCTATTCTCTCAGTGAAGTTAATGTAGGATTGCTACTTTGAGCCCATAATTCACGTCAAGTAGTGCAGACGGTTATTTGTCATTTATTTATCATACGACACATATGTAAATGGATTACTTAGGCGGGCTTTGAGTCCTTTCACTTGTGTGCACCTTCATCTCTCACTCCCAGTGGCTCTCTCTGTCACTGGGCCGCTGCTCATATCCATTACACGGCTCCACGTGGTGATAAATCTGTCTGTCAGCAAGACATCATAATCAAATTGTTCCAGAGGTCATTTAACATTGCAGAGGAGGGACTTCACTTTAGCCCTAGGACGATCGGCTCAAATACAATTTATGTGTCAGAGATAAATTGTGGAATGAAACATTTGCAGAGAAAATGAACTGTCGGGCTGACTGAAATAGCCTTGTTATGGCCAGCCGTGTCACTTTATCTGCTAACTTCCATCGCCGGTATTTAAGCTCGCTCTCCCCTTTCCATCAAGGAGGTGATTTAAATAATAATAAATAATGGATATGATGGCAGGCTCGAGTGAAAGCTAAACGTTCAGTAACAGCTTCAACAGCCACTCCTCAGAACTGTAACTGTATACCTTCAGATAACTACATTTAATAGTTTGGAAACAGCTGAGTAACTGACCAAGTTACACAGTTAACATTTATTGGTTGCAGTGGAACTTGTAATTGGGCATTTTCTCTTGTGAAAATTACTTAATTTGCATTTTAATCTTTATCGTTTCTGATAGCATGCATCACTTACCACAGCTTTATAGGTGGTGCCTCACCACTGAATTCAACTCATCCCTCAGTTTTATTTGTGGTTGTAAAGAAAATCTGCTTTAGGCCTGTTAGATCCATACTGACTCATGTGCATTGTTATTGGTCTTTGGTCCAACATTAGCCTAAGGAAAATTAAAAATGGGCATTACACATTTCTATGGGGATATTCATTGGTATCACGAAACATATTTAGATTGTCATGTTACCTTTTATTGTTTTGAAAATGCTATACACTTCAGTACACTGAAAACTGTGTATTGAAATGTTTAATTTGTTTCAGTTTCATTTTTGATGCTCTCTATGCTAAGTCATTCCCCCTTCAGAGTGCCATCACCACACAATCAGTGTGCATTTAGCTAATGAAGCTTTACTGGCATTGCATTTGTTTTGTGAAGCTGTAGTATATTGTTTTGTATCCTGCTTTATGTGAAAAATGGCCGTGCAGGAGCATGGATTATAGGCTTATGGGCAGAACATTGTACAAGCTTGTACCGCTCATGTTACTCAAAAATGCATGAATGAGATACAAAACCACTTAGGCATATTTTTGATGAAGGAACCACATGATAGAAAGCTCCAAAAAGCTGTTTTAGTATCTTGTGTAAAGAGTTTAAGTTACATTCCATCTATTTCTATTAATTAAACCTATTAATTAATTCTACACAAAATTATTTATTATGTACTTTTTCATCCGGTACAAACTTGTGTTCAAAAGTGTAAAAACATTACATTGTCTCCATGTTTCGTGTTCAGTAAAAACAAAAAAAAACAAAAACAAAAAAAAACAGTTACATTGTTTTTCAGTGAAGAATAATGGCAGCAAGTACATTGGGTTACTTCTGTGAGTTCCTCCCAGGAGAAATAGAACATGTGAAATGAAATCAGTGCAATGAGTTTAAACTGTTAAACTTGTCTGTGAGGCATTTCCCCTGACCTTCAGCTCATGTTTACACTTAGCAAACAATCTAAAAGCATTTATCATCTTTCACAACCATCTTTGCAGTGCTAAAGGCATTAAGTATTCTATGTCTATGTTATTTAGTTTGTATAACTAAAACAGTATAAAAAGTTTGAAGAGGTTGAGTGCAAAGAATGGATTAGCCCTGCAACTAAAAGTCAAATATTACAGAAAACTGACTCTTGTGAGCTTTAAGTCATTTTAGAATATTGTTACCTCATCAGTTGTGTTTTGTTTCATTCACACATATTTGAGTACCCCTTTATTATTAGTCTTTCTACTTCTCTAATGCTCACAGTGCTCTCTTCCACCTAGCAGTAGTTTTCAACTTAACAGCTACCTTTTACCTTTAGTTTAGTGGAGATGTGAAAATCCAGGGCTGAAATTATCCAAATGATTCTAGTGAAAGTGTATGGAGTTTTTAACACAGTGGAGCACTTCATGTATTACCACATGACATCACGAGGTAGAACAGAGTGTTTTCTGTTTGAGAGAAAAACTGAATATATGCAGAATTTGTGTGATAAACATGTGTGACTGAAACAAAACACAACTTCGGGTGTGTTTTTGATGAGGAAACAACATTAACATAGATCAGAAAAATGGCTTAATATGGGCCATTTCATGGATAATGATGAAGGCCCATTGTTGTTGGGTCAGACTCCAATAAGAATTCTGTAGAGAGGGGTTGGTGGGTGGGTGGATAAATACATCCATGTAAAAATATCATCACAGCTTTAACCATGTAATATTCTATGTGAATCCTCATCAGAAGCATAGGCCTACAGTTGTTAAGTAATCCTACATACTCAGTTTGTTGAGGGGAGGGGAAAAGGAGCAGTCTCTTCCCTTTCTGGCATACTTTGTTTACTGGTTGATAAAAGTTTTGGCGTCATAATTATTTGCCTATAGTGGTGACTTGGTGAACTCTTGTGTAATAAAAAGAAAACAAATAAAGCTTCAGGAAAAGAAATGTACGGACTTAAGGGTGCATTGTTCAAGCAGCAGAGGGTTTGGATAGGTGCACTTCGCCAGCATCAAGGCCTGTGTCCTATAAGAGCCTCTGAAGTGGAGTAAACATTTACAAATAAATAATTGATTACATCTGCATTATTTGGAGGGATGACGAGGGGAATGTGCATGTTTTGGGTTCTTCAAAGACGTACCTTATGCATAAGTAATGCTTTTTACTTTCAAGTGTAAAGTCCCACTTTTGCCTCAGGTATTCCATTTCTTGGTACTTGTATCTTTGTATTAATTTTGCTTCTACACAAATCAGAATAATAAGTGGACGATGAGACAGGAAGAGCCACATCAAAGCACATATCATGTGAAACCGCACCTCATTACAGAGTGAATGCCTGACAGCTCAGCCTGACAGTTTGGACACTTCCTCATGCATTGTTATTGCCAGCAACATGTGATTATAAACTCATCCAGATTTTATTTTTAATGTAGGCTGGGGTACTTTCTTAAAACATGCATTACATAATAAACAAGGTTACTTATAATATAATTATTATATTCACAAACAATGAGTTTAAACTTTTTATTCTAAAAGCACTGACTGACCTTTTTGTTACTAATGAAAATATAATTTCTATTTCTGGAGAACTATAGACTTTTGAGGCTTAGACACTGGATTATGGCCCACTGGTCTGAATTAAAAGGAACCCATACAATCTAATTTTTAATTTAATTTGCAATTTAGTGTTACTCATTCATATCATTTTCATAGAATTTTCTTGGGATTAGACTAAAAGACAACCATGTGGATACAATATTGCATTACTATTTTATAAAAATGGGAGGCCATGTAAATGACACAAGACCCTATATTTAAAATGCACAGAGTAATATCAAAGTAAGTTAAAATTGCAGTGAGTTAATTCCAGAGACATTTCTTGTATACACCTTAGGCAAAACTGATGAGTGTTGAGAGGAGGCTGTAGGAGCGGCCGCTTTGGCGTTATGATGATGGAAATGTAATTCTGTGCAGCAGATTAGATTCAGGCTGCTTGACCCTGAGGCGAAGCTTAGCTCTGAGCGCTGCACATCTGTTTGGACATTAATTGGCTTCGGTGGTTCACAGTGATTCTCGGAACACAGCACGGCCAAAAGAAGGCAAGAATAATAATAAATCGACTGTGGTCTTTTCCTAATCGATGTTATCCCTGAGGCCAAACTCAGAGGTGCAAGAAGCAATCAAGGAAACAATAGCAGGTACAAGAGTGATTCTGTGGGACAGCCGCCCTGCAGATGGTTGAGCTGTGAAGGCTGGTATAAAATCTTTAAGCACTCCAGGGTAAGCGACTTTGAATTTTAAACAGGTAGGGAAGAGGATTCTAATTTTATCTTTATCAACAGGACCACCTCTCAGTCTGTTTACTACTACAAGAGTGACCTATTTACAAAAGGTGAGTTAACTGGATGAAAAAATAAATAATAATAGGCTATGCCAGTGTGTACTATTGGATGCTATGAGTGTCACTATTGAAATATCGAAAAGTCACCAAATTTTGCACAAAATTCAAGAACGCCAAAACAGGAATTTACAAATACTCTGTATTACAAAATCTTTAAAAATGGTGCGACAGCGCCCCCTGGAAAATCAAAATACATTGTGCCTATGGCTATACTCAAAAAATGAACTTTGTCATAGACAAAGGAAATTCAGGTGGTGGATCCAAACCAAAAAATATATTACACGGTTGCTATGCAACCAAGAGGAAGTTGGACATATTGAACTGACCATGTGACCAGGTGCCGAAGGCGCATTTTTCTGTCCTTGTACTTTAACAAACTCGTCCAAGGGTTTTTGACCCAGCCTCACCAGAATCATTCTGTGTCCTCTAGACAAGTGGGACATTAAAAGTTGTTTAAAGCTTTCTAAAAGACTGAATGGTGTTTCCGTGACAACGGCACACATTTCGGGTTTGTTTTTCCGACTCGCCATCAAACTTTGATGAGTGATAATTCGCACAAACTTTGAATTTTAATCAAACTTTAATTGTTGGTGGACACCCCGGCCCTTAACAGATTGAGAAAATACAAAATGGGTGCAATAGCACCCCATAGACAATTTGTATGGAACAATAACGTTTTATTTGTCATAGACATAAAAAATTTGTACACACATTTGTGACATGGTATCGATTAAAAACTCAATGACGCCCACCCCCATTTACAAATTTGTTGCCACGGCGACAAGCCAAATCTGTCCTTGCCAGTGGGACGTCCTTACACAAAGCCAGATGCATCATGGCAATAGGAACAAAAATTTATATTGTGACAATGCCCCTTTACAAACCAGAAAACCGCCATTTTGGATTTTTTTTTTTAATCAACATGCACAAAAATTTTGAAAAATTGCAGGGTTCGATTAGGAGTTAAGGTTAGGGTAAGGGCTAGGGTTAGGGTTACGGTTGGGGCTAGAGGTTAGTCATGGTTGGGGTTTACAGTTATTAGGGTTAGTGTAGGGTGCGGTGTTTGCGGGGTGTGGTTTTGCGGTGCATGGTTTTGCGGGGTGTGGTGTAGTCGAATGCGTGGGCCGATCATTCCCGCTTGCGGCTATATTTATTATTATTATTATTATTATTATTATTATTATTATTATTATTATTATTATAGTATGACGTTATACAGATGCAGGATTAAATAAATTAAAACACGTAAAACAAGTATGAAAACACTGTTGCCCACATAAGTTGCTCTTAAATGTTGTGTCATATATGCTTTTGACTTTTTTTTTTTTTTTTACTTGTATAGTGATTCACATCAAAATCTTTGTGAAGAATTTTGTGAACCAGCAGTCCTTGGCAAGCAACTTCAGTACATTTTGAGCCTGACTCATTTGCTATAGCTATGCACAAGCAGCAACTATTTCAGCACCATGGACAGCTCCCCATTCACTAAAAGACTGCAACCTGCAATAAACAGCCTACAGAAGACCCCTTACTTTAATTGCAGATTCTGATGTCGTAATGTCATTAGGTGATGTAGGCTTAATTTGGTTTCATCAAAGAATGTATACACCATTCCATGCATCATAATTATTTACCACAATGAGTTTATAAGAGCACAAGTCTCAGAGACCAGAGTGGCATGATGGTAAAGCTAAGTGCTAATGCGCACTTCCTAATTTTCAGACAATAAAATGCTTTCTAACTAGATACAGACAGCAGCAATCTCATTTCCACCTCAAGATCTGCTTATACAATTTGTACTGTAACAAGATACAAATTGAAAAATTAAAATTAATTAATGACAAAAACAGGTATAGCCACTTTAACAAAAGATTTATCACATGTCAATATAATATCTTGTTTAGCGTGTGCGCTGTAGTTTAATCTCTGTGAGTGATTAGAGTCCCAGTTACTCCAGCTTCTCTCCCCAAACACACAAATATGTCTGTGGATAATTATACTTGTGAGCAATCTTCTCTCTTTTCCCATTCACTGCTGTATTTGGTTAAAATCATGCTTTGCCAATGGAAGCCTCCGTTCTGTGTCTTAATGGAGCGATTTGCTTGAGTGGTGAGTGCTTGTGGGGAAATGATTGTTTGGTGAATGAATCATAAACTCCTTGTATCAGCTTTAAAAGTTGCACAATTGTCTGTGGAGAGAGCATACAAAGCTAATTCCAAATGCTGCTTTGTCCTTGTGTCTGACCCATGATGGCATCAATAACAATACACTGAGTGTCTGCTGGTAAAAACACTCATGGTGATTGGACAATTTCTTATTGCATATAGATTTCAATGGCTCTGGGTTCTTCATGTTAATTCATTATTTTTGCAAACCCATTTGTAAAAATTGAGACGCAAATTCTCATAGATCATACACCATCAATTTACAGCAACTACAATTGGCCTACTTTACACTATACTTTCAGTGCAAGTATAATAAAACGGCTCTGTAATCTGTATTTTTTTCTGTAATATTGTTTGGTAGGTCTAAATATTTGGAAAAAGTTTTCTGGTTTAACCCTAACCACCATTCTAGTAATATCCATTTAAATTAAATAAAGGACTATATATTTGTCACCAAATTCAGTATAACTGGGGCAGTGCACTTTGCCCCACTGATATTTTTGGGCCCCCTAGTTGCTGATGGGGCTCTTCGCATTTCTGTAAATGCCAGGAAACACCCTTCTATTCTCCAGATGTTCTTTAAATGTGCACTGTCCTTGTATCCCTTGGCAAGACACTTTAAACCAACCATCATGTGACATGTGGCGTAAAAACCCTAATCCTTAAGCCTCTTCTGAAGTGCTAGCACATCTGACTTCAGTTACTAATGGTAAATTGTCAGATTTTTGTATAGCACTTTCCACCTTCAACTCAAAGCGCTTTACGTCAAGGAACCACTCACTCATTAACACCCACATTCATACACAAATGTACACAGATGCTGGGGGCAAGGTGGGTTAAGTGTCTTGCCCATGGACACGACAACTGTGGGAGCAAGAATCGCATCAGTTCGTGGATCTGAGCACTCAACCAGTGATATTTATGTTGAGAGCCAGATTCGAACCACACCCCCTCGGTTCAGTGGACATAAACCCTACAAAGCCACTGCTGCTAATATAAATAGTTGCAATGCATTTAATCTAGTCTTTAAGTTTTTTTCAGGTGAAACAAATTAAAAGCCAAGTAGTAAAACAGAGCAAAGATGTCCAAGGTGATAACCCGGACAAGTTCTCCAGCTCTGGTCTAATGAGCTGCTGCACTGCTGTCTTTCCCCCATTACATTTGGTTATAATGAGGGTCAGAGCGATAGGCCATCCCGCTCTGATCACCCTTATTAGGACTGTACCAGATCCAGGCTCCGCTTCTACACAGACAAATGTTTTTTGATGACTCTTTCTGAATACAGCAGAGCATGTACAGTAGCCTATGTGATGTATGTTCTGTTTGATTTATATAAGAAAGACACTGGTAACTGTAAATGTTAGACCTCAGAAGTGAATAGAAGTCATTTCAATAAAGACATATATAGGAGCTCATTGTCGTTAACAGCTGCAGAAGCGGTGTGCACAGCAGAAACTCAAATGGTAGAAATATTTGGATAGTAACTCAGTGTTGACTATTCAATCTCTGTTCATAGAATTGCTTATTGTTGTGTCCTTGGGCAAGACTTTTCACAATTTCACACTTGTCTGTATGAATGTGCAGTGTGTATAAATGAAAAATAAAAACAGAAGTTGTTATCATTCCAACTTGTACTGAACACCAATAAAACCAAAGAAACCAGTTTTAAAAGCAGTGGTACAGGTAAAAACAAATGTAGCTGTCCTGTGCAGACACAAGGAAAAAAAGACAGGCATTCAAGACCATCTGGTATCTACGGTTGCATTGTAAACATGTTTATAGGCTTTCAAAAACAACAGTAGATCTTCATGCTGCTTTTCTGTTGTTGTTTTTTAATCCTATGTTCAAACCATAACATCTTAATTTTATTTTGACATACAATGAGACAAGTACAACAGAAAATAAGAAATGTAATGTATGGTCTATAGCTTTAAAAACAACCATTATTCCAAACATTTAATGCATACAAGCTTAAGCTGTATATCGCTGTATCTTTCGCGATATGGTCATTGAGAACCTTGCCTTTGTGGCATGCATTTGTGGAGCATCGAGTCTGCATATCTGTAGTCAGGTTTCCCGCCCAAACATGGTCAGCCATCTACTCCCAGCTTTTATGCAAGTCACCTGATCTTCAAGGAGGTGAATGCAGTTTTGGGACATTGTGGTTTGTGCAGGAAAGAGCTGTGATACCCCAGTTTGAAGCCCCCTGATAATAGACAGCCCTGCAATAAGCATCACATGCATTATGTATTTGCAAACCCAACTCAAGTGAGTGCATCTCCGAAAGTCTACCATGGATTATAGTGAATGAATAGGTTCCATTTGATGATGTTTAAACTGATGTGCACGTCTGAAGTAGGGTGGAAAAGAGGCTGCATATAAAGAGATGGTTGAGTCCAAAGAGGAATTGAAATCTATACAGTGTGAATTAAAGTGAATTATGGATTTCAGTGTTGTTTGGTCATAAATGTGAATAATCATAAACTTACTATTACCCTAATTTTGTATTTTGTGATATCCCTTCTACTTTAGCCTGACTGGTACTGTATAAATATTTTACCATATTGATGCAGTAGGCTTTAAAGGTCCTATATTACACAGAGCTGACTTTTGTGAGCCTTAAGTCATGTTATAATGTTGTTGCCTGATCAAAGCATACCCAGAGTTGTGTTTTTTTTTTCATTCACATGTTTGAGTAATCCTTTATTATTAGTCTGTCTAAATCTCCAAAGCTCATGACATCACAAGGTGATGCCTAACTATACAGGGTTTGTGTGTTAAACATGTGTGAATGAAAGAAAAACACAGCTCCAAGTGTGTTTGTGATGAGGAAACAACATGATAACATTGTTTGTAAATTATAGTAATATGGGCCCTTTAAGAATTTGTCTCTAAATGTCCAAATGTTTCATTTTGATTCTTACCTTCAATATTTTTTATTGCACTGGTTAAATCAAACTGAACTGGTGGCTGAATTATAACACCCCAACCAGTTAATGCACATAAAAGGACACATTTGTGAGATGGGAATTTGAGCCATCTTAAGCCTAAATTTCAAGTTGATAGATACCACTCAGAAACAAGTGTATTCTATAAAAATCAATTGTATCCATACATGTTTAATACATTGATTTTTTTCTGAATCTGTCTAGGTTGAGATAGAAAAAGAAATATTGAGCGACATTTTCTTTTTAGCCCTTTAGACTTTAGCAACTTTAGGTGAATTGGTAAAATAAGTGTGAGCTTGGTGCTGGCTGGTCTAGAAGACACATAGAATAATGCTTACATTACTATAATGCCGCCACATGTTTCAAGCAAGAATTTCCAGAGAGAAGACTACACCCAGGCACAGTCCACATGTACTCGAAGACAGCTGCTGCCATTTCCACCTGGTTGTTTTGAATATCTATGGTGTGAAGAAAGGCAACATGTTTTTAACAAAGGGCAGATATCGACGTGGAGTAGAGAGTGACTGGTGAGTGACAGCAGAGGAGTGCAGGTAGAGCTGCCCCGAGCCAGTGCCTCCTAACGTCCGCTATTTAAAACTGCCAAATGAAATGGAAGTGTGATGCAGAGAGATGCCTTATCACCGGCAGCAGGCACTCGCTCAAGGCTGCACACCACACACCGATGCAGAGGTCCCCCAGCACGGAGCAGAGCGAGAGCATGCTCTGGGGACCAATGATGCATGACAGCAATGAGCAAAGTCAATTCAAAAAGCCCTCAACTGTCCTGGAAGGTGAAAACTTTGGCAAAAACACTCAAAGTTGGTACTTGTTATGGATACTTTGATACATGGTATATACTAAAAATGTACTCTATGATTATACTTTGAATATTTAAAAGACAACAGTATGATCTATGCTGAAAAATTATTGCTTTTGACTGGAATTATGAAACATGTTTAAAATTATTGTTACTGACAAAATTTCCCATACACTAGTGAAGTTCTTCTATCATCCCCACTGGGAAATGGAACTTTTGGTTTGCCATTTGACTAACTGTTAGCAATCACATCAAATAGCCAAGTCAAGAAAATGTGTAAACATGTGGTATATAAACAGTGTCAAATCTTTTTGGTTCTACTATAATAGCAGGACAGCTACTGTTTACTTTGTTAAAAGCTAATGGTGGTCCAGTGAGGGTGAAAAAACATACTTTACAAAAGAAGCATCCTTAAAGCTACCATCAATATGTTTTTAACCAGTAAATGGCAGATGTGAAATCTGTCCACCCCCCACACCTGAATTTTGTTCAGGATCACCCGTGCTCTCTGGTCTTCTTCTGTCAGGCCAAAGCTGGCACACTTTCAGACTGTAGCAATGTAAATAGCATCTAGTGGTGTTATGCGAGAATGCAACATGGTTCAGTTGATCAGTCTATTTATTTATTTATTTGATTGGGACAGAGCATGTTGATTGACAAACATGACACAACATGAATAAACACACCGGATTGTAGCCTAAGGCTAATTTCCATCCATTGTCCCAAAGGGTTGGGGTCACAGGGGGCCAAACAATAAAATATTGCACACTCCATTCATTGCACAGTTCCCATCATTGCACAGTCCAAAATATTGCACAGTACAGTCAATGCACAATTCCTATTATTTTGCAGTAAATTTGGCCACACATTCAATACATGCAAATATGTGTCCATTGAAGATCAATTAAAATCACAGTGCAGCTATACTTGAGTGCATGTTTGGTTTGACCATAACCAATTTTTCATTTGAGCTTTAAAAGAGCTGTACGTAGGGCATTCTCTCAGTGTTGGTGGAAGACTATTCAACAGATTCCCACCTTGGACAGATAATACATTCTGACCAAAGGTGATCCGTCTGTGGGGTATGACTAAGTCACCCCTGGTGGTGGCTCACGTGGCCCTTTCTGAATTGTCTTTGCATTTGATGTTCACAATGTGACAATGGTGGTGGGAAAAGTTTTTTGTTTTTTTTTTATAAAGTATTTTTAGACCTCTTTTATAGAGGTTTTCAATAGTTTTAAATGTTGTGGAGCAGGCAAGAGACCATGTGGTTAAACAATAATCTATGTGAGAAATAATCATGGAACAGAAATTCCAAGGTTTTAGCAGCATTCATATTTAAGTTGTTCCTGATGTGACGAAAATTCTGATTATTGAATTAGATTAACTGGCACATTTTTTAATGTGACTTTTGAAGGACAATATTGGATCTAGAATAACTCCAAGGTATTTAAATTCTGACCAGACTTGACCAGATCAAGTTCTACTCCATTAAGAAAAACATTTGATTGCTTCAATTCTGTATGACGTTTTGAAAAGTACATACAAACAGTTTTTTTTGGTGTTTAACAATAACAATAAGCCTGAATCCTTGATCCAGCCATGCACAGAATATAGGGCAGCTGTGAGGTCATTAGCAGCTTGCTGAAAGCTTTTGGCTTGAGTGTAGATGATTGCATCATCTGCATACATCTGTGAGAATACATGTGGACAAACATTTGGCAAATTATTGATGAAAAGAGAGAATAACACTGGCCCAAGGATTGACCCCTGCAGGACACCAACATCACAATCCAAACATTGATTTTATATCATCAGCTACCACATACTGTTTACTGTGGAACAGATGTAAACCATTGAAGAGTTTGACTGGAGATGTTAAACTAAGTCAACCTGGACAGCAGAATCTGATGGTTTACAGAGTCAAAGGCTTTCTTCAAGTCTAAGAAGACAGCCCCAACACAGGGGCTCCTATCAAGCAAGCTCTTTATGTTTTCTGTTAGCATACACAGGGCAGTGTCTGTGGAGTGATGGGCCCACAAGCCAAACTGTAGCGGGTGTAGTGAAGGTTGGGTGTTTTCCAAATGAGCAGTAAGGAGTAGGAGCTATTTTAGATATAACAGGAAGTATGCTTATTGGCCTATAATTAGCCATGTCTGTTTTAGCACCTGATTTAAAAATTGGTGTCACCGCAGCTATTTTTCAATCAGCTGGAACAACCAAAAGTTTGAAGGACATATTGAGGAGATGGGTGATGGGTCATATAACAGGATCCTTAAATTCTTTCAGAAAATTTGTATTTAGACCAAATGCATCAAGTGCTTTTGAATTTTTTAAGCCTGTAATTAATATGGCAACTTAATGGTCTGAAATATCAGTGATCCTGAACAGGGTCACTGATATTATCAGAGCAAGCAGCTGGAGTGAAGTGTTGAGCGATCTTCATTACAGAGGTTATGAAAAATAGTAGCTAAGGAGAAAGGCTCTTTAACAATGGACTTATTGACATGTTGCTCCATCGTCTTTTCATTTTTGTTTGATTGGTGGCCAAGCAATTTATTAAAAAAGTTAGCTTTTGCCTGTCTTAAACTTGTAGTTACTTTATTTTGTATATGAGTCAATCTCTGTCTGTTTATAATTAGACCAGTTTTCAAAAAGTGTTTCAATAACTGGTCTCTAGTTTTCATCAGATTCCTACAGTCTTTGTTCAGCCATGGCAAATTACATGTTTTCTTTAATTTAAGCTTCCCTCTAGTGGAGAAGGTTGATATTACATCTTTTACACTTTTCTGGAGTTGACTGCTACAAAACTGAGAATCATCACTGGACAGGATTGATTCCCAATCTGCTGATGATAAGGCTTCAGCCACATTTTCTCATTGATTCCTGGGTATAAAGTCATTTATTGACCTGTTATTAAATTAATTAGTAAAATCATTAGTGACCCTTGACCTGATGAATTTTCTAGAAATTAATATAAAATTGTGATTTGAAATACCAGTCAGAAAGTTATATGATCTGATTATCTGTTCAGGCTTGTTACTAAAGAGCAAATCTATTGTAGTTTTTGAATGTGATTCTTGTAGGCTGCTCAAAAAGTTGAGAAAAATTTAGGGTGTCCATAATATATTTAAAAGTTTTTCTGTCCTTCTTACAGTCCCTGTTCACTTTAAAATCACCAATCACAATTATTTAATTGAACATATTTTGTATAGTATGATGCTTAAGTAATGTCTGCAGTTGTTCATAGAAGTTAATTCTTGCTGAAGGAAGACGATACAGACAAATCAAAGTGAAAGTCATCTCTGGAGAGAGAGAGACTTTCACTGAGATATTCTCAATCCTCATTAGGTACACTAAGTTTAGCACATTACAAGTAATTTTTTACATACAGCAACATGCCCCCTCCTGTTCCTCCGATTCTATCCCTTCTAAACACCTTGTAATTTGGGAAGACAACACCAGATGTAGATTTGCCAAAAATGTGTGCATTTCAA
The DNA here is from genome assembly GCA_029959045.1 of Taenioides sp. WSHXM2023. Lineage (NCBI taxonomy): Eukaryota > Metazoa > Chordata > Actinopteri > Gobiiformes > Gobiidae > Taenioides > Taenioides sp. WSHXM2023. The sequence goes on from CM057087.1 coordinate 34,144,342, forward strand.
CAGATCTTTAAAGGAAAAAAACACATAGTAAATATAACATTTAAAATGTGTCTTAAAGGTAAATGGAATTGGAAGTATTTTAGTCAATACTGTCAATACCTTTGCCTTAAACCTGCTGCGATGTGTAGTATTGTGATGTTTGGTAACATGTTTTTGTTTGTGTAATATGGATCTGGAAAAGTTTTTTCCAATATAAGCACTGTGTTTCCCTGATATTTTCTCAGAGGTTTAGCAGCATGATGTACTCTACAATTTGCCCCTGTGCAAAGCATATCAAGAAGTAGCTGTAAACAATTTCAGCCGTCTGCAGGGGGAAAAGTATTATCTATTGGCATGTGTAGTCAATGACTGCACAGCTGAGGAAGCAAGAACACAGAGTCCTGCTTCACAATGAAAACAAATTATGAAACTTGTCCCTCCTTCCACAGTTCTCGAGGCTCGCACTGTACACATGTGGAGAGTCTTCAAGCTCCTCTCCGCAGCACACACCACAGAAAATCAATTTGCCCCCTTTGGAATTAACTGTGTCCAATTCCCACGGATATGTTTATTTTATTCTCTCCAAATGAGATTATAGACCAGCGGAGTGACCCTGAAAATTTCCATTGCAAATCCATTCCTCTATGTGGTTCAAGCCTGGCTCATAAGGTGGAGCTGGAAAGCCATGTGCTATGTGCTGGAACATACAGAGCTGCTATACATTTAGATTAGAGCCACAGTAATGAACTAAACTCACTATTTACATGTTCATATCTAGAGATGTTATGTGCAGCGGAATTTATTATTGTGATATATAAGTTTTGTCACTGTTTAACTGGCCCATATTATGCTATTTTCTGATGTATGTTATAATGTTGTTTCTTCAGCAACATACCCAGTGGCGTGTTTTGTTTCATTCACACATGTTTAACAAACAAACCTGCATATTTAGTCTCCATTCCACCTTGAGATGTCCTGTGGGAATACAGGAAGTGCTCCACTGCAATTTTACATCTTAACGAGAATCATTTGGATGATTTCAGCCCTGGAATTGTCAATCTCTACTGAACTGAAGGTAAAATGTAGCTGTTAACTTGAAAACTACCTCTACATGACATCACAAGGTGGAAAAGAGCATTTTGAGCTTCGGAGATGTAGACAGACTAATAATAAAGAATTACTCAAACACGTGTGAATGAAACAAAACACAACTCCAGGTATGTTTCTGAGGAGGTAACATTTGAATATGGCTAAAAGCTCACAAGAGTAAATTTTGTGTAATATAGGACCTTTAACAACAAAGAATTGTACTATATATTCCAAAGAGATTCATTTGGTCTTCTTTAAACTCCTTTTAGCTGTACTGTCCGTTTGTGACAGGTTTGTGGGCGGATGTCTCTGGACCTCTCTGAGTGGAGTGTATTGTCCTCATCAGGTTACAGTGCTCTCCAGTACTCTCAGTTCTTATCATTTCCTACCATCAAGTGAAACAATATGTGTGTGCAAAAGTCCAAGGATACACGTGTGCATGTGAATAACAGGCAATTTTCAACAGCTCATGAATGCTTGGGTTGGGGCAAAGACAAATAAATGTGAATATGCCTTTAGGTGTGTTGAGTCGATCTCATTTGGAGAAAAAACATGTAGTGTGTGTGTGTGTGTGTGTGTGTGTGTGTGTGTGCGTGTGTGTGTGTGTGTGTGTGTGTGTGTGTGTGTGTGTGTGTGCACCCACACTATGCTGTGCAATAGCTGTTCACCTTGAAAACCTTTTAATGGCCACCCATAGCCCATAATGCACACATTACTGTTTGAAACAGAGGCCATACTCTTTCAATTTAGATTGCATTCATGTGACATCTCAACTCTTTAAACAGGTGCCTATATGTTAAAGTTGAGTATAAGCCTGAGGGCAGGCCAGTGTTCTACAATTTTCACTGTTGTAATGCAGATTTTTACTTGGTCCATGGATAATGAAATAAAAACTAGCATAACCTCTCCTCTATCAGCAACAAGGTGATTTTTTTTTTTTTCACTAGCTTCAAAAAGTGGTGGTATTTGTCTATTCAAAATGTGATTCTTGTCAGTTCAGTGGACTTTGACGCATAGTTTAACACTGGCAAATTTGGGAACCCATTCTTAAACAAAGGATAATCCGATTCAATAATTGTGGATTTTTATTTAAAAAAAAAAAAAATGTTTTCTAATTTTCTTCCATATTGGTGGCATAGACCCCTGCCTTCCATCTGAAATCATAACATAATCAAGAATACATTTTGCTGCACCCGCTTCAAATCTGCTACTGAGAATATGTCTATAAATGTCACAATATAGTATACATTCTACTATAATTCAACAGAGACCAGAATAATAGGAAGTCAATAATTGGTGGATTTTATTTTGGGTAGTCAGTGGTCATCATAGCCTGTTTCTTTTAATGAGGCAGAATGAGATTGACGGTGCCTGGGGCAAAGCACAGAGGAACACAGAGCCACCACAGCAGCACTACACTGCAGTGTGGTGTGTCTACTACAGAGGAGGTACAAGGTACAAGAGGAGAAGAAAGTCTGCAAGTGAAAATATTATAAAGTCAGTTTGTTGTTCAACTGACTTTAGTGCCCAGACTCCATTGCCATTGTTTGGTGCGGTTATGGTAAAAGGAGGTGCGTGAATCCATGCTCCACCTCAACAGGTATTCAACAAATGTTTTCTGTATAAATAAAATGTAAATTTCACCAAAATAATACTTTGATAGATGCAATTCTTTGCTAAAGTTAGCTGTATTATGCACAGAAAATATAATATTTATTTGGATCGTAAAGCGAGTGACTTACATCAATAAAGAGAGAACTATTGTGGCTAATGTATGCTAGCTATATTTTGCTTAGCATGTTTGCTCAACTAGTTGACACTACTGGAAATAAAGTGGTTTACCACAAGATCAAGTTAGCGTTTGGTGAGAAATGACTATTTTCTGTTTATATATGCCTTTGTCTGTCTCTCAATCCTTGCCTTGAAGTTCATAACTCCTCTTTAGCCAAACAGGACCTGGAGCCAACCAGAGCTAGACATAGTGATACATACATGGTAGTACAAGGTGGTACATGGTGGTACATGGTGGTACATGGTGGTACGTGGTGGTACATAGTGGTACATAGTGGTACATGGTGGTACGTGGTGGTACATAGTGGTACATGGTGGTACGTGGTGGTACATGGTGGTACGTGGTGGTACATAGTGGTACATGGTGGTACGTGGTGGTACATGGTGGTACGTGGTGGTACATAGTGGTACATGGTGGTACGTGGTGGTACATGGTGGTACATGGTGGTACGTGGTGGTACATGGTGGTACATAGTGGTACATGGTGGTACGTGGTGGTACATGGTGGTACATAGTGGTACATGGTGGTACATAGTGGTACATGGTGGTACGTGGTGGTACATAGTGGTACATGGTGGTACATGGTGGTACGTGGTGGTACATGGTAGTACGTGGTGGTACATGGTGGTACATGGTGGTACGTGGTGGTACATGGTGGTACATAGTGGTACGTGGTGGTACGTGGTGGTACATGGTGGTACGTGGTGGTACATGGTGGTACATGGTGGTACATGGTGGTACATGGTGGTACGTGGTGGTACATGGTAGTACGTGGTGGTACATGGTGGTACATGGTGGTACGTGGTGGTACATGGCGGTACATAGTGGTACATGGTGGTACGTGGTGGTACATGGTGGTACGTGGTGGTACATAGTGGTACATGGTGGTACGTGGTGGTACATGGTGGTACATGGTGGTACGTGGTGGTACATGGTGGTACATAGTGGTACATGGTGGTACGTGGTGGTACGTGGTGGTACGTGGTGGTACGTGGTGGTACATGGTGGTACATGGTGGTACATGGTGGTACGTGGTGGTACATAGTGGTACATGGTGGTACATGGTGGTACGTGGTGGTACATGGTAGTACGTGGTGGTACATGGTGGTACATGGTGGTACGTGGTGGTACATGGTGGTACATAGTGGTACGTGGTGGTACGTGGTGGTACATGGTGGTACGTGGTGGTACATGGTGGTACATGGTGGTACATGGTGGTACATGGTGGTACGTGGTGGTACATGGTAGTACGTGGTGGTACATGGTGGTACATGGTGGTACGTGGTGGTACATGGCGGTACATAGTGGTACATGGTGGTACGTGGTGGTACATGGTGGTACATGGCGGCATGCCCTTCCAAATCTCAGCAACTCAGGACTAACAACGACCTAAGAACCGTAATTTTGTTCTACACATACAGTAGACTGTATATATGAGCTCCACTGACTCAAATTCACTTTGTATTGAAAAAACGTTGCCCCTCTCTCCGTAACAGCAGACTCCTCATGTTGGTCTTAAAATATTTGTATTAACCTGCTCTACATGATCCTGGTGTTTTTATTTTGCTATTTTGTCCTTATTCCTAATATGAAACTTAACTCCAAATTTTACCCCTAGAGCTGCTAGTCTAGGTGAGTTTCATTTGACCAGAGTCGAAAGCTATGGGTGATGTCATTTCAAACTTGAAAACATGCAAACACATGCACAAATGATCCAAGACACCACACCAGGTAAGTCTTTGATAAGGGAAAACTGTGTTTAAAAAGCAAGAATATAAGCCCTGTTAAGCACTCGGGTGTTTTCTTACATAACTTCAACTTATGTCCATTCGCCACCTCAAATGAAAGTTAGGAGGTAATGTTTATTTGGAATAGTAGCTTCCAGACATTGCAGGTACACCATGACAGAAGAGATACCAGAAAGCTATTAATACTGCAGCTTCAGAAGATTCTTGTCCAAACTGCCCGAGAGAACCCAAACAGGGCTGTGAATCAATTCTACTTCATTGGACAGCAATTTGAAGTCAGTGAGAGCGATGCACCTGGCTGCAGGGGCCAGTCCAGGGGCCACTGTAATGAGATTCATGCTGCTCCTACCTATCTTAAGCCAACACAGACATTCAGGAATGCATTTAGCCTGTGAACTGGCGCACACAACTCATTTGTCTTCAAACATTAAGGAAAGTGAGAAACTGACTCGGAACACCAGGGGAATCAAGTCACTAAATTCTACAAACATGTGGGCTAATTGTTTATGTTTCTTTGAACTACAATACCTTTAATATACTGAATCTACTTTATTGAGCCTCTTATCATGTTATAATGTTCTCCTAGTGTCTCTCTGGGTCCTTATGCTTAACTCTTGTACATTTACAAAATCTATGCAGGCCTATTTTTGTACCTTATTAAAGTAAAAAAAAGTTTGTCTTAAGTCTAAGTATATGGGTCACATCAAAGTCTTAACTCACACCAATGAGGTCTCCGGAGGGGCCAAGTGTGCATGTTCTTGTTGTTGACCATACATCAAAAGGCAGAGAACACAGTCAACTGAACCAAATTTGTTAATCATTTTCTGATCGATGACTTTAGAAAGTACTGGTCTTTTCTCTGATTTGATGAGTAACTTGTGAAGGTGACTGTGCAGTCATGCACAACCACAGTGTGTGCCAAAGTCCTAGATTTGAAAAACATCGTTTTCAGAGTGTTTGGACGTGGAGTCGCCTGTGCATGTGAGTGCGTCTGTGGCTGTATGATTGCTAAAACCTGCCGAGAGCACCCTGGTGCACCCAAAGGGGTGGCGAGGGACAGATGGCAGGGAGGGACCCGGGTGGAAGCTGCCAGCCTGTATTAGTCACACCCATTACTCACAGGCTCGCACTGGCAGACAACAAGTGACTGTGCCCACAACGTCGACATAGCAGGAAATTCTCATTAACAATTTGCTCAGGAAGAAACAATAGGGGCACAATTATAGATGAGTGACAGGGAGTTATGGAAAAAAACAAGCACAAAGACTTCCTCTTTATTGCAACTGGAAACTTCAGCACAGCACCACTGTCACTATTATGGCTTTATGTCCAGTGGTGAGATCTCTACATGACATGACACAACATAATGTGGTTCCCACAGGGGTGTAAAGTTTAAAACAAAGTCTAAACCACTATGTTTTGGTGTCTTTACATGAGTCTTTGGAATAAGGTTATTTTACTACGACTCACAGAATCATTTCCCTTAGATGCACCTCTTGTCTTTTGTCTTCAGGAGAGCTCCAAGCAGTGTGGCCAGACATTAGTTGTGTATAAGATGAACTGTACTTCACCTAGATCCACTAAAGCTTTCCAGTTTGGATCCACTTTTTTTTTTAAATTAGCTTATATAGTACTCATGGAAAAGCAATGCACTAGTTTTGTCACCTTGTTTCTAGTCATGCTTGCTTTGATGTAATGCGTAGTTACATTTTGTGCACTAAACCTCTGAGGTAAGCCCATGAGTAAGAACAGAATCTCCGCCCCTCCATCTATCACTGACACAGGTCTGCATGATTGATCTTTCTTTCATGTAAGTCTGACACCCTCTGAGGTCTGGCAAGCCTAGTTTTACAAGCACGATCCTTTTGCCAATAAAACGTACCATCCTTCTCTGTATGCACCCCACAGGGCAGTGCAAAGCCAATATACACGCCATAACTTATTTTAAGGCCCGATTTATAGACCTCACATTGGGGATTGATGAGGAACCAAAGCCAATTATTCTAAAAATGTGATTTGTTTGATTATTAATTTCTGGATTTGCTTAGAGAGAGATCTTGTTAAGCTTGAATTTATCATCTTGACATTTTGTTGCCCCCACAGCTCCCACGATTTCCTTTCTTTTTTTACTGTGCAGTTGAAAGGCATGTTTTTCCAAGTAGCAGAACACAAATTTGCCCTTTTCGTCTGTCTCCCGCTTCTTCCTCAATGAGAAAGCTGCTGCTGTTTTAGTACGAGATTAGAGAGCGTACGCCAACATATTGTTCCGTTGACAAGCCTCTCCTCTGCCAGGGTGCTATGCATGGAGGAGCACGCACGTAAAAGGTCAACGCCATCAACATCCATCTAGCCCTGATCCAGCTGTACCAACAAAACAACCAACACAACTGCAGTGAATGCATCAATCTGACAACATTAGAGAAGGTTAAATCTAGTTTGTTCAGCAAGCACCTAACAACATTCAGGTGCTAACCAAAGAAAGGAAGGAGAAGGTAACTTTTGGAGAAAAAGGCTGCACGTGGTTACAAGATGTGTGGTCGATCCCCCACCGCAAAAAGCTTTATATTGGTGTTGATGTAACCTCAAGCCAGTAAATGCACACTGACCTGCTGAGCCATCAAAAGGGAGGAGCTGATCTCATCTTTGACATTGAAAAAAGCAAGAGTGGGCTTATGGGTCCTGCAAATCCATAATGGAAGATTCCTGCACTGTACTTTCAGGGGGAACAATAAAACACACAAGTTAAAGGTGCTGTACCTGATTTTTACTGTCTTAAAAGGTCGGAAGGAACAGAACTGGTTCATTTTTAAATGGTTTATAGTTATTTCTCACCTATATCGCAACATACTTAATATATCACAACAATACCAATGTTCTCCAAAAGTTAAATAAAGCTGATTTTATTAATGATTTTCCTTAAGCCTAAAATTAGCCTCGATTCAGTTTTTTTTTTTTTTCAACAGAGTTTAACTAGCAAATTAAACTTGTAATTTTATTATAATTTATCATTATATTGTAATTTTTATGATGACAGTAATTATAGAGTCAAAAAGTATATTACAATATCACTGTAACCTTATAGCCTTATCGAATATTGCAAAATTGTGCAGGGCTACTAATTATTCGTCACAGTTTATTTAAACTTTCAGAGACCAGAAGGGAGTGCCGTCACGCTAAAGCAAACAATGACTAACATGCTAATGCTCACTTCCTGATTATCGGACAACACTTTAGAATTAGATGCAGACGGCATGTAGTGAATACAATTTGACCTCAAGAGCTGCTCATACAATAGATCCAGTGGTGTGCCGCCAGGCCTTCTTTGCTGGCCCTGTCATCTCAGCAAAAAAAGTAAAACTAATGATTTCATTAATGAAATCTGTGACAAAGAGGGCCTTTGTCCCTGTATAGTCACCTTAATTTCATTTCATATTTGTTAATTTCTCCATAATCAAGTGAACTGCTAGATAGAACTATCCCGGGTTTGTTTTATTTAGTTTTGTTTAGTTCCTTTAACATAACACAACACACTCAAGTTAATTTAAATATATTTTATTTGGTTAGATCTATTCAATTTAAACATGTCACTTACCTACTTACCTGTTGCTCCACATGGTCTGGAGACAAAAGAAGGGGGCGTGCCCTGAGACGGCCATATTTATAACCTCTGGGGGGAGGTTTTGGGCCAGACCATGTGGAGGGGAAAACTGGTTTCAGTTCCTTTTGTTTGTTAGGTTTTGTATATTTGATTTGGATGTTTTAGTGTTTATATATTACGTTAAACACTTTAAGTTAAAGGGGACTTATGCCTTTGTAGTAGAGCGAGAGGTAACTCTAGATGAAAATGATGTTGTCTTACAGCCAACCTGATGAGGGCTCGTGGAATTACCTGGAGGGAGGAGCTTCCTGTGGGGAGGATTATAAAAGCAGGTCAGCGCAACCTCTCGGGCGACACATCAGTGTAGCTGGGTACATGTGTTTTTTTTTTTTTGTTTTTTTTGTTTTATTAGTTTCTGTTGCTTATGCCTAAGTTGGAGCACAGTTATTTTTTTGTAAATATGTAATTTTTTTTGGTTGCAATGATACCATGATGAATTTTCGATATAAATCTTAGGGACAAATACGGAATATTTTCCGAGTCTGCCTCCTATTTAAGACCACTTTGGCCAGCTTCCACACAAAATCACTTTTTTTTTTTTTTTTTTTTAAAATATAAAATTCTCTCAAACATAACATAAATATGAGTATCCTGTCAGATTTGGTGTTGTTTTAGGGGTTACATGCTCCTTTCTTTGGGCCTTCTGTCTGCAAGCTTCTGGCCCTAGCATTAAAACTGACCAATTCGATTGCCCCTTCGCTCTTGATTGACAAGCAGACGGACGGCACTGGTGCAGGGGCTTAGACCCGCCCAGTCCACCTGTCTGCGGGGCCTGGCCCTGGCCTGGGGGCCCTGGTCTGTCATTACTGCACAGGCCACTAGTTGGCGCCACATTGTTTGAGTGACTACAGCTAGCTTAGTCTGTTTCACTTTTGACGGAGTTTGAAAGAAAAAGAATATGCTTTCATTCGGACTTTCTTTTTTTTTTTTTTTTTTTTTTTAAAAGAGATTATTTTTCAAAGAGGAGGAGTTTATATTTGTTACCTAAGTTAGCTGTAATGAAACGTTCAGAAGAGCATCTAAGTAAGCTACAACAACCGGGCTACTAGCAAAGAATTTGTTGACACTCGGACCTCACGAGTACACGATGAATGAACTGTTGGGTTCATGGATTTATACTTCATGGTTTTCTACTTCAAGGATTGGATTACACATGGCGACATGTACCCTACATGTGTGAAAGAAAGTACTCGTCTGATGAAGACAGCAGCGGTGAGTGACGTGTGGGATTATAGCCTAATGAGAAAACAAAGTTAAAACGTGCCCAATATAGTTTAGGGGTGTGCAAAAATATCGAAATATCGAGCTATCATGATATTAAATTTGGTGATAGAATATCGTTATCATGGGTTGTTGTATCTATATGTCACAAGATCTATCATTTTGGTATCTTTTGGAAGCTTCTTTATGCAATACTCTTGACATATTCACCGATTTGATGATTAAAATGAATATTAGCTTTACACAAGTAGTGATTTAACAAACTGTTTAAGACAAAATTGTATCGTGAGCCATGTATCGTATTGAATCGTGTCCCTGTGATTCCCTATTATAATTGTATTCAGTTGTTGACTGTGATGTGTTGGTGTGTGCACTTGTGTGGTTGTATCAATCAGCTGATGCTTAGTGATGAGGCAGTGAGACAGTCAGTGTAGTCAACAAAAACACTGAATATTGTGGAGTATCAGTAGTAGGTGTGGACTACATGAATTGAACCAGGTTGGCACAGCCCTCCTCCTCCAGTGCACCTCTGCAGGTGAGTGCACAGGCTGAGGCTTTGGCATCTATAGGCCTATGGATAGTTACAGTTATATCTGTAAATATGGGCAGCTGACCCACGGCCTGAGGCCACGGTCTGCCACTGAATATATCTATCCCTTTAGTTGAAGTCTTTATAATATTTTGTACTACAATTTACTCTACATGGTTTAGTAAACTGAAATTATGTACTCTATAATATACATACTGTGGTTGTGTCAGTGAGCAAGACATCTCAGCCACACTAGTCTCAGGTTGAGACGGACTGAACTTCTGGCCAACTCTTACACGTAACATGTAAAATGTGGCCATATTTGACTGACATAGTGTGAGTTACTATAAACTACACATTTTATGTCTGCATGAAAATCTACATTCTTCGCAGTGACGTAAAACTCAGAGTGGGCGTAGTAAAAATGGAAGAATGTTGCCTATTCACAAACTCATTTCAAACAGTTGACGATCTGACCTTGAAAATATTTCTTGTGGTACTCAGCCAAAATCTGCACAACACTATTCCCTATGCGGCCCATTTTATGACGCCATTCTATACTGGCAGGCACCATACTGCACATGTTCTTGATATGAATAGACATATGCACTTCAGCATTCTTAGAACCAAGATATTGCTCTAACCCACTGTCTTTGATTTTTTTTATTTTTATTTTTTTATCCAAAGATTTCTCTCCACTTGTGTATAGTCCCTGGAGTGCGCAGGCTAAAAGCAGTGTCATTAGTCCGCTTTGCATTTAAAGTTATACATATCCGCTCAAGTGGTCAGGTGGGTGAGGCCTGTGAAGAATAATTGCAACTATAAAAAGAAAATGCATTCATTGTAGTCACAGCGGAGGGAAGATTAAGCAGAGTGATTTGAAGTGTCCCAGGTCAGTGGACATGTCAGACTTGGAAAAAAGTTTGTGGCCTGCGTAATGGACCAAGGCAGCACCCTCTATTCCCCCTCTCCACTCTGCCTCGCTTTGCTCAATTAATCCAGCACCTCCTAATGACCCTCGAAGGTGACTCACCAGATAAGTGCGATTACACTAGAAACAAGGGTGCTGCCAATTAGTCCTCAAGTCTCTCCTGGAGTCTGTGCTACTGAGGCCGGGCACGTCCCACCGGGTCAGTCTGTTTGTGACTTCATTAGCACACTTCTAAAAGGGGAAAATGAATGCCTGGCCTAGATCACTTCAAAGTGCACAGAGAGCAACCCCGAGTATTGAGTGTTTGTCCTTTGATGTTGAGGAATGACAGAGGAGGTCACGAGACGACAGCCCTGTAAAATGGATAAAGGGGTTGTGACCCCATGTTACCGTGTACTCATCCAGTGATGTGTTATATACAATAAAATGTCTCCTATTCGGTCACTATTACTGTCTGAGATGATGATGTAGTTAAAAGGGACCAGAGACGTTGCTAGGCCTATCATGATAATTACTATAGCAACTTATCGTTCAATATAGATGGAACAATATATTTTTGGGGTCAGTATTTATCATCTGCTCATTTTCTTTGCACTACTGAGAAATTGTTGGTTATTTTATGACTATATATGAGATTTAAGCCATAGTACTAGTGTGGAAGTGTTTAATTTTGCAATTTATTTATTGCAGCTCGTGATTTTAACAGCATTGTATATTTACAATAGTTTTTTGGTATAAATCTGCTCTTGGGTTGTTGTGTCAGTGGCATTAATAAGTTTCAATAATATCGTCTATTTACTTCAGCAATATATTGCACTTAAAAATGTATTGTCATGACAGGTCTAGAAGTTGCTAAAACTCAAATGGAGGGCTGAGGCATCCATTTTAAATTTATCTAGTGACTCACTTCACTCTAGAGCTGGGTAATTCAAAATGAATCGGATGGTCAGTTCTCACAATGAAAGACTGACTATTAACTTGAATCACTATGTTCAATATTGATAAGGCTGTGCACTGCTTCCACATCAGTATCCCTCACAGCAAACCACTTTCCTTTATGTGTAATTACTCAGATGCTGTTGCCATCGGGCTGCAACAAAATTTTACAGCTGCAAATGTTTATCTGTCTCATATAGAGTAAATCCTGTGGAGGCATTTAGTTTCTGTATGCGTTCAATAGCATACAATAAATCTTCCATGCTCTCAAGGCCTGGTCAGGATCACCAATTTGTCAAACTTGCAAGGCTTTTTAAATAATTAAAGGCACCAATGTCACTCTAGTGCTTTCAATGGGTATACTAATGTGTCTAATGAATTAAAGGGAAAATATTCATGTCATTTTCATGTTTCTAAGCTGCAGCCTACAGAATGTAATTTACTTTCTGTGTAGACAGTAACTCTTGGGATTCACATGAACAATACAGCCTCATCTGTACGCTTAATTAGCTTTCAGCTCCAGCTCACTCAATTTGCTAAATGAGCTTTTCTGTGGAAAAGAGTGAAAATACATTAATTCAGTTCAAACTCAAGTTGTGTAAATGTGTACAATATAAGAATGTGTGTCATGTGACCCATAAATCCTGTGCTATTGCAGGTCACAAACGGACTGTCTGACTATGTTCAAAATTATGTTAGACATCTGTTAGTACTGTTAAGGTTAATAACGTACCCTTTATTTTCCCCATAGGGAAATATGCTCTCTGCATTGCATCCTTCAGTGCTACTGCATGGGGAAACCTGCGAGAGCTGTGGAGCTCCCAGGTAGCCCTCTCCAGATCCTTAACCTGGTTTGGTCAGGACTGCCTTAGCTCAACAATATTGCCTATTCTGCATATTTTGGGTCCATAAGAGAAACTGGAGTATACAACCCGAGACAGAGAGAGAAACATGGAAACTTCCCACAGAAAGGCCCATGAGTCAAACCTGGAACCTTCTTGCTGTGAGGCGAGCCCCTCATTAGTAGATGTGACCCTGGTTATAGGTGCAGACTACTTAACAGGAGGATTAAGACTGTAGTTGTCCTTTGTCTTTACCATGGGGATGCCACATTGGTGCAGCAGACTTGACATAGAGCTTGTAGAAGGCACAAACTGGTTCCCTTCAGTACCAGTAGTGCAAAGGACAGATCAGAGGGTCAGTCCTTTTGACCCCCACTCAGTGTGCACAGCCTGTCAGAGCTATGATCACCTTTTATAGTGGCCTGCTCTGGAAAGACTTTCCACCTTCCACCTTTCCACAGAGAGTACAGGTAGAGATATCTGCCTGAGGCATTGTGCCACAAACTCCTGACAGCCCCAGTGACCAGGAGCTCATGTCTCATTGCTGCTGCTAGCTCCACATGTCAGCAAGAGAGAGGAGCGCTGACATTTTAGCCCATCAACACCACATGCAAGATGTAAATAGGTTTGTTTTTACTCCAGCTTAGTCAAGAAAGCAGCCTGTTTAACTAGTCTGGGCTACCCAGATACAAATATAGTTCTACAAATGATATCTTTGTATTATTTACATAAAGGGATATCAGTCTAGTCAACACTCCCTCCTAAAGTCGTGTACATACACAAAGAGTCAAATGGCGTCTCCCACAGCCAACGCGCCACTGAAACATTCGCTTGAAGCCGCTTCAGATGCGCGAATTAGATGCTCTGTTTGCAAGGCGTACATTTGCCTTGGTCGCCTCCTACGTCATAAAAGGGAAGAGCTGACTGAAGGCGCGAGCAGACAGTACGCATCATGCCGCCGCTTTTGCAGTGCAGAGTGGAGAGCAGAGGGGAGACAACGAGGTGGAGTACCAGCGACGTGTGGTCAGGGGAGGCAGGTGCCTCACTAGTCCTTTTGGGAATAAAGAACTGCTCAGTGTTAATAAGAATAAATACATAAATATTTTATATGTTTTATATATAACATTATTAACCCATAATCGAGTTTTTCCCTACATTATGGAGTTTAGCTCGCTACCTTAAATCTCTTGTCTTTAGAGTGGTTGCTCCGGGTTCAAGACCCCGATTTGTCTTTTACATATTTTTGTTCTTTCTTCCTTTTTTTGTGTAAACAATATTTTTATTACTTAATTAGTTAGTTCTTGTGTATTTGTAAAGAAAAACAACTTGGAGCGCATCAACATTTCTGAGACTACACTCACCAGCTGTAAACCTCACCACACGTCACATGGCCTAAAGCCGAACACAAAAGAAAAGGTCTGAGCATGAGATTCTGTTAGATCATGGATGCGCCCCAGTCTGTGGTTTTGTTTATCCTTATTTAACATGGAGCAGTCAGAGGCGGTATGGTTCTAGAACTTTGACCAACACACGCACTATAGTATGGGATACTACTGGATATGTTTACTGTAGGACAAGTTTACAAGCAAATGTACCGCTGGAGCTGCACGGAGCTCCCCGGTGTAATCTTGATTGTATACCGGGAAAGAGGTGGGTACATCATGGGAGCACTAACCACTGCATATTGTCTCTGAGCGGCTGGAGCCCTCTCCTCCGGACACTCAGCACTCAACCAAAGTTATAAAAGCACAGACAACCTGACTGCCCCATATGCCGGATAATCTCCTTGTTTAGTAGAGAAAACATTTTTGTATATGTGTGGAAATCCTGGAGCAGAATCTAATGTTTATGAACCTGATGGAATTAAATGAAAGACAGTGAAAATTCTCAGCACACATGGCGTAGAGGACGCATTGGATGAAATGGCTCTATTGTGGATATAAATTGATGTTTTCTTCCATAGTGGCTCTAAATGGTAAGTCGTGCATGTTTTGTTGTTTTGGTCTTTGCCAGTAAACATTTTCTAGTTAACATGATAGATAAGCTTCAGATTAATTGGGCCTATACTTGAATATAGGAGGAAAACTGTTTGAACTTAAAAATGTGAGCCTTCACAAGGTGAAAAATTTAATCACTTCACCTTGGTAGCTGCTGGAGTTTTGACGTTTGAAACCGGGGAAAGATGCGTGTAAACTAAGCCCTATGAGATATTTAAAGTACACACACACACACAGAAATTATAGGCCTTGGCTTTCTAAAAAGATGAAATACTAATTATGTGAAAAGACTAAAAAGGCCACAAAGTTAAACTTCTATCAGTGCACGTTACAGCGCAGAGTTTCATTGACAAACACTTTATGAGATTTTTACTTGGTATTTTTTTATTTGACATGTAGCAGCTGAGTTAGTGCAGAATCATCTGTTTAAAGTTAGGCTATGTGGTTGATATGGGTTCATTTAGGCCCCTAGAATTTATACCGCGTTGACTTGGAGCACTTTGGACGCTGCTTCACCGTTCGCACTGGTCGCTCAGTGCTTCCATCGCGCTAAATGGCCCCTCATGCTTCACACCCGTTGTTCGCGTGTCAGCGCCCGTTTGCCTTGTTCGTGCCACTCAATACACTCGAAATGCAGAAAAACACTTCCTGCATCAGCACGCCTCTACATAGGCTTAACATGGGAATCACTCGCACTATTTGCGCGTGCCGCGTCTGTTGTGAAAATACCTTAAGACAGTATGTGTAACAGATTTATTTATTTCAGTGATACATATGAAACAAATGAACTCACTGATCAACTAGCATTTTGTTCACACATTTCTCTCCCCTCAGATTAACAGAGTT
This sequence comes from Taenioides sp. WSHXM2023, assembly GCA_029959045.1. Lineage (NCBI taxonomy): Eukaryota > Metazoa > Chordata > Actinopteri > Gobiiformes > Gobiidae > Taenioides > Taenioides sp. WSHXM2023. The sequence continues at coordinate 34,159,909 of CM057087.1, forward strand.
TTGTACTTCACTCATTGATTCTGCTGAATTTTGCGATCCCCTGTGATATTTTTTCCCTTTTCTTTTTTCTCTGAAAAGTTGAAATTTTGGATCCCAGGTTTTCTGTTTGTGTTCTCACAAGTGACCATATCAGTTTTGCTGCCATACTGACCATTAGCATCAGTTAATATCTCAATTTTGCTAAATATAATCTTTAAGTTTGTGTAATACAAGATCGTGTTAATACTGTCATTGGACATGTTTCAGATTAAAACACACTCTTTCTAAACAGATGCTGAGCTCAATGTATTCAAAGCTCATAGGTTCAGCTGGCACAAGTGAACATGTAGACTAAATATGTTTGCTGCAAACTTATTTGAAAAGCTCTCAGCAGGGTGCACTCTACAACTATAATCATCATTTGAGAGCTTCTGTGATTTAACTGTTGGTGTGCGACTTTTTAGAATCAAATATCAAATCTTCACACATGATTTTTACTCCCCTCAACAACTCATCTAACTGTCCTAATACTTAATTCCACTTTAACTTTACTCCACCAAGGCTATTGAATTGTTCAACAAAAGGTTATATCACAAGCCAATTACAACAGTGTGGAATGTTTTATAATGTCTTCCAGTTTGACTGCAGGGGCCCTCTAATTAACTGATAAATAACCATGCTAATGGATTTCTTTCTGGATAAATATGTAATTAATTCTATTCATTAAAACTAGCCATAAAATAAAAAAGAAAAAGAGCTTGGAGTTTAGTATCTCAACTGGTTCAGATGTGTACATAGCATGACTGGGGTTGAGACAGCAGGGAGCAGGATTGATGTCTTTCATTGGAAAAAGGTAATCTTATTACACAGTCATTAAAAAAACATCAGTCATTAAAGAGCCTAATAAAGCATCCATCATTAGTGTTGATTTCACAACATTTAATCAATAGAATCAGCTCCTTCTGAGCTTCAGGCTTCTTTGTTTACTCAAACATCAAGTTCTGCAAAGGATCAACATTTTTGATCATCAACCCATGGGCCTTACTTTGCCCATCTGTGTAACATTTATGAAAAATATTCCATCAAGACCAGCTATGAACCAGTGTACCTTTTCCCTTAAAGCATCAGCCAATAGAGAACATAAGCTTCCCCAACTATTTTATAGTTTTTGTATTTTGTAAGGATGGAAGGAAGGAAGACACATCACAACAAGACGTAATGTGACGTTTCTGATAAAGGCAACAGGAAAAAAACAAAACCTGTTAAATGAGAATAACATACACTCCTGTGGGACAAACGAAAACAAAAGTCACAACTACAACTGCCAGTGTCACAAATGACCTTGTCACTTCTCTAAAAGGTTACCCTTAGTTATCAGAGAGTTGGTAGAATGGTTGGATGAGAACAGAATAAAAGATTTCACCATATGACATTATCTGGGCCCTTTGTTTTTCTTGTTAGAGAGGAGTGACATAAAAGGGGAGAAGTATAGAATTTCCCTCTATCGCAGCCAGTGCTAGATGGAATAGAATTGCCAAGTAGCTGGAGTGAATTTGAATTGAACCTAATTTTATGGTTGACATAGCAATTTTGGGGGCCTGCCAGAGAAACACCTGAGTCTGACAGTGGCTCAGAAGTGATGGCAGACAGACTGGGCTTCCAGTCAGGTGCCACTGGAGATATGTAAGGGGCTAGGGACAACAGCCTAATGGAGTGCTTAGTGTAAAAGCATAAAAGTAAAAGTATACATGTTTTTGGTGTCACCACAGAATAGTGGTGTCACTATCAAAATAAGCATGGTAAAAAAGGATTTAGATATAAATTTTCTTGAACATTTTCTGTACAATCCCTCAGTCGTCCAGGTAGGTTCCATTGCAAAAGAAAATAGAATTCAGTCAACTGGAGAAATTTTTAAGAGTGAATATGTTACATCACCCATACAAGAGGCTTCTTCAGTTCTGACAGGGTTCTTGAGTAAATATTTTTTTTCCTTTTACATCAGCTCTTCCCATGTCCCAGGTGATACAATAGTTGTGCCCTTGAGCCAGACACCGTCTTACCTCTGCTGTCTGATGGCAGTCAAAAGAGCTTATGCAGTACGCCAGATATCTGTCTGCATTGGGGCTGCTGTGGCAAAAGAGGTGGTCATTGTGTAACTCTGGAACATGAATCTGCAATGGAATTTGGTGCTTTGAAAGATTGCATTATTCAGTACTAAAATCTGTCTGATTAAAAAGACTGGTGTGGTAAAACACTGAAATGATATTTATCTTTTGTAAAGACTGGGTATTTTCAAGTTGTTTACAATTAAGAATCCTTTTGTAAAACTTAAGATTTCACTGAAAACCTTACTCCATAGTCCCTTTGTCTGAGACTCAAAGCAGATGCCACCATTTCAATACTAGTGATGACAAGATAGCGACGAAAGCCAGTGAATGCCACAGGAAGTGATGTCAGCAGCGATAAGCAACAATGTGGACCCCATCAGACACTGAGCTTCATCATTTGTGTCTTCATCTTTACAAATGACATTCTTCCTTTTTGTCCTTGTTCTCATCCCATAGCGTCTCTTATCTGCAAGCAATTATTAAAGCCACACAGGAGTATTTTATGATGGACATATGAACCTATTTAAAATAAAATTAAAGATGTTATCACAAACTGCAATAATGAAATGCTTTGGGGAATAACAATCGGCTCCTCTGTTCAGCTGAATTAAAAAGGAAACAAGCCCTCCATGTTGAAGATTAGACAAAGAATTTGCCATGTTGCTCTCTCCATCTTTTGGTCTCTATATGGGCCATTCAGAAGTATCAGCCTACACCTGGTCTGCTCTATATTAATGAATGTCATTAAAAGCTGTGTTGTCTAAATGGCATGATATTACTTTATGAATGAATGAATATGATATGCGTCTTGTCACCCTTGAGTCACCATGAGTTCAGTTGGGTGTGATTGGGTGTGATAACAAATATGGCTGCTTACAAGGGAAAAAATAAAGGAAAAAAAAAACATTCCAGATTTCTGTAGAATAACTCTATTAATCTGAGATAAAAAAACGTATTTTGTTCAAAATTATGGGTGACCAATGAGCTCCTTTGTTTCACGTGCTCCACTGAAATAAATTAATCTGACTGCATAGCCATGTTTGAGCCTGACTTGAGAAGCGAAAAAGGGAGTGCTGATGAGACTAATATCCCTCTGTATAAAAAATATAGAAATATCATTATGAACTTGTCAGGCAATAAAACATACACAGTAAGTTTAATAATTCAGCTAAGGTGACAAAAGGCAAAAGGAGAAATTCAATTTTTCAACTGGACAAAAGTTTATTTGGTCGAATACGTTTCACAGCTCATCCAAGCTGCTTCTTTAGTTCTGGTCAGACGCTGGTGGACACTGCCTTATATCTGCCTGAAGGGAGGAGCTAACTACAGGGAAATTACTCTGAGACTACCGCACCTATTTGTTTACAGTTTCTGTACAGTTAGCTAGACCAAATAAACTTTTGTCCAGTTCACAAATTGAATTTCTCCTTTTGCCATGGATTCTACCTGGACGACTGAGGGATTCTACACACATCTTGAGAACAACTATGAGCCAACCATCGTTGGACTGGTAAGAAAGCTGGAAAAGGACACAAAAAGGTTAGCAGAGAAGAGGAATCATTTACGCTTTAACCTTAGATGTCGACAGAAGCAACTTATTCCCAAGACTTTGCAGAAGAAAGCACCAGAACCAGGGCATAAGGCAGCCAGGTTAACCCATCGTTACCTGAGAGGGATGCTCAGCCTTAGAATCAGCCATCTCAGTTATAACATTGAAAACTTAAAATTTGAAATGGACAGCTTACTAAAGAGGATAACTTTTTTAGTCCCAAAAGAAATGTTCCAAAGGATCAACGACTTTATAGCCACGGGTCAGTTGCGACAACACAACAAAACCAAAGAGCAGCACATAAGGAAGTTTACGCAACTCCAAAATCAATATGAAACTAACCCCAAGGATCGGAGTGACAAAAGGAAGGAGGATAAACCTAGCCAATTGGTACACAAAGAACGCTGGGTGAAAAATCTTTCCAACAGGGTGGTCACTCAGGCAGAGAAAGAAGTACTTTCCTAAGGACTGAGTTTCTCTGTAACTTCTCACCGCATCCCCACGGGGGATTCCATCACAGCAGCAGAAACCACCATTAGGAACAACAAGCTCATGGAGACAGAAGCTGGAGACCTTAGACTGAAATTAACAGCTGCACTGAACAATGCTAAACCTCCACCCTCCAATGTAACACCAGAGGAAAGGAAGGCCATCGTTACTCTAGAGAAGGACCACAGCATCAACATCCTGCCAGCTGACAAAGGGAGATGCACAGTGATCCTGAACTCAGCTAATTATGAGGCTAAGGTGAACAGCCTACTCAGTGACTCCGCAATCTATGAATTACTAAAACGAGACCCCACCAACGGGTGCAAAAAGAAGATCATTGATTGCTTGCAGAAGCTGGAGAAGGAAGAAGCCATTGATCAACAGCTGTATTATAGACTGTATCCTGGTGACTCCATCCCTTTCATCTATGGCCTCCCAAAGATTCACAAACAGGGAGTACCACTCAGACCCATTGTATGTAGCACAGACTCCATCACGTACAATGTGGCCAAACATCTAAAAACCATCCTGCCTCCTCTGGTGGGTAACATGGAGCACCATATTGAGAACACAGCCGAATTTGTGAGCGAAGTCAAGCATCTCCAGTTTGACCTGGATGAGACAATGGTTTCCTTTGATGTGACCTCTCTTTTCACTTGTATCCCTACATCGGCAGCAAGAAGGAGACTACTGCAGGATACCAAGTTAGAAGAGAGAACCAAACTTTCACCCGACCAAATCTGCCAACTGCTGGAAATTTGTTTAAATACCACCTATTTCCAGTTTAGAGAAAACTTCTACAGACAAATCCACGGCTGTGCAATGGGCTCACCAGTCTCCCCTATCATTGCAAACTTATACATGGAACAATTTGAACAGAGTGCCCTGGCCTCGTATCCAGGCACTCCACCCACACATTGGTATTGTTTTGTTGATAATTTTTCAAAAATAAAAATTCAAGATTTGGAATCTTTTACTGCACATATCAATTCTGTAGATCCCAACATCAAATTCACACGTGAAGATGCCAAGGATAACACATAGGATAGGACGATAACGATAGGAGAAGACCGGCGACTCCAGATAGAGGTCTTCAGGAAGCCCACACACACTGACCAATACCTGCTTTTTGACTCACACCACCCACTGCAGCACAAACTTGGAGTTATTCGGACATTACAACACAGGGCCCAAGTGGTTCCTACAAGCACAGAGGGAAAGAAGAAAGAAGAACAACACCACGTGGAGAAAGCCCTCTCCGTTTGTGGATATCCTAAATGGGCTTTCAATAAAACTAAGAGAGCCAAGAAACAAGACAACAGAGAATCAGAGCCCAGGAGAAAGGGTGTAACTATTCCTTACCTGGCTGGTGTTTCTGAAAAACTACAGAGGATCTTCAGACAACATGAAATCCCAGTCTATTTCAAACCCACAAACACTTTAAGACAGAAACTTAGCTCAAAATCCGGAGATGGGTACCCAGTTGCTGCATTGTGGCACCCACTACCCCAGTTGCATTGAAGGATTCAAGGAGGTCAAATACGGAGGACAGATTTTCCTAATGGGACAATAAAGTGTACCTTAACCTTATTTCATAACAGAAATAGGTCTAAAACATTGGTCATTGGTGATGAGCAGATATCTGTCAAAGGCAATAACTCACGTCAATTTCTTTTGAAAATAATTTATATACAAGTCTGTCTAGAAGTGCCTTTATCATAAAGAAAGTTTAATTTAGAATGCTTGACTGACCAATACAGACCACAGTGAATAAGCTCTCCCAGGAAAAGCGATGGTTTTACAAGCCTGCTTCTTACAATTGTGCAGGTTGAGAACTTTTGGTTAGAAGCCTGTGCCAAGGGGATCATTTAGATAATAACCCAGAATGATGTGTTCATTTGGAGAGCGAATAAATGGGATCACGGAGCTCCGGTACAAGCGGGGCAGAGACTCTAAATCTGACTACATCCCACATTATTACACCTCTCCACCCAGGGCTGCAGCTCATTCTGGGTCATGGCAACCTCACATGGAAGGGAGTAGGCCCTGTTCTATTAGACCCTTTCAACAGTAATGACATGGCAAGTTCCTCTCTGGTGCACAATAACGCTGTGCCAAAGGAGGCTGGGAGGAACTGTTCTACTCAGATAACCTCTATCTCATTAACAGACACACATTCAGCTCTTCTGCTTCTACAGCTCCGACTAGAAAAAATACACACCAAGTGTATATATGCAGCAATGAATCTGTGCATGCATTAATAAGTGTGGTGCGCAATAGGATAAGAGATAACAAATGAGTGCATGTGACCTTTGGCTGGAACACTGTACTGAAGCTGCAGCTCCACCAGACCCCTTGTTGCATTTGTCATTGGCTTTGTTTTACATGCACACAAAAAATTATCTGATTTTTGGCATTCTGATTCTTAAAATGTCATGTAAACATTTACATCTGACTGTTCTGATTAAGGTTTTGACAAGGACAGTAATACAAAATGGGCAAACTAATGAGGCAAAGATGAAAGCAAAAGAGAAAAATGTTAATGTTCAAAGAGAGAAAGTTATTTTAAGATTAACTGTACTTTGTCTTCCAAATTTACTCCACAATTTACATCCCATTATTTAATTGACTCATGTCACCAGGTTATTTTGTGCATGTAAACACACACCAAAATTCAGATCTAATTATAGATATGATAACTCCAATTTTCAGATTATTTTTTTTCTGGCCATTTAAATGTACCCAATATAAGCATGGCATGAGTTTGCATTTGTTATAGGTGGTGACTTCCGCTCAACATTTTGGAAGTGGACAAAAGCAGCCAACAGATTTTTCCTTAAAGGTCCTATTATATTATGCAAAATTTACTATTGTGAGCTTTTAGCCATGTTAGAATGTTGTTGCCTCATCAGCCACATTTTTCATTTGCACATATTTGAGTAACCCTAGATTGTTCAAATCAAACTGCTGTTCCACCCTGTGATGTCATGAAGTAGTGGTTTTCAAGTTAACAGCTACCTCTTACCTTTAGGTCAGTAGAGATTATCAAGATCAGGACTGAAATGATCCAAATGATTCTAGTGAAGATGTATGGGGTTTAAAAACACAGTGGAGCACTTCCTGTATAACCACATGGCATCACAAGGTGGAACAGAGGGTTTTTTTGTTTGAGAGAAGAACTTGGCATATGCAGAGTTTGTTTGTTAAACATGAATGAAACAAAACACAACTCCAGGTATGTTTTTGATGAGGAAGCAACATTATACCATACATCAGAAAATAGCGTTCCCTTTAAGACAATCAAGTACAGTATTTGATTTAGTTCTCATAGAAAAATCTTACAAAATGTCGATTCCAACTAAACTGCCACTTGTTTAATCACCCTGATATTAAAAGTATAGTAGTATAGTGAACAATTATATGAGATGGTAGATTGGATATCTGAAATGCACTGAATTCTATTGTCTGTGCCTGTATGCAATGTGATCTAAAATAATCTGTCCACTTGGCTCCCTTGATGGCCTGTTATCCTTCAGAGAACTCATTTTCCCTGTCTCTGAGCTTCACATCTCCCCAACATTAACTGCACGATTAAAAACTCATTTCGGCTGTAATTCCACCGTTAAGTACCTTTCTTTCTCCTGTGTTAGTCGCCCATAATCCTCCTGATGACGTATGCCTCCACTTTTCACCAGCCATTTCAACCCATCGCTTCACCAAATGTTTTAATTAAAGACGGAAAAGGCCTACTGAGGTAATAAGATGTTTTTCTAAACCTGAGAAATGAGTGCTTTAAGGGGAGGGCCAATTCAAACAGCAGATCTGTCCTAAATAATTCCCTACACTCATATGGAGTCCACTGATGAGTATAGTGCTGGTTTAGCTAGTATATAGCTTGGCCTATACTACAATACTTCTATCTCCATTGCTCCCGTAGTACAGGAAAGAGACGCTCAAGAACTGTCCAAGGTCAATGAATGGCGTCCACACGAGAGAAGAATACTGTTTTGTTTGACACATTTTTAATAGGGATGGGATGAGACACAATTTTCAGGAGACGAGAGACACCACAAGATTGGGTCCAAAAGAATGAGACAAGATGAGAGTTTGACATTTATTGCACATTTATAATAAATAAATGTGCAATCTAGTTCGCAACTCTGCCCTATTTTCATTTATGTGCTGTAATAGTTTAGCATTGTAGTAGTACTGCTTTTTGGAACTATAGCTTCTCAAATGGTGTAACTTTTTAGCTCTTAAAGGTCCTATATTATGCAAAATTCACTCTTGTGAGCTTTAAGCCATGTTGTTGCCTCCTCAAAAACATACCTAGAGTTATGTTTTGTTTCATTCACACATGTTTGAATAAGCCTTCTTCATCTCCAAAGCTCAAAATGCTCTGTTCCACCTTGTAAAGTCATGTAGTGGTTTTCAATTAAATTTTAGCTCTAGTTCAGTAGAGATTGGTAATTCCAGGGTGAAATCATCCAAATAATTCTAGTGAAGGTGTATAAAGTTTAAAAAACACACTTCCCGTATTACCACATGACATCACAAGGTGGAACAGAGTGTTTTCTGTTTGTGTTTTAAACATGTGTGAATGGAACAAAACACAACTCCAGGTATGTTGGAGGAAGAAATATTATAACATAGATCAGAAAATAGCTTAATATGGGCCCTTTAAATGATTTTTTTGTCCAAGCCAAATGTAAATTCTCATTTTATCTTGTGAGACCTTGTGGCACAAGATCTTGTCTTGTAATTTTGATCACTTCCTGTTCATTCAGCGTGGAAGAAAATGCTTGATAAAAAGACCCCAAAGTTTCCAGGGTAACTAAACATTGCCAGAAAAACCTTCCAAATGTGCCATAGAAAGTGAGGTGATGTCATTTAGAAGCTAATCTGAAGGGAGTCTTGCGGAGAGCCTAGATCAGCAGAGGAGGAGGTAACACCATTAGGGACACTCCAGAATGTGCTGCAGTCATGCACTCAAGCCCTCGGACATCAAATATTCATGTCCGCTTGTCTGCACCAGTCTTCTTTTAAATACAGACACTTTCACTTCCATACTGCTAAGCCCCATTATTTAGTTTTAGTGTATGCTGGTGCTTAAGATAATATTGTTGTATATTTGTTTTGTGTTTTACAAGCCTTTCATAGCACTACACTCAAGTCATAATTTATTTAATTAAATTTGGTGGAAAGCTACTTCTATAGCCTCAGCTACCAATCTGCACCATGGGATCTAACCATTGCTTAGCACCACCCCTTGCATACTACATTCATGCATAGGGAGGTGAGAGTCAAAAATCCTAGGTTTACTTTAAGAAAATAGGTTGAACTGGTGTAAATGTTAAAAAGGGAAGGCCCCCAGTGCAAGACCAGGCAGACAAAACTATCAATATGTTCGACTTCTTCCACCATCTGATATGTTGTTTATTGTGGAGTCTGGAAGATCACTGAATCTTTCTCTTGTAAGTTGGCACTCCAAGATTCATTTACGTGGCCCAAATGGTGAAAAGTGTAAGGTGTCATGGCAGCTGAGGCTTTGGGGTTGACCTTGGGAGTAGCACAGATCTAATTTCCCAGTCCATGGCAAAGTGGGAAGGTGCAATGGGGGCTAGATCACAGGAAGGGTCTGTGTGAGTGTTGGGAGTGGGTGAGGGGCTAGAGTGGGTGAGAAGCACACAGGAGCAGGCTGAGGTTGGCTCCATGGAGCTGCTCTGTTCTTTACACATTTCCCACATGATATTGATTTCTTCTGCATCCAAGAAGCATTCGACAGATCTGAACTGGAAGTGATAAAGAGACAGCTGGAGACCAAGCAAATAAAAGAAAAAAAAATCTTTATATATTTTAGTTAAAAACACACTCTCTGATTACCTGTGGGACACATTGCTATTGTTCTTAAACACTGTCTTCTTACTAAGCCCAGTTAAAATTACCTGTTGGTGGTAGTACAGTCATGAATCAAATGCGTGGGCAAACCAGGTAGCAACAATTTTGCATTCATTTGTCTCGTCAACCAGACCTTCTGGAATTCACAAGCAGTAACCTTCGTGATTGTAGAAGTATAATGAATCTGCTTTATTATAGTGATCAGGCTGTAGAGGCAGAACAGTGGGAAAATGTCAGTTTCATATTCATATGATATAAATCCAGTTCATAGTAGTAGAAGTCTATACACAGGCTCCATGTCTGTTCACACACACATTCAGAAAACCCCACTCTTCTCTGTCATAGAGAGGGCGAGTGCTGCTCCTGGCATTGCCAATGTTGCCACCAGGCTAATCTTAAACTATAATTTTGTTATGCTAGTCTTGCTAGTTTCCTGTGCTACAGACAAAGGTGGTATGTAGTGCTGTTTGGAGTGCAGACAGCAGCACAATATTCAAATGAAGAACAAGCACTGCTGCATCATCAATATTGATAACACAGTACAATAATGTCATACTTTTCATACAGGTCCATTGACATAACATGGCAACAGCAAACAGCTTCATTTATTCACATGTTCTTATCGATTATGAGTAGATTGCATGGTGGTTATCTTGATCTACATAATTGATTTTTCAGTCATATACATTTACCTCTATTGTCATAACAGCTGCCTCATACATAGCATTCATTGACAGTAGGGCCATGTTGAGTGCAGGTTTAATGTTAAAGATAAGATACAATATATTATATATATTTTGTAAGTAAAACTATGGAGACTTTTTATGCAAAATCCACTTTTAAGAGTGTTTAACCATGTTATACTGGTTTCTCTCATCATTTCTTTGAGCTGTATTTTGAGCAATTGATTTACGCATGTGTGACTCATCTTGTATTGTCTAACTATCAAGGTTTGAGTGTTCAGAAAAGGCATGTTTTCAACTACCCCCTATGGGAGTGTAGATCAGCCTTTGTTTCAAGTGCAGGTAGCAGATGCAACTAAGCAAAGCACAGACCAGTGTGCATCCTGCTCCGCTGTGGTGGTAAAGATCTCATTTAACCCTTCACACACTTGTTGGGCTGTGCCGTGTGGGTAGGTCTGTGCAAATGATCACATTTTAATCGAAATTGAGATTCAGTCATTTAATCGTCAAGTTCTTTTTAATTGTGGGATCCACATCCAGACCTCTTTGAGTAAAAGTGCATGGGGTTTGGAGCAGTGTTCACACATTTCACTATCTTTTGTGTTAAATGTCAATTTTGAAAAGTCTTTTTGTTCTGGAAATTCATATTGAAAGCCAAAATTAAACTGAATAGATTTTTTCCTCACCCTACATTTACTTCAGTTAAGAAGACAAATAGAGCTTTGGCCAATAGCTTTTGTAACTATCTGGGCTAAAAATGTTCAATAAGGTTGCACTTAAGGCAGGATGTTAATAGAAAAGGTAACTTACAACATCCATTCTATGGGGCACACCAATGCACATAACAGAGTCATATCTGAAGTTGGGTTGCATTTAGATTATGTTTTATTGCAATTTATGTATTTATTTATTTTATTATGTACACTGATTGTATACATTTTGTGGCATAGGCTCCACTCGAACCAGTGCTGTCCTTGGGCAAGACAATGTAGATTTTCAGCGTTGCTTCTGCCAGACTGCTCCAGGGTAGCTGTGGCAATACGTATCGAATACTTTATTATTGTTAATATTTTTGCTAAAGCATGTTTTGTATGCTGCTTATGCCCTATTCCGATCAAGCATTTTTTTTTATCACAGCTATTTCCTATAACAATTCTTAATTAATGACTTTGAGAATACATCTAGAATATATTACATACATTTGCTCTCCAGTCATTTACCCAATTAACCCTCAGGTCATCCATACTATGCTTAAGTCTGTTGTGGTCTGAGACAAATATTCGAGTAGTGGTTTGGTAAATGGCAAATACTGGCCAGTACTTAGCACTGACCATAAGTTACATCATTGGACTGTACATAAAGAGCATATTAGAGCATTTTCTGATCTGTTATAATGTTTCCTCATCAAAAACATAGAGTTGTGTTTTGTTTCATTCACACATTTTATACATAAACCCTGCATATTTAGGCAGAAGGCACTCTGCTCTACTTTGTGATGCCATGTGGTAATACAGAAAGTGTTCCACTGTGTTTTTAAACTCCATTCACTAGAAACACTAGAATTTCAGCCCTGGAATTGCCCATCTTTACTGAACTAAAGGTAAAAGGTAGTTGTTGACTTGAAAACTACAACAACATGATATCACACGGTAGAACATTTTGAACTTTGGATATGTAGACAGACTAATAATAAAGGATTACTCAAATGTGCATGTGTGTTCAGAGAGGTAACAACGTTATAACATGGCTTAAAGTTCACAAGAGTCAATTTTGTGCAATATAGGACCTGTAAAATTTGAAACCATTTTGGCGTACTTTCTCCCTTGGCTTGCCATGTTGGACATCTGGTTAGGGGCAAGTGATAAATGAATTCTAACAAAGATATGGTGCCAGTGCCTGGTTTGGGCGGCTCTCAATGCAGCTAACATTTTTTTCTTGTTTGAGGCATAGCCCGAGGACAGTCCTTGTTAAGATAAATGTTTGTGCCTTTGAGTTCTTTTGCCTTTCACTGTGCCATTTCCTTATCCTAAAGCTTCTAAATAAGTGCATCTTGGCTCGTGGTTGGGGCTGAAGTGCAGCCCTGAATATGATAAGTGACCTGACGTGACCGCTGAATTGTGTGTCCCATATGCATTTGTTTTCAAGAGGCTGTTCTGTATTCTGTGCTAAATTTTTCTCAGGTCCTATCTATTCTCTGCACACTGGTTTGCTCTGCCCAGACTCCGAGAACTCAAGTTACTGTTTGACATTCAAGATATTCCCCAGGCTGTACTAAAAAGTACTTTTTAAATTGAATGACTATTTAGTTACACTTTCCCACATACAATAGGTGGTATGAGGAAAATGGTATCTAAAAAAAACAACAACTGTGAATCAAATGTTTACCATAGCAAGTGTATTCTATTTATGGGGATTGGCAAATGATTTTTGCAGCAGGAGATAGTTTGTATAAAGGCATGGAACTGGGTTTCAATATTTGCTTTTTGACAGGAACAGCAGTGCATATATTTTTGCCATGAAGTACTAAGGTATAGTGTATAATTGAGCTGTTTCTACATGTAAAGTGATTTCATAGGCATAAAAATTTGAACAATAAAGATTTTGTTGCCTGCTTTTATTGCAGCAGTGTTATTGATTCTTCCATCACATACTTCTAAAAACAAGCCTCTGTATGCACCCCTGTATGGTGAAACTGATGCTTATCTTGGTTGTCTTTCTAAACTTACCTTCACAGCATGTTTCCACATAGTTCTATTGTTAAATCATATTGCTTTGTCTCTGAGCATGTGGATGCTGGCATAATATAAAACCCCTGTAACAGTTAAAACAAGTGGGCGTGTAAAGAAATGTGTGAAGAAGGAAATATAGTTCATAATGAGAACGCTGGATTCTAAAAATGATCCCCAGAGATTATAGAGAGATGACAGCCATTAAAGCACAGCTTTCTCCTTCCCTGTCATTTCCTGTAATGAGTTTGTCATGTGATTTTGAACAAGGCTGAAGGTGTTGATGATGCGTGCTTCAGTGCAAACACCTTCATTCTGCTCTGCCTAAACATACACATGCACAACAACATACTCATGCTCGTAAGAGATTCATTATCCTAATGGCTGCAGTATTCAGCCTGTCATAGCCAATTGGCAATGCCAAGTGGTGATGAGGGAGCAAGAATAGACTGGGCAAATGCAGGTCAGCTCTCCAGTCATTTGTATTGGATGCATCTAGGTTATGTATCTATTTGTAATGATACATTTATGATATTATAATAAAGGCATATCTTATCTTATCTTATCTTATTACATAGTACTGAGATCACATACTGTAATTTGCTTATGAATTAAAATATTTTTTGTTTGTATTTTTTTCTTTTACTCTTGCTGTTGATTTATTGTTATGTTATAGGTATTTAGCCTTAACTGATCCTGTCCCAGGTCTCTGACCATGGGCTATGCAGTCGCCTGTTGAACCCTTTTGGCATGTTGTGTGAACACTCAAGTGCCAGGATACGCAGTAATTACTAATTACCAAAGACCCGTGGTGAAGAGAGCTGTTGAAAATTCTGCTGGAGACAGTTGCTGGAGATGTTTGTGTCAGATCCAAGGAGTAAGGAGTTAATGAAAAACCTAATTGGCAAGTGACTGAGTGTGTGCAAAAGCACAGTAATAAACCACTGCAAACTAAATGGAAAATAAGATATTTTCTTGCAAATGAGAAATTTCTTCTAATGTAAGGTCTGGTGATATGAGATATATGGGTGGATTTTATGATAATTATTTTTCCACTCTTCTCAGGAGCTCCTATAGACAATAGCAAATACAGAAATGATACATAAACAGTGATTGTGGACAGAAGTTTGGATAAGTGGTGCTTGAATGTCATAATAGTCATTCTAGTGGGTGTCAGGGATGTAGAGTGTGAGAGAGGAGCCCAGTGACAGGTACAAGCCACTGTAAGAATACTCTGCTGTAGAATGTGTGAAGATGAGAGCCCAGCGAGAAGCCAGGATGATGCGCACTGGTCAGAGCAGTGTCCACAGAGATACTGCTGGATGACTCATCCTGTCTAACTGGAGACAAGACAGAGGCTCAGCTGGAGGGTCAAGACCATGAGGCCTCCAGTGGCTCAGTAGTAGAGGATTCCACTTCCACCAAGATCAGAGTATTGATTCCCACTCTGATCAAATTCTGCCGGTGTGTCCTTAGGCAAGACACTCACTTTGCCTAATATGAATGTGTTGTGTGAGGGTTTATCCAGGGCAGCTGTGACTACAGAAGTACCTCACACCCACCGAGTATGGTTTGAATGAGTAACAGTTGAATGAATGACAGTGTTGCACTTTGATAGGCTTTGTCAAACCTGTAAAGCACAAGTGTAAGTTTATTTTTATTATTATTGTTAAGAGCCAGACACACAACACTGTAAGTACAAATCTGCACTACTTTATTTATTATGGTATAGTTATTTGCATGCTATTGTGATCAAATCAAATTGTGCCCTGGGAATGTGGTATTTGGGTGAAATTGTCATATTGTGATTCAGTGTTTCTCTGTTTATTGCAGCTCACCCCACCCTTTGGAAATCCACTTGAAATAAAAGAAGCTTATAGCATACAATACTGTGACATCCTTTTCAGTAGGCCTACTCAGTATTGAAAGTAACAGACCTTTACATAATCATTAATATGTGATTTTCAGTCAGTGTGCATCAGGGACATTCAAGAGAAACGACTGCCTCTCACACACAGGTACCAGAAGAAGCATTTGTTCTGTTCTGCCACAATGGGGATTTAATTGTGTGCAGTCTGCATGCGCCTGAGTCACTTGCGTTTAAAGCAGCTGGGCCACACAGGATTACGAATGAAATTTAAGGAGGAAAATAGCAATGAAAAAGTTGACTCTCTCGACTCCCTGTGTGGAAACTGCTGCTGCCTCTAGAATAACAAATGTGGGAGTATAAGTCAGTGGGATTTTATGTGAGAAAAATGTCTGCTCGCTGTGTGACCCTGAGATCCTCCTAATGGAGTAGTGCAGTCTTTAGTGGAGCTTGGACAGCAGCTGTAGGGGGCAGGATTTTATTATGCAGTATTGTGCATACATATACTGTTTAAGGGGAAATGCTAAAGTTTATGCAGGTTAAATGTGGTAACAAGCTCCAGTCACCACTCATAATGTTGCTGACAGCTAACAGGTTCTGTCTCAGGTCAGAGGTCATCTCATGTTGAACACGTCAGACCTGAACAACTCATTATCATGGATTGTGAATTCGCACTGTCATTCCTGCTAATCAGACCCTAATCTAACCCACCTAGTCAAACCTGCCTTATAGGAATATCAGTGTAATAGAATGAAAATGAATTCCTTACACTTTAATATTGTTTGAATATTGTCATCGGGATGATCCCAAAAAAATCAAAATACCCATTTATTTCAATGTTGCCCATACCCATGCATGTTCCCTGTATATTGTCAACACTTAAACCTATTTCCAAATTGAAACCTGTGGACTTTGTTACACCATCCTATCACAGTCCTTTTTTAAGTCAGTAAGTGCCAAATTACATAATCTTAATATTGGATAATCAGTATTGGACCATCCCATGGCGATTCCACTACTACAAAGTGAGACCTGTATCTGCCTTTCTCCAGTTTGTAATAAAGACACATCAAACGTAGTGAGAAGATAAAGAGCATTTTTATTAGCTCATCCAGAGTATGCTACCTTTAGACTAATATCTCCTTTGTGGATATATGAAGCTCTGTGTGCAATTTTTCCTCTTGCACAAAATATATTATTAATGAAGCTTTGCCTCTGATGGCTTGAAAAGATCCTGCCATCCTTAACAAGCTTTAATCTGTCAACATTTCTACTGAGCAAAGCATTTTTATCAAACATATATTGTAAACAAGGTACTTGCCAAGATGTGGAGGGGAAACCCTGCTCTCTACCACTGATAATGATCGCACTCATTTAGAAGGGCAGGAAGCCGACAGGTTGCTCCAGCAGTAAGTGAATGAATATTCCTTAAGCATTGGAGTAATTCACTCGAAGGACAAGTTGCCCTCCTTGAAGACAAATGTATGTGCATAATGGTGAAGTACTGGCCAAGACTTAAGCTTACTCTTTATTTAATGCACTTTGAGCCATCGGCTGGAAGCACATCGAGCTTCACTGCCGTTTTGATTACCATTGTGGCCAAATACTTAGTGATGTATCACCTCTGTCAAGCAAGACTTCCAATTTAGCTTAAGCTACACTTTAAATAACAGGAAGTACTCCCATATAGTTTTAAAAAACTTCTGTTTTCAAAACGATATATTTTCACTTACACTGTATGCATAATTATTAGGCAAGTTGTATTTATGGGGATTTATGGGGGAAGACAATAGAATATAACATTTAACAAAATACAATAATAAACATAAAAACAAAACACAAAAACATTGAACATACCTACAACAAATGTAAAACAACAAAAACTACCCACCCCTTCCCCCCAAACACATACACCCACAAATTTAATTAAATAAAACAAAACTAATATGGTAGTACAGCATAACCACACTGCTAGGCCCTCTTATGTTTATATTTTGGCCAGTTTAATATAATTTAATTTTCCTTTCTACTTAACTAATGTTATTTTCACCCTCATTACCTTTCATCATCTTTTACTACAATATTAAAGCATACTTTTAAAGGCATTTTCTTTTTTGTTCCCTCCTTCTCCCCCCCATATTATTATTATTATTATTATTATTATTATTATTATTATTATTATTATTATTATTATTAATTTATGTTTTTATAAATCATCCTCTTTTTTATTGTCTTTGTTTTAAGTCATTTTAAATTTCTGACATTTTAATTTAATTTAATTTTAATGGAGATTAATTGTATAATTGAACAACAGTGCTCTTGGTCAATCCAAAATGTTAATAAGCCTCAAACCTGAATATTTAAGAAAGTAAAAGAAGACTTTTTCCTGTACCACTGCTTGAAGAAAGTGTCTTCTAAAAACTGGCAGTAGGTTTTGGAGTTCATTTTGAGTCCATCTTCAACCCAAAAAGCCTTCCTTACCTTAGCCATGTCTCTGAACACTGAACATCTTGTACTTCTGGGCACTCCAGGTAGGTTGCAGTTCTGGAATATAACAGTGCTGAAAGATAATGGGTTCCTGGTAGCTTCATGTTTGATTCTCCTCAAATCTCTTGCAGTTAATTTGTGTCTTTTCACAACACATTTCTTGCGACCCTGTTGACTATTTGCAACAAAACGTCTGATGGTTCTGTAATCATGCCCCAATATCTTTGCAATTTCAAGAGTGCTGCATCCCTCTGACTCTCAGAGTCAGTTAAACGTTGTATAGAGAGCCTGCATATGACGTCACAGCCTTGACCCGATCCACTTCTGGCGGTCTAGCGATCCAAACTGCCATTGTAAAGTTTACTTGCAAACTCCTCACTTAACCTACAAAATTCTATCATTATCGTCATGCCGGAAAAGTGTTGTGCTCAAAATTGCAATCAGACGCGAGATCAAGACAAGGGGATTCAGTTGTACCGAATACCCATGGAGACTGAGCGACGAGACAAGTGGATAACGGCAATTAACCGAGGAATTTACAACCCTGACACTGGTAAACCGAGGAGGAAGTCAGCTTTGGCTGCCATCAAAACACAGCAGGCTGTGTAGTCTACACTTTGTTGGAGGTCAGTGACTTGTAATCACTATCACATTAACATAGTTTTTGGAAAGGCTTGTATACATGTGTTCTTATAACAGATTAGAAGCAAACTTTATGATAATAATGCGTAGTGTGATGGGAAATTAATGAGGTAGTTGTAAATGTCGTAGTATTGTAAATCTGGTAATTTGGTGCAAAGGCTATTAGGAAGACTATATGGATCAGAAATATTGAATCTTTTAAGCATCTCCTCGTATTTTAATCGATTGGCTGCATCTAGATGGGACGTGTGTTCTGCATGGTGAAATTCTGAGGTTTTATTGATCAGTTTACTGGCACTTGCTATGTTCACCATGATAGCGTCACTAGCAGCTGGACCGTCAATATGGCGGCCAAAACAAAGTGGGTCACGTGACTGCAGCCTCTCTATAAAGGATTTTCTAAGGAAGGAGAAATCGAACTGACCTTTTTCAAATGTTGCGCATGCGTGAACCCCCCCCCCCCACACACACACACAGCTCCCTATGTAGAAACGCCTCCTCCCGCCTCCTCCTTACGCATATGCTGCTTGTTTATAGCACAGTGTGCATTCAGAATCGCTGTTGCTGCTGTAACTATACTGTACTTTTTCAAATGATAAGCAGAAGTTTCCTGTCCAGAAGTAATTTAGCGATCAACACGTCAGTCTTTAGACCCTTCATCTGCTTCAGTGCACGCCATCGCTGGAAGGAATCTCTGAGAATCACCTTAGTTTAACTACACTCCTTTTCCCCTTCTCTTTTTCTTTCAGCGACCTCAAAAACGGACTTTCCTTTGCAGCTAACTGGTAGTGGATTCTTAGCTGCCATCACAACAAACTTTGTGCTAACTGCGAGGAAGCTACAGTTGGAAAAAGCCGCTAAGAACCGCTGCCTTGGTTGAGTAAACAGCGTCTTGTGTCTGTGGAATGCGTGAGAGGCGTACGTAAACCACGTAATTCCAGCGCACCGGCAAGTCAGTTACACTAGAAGCGTAGGGCGTTTGATTGACAACCTAACACCCTAACGACGTAGCCTCGTTATCTATTGGCTAATGTTTATATGGCCCTACCACATTCACAGTTGATGGATTTTCATTCTTTTTTTTCTTGATCATCATAATTACAAGGCTGCTGCATCTCTATAATGCTATCATTGACAATTTGAAACAATAAAAAAAAATCCTCCATACAAATCTCTTTTTTGGCCCATTTTATCTGTGGAAAAGAAGCTGCCTAATAATTCTGCACATCATAGGGTGTTGATTTCCTTAGATCACATCCTAACTTGTTAGACAAATACACATCACCTGATATGCTTAAATCCAATAAGAATTCAAGTTTATACAGCTTGGAGTTGGTGAATATGCATAAAAATCATCATATGGTCAAGACCCACTTGCCTAATAATTGTGTACACAGTTTATTTTGGAACAGGAATGAGTTTGTAAATCGATTAGTTGTTAGCTTTAGCAACATTTATGAGTTACAGTTATTGAAAACAAACACACTTTAATAATAATGCGCTTTACAGGCTTGTCAAAGCCCCTCAAAACGTTACTACGTCATTCACTCCACACTCAATGGAGTTAAGTTACTATTGTAGCCACAGCTGTTCTGGGACAGACTGACGGAAGTGAGGCTGCCTATCTGCCATTGACTCCTCCGACCAACATCAATCATTCACACATATACCACTTTCATTGTGGTGTTGCCTAAGGACACAGCAATGACACTCCATGAGGAGCAACCTGACCTTCAGGTTGGTGGACCACTGCTCTGACCACTGAGCTAATCTTGCCCCAAGAACTACAATAAAGTCAGTAACGTGCAATGAGACATCTCATAACTGACTATATCTTTTTAACAAGCAAATATTATTCACATTTGCCAAGAAAAATCCAGAATTTTAATTAAGAATTTATCATATTCACAATAACACATCACTCATCACTCATAAGCCTTATCTCTGACAGTGTTGTTTTATCTTTGTCACATAATGAGGAATGGTATTTTTCAGCATGTTTGTAATGAAAACCACAATGAACAACAAGCTAATTCCACCTGAGGATATTTTTTATAAAGTTATTAATGTGCACACATATTTATTGCTGTGTGAACCATTATGAAAACTAGATGGACCACTGACCAATCATTCATATTTTATGCACATAATTTTGCTTTGGGATGAGACCATTTTAGGTTCTTAAGTATAATTATATTACTGTAGTACAGTCTTGCAACATATTGCTTCGAGCACAAGTCAACAAAGAATTAGCATTAGAATTAGCATGTCAAAAAGGAAAGGCAGAGCAAGGTACAGAAAGGCCCGTTGATGTTGCAGTTGTTCTCATGCATTTCCCAAATGATATAAGCCCTGACAGTGCATGTTATAGAGCTAGACTTCTTTGTGCCTTTAATTGTGCCTGTCCTGACCCTCCCATGCCATCCAGGTGAAGGCAGCGTGGAGAGCAGCTGTCAGAAAGGCCTGTAATAGGAGTCCATTGCACCATTAGTCCAAGACATTACAAAGGTCTGTTATGGTTAGTCTGTCTGTCTGTCTGTCTGTCTGTCTGTGTGTCTAGTTCCACTCTTCTTCATACGTCTGTTTGACCTCAGGCTTCCCCTCTCTAAAAGGCACTAGACTGACTGACTGAAATGCCTACCCCTCATGCAACATGTGCCTCCCTTCACGCTACATTTTCTTTACATTATTTGTAACCTATATATCAGTATTTCACTCAGTATTTTAGTCATCTTGATGAAACTACATACAGCCTTGGGCGGTAATGTCTGGGTTACATACTCCTGGTTTTTCATTTGACAAAACCCCTTAAGAGATTCTCGTCGTCTCTAAACTTGTCAAGACTCAAATAATCTCAAGCATGACACCTGGAAATGCAAATCTAATTGGAGCTAAATCCTGTTCGCAGAGCCACCGGTGTATCGATCGGTATCCTGCTCATTCCACTCCACAATCCAGAGTTGTGAGTGTAGTGCTGCTAGGAAAAACAAATGGGAGAATTAGCGAGGTGCGCTCTGGGGCGGTAACACAGCCCATATGAGCAGCAGCATCGGTGACTGCATTGGCCCAGATCACAGCTGCCAGACAGGACTGCAGCACTACATTGATATGCAGTGGATCCTTTGGGAGAGCATATAGGGTTAGTTTGTTGTCAGAAAAGAAAGGGTGGGGCTGCCAACTTTCAGAGCAGTCAATGAAATCCTTTCATCTGTTTGTCCAGGTATAAAAGGTATTAGTTTTGCTTTAGAGAAGTGCTTTGATAAAGTATACATTGTGTTAAAGGGGTCATTGGCATGCTTTAACAGACATGTCAATTGTACCTGTAGTCCATTTCTGAACTTTGATCTATTATTTAACTTATTGTTTCATTATAACAATTGCTCACATTTCTGCTTCTGGATTATAAAATACAGTAAATGCGAGAAATAAATAGTCCATCTGGCGTTATTACTACACATTACTTTTTGTTTGTGTATAAATTTCAAGATGCTAGTTTTTTATTACTGTGTTGGTTTGTGATGAAACTAAATGTCTCTGTTCCGACCCCACAATATTTTAATGCTTCCTGAATTACAATTTTTAAAAGCAACTCAATCTTAGTCAAAGTGATGTTTATATTTTTACACTGAATGGAAAATCATTTGACACTAAACAAAACTGTAGAGTGTTATTTTAGAGGAACAAATCTATCTCATGCCTCAAAATAGTTGCCTGGGATCCGGACTGGGTCTCTGTGTTCTATACAGGAAATCTCTCGGTCTAGTCACTACCTTCTCCGCTGCATCTCAGGCAGATGGAGTCATCCAATCATGTTTGTTTGTTTCAGTGACACATTGGAAATAGAAGAGGTCATTGGTCTATCATTTAGAACAAAATCAAATTTCTCTCACCTTAGAATAGAGTTTAGTGCTTTGCTCAATGATTCTGCAAAAATCTGCAATGTTTTTCAGTCCACTGTGATATAATTTTCTTTTCTTTTTGCCTTCCAAGCAGACAAGCTTGTTTTTTATATCAACAGACCAGTTGTGTCCCTGACTGATTAATCTGCCTGTCAATCACACCAATCTGAACTCAGGGAAGATGTAAAATGTAAAGTATTGGAGAAATGTGTATTCTTTGCTTGGTTGAATTTTTATCTCAGACCATAAATAGCCAATATAAGCCATATATTTAATTACAATTATCAATGTCACATCTGTTTTTTTACCAGGTTGACACCACACCTCTGAGGGCTGATCTCGAGGGCTCAGTGGTCAGTCATGACGTGCACTCTGTGGGCTCAGAATAGCAGCTGTCTTGTCTATTCCATGGGGATCCAGCTTGCAGTACGTCACAGTATACAGTGTCACCTGGGCTGCCAATTAAAGTCCCCTTACTGTCAATACACAAATGTAGGCCATTCACACCTGTTCTGCTGCTTCACAACTAGTTCAAACATGTAAGCTTACATGTTCGGACATAAAGGGCAGTGGATAGGCCTGATGCTACAATTTTGTTGGTTTCTATGGTCACCTCTACAAAATTAATATTGATTCTGGGTTTCATATTGAAGATCTGAATCAGTTGAAAATGTGCTGGATTACCCAAACTAGTTCTAGATTTGTTTTGTAATAATCCTCCCATTCCCTCACTTACCCTGACCCTTACCCTTTCCCAGAGGAGCCATGCTCTACCCCCTGAGTGGACATTGGCTCTGCAGACTTCATAATAACGCATTGGATTTATGTAGAGTCTTTCAAGACACCCAAAGCGCTTTACATTGTATTATTCATTCACCCCATACGCAAAAGTGGTAAACTACTACTGTAGCCTCAGATGCCCTGGGGTAGACTTTTACTCCTGCCTGCACATGGGAATAGATCTCTCCTTCACTGTGTTTCTCTTTTTCTCAATGTTTTTTTTAGTTACCTTGAAATAGGGTCAGTCTGTGTGTCTGTTACTGACAAATGACTGTTTCATTGTTTGATTTTCTAACTTTTTTTGGTTCAATCAACAATTTTGTAAAGCCCTGCAAGGTGACTGCTGTTGTGTTGCATGTACATTTCTTCATTCTTTGTGATGTGAATTTTGTCAGTGGTAAATCTCCCTGAGTTCAGATGCATGTGATTGACAGGTGGATTAGCCAATCAGAGGCATGCATGAGCCATCTGCATAAAAAATATGGCCGCTTATGAGAACTGAAAAAACACTGATTTCCTCAGAATGAGTGAGTGAATTGAACTAGTTTACACTATAAAGCTGAATTATAATAAAATCTTTTGATGGACATTTCAGCCATCTTTAGTCTACCAATCCTAAGTCTTCATTTACTTTCCAAACAACTGAACTAACATCAGAAATGAAATTCAGCATAAAACACAAGTCCCAAGAACAATTACCCAAAAGTAGAACAAATGTCTATGATTAAACTTCATATTTATTGTAGTAACTTGGAATGCTACACAAAAGTTTGAGCTACACATTTCAAAGCAGTTGTAGCTGCCGTTCCAGTCCTTGTTATCCTGTCTGTCCCCATGCAGAGGTCATCATTACGGAAATCATTTCATCCTGGTCCCAGATGGCGTGTGTGGGGCTCTGGCAGGCGCTCTGATTAGGAATCTGCTCTGGAAGGCTTTATCTGCATGGACCGGAGCCCTGTCCACTACTCCACTCCAGTAAATCTGCAGCCTCCCTCTGACAGCCGGGCACCTTCAGCTCCACTGGAAAGATCCTAGTGCACAGATAGACCTCTTGTCACTGTGGCATTCAAGGAGAGGCATGTGCATGTGCAAGGTCAACAAGGTCAATGTTAAAGGTGCACTGTGGAACTTTTCTGGTGGAGGATGCTTTTCTCCATGGAGATGTTAATGCTTTGTCTGGAATGTTTCACAGTATAGCATGGTAGTATGGAGTATGGCATCTATCTTCATGGAGACCAAACCAGCATTATTTATATCATTTACCGTTTAAATCTCTCAAAGATTACCAATAAGGAATGGTGTAGTATGCGTTATTTTGCAAAGGCATTAATAAATGCACTAACATTCTTCGTCTGATTCACGTGTTTTTTTATGAATCTAAAAATAAGCCCCTTTGTCATAGTGACTCATTGGTTATGGCAGGTTTCATCTAGGAAGCAGTTCCAAAGAGTGACAAAAATGAGGTCTTAGTGACATTCTTTGGCATATGCTTTGGATCTCAGGCACAAGAGTCGTGTGTTCCAGCCAAGAAACTAAAATAAGGTATAAACTTTCCTTGTCCTCATTTTAAGTTTCAAAAACATCTTATAAATTTACATTTTCTTCCTTATTTTGTGCCAGCAGCAAAATGCTCCTAACCATGAAACTACATCATCTAATTTATTGAAAGGTCTGATATAGCAGCGATGTGAAATTCATGAAAAGCAGTACACCGCCACTGAGGCATGCACTCACTAAACAACACAAACCAGGCTGCTGACTATGTCGCTTTTTGCAACGTGAAAGCATTTTGGGCACATTTTCTTTAATATTTGAGTACATGACCATTATGTTCCAACAGAAACAAACAGATGCATGCTAAAATTGCACTCTAGGTTCAGACAACTAAACAACAACAAAATACATTATGGAATGTGCAAAACAAATTATGTAGTTTGAATTTATGTTGATTTTAACTTTAGACTTGCTTAGAATGCAAACTGAATTAATGTTAGATTATGTCAAAAGAGTAAATGTCAAAAGTCCATTAAAGATGTTTACATCATAAATGCAATAGAGCGCAGTTGCATCTACCAAATGAAAAATAATACTATTAATACACATTTGATCTATACAGTGAACATGTTTATGCTATATTAACATACAATCTTATTATTTTGATTTAAGAAAGCTGGGTTTACACTAAATAAATGCCTCATTGGAAACAGAGTTGAAGTTTATAAACTTCCCTTATAAAAGGGAATTAAAGCTATATGAATGTATAATATGTGTTCTTAGGAATGTTCTTAATTTAACCTTACCCATAAATTAAAATCCATATAACCAAATCAACAGTTCAAAGATTTGTCATATGAAATAGCTTTTTAATTTTCTCCTGCTTTGATAATTGACACAACAGTTAGAAAATAACATAAGATTAAATAGTAAATTCTCTGCTTTATAAGTTCTATAACTAAAACTTCCACTTGTCGTTACAGATGATAGTACAGTGTTGTACCAGCCCCTGTTTACAATTTCTATTCCTATACTTTCTATTTCCACCATAAAAGCTCACATGGGAGTCTGTCTCGCTCTTAGCATCAAAAGATGGAAAATACAATCAGCGCTTTAATAGAGCCCCATTTCACTCCAAACACAGTCTGAGGACAGGCATCAGGGCGACAAAATGAAAGAAGTATCAAAAATGGAGACTGCCATAACAAAGACAATGCATTCAGTTTTCAAAGAGATGCAGATATCAGCATTTTAAAACTCACTTGACCAGGGCTGGCCTTTCTCCTCCGCACCTTTCATCTCAAGAGCAGGCCCCAGGAAAGAAAAGATGCAGGGCTACTCCATATTTAAATGCTTCCAGGCTTGACAAGTTCATGTCTATTCAGATCGGGCATGAATATTGAAAAAAACACTTGCATCTCACAAGCACTAAGTAGAAGTCTGGAGGTGAAAAGGGTCAGTGCATTGTACCGTGTTCATCAAGGTAAATGTTGAAACTATAAGGCAAGATTGTACAATTAAATAGAAAAGGTCAAGAATGCCCATTTGGCCCAATCAAAGAAAGGAAATGTTCATCTCAGCCGTGTCAGAAAAGTCAACAAAGAGGTTACATACAGTAGCCTACACTTTTAGTCTGGTTGTGTTGAAGTAGTTTAAAGTTGTCATGGCACAAAGGCTTAGAATAAGGAAATTGCATTCTTTTTTATGACCAAACTGCACACAAACATAAATGAATGAATAAATAAATAAATAAATAAATAAATAAATAAATAAATAAATACGCCTATTTCACCATCACCTTGTGTAATGAGGCATTTTATTTGCATCTTCATCCTTTCTCTTTTATGCAGCAGCCATTTCCTGTCTAATTAAGTATAATTACCCAATGATACATATGTAAAACAGACAGTTTGTTTTCTCACAAAGTGTACTCTTCAGCATTAAGTATGTTTTCTGGTAATGGCCCTGCTCTGTATAAGTATAAATGTGGACTATGCACCATCACTTTTTCATATTTCAGATTTGATCATATTTTAGCCATGGTCTGAGGGTTCTAGCACTGTAATTGCATGGTTTATTAAATATTATCTCTCAATCCAGTGGTGTTTTATAACAGCAAATCCTCTCTGTGCAGTTCCTACTCTGTCTCCTGGAGCTTTGACTGTGCTTAAGATGCTAAAGTTGAGAGTTGAATAAGCAAAGCACCTCACCTGCATGCTGCCTCCTGAGACCTGAACTAGACACTAATTGAATTTTTGCACATGTTGTTAATAAAGCGCCGTATGCTCCTCTCTGCTATGATTTCATTTGGACAGATAATCCTGAACATTAATATCAATACGCTCGCTATTGATTTTCCCCGTCGGCTCTGGTTTGAAAGTGAGCGAGTTTGAGAACGCCGGACTGAGGGATTCAGTTGCACAGAATTTAATTTGGTGGTTTTATGTGCGAGCAGATATCCTGAAAGCCCGACTTGTCTGGAGCTCTGTTCAGTATCCTCCCTTGACCCTATTCTCGCGCTCCTCCTACTTTTGGAGAGATGCATTACTCCAGAAGCTACCCGAGTGCTCTCATCTCTCCTGCTCCTCTCTTTTTGTTGAGAAATGTGTGGAACCTTTGACCACAGTCCCACAGCGGCCTGTGGAGGGGCTGTGCTTAGTATTAGCATGAAGAGGCCAGGCCAAGTGTGTGGGCACTCACTCCAAACACCAGGTTGGAGTTTTCTTCAAGTTCAACCATGGGCATCTGTTGCACACAAATCAAAGATACTTTGTGTGATTGTTTGATAATAATAATAAAAATAATATATTTCTTTGCTTAACAGCTCGTGTTACTTAGATATATTATTGTAACAAAGAGCTAAATAAAGAGTTGTTGATGGGAGTACAGTAGGTGCACATTGAATGTGGAGGGTGACTTCAAAACCAGTCTATTGAAGTTCTCATGTGTGTTTATTGTTGTTTGATTCAATTTAAACTATGGCAACTGTGCTGCACAGGTTTACAGTTAGGAGGCTAACGACTCAACGACCCAATGACTCAGGTACAATGAATGAATGATTTGTGTTGATCTCTCTTTCAATGTCTCTGATTGAAATGCATCATACCCAGCAATACCACTTCATTATAAAGTGGACCGCTGGAGTGTGCCACTTGCCTCAAACCAATAATGGTGGCAATATTTTTGAAATTTACAGATTTAGAGAGTTGCAGAAGACTATAAAATTTAATAAATACATGGTCTGTGGGCAATGCAGCATGCTTACGCCTGCTCTTTCCTGTGTTTGCGCTGTAAAAAACAAGATAATAAATCTACAAAAAATAAATGTCTGTATTGTAGAAGACAAACATCCAAACACAAGAAATCACAACAATTCACTATTTACACCATAGACTGTATGGTACTGTATGATGTTAGCGGTTATAGGAGTGAATTTGGAGCCAGGCTCTATATTAGGAATAGGAATTAAAGAACAGACAATATAACTAAATAAAAACACCAGGGTCATAGAATAGCGTGGGTTAATACAAACATTTTAAGGCCAAAATGTCTCACTACAGAGACAGGGGTGACAATATTTTAATGTAAAATCAAACTGGAGCCAAGGTCAGAAGCAATTGGAAGCACCTCCATGAACATTTCATATTTGGAATGCAGCGGTTAGAGGGTTAGCTATGTCCATTTATGTATACACTCTAATTTACAATAACCACTTTTAATTTACAAAATAAATCTTGCTTACAGTCCATCTACTTATAGCAGTTAATAAAGACAAGCCGGTGTTGTATAAAAATAATGTATTTAGATGCTTGTGTAAAACTGACATGCTATTATAATCTCTACTGTATTCTTGTGAATGTGCTCTCTGTTAATTAGACTCAATTATAATTAATGAATACACTCAGCGAAGAATATTAAGGAACAGATGTTTACTCAGGCTAAGTCAATAGTCGCAGAAACCTTCAATCATGCCCCCTGCTGGGAACACAAAGTGGGCATTTATCCCCACCAATTGACATGATATTGAATTGATTACCTTATTATAAAGCACTGTTATTATTGCCATAACTCACTGCCCATTACCGACCCTAGTGCAGTGCAGGGGAAGACAGTGCAAACCCCATCAGGAGCTCATCACATGACCGCTGCAGATTCATCTTGTGTACTTGATTAGGTCAGATGTACAGGAGACGGCAGGACGCAGGAGAGCAGCTATATCCATTTCAGCATATGAAAATGATTTCCATAGACACCCCTGGGTAGTGAGAGGCCACTCTGCTACAGTCTGATTGAATACCATTAATCATGACTAAACTCTATCACAGGCACTCAAAGCATCAAGCTCTCTGCGCCAGATTAGATAGACTTTCAGATGAGGGATAAGAGGGGAAAACATTTACACACACAAAAGTTTGGAATGGTTTAATGTTTTGTTTGTGCAGTCAAAAGGGCTACAAAGGACAAAATATTTATTTTTGTGTAAGGCCATTACTTTAAAAATGATAATGCAACAAGATGGACTCAAGGAGTATAGGTTGGTGTGAAATGTAGTAGCCACTACTACATATTTAGGTGTTGGAGTGCCCTCTAATGTCACTAGTTAGATGAAAAGAAATCAATAGATGAAGCCATTAGGCAGCATGACTGCTATGGAAATAGAGCCCTGCATTTGTGAACATAATTTTACCCCAGACTCTACACTGAAAAAAAAGGTTGCTGGATTTGTGTAAAAAAAAATATGGAAAGCAGTTGTGTGCAATAAAATTATGTTTAGGCTTTGAAACTTATTTCAAACCCCTCTACACATATTTTTCTCAGAACATGAACGTCACTTTTTCATGTTGATGAAATGTGATCAAATCCTGCTGAATACACATATTTATCTTATGTTACCTTATCTTGAAAATTTGCCTTTGTTATAGTTTTATTTTTTTATGTATTATTTAATTCTGTCTACACAGTTATTTTAACATGCAATGTCAAATGTTTTAAAGTAAAATAATACAAAAACAGTCTTTAGTTTTTCATAGTTCTGTATTTTCTTAAACAGAATCAGTCACACAGAGAGCACAGGTACAGAGACACTCAGCCTGTTTGGAGCTGGACAGTGTGAGGACTTATTCCAGTGAAGAAGCTCTGGTCTCTGCCTGTGGACACAGGAATAACACATGATGAACACATGATCTACTCTGTGTTGTACATGTTTAAATATACTTAAAGCACTTATTAGTCTCTAATACAATAATGGACCGGAACAGAATCACATGAACATTAGAATTGTACATGCAGAAACATGTAGAAACACATGATAAATGTTCACTAGGAAGTATATGTTGAAAAAATATAATTCTGTTAAAATCATTTTATTTCATTTACTTACATTGTTCATCTGTGGTCTGTGTTTTGTTGGTTCTCAAACATCTTCCTGTTTTCTGAAAGATACAGAGATTTTTATTTTGTTTTCGTCTTTTTATTTTAACTGTTATGCTCACTTTCAGAATCGTGCAAAAAATGACTAACTAACATCAAATATAACTTTCATGAACTTACTCACAGCTACAGCAGTGCTCTGGATATCGCTTTTTGTTTGTAGACGACTCTGGAAGCAATACATTCTAGGCCAGAGAAGCATAGAAAATCTTTGAAAAGTCTTACCTCCAGATCAGCTCTCCCAGTCCTCCTGGACACACTGCAGTGTCCTCTGCTCCTGTAACTGTCCTGTGTCCTGAGTATGTCCTCTGCTCCTGTACCTGTCCTGTGTCCTGAGTGTGTCCTCTGCTCCTGTCCTGTGTCCTGATTGTGTCCTCTGCTCCTACAACTGTCCTGTGTCCTGAGTGTGTCCTCTGCTCCTGTAACTGTCCTGTGTCCTGAGTGTGTCCTCTGCTCCTGTAACTGTCCTGTGTCCTGAGTGTGTCCTGAGTGTGTCCTCTGCTCCTGTACCTGTCCTGTGTCCTGAGTGTGTCCTCTGCTCCTGTCCTGTGTCCTGATTGTGTCCTCTGCTCCTGTACCTGTCCTGTGTCCTGAGTGTGTCCTGAGTGTGTCCTCTGCTCCTGTACCTGTCCTGTGTCCTGAGTGTGTCCTCTGCTCCTGTACCTGTCCTGTGTCCTGAGTGTGTCCTGAGTGTGTCCTCTGCTCCTGTACCTGTCCTGTGTCCTGAGTGTGTCCTCTGCTCCTGTACCTGTCCTGTGTCCTGAGTGTGTCCTCTGCTCCTGTCCTGTGTCCTGATTGTGTCCTCTGCTCCTGTACCTGTCCTGTGTCCTGAGTGTGTCCTCTGCTCCTGTAACTGTCCTGTGTCCTGAGTGTGTCCTCTGCTCCTGTAACTGTCCTGTGTCCTGAGTGTGTCCTCTGCTCCTGTACCTGTCCTGTGTCCTGAGTGTGTCCTCTGCTCCTGTACCTGTCCTGTGTCCTGAGTGTGTCCTCTGCTCCTGTACCTGTCCTGTGTCCTGAGTGTGTCCTCTGCTCCTGTCCTGTGTCCTGATTGTGTCCTCTGCTCCTACAACTGTCCTGTGTCCTGAGTGTGTCCTCTGCTCCTGTCCTGTGTCCTGAGTGTGTCCTCTGCTCCTACAACTGTCCTGTGTCCTGAGTGTGTCCTCTGCTCCTGTCCTGTGTCCTGAGTGTGTCCTCTGCTCCTGTAACTGTCCTGTGTCCTGAGTGTGTCCTCTGCTCCTGTAACTGTCCTGTGTCCTGAGTGTGTCCTCTGCTCCTGTAACTGTCCTGTGTCCTGAGTGTGTCCTGAGTGTGTCCTCTGCTCCTGTAACTGTCCTGTGTCCTGAGTGTGTCCTGAGTGTGTCCTCTGCTCCTGTACCTGTCCTGTGTCCTGAGTGTGTCCTCTGCTCCTGTCCTGTGTCCTGAGTGTGTCCTCTGCTCCTGTCCTGTGTCCTGAGTGTGTCCTCTGCTCCTGTAACTGTCCTGTGTCCTGAGTGTGTCCTCTGCTCCTACAACTGTCCTGTGTCCTGAGTGTGTCCTCTGCTCCTGCAACTGTCCTGTGTCCTGAGTGTGTCCTCTGCTCCTGTCCTGTGTCCTGAGTGTGTCCTCTGCTCCTGTAACTGTCCTGTGTCCTGAGTGTGTCCTCTGCTCCTGTAACTGTCCTGTGTCCTGAGTGTGTCCTGAGTGTGTCCTCTGCTCCTGTACCTGTCCTGTGTCCTGAGTGTGTCCTCTGCTCCTGCAACTGTCCTGTGTCCTGAGTGTGTCCTCTGCTCCTGCAACTGTCCTGTGTCCTGAGTGTGTCCTCTGCAACTGTCCTGTGTCCTGAGTGTGTCCTCTGCAACTGTCCTGTGTCCTGAGTGTGTCCTGAGTGTGTCCTGAGTGTGTCCTCTGCTCCTGTACCTGTCCTGTGTCCTGAGTGTGTCCTGAGTGTGTCCTCTGCTCCTGTACCTGTCCTGTGTCCTGAGTGTGTCCTGAGTGTGTCCTCTGCTCCTGTACCTGTCCTGTGTCCTGAGTGTGTCCTCTGCAACTGTCCTGTGTCCTGAGTGTGTCCTGAGTGTGTCCTCTGCTCCTGTACCTGTCCTGTGTCCTGCTACATTTGAATTTTCCCTCCCAAAGTTTTGGGGAGGGGAATTCCCGAGGGAGGAGCTTCACTGGGGATCACAAAGTCATGTTTCCTCAGCCTGATTAAAATATGCAGGTCTAACATCAGCCACAATCAAGCGACCTTAGTAAGATGTTGGACAGAGAATTGTAAAAAAGTCATGTTATTGTTGTCAAATATTTGTTTACAATTTGTTTACAATTTGAGCAACCCCTCTCAGACCATTTTTTCAATGCACCTTGAATTGCAACTAGGGAAAACATGATTTCTGAGTGCTCAAACAAGCTGAGCTAAAAGGATAAGTCTTCTGATTACCGGTTGGGAAATTTGTGGTTCCCAATATAGGTATGAGGAACTACTTCCCGTCTGTTATCACAGCCATTTTCCTATATATAGCTGCAGGTCATGCTAGCAAGAAATTCATATATATATATATTTTTTTAATCAAAATTAAGCATTGACACTGCAGAATCCTATGTGTATCACCGATTAAAAATAAAAGTTCAGAGCAGTGAGCATGTACTTGCCTTTGCCTATCTCAGCAAGCTCCTCCCTCCACACATCACCTCACGATGCTTCCACTCCGCCACCTCCTGACCTGCCTCCACCAGCCCAGGACCAAGCTCTCCCCTATGGGAGACAGCCACAGCCCCACAGACAGACTTTAATAAAAAAATTGTACTTTTTATCACTATTTAAATATTATCTGTATTTCTTATGAGCTACCTGCTGTAGCACTTGAGATTTCCTTGAAATGCATTGTGCAATATAAATATGCATTATAATAGAAACTTTCCAACAGACTTGTCAAATGTATCTTATGAAATGAAAAGGTTCAGTTTACCATCTGCAATAGTTTTAAATTTGCTTAAGGTGATGTCTGTTGTAGAAGGTTGTAAACATTTTTTTTCTTTTGCTAAGTTTTAAATACTTTTTCAGTGTTTTCACTTGGGGCAAAGGTAAAACTTGGTTTTGTGCTCAGAAAATGAAGTGAAATATTCTCACTACCTGTTTGAGATGAAAAAGCAGATATATGTCCCAGCAGCCCAAGCAGCACAGTTACATCAAACTTGATCAAATGATTTCTGCTGAACAATGATCCATCTTTCTATATTTTATTTAAAGATGTAATTTTCCTGGTGAATGTTTCACTGTGCTTGTCTCTGTGGTGTTATTATTTTGCCAGGAATGTTCCACAGTAAAGCATTTATTATCTATCCCCATGAAAAAAAGCAGGTGACAAGGCCAAGTTACAGGTCTGTGGATAGGTGAGTGAGAATGCATATTTAAAGGTATATATTTGAGCATAAAAGACATCTGCAATGCAATAATTACGCTATTTTCTTATCTATGTTATAATGTTTCCTCATCAAAAACATGGAGTTGTATTTTGTTTCACACGTTTAACACACAAACCCTGCATTCTTAGACTGAGTTCTTCTCTCAAACGGAAAACATTCTGTTCCACCTTGTGATGTCTTGTGGTAATAGAGGAAGCGCTCCACTGTGTTTTTAAACTCCATACACCTTTAATAGAATCATCTGAATATTATATATAATTCAGTCATGGAATTGCCAAGCTCTACTGAACTAACAATAAAAGGTAGCTGTTATCTTGAAAACTACCACCACATGACATCACAAGGTGGAACAGAGCATTTTGAGCTTTGGAGAAGTAGACAGAAATAATAAATGATTACTCAGACATGTGTGAATGAAACACAACACTACTCCAGGTATTTTAACAGTGTTATAACATGGCTAAAAGAGTCTTATTTTGCGCAATATAGGACTTTTAACATTACACTGTCGAACATTCTAGGCAAAGCAACAACATCTCCAAGGTAGATGAAAAGTTGCACCGTGCTCCTTTAAGCTGGAGTTCAAACGGCGGACATGGGGAGAGCCGGGCCTTGATTCGCGCTGTTCCACCTACGCCCCATCGCTCCAATTGAGACGTTCAGCCCTGTGCGTGAAGAGGCACGCTGCACGAACTCCCGTGCTGTCAAGTGTGGCTTGGACCCATCCCCCTGACAGCTCTCTCCATGTACTTCAATCCCCCACTCCCCCACCCATCAGCATCACAGCACCAACAGCCCCCCATTTCACACCACGCAGGTCAGGGATTATGTATGTGCGCGAGTAGCTGAGAGGAGGAGCTCAAGCGTGCACAGGAGATGGGGAGAAGCTGTCCGACGCCTCTGCCCTTGGTGCGCTCAGGGTTGTAGTGCGCACTGGCTTCGAGTCCCCTACCTCACCTTGTGGCTAACATTCCATCAAGTTTGTCCTCTTCCACGAGAATGTGTGAGGGGTCACTGTGTGTGTGTGTGTGGGCCTGTTCAATATTTATCTTGTGTGTTGTGTGTGAGAGACTTGCCGGATTAATGCACACTTCAAATAGAATAGCACAACATGTCAGATTTCTGGAGCTGCTCTAACCCCCCAGTGACCACAGGAGGAAGAAGACTGAGATGTATTCAAACATAGACACAGTCAATCACAACATAAATAATGTGGTGACTTTGTTTGAAAACTAGACATGTTTTGCTTTGTTTTTTATGTTTTATGTATATTTATAGGATATGTGAATTGTCAGCTGTTTCTGTTTGGTGCACTAACAATGCTTTTAAGATTAATTAAAAAGTTACTTGAAATAAATATTAAAACTTCAGGAATCAATTTGAACATCAGTATCACTAAAAATCTAAATCTTTGAATTTGTCCAGCTTCTGACAGGGTTTGTTTATGAAAACAACTTTATGCTTCACAGAGGTTTTCGACAGACAATACTTAATTTATCTTATATTTCATAGTTTTGATGAGAGCTGCAATTGCACTTTCTAACCAATACAACCAATACAGAGCGTGCTGAGGGCAGTCGTGGACAGACAGGCCCCTAGGGTCAGAGGGTAGGGGATCATGTAGGGTCAGAGGTTATGGAGGACAGGTGGAGGTCCTGGGACAGGGGCCGGACCACCTGTCAGACTGGGTTAGCTGCCTGTCAGGTGAGACAACATGGGACAAGCAAGGGCCAGAGAGGAGGTGTGCTGGACAGGTGAGCGCTGAACTCCAGGTCACACAAGAACGCTTTCTCACAATGAATACTTCAATTTAGAAACTGGAGCTTCACAATGTAGTTTTTGTTTAAAAAAGACTTAGGCTTTTTCCTCCCTAGTATTAAGTATTAGATAACAACATACATAGATCATTATTTTACATTATGTTGTAAACCACAATATTGATCTAAAAAGGCTTAATAATAAAAACATATTTTACTTCCTAAAACTCTTTTTATCTTCTTGTAATGCTACAAAATGTCATTGGATTTATAATCAGGTAATACACAAAATGGCAGAAGCATGAAGAGCATTATTAGAGAAAATTATTGCACACATGTAATTTCCACTAATTTATTCGCTTTGTCAATATTTAAGTGTGAGCCAGGATCATGTTGAACTCTTTGAGTGGTTTTAAAAATATTGTTTACTGTATTTGACACCAATGATTTCACCTTTTAAATCAAAATGGCTAACAAAGCGACATCCTGAATGGTAAAATAAAACAAGTTATATTACAGTGGACGTCAACAGCAGGAGGCCGTTCTGAAAATAATCAAAGCAGTCCAAGTCTCCTGTGATCCACTAGCCCTCCTCGTCCTCTGCTTTAACTCTGATTTGTATGTGTGCCTGCTTTTGTTTGGGCCCCATAATGTGACGCGTCTCAGCCTCTCAGGTAATTGTTTTTGGTGTAAATTGAAATAGTCAGGAGCCGAGGTCAGCAGATAACAGCAGCATTTCCCTCAGCTTCACAAACCGCTCAATTTGTTTGGATGTACTAGACCCAGTGTGCAAATGAAAGACACCCGCTGCACTGTCACTATGCAAATGAAACTCTGGGGAAGTATCTGGTGAGAAATGCCGGTTTTTAAGGCACTGTACCTGATTTTTTCCTATGTAGCTGAGCAAAATTAGTCTTACCCCAGTACACATGTATTTTATATGCTGCTTGAGGTCAAAATAGATAAAAATATGTCTGCTATGAGCTGTCTGCATTTAATTTAAGAGTGTTTCTTAAAATATTAATTGCACTTTAAACATGTGCAGGTGCAAAACTTATGTTGCATGCTATGCAACCTAAGACAAATATAACACCATATTTATTTATTTAAAAGAAGGACAGTACACAGATTACATAAATCTTAAAGAGAAAAATGCTCAGCACCAGATTTAGCTACAAGCTACTTTCCATCTGCAGTCTTTGGGTAGGTTTAGGCCATAGACAGTATGTACTATATAAATGGACATAGCTAACCCAGTAGCTGCCGTGTTCCACATAGGAAGTGAGCAGTGGGGCTCTTCTGGCTCCATCGACTCTGGGTCCAGTTGACTTTATATTAATGTCACCTCTCTCTGTAACTGCTGCACTGAGCATATTAATTTCACAATTTATCTCTCCTATAACTCCTAGCCTTGTGAGCTTCATTTGACTGGAGCCAAATGCAATGGGTGACGTCACACTCCCTTAGTCCACTTCTTTATACAGTATGTAGTGTAGACAGAAGACAATCTTTTTACATACAAAACCCTCTTAAATATACGTCTTCAATTCCAAATATTAAACTTCTGTACTAGCACATGCAGTAAAATCATCTATACCTGTTAGATTTTGTAGTCACATTATGCGTATATACTGGGAACATTAGGCAAGTGACTGTAGCGTGTTACCCCCAATTTACACCAAAGCAGTAACAGCGCATAAGCGCAGCAGCACAGCACACGAGCAGCACACATGCAGGTATCGCTTTCCATTTTAACCGGTCAGACAATTTACACCAGCAGTGTCATATGAGCATCCAGCGGCCGTCATTATGCTATGCACCGCTCAAAATAGGTTGGAGTTCTAATTTTTCAGCATCAGCGGAGCATCTCCAGACTTTTTAGCAGGGGAAAGACAGGAAATGGGCATGCGGTGTCAAAATAAACTTCCGATGCCCTTTCAAAATACGTTCTCTAAATCCACTACAGTTGGATAGGACTACGGAAAGTTTACAGCCATGGAGGATAAATATAAAACACTTCACAACATCAGACAGCAGCTTTACAAGAACAACTTCTGAAGGAAAAGACGTGTGGAGCAGACAACCAAAGTGAAATGGTGACTAATTTAATGTGAGTGCCACAGATACAGCTCATTATCGCTGCAAAGCATTGTCTGTCTTGTTGTCAATGTTTGGATGAATTATGTTTTAAATCACAAAACAATCAACAGTGATTACAAAAGCAGTGTAAAAAGTTTAGTGTTTAAACGTGAGAATCCACAGAGGCTGGCGGCACAGGAGCAGCTCTGCAGCCTCTGTTGTAAATTGAAGCTTTTAAAAGTACGAGCGTATGCAGCTCAGCCTACGTTATGTGTTGCTGACGCTCCTGGTGTAAATTCCTGGTTAGTCTCTGTTCCCTTAGTACCACATAGCAACACGCTTGTCTACATTACGCTTTGAATACTGTATTGTCTGAGTTCTGAGTTTGACCTTGTAATGACTCTTTGTATGCATTTGTGGAGGTGGGCTGTTCACACAATGTCGACATGGCAGAGAACAAGATGGATGCTTCAATGCGATCGGCTCTTTGCGTAAGCATTTCTTCTTCCCTCAAGCGCTTTTCTCATCTATCTGTTCTGAAAGATGACAATGTGTCCAGATTACAGAAATGCTAATCTAACAGCTCA
The DNA here is from genome assembly GCA_029959045.1 of Taenioides sp. WSHXM2023. Classification (NCBI taxonomy): domain Eukaryota; kingdom Metazoa; phylum Chordata; class Actinopteri; order Gobiiformes; family Gobiidae; genus Taenioides; species Taenioides sp. WSHXM2023. The sequence goes on from CM057087.1 coordinate 34,197,762, forward strand.
GTCACATCACAAAAATGAAGCTTGAAAATCTCCAAAGATGTAGCGAGTTTGATCAGAAAGCCACGTAATTGCTCTCCCTCACCAGGGCTTGAGGGATTGTTGGTTGACCCTGCTAATGGAACAAATGATCAGTATGTGCCTGGGTAATTAGCCGAATTAGCCAATCCCCTCTTCACTTAATGAACTTCGTGTTTGGGCCAAGCTTTTGACGTGCAGAGAATCTTTACTGCGATCCGTTGGGGCTATATACCTGTTTGCTTTTGTTTGTTCCATAATGGCTTTTTGAGTTAGGAAGTAGATCAAATTAATTCTTTGACATACAAATTAGTGTCATGTTTTATGCATTGCACTCTCTATGCATCTTTCTATGAGTAATAACCTTTTAAACATGACATATAACATCAAATGGGGCATTAATGCTTGTCAGAGAACAGGTTCACTCAAGCATACACAATACAGACTGTGTTTTTGGAATTTATATTATAATCAGTCATTTTGACATGTCTTACTTAAAGGCGCCTGACCTGATATTTACTGTCTTAAAAATGTGAAAAACAGAACTAGTTCATTTTAAATGGTTTGCCGTGGAGTTATTCCTTGCTTATGGAGCATTCTAATTATTCAGAGTTGTGACTTTATAAGCACTTTCACAACCTTCAGAGACAAGTGCAGAGTTTTGCTGTGACGATAAAGCTAAATACTAACATGCAACAAGCATTTCAATGAGGTGGTAAAACTGATCGAATATCTCATATCCTAACAATTTATTAATATCTAAAACACAAACATGGCCTTTTATATATTAAGTCAAAGATACTAAATTAAATTGAAAGCAGCATTAATATATAGTTGAATTGTTATTGTTTCACATGGCTCATATGTACAAAGATACAAGATATATGAATTAATTTTGAATGAGTTGAATGAATTTTATTGGAACGTTGTCTTTTTTCTGTCTAGTCTACCGTAGGTGAACTTCTATAAGCATGACAGGTGAATTAACCAATCACAGAGAAGCATGAACTCTCAGAAGGAGCAGAAAGGTTTACGTCCTCTTAGACAAGACAACGAGTGTAGGCTACATTCATTGTGATCAAATCAATACTGTGCTTTAGGCTTTAGGAAAACTGCATAAATATTATAACATATATGATGCCTACCCTTAATATAGCTCATAAGCAAGTCATGAGTATGTTTTAATTATATTTAATTCATAATAGACCAAAACAGAACCAAGCACAATGATAGACACACAGAGGAACATTTCTGTTGAAGCCCAGGCTTAAACCTGCACTGTAAGATACATTACGAGTTTAATACTTCTGAAACACAACAAAGCCCTGGGTGGTACCCTCACAACCCCAGACCTCAGTCTTCTCCTATGATGCAACTCCCACTTTTCCTGGAGTCACTCTTGCTCCTATGCCTGCACGTTGTGTATGGCCAGCAACTTGGTGCTTGACGCCAGGAGAATATTTAACCTTGGCTGGGCTCACGGAGCAGATGGTGGGTCCTTCTGTGAGAGCGGCCTCCTCTGCAGCTAATGAAGTGATGTCTCAATAAACACCTGAGAGTGCTGTGTGCAATCTGCAACCACAATGTACAAAGCCAGGTCTGCATTGTGTCCACGCACCAGGGCCAGGACCACTGTCCAAACAAGACTGGCCCGCTCACTGTGGCCGTTTAAATGGACTAATGAGCATGTCGCCATAATCACATGAGCAGGCATCTAACCAGCAGTGAAAACAGGATACTGTCTACTACTCGTATGAGACACAACCATGTGGCTTTTACGAAACAACCACAGTACAATGGAAAACCATTGTAACAGCAGAGACTGAATGAATTTGCGCAAAAATAAATAAATAAATAAACTATCACCTATGATCCATGGGTGTGTCACTTGCATCGCACCAGTGAAATCCATAATAGTTTCCCATATGTATTTTGTTTTGTTAAATACTGACCGTTGCATTTAATACACAATAAGAATACCACTTTCGAAGCTGCTCTGGTCCTGTGCTCCAGCCTTCATAATTCTTGCGTTTGTATTTTGTATTTGCAATTTTCTGAGGTAAATTTTGCCCTTGCTTGTTTATACTCCTTTTTAAATTTTGCTGTTTACTTTTACAACATGTTAACATTATAAACATTTTGCTCAATATATGACTCTCCAAAGTCTCATACAAGTTTGCATGTCGTCACAGTATCCCTCCAGGTTAAAACATGGTGTATTCAACCTACAGGAAAAAAGACAAATGTGTTCCATTTTGTTTGGCTGTATATAGCAACATTTTAGGCTAGTGTTATCACCAAACAGGCTGTTCCAGGCACAGTGGCATTTCATCACACTGGACTACACTTGGTAATGGTGTGTTATGTTTTGTTGAGATTTATGACAGATAGATGCATTTAGCCCAGGTGTACATAAACTTGCCTCAACTGTAAACAAAGTACATTTATACAGTAAATAGCTATTGATTTCCCATATCCTCTGACTGTTACTTAAGTGCTGTGTTGTTGCATTCAACTTATTTGTTCAATGTGACTTTGGAGACTAGTGTGTGTGCTTGAAACACGGAGGAGCTCTTGTTAAATAGTGGTTTGCAGCCAAGCCTTTCTCTTTCTAACACTATGATGACATATGGAGTCACACAATGCATTTTAAAGCTTCTCTCCCCATGCAGTCTATCTTTTTATATGGACCACTTTCCCCATGCTGACAGCAGTGTGTGACTGAGAGACTGCTGGCTGGAGTGCTGCTGTGTGATGCATTTGAAAAATAATGCTTTTGTTTTATCTCAAACATTTTAGTGGAACTGTCCAAGCATGAGACACTTTTGCCCATTCCCAGTGCCGTGGAGTATGCAAATAGATCCATTTGTACAACCACTGATATCACAACATAAAAAGCAGAGTGGTTGGTTCTCTTTCAAGCAGAAAAGAATCTCTCAGGTGGAATTTACACCTTCATCTATGAAAACATACATGCTATATAAACAATATACATTGTTTATATAGCATGTATGCATAGTTGCTATTACTATAGAAACAATGCACTGATCATTAGGACAATGAATATACCTATTTAGTAATTTAAATCAAATGTTAAATTGCAGCACAACATAGATAGTTTGATATAATGTTTTTAAATGAAAGTATAACTAATTGAACATAACTGTAATAAAAGGCTATGAAATGCAAAAGAACCCTCAGCTACCTAGTCATAAGACAGCCCTGCTTAGGTGATTCTAAAATGTCTTCAGGAGCATGAATGGGACAAACCTGTTGTCAGTCCAGACGCTTTTTTGTTTGTGAAAAATGTGCTGAAGGTAAGAGCTTTGTGCATTCGTGGACAGGAAAGTTGTTTGTGCTTTTCTCTTCTCTGGATTTAACCAAAGTTAGATTTTTCATCTAATATTCCGCTGTTGTTATGATTCGGATTAAAATGATAACGTTCTACATTTTTCGATCACTTTCAGAGAGAGCCCACATTGATAACGTGTAGAACGCAATTCAGAGTGACACACTTATTAATCTGGAGTGAGCCAAGTTAATGTTTCGATGGCATTCCTTTAACTCCAAGGAACAAGCAGAGGATGATTGGATATTTTCAGTGGCATAGTAAATTATTAAAGCAAGAAAACAAACAAATAAGAAAAGTATCCAGCCACATTTACGTATAGCCAACTGTGGTGTTGACATTATTGGTGTGAAGCAGGACTTCTCATTTGCTAAAATCCTGTTCATACTCTGTTGCTTCTTGTCCAATAAAACCTAAAATAATAATGTAGCAAAAGTGTGGCTGTTGAAAATGCCACGTCACATATTTTTGACAGAGTGAGTCATAAAATTCAATGATCGATGCCAGATATAATTTTCTTATAATGCCATGTTCATGAGTCATTCTGACAATTAGTACACTCATAAAAAACAATTAGTAGACTGCAGTTTTGACAGTCCTATTAATTTATACCTCAAGCCCAAACTATAGATGGTAAATGAACATCTGGGTAGAACCCAGTACTTTTAATGGGATGCCTCTCAAAAATGGATGGTCTCTTACTTCTTGGCACATAAGCGTGGCAAAAAAAGGAGAAAATTAATTTGTCAACTGGACATAGTTTATTTGGTTGAATACGTTTCGCAGCTCATCCAAGCTGCTTCCTCAGTTCTGGTCAGATGCTGGTGGACACTGCTTTATATCTGCTTGAAGGGAGGAGCTTAATTACAATGAAAATTACTCTGAGACACACATATTTAAATACAGTTTCAGTTGGTCAGGTGATACAATATGGAGTTGTTAACAGTTTCTGTTAGTCATGTGAGTCTATTCAATATGGAGTGGGAGTGGCGCATAAAATACAATGTTTAACAGACAGTTGGACCTGCCTATATTGGTGCATTTGTTTGTGTTGTGTTGAGTTATTTGTCTTTGGTTTTTAAATATTGTTTGTTTCTGTTTTGTACATTTGTTAAATTGTTAAAACCAATAAATATTAAAATTACAAATAAATAAATAATATCACACAGTTGGCACATCTTAGTGTATTCTCCTTTTCTGGTAATGCAAAGGATTTCTATATATATAACGTGCAGTATCAATTCTGCTTCTTGTTTTTTCGGCATATTCTCAACAGCTGTAAGTAGCGAGGAGGTAACGCTTTGAGCTGGCGTAAGTTGCACATGTAGAAGTGGAAACAGTCAGGGGATCTACAGTGTGCCATTATAGGTGCACACTAAACACTGTATTGCTGCTAAGCCATGCATTAGTGAAATGAGTGTTTGATACTGGCTTGAATGGATCTATATTCTATAATACAAATATGCAAATAAGAAAAAATATATATAATTATGCCTTATTTGACCATTTATATTTTTTACTCTTTGTTATTATAATATATTGTGACGTGTTACTGGGCCCTGTCTTGCCCCCGATCTTAGCACTAGCGCTAGCATTCAAGAGGGGTCGTGACCAAGTCGGGCTGTACTTCGCTGCTGGAGGTTGGAGTGGGACGGTACAAGTACATATATGGTGATGACATCTCGACCAGTCTGTGACCGCTGGAACACTGCCAGTGTGGGTAATGTCTGCAATCTTTTCCTTATTGCCAGGCAGCAAAGAGGAGCGTGGGGCAAAATTATACATGGGTATAATAAAACTGCTTTGGAGCTCCACGATGCAACTACGCACCAGTAGAGGCACCAGGAATATAGAATTTTGGATGGGCTGTGACAGAACTGGCTGGGTTTGTGTTCCGAACACTCCGTATGCATGTGTGCCTCTCTCACGTACGTGCACCCCTGTATGCCTGTGCACGCGCGCACATGTCATTCTTTTTAGTTTTCTCTGCTTTCCTCCGTTTGTTTATCTCCCATTATGCAGCAGACCAGTTTCTATCTCATGCGCTCCCCATCCCATAATAGACCCGCTGACCGCTGCTCTCTCCCTGGTCGCACCTGCTCACACCTCTCCCGGCAGTCCACTACCGCCTCTCTCACCTGAGGTACGACCGCTCACATTCTCGTCTCACGGGTGTCCGCTGCATTTGGTCCCACACAGGCGGATGTCTCGCCGATTATGGAATACATTTATTGTTATATAAATGTTTCTGATTTTACTGCTTTGCACACAAACATGCATTAAACCATTAACACACGGGGAGGGTGACTGCATGACTTGCATTTGCCCCGCACAAGTGACTGATATGCACCATGAGTGCACAGAGCAGGATGCGCAGGTGTCTGTACAGAACAGTGCTCATGTGAACTATACGTCTTTTGAGCCGCTGTACAAAGCTCTACTGACTGTACGAGATGTGCCTCTGCTCCACTGTCAGAGCCCAGAGCTATCAATGAATGCGTGTGCTGATCCCAAACAGAGTCCGGCTGCTCCACGGCTCCATGCACAGTTTTCTATGGTTCTGATGGTAGTCTACCTACTGGCGACTAACTTTATAAACCAACCAAAGCAGCATAATGGGAATAATTTGGTCACAAAATTAAATGGAGCTGATGACAGAAGGGGTACAAGGATGTGAGGAAATCCGGTATCGCAGCATTAGGACCGCAGACAAGGCAAGAAAACACACTTTAGGACAGCTCTATAAATGGCCTCATGTGAATGAGCAGCTTTTGTACAGTTCTAGATCAAACCAAACTATAGAGCAAGTGCTAGGCCGATAAAGGAAGTGAGCGCAGGGCTGTGCTCTTCTGCGGGAGAGCATCCGGACGGTGCGCGAACATCCTGCATGGCACATGAACATGTTATGAATGTTAAGCATTTATCATCCTAATATATTTCCAAATAAAAGAAGCCTTGAGCATGTTACACGTTGCTTTTTCAGTGGACTAGTTTGATATTTATTTGCAGGATTCTGGCCAGTCACTGAACATGCCACACCACACCCTCAGTCTGCTCCAGTCCATCTGATATTCAGGCATGGCACTTGTTTAGAACTCCACGCCCTACACATGTACTAGCACTAAGATCGGGGGCAAGGTAGGATCCACTGTGTCCAAGTAATTTCCCTTGTGGATCAGTAAAGTTTGTCAAAGTCTAAGTCTATAATTGGGTTATAGGGCATGTTTAAACATATTTCTCAGGGTGAATATGCATGTATCAACATGACTTAAACAACAATTATAGTATTATTAATCTTAGTCATTTATAGAATAACATATGTATTCTAACACATATGCTCTCTTTATTCAGAACAGTTACTGTAGTTTTGAATTTTCACTTCTCAGCACAATTGAGAGCATAAAACATCAGGTCTCCGCAGTGCTTTCTTTTACGAAGCCCAATTTAATATTCTAAAAATTCGATAGAAGAAATCTTATTAAATTCATTCTGTGTCAATATGGTAAGACTTTTGTTAACCAGAGTCCATTTACAATTGTAAGCCCTGATCTCAAACATGCTAGTTCACTTCAACACCAGCTCAAAAACATTCTAGCATCATGACTTTTTTTTTTTAAATGGCACTGACAATTGACTCTGTGGCTAATGGCTTTTGTTGTGCTGTATTTGACCACAGAGGGAAGAGCTTAATGACAGATCGAGTGTGGTCATGTGCGGTACAACCAAAGCTTGACTGCTGTGTTGAAGATGGTGAGAGAGATAAAATGTACAGTGAGAACACTATTCGTCACTCAGCAGTCTACTGCGGACTGGGGTATATAATTATCACTTACTGCACAATCAGCTGTCTGGTGCCAGCCGCTCTCCTTAAAGCTCCACTCTCACATTTACTGCTGAGAAGCTGTTTTCTCTCACAGTTTTCAGTACAGTTTTATTACTCGATTTATTACAGGTTTTATTCAAAGGCGTGTCATGATTCTATGTAAAGGTATTAAGTGAAAATTAGGCAATTCCCACATCATAATTTCATAACAAAAAAGGAGAAAATTTAATTTGTCAACTGGACATAGTTTATTTGGTTGAATACGTTTCGCAGCTCATCCAAGCTGCTTCCTCAGTTCTGGTCAGATGCTGGCGGACACTGCATTATATCTGCCGATATAAGGCAGTGTCCGCCAGCATCTGACCAGAACTGAGGAAGCAGCTTGGATGAGCTGCGAAACGTATTCAACCAAATAAACTATGTCCAGTTGACAAATTAAATTTTCTCCTTTTTTGCCATGGATTCTACCTGGACGACTGAGGGATTTTACATACATAATTTCATAAATAAAAAGAGAAAGAAAAGTTAAGAAATCCAACTGTAGAGGAAGCACAAATCATTGATCATCTAGTGAGTCTAGTCTCACTAAAAATAAGGTAAAAGAAAGTTAAAAAAAAAAGAAAAAGAAAAAAAAGAATAACGATATAACTTGTTCACCATTAACCCCGTCACTTTCCAGTTCTCAGCAAACAGGCAGATATCAAAGAACATTATTCTGATCAATAGTTTGACTAAAACAAGACAAGAGACAGCTGTTTATAGATTTACCAAATTCGAACACTGTTAAATTCAACACCACCACTGACCAGGTGAAATAGACAGTAGCAAGAATACTCCAGATCACAAATGTTCATTGGGAACCCTCCATGTGTGTCCAGTTTTGGTGATGACTTGGAGTGATCTTTATCATTGTTTACATGTAATTGGTTTCTTCTTACTGTGTTGCTTCATGCTGTGCTATGTTTTCTTTATGGCAGCTTAGCTTTTCCACTAAATTGCCCCATGACTGCTCCTTTGGTCCTTCTGTTCTCGCCTCCTTGTGCTCTTTGCTGTGCCAGCACTTTGAGAGCCCAGTGGCTGAGGGGTGGAGTTGTGGGCTCATGAGAACAGTCAATATTTCATATCTCTTGGTGCAAGGGAACACAGAGGGCAGTGCACATTCAAATAGGCTAAGATGTACGACACTGCACACTCCTTTAACCAGCCCACAAATGCTAACTCCAGCAAAAAACCTATACATCTGACACCTCCAAGCACAAGACCATATCAAATATATAACATTTGCTTTGCGAAAAGATGTCCGATGTGAGTAAGTCGAATGGGAGGACAATAATAGCAGGGAAAGTTGCATTAGCATAAATCAAATAGTCAAACTTTTACATCTCTGGGTGCATTGTGTTCTTAGCGTGGACATATCTGGAAGTTTTGAATAACGCCATTGGTGAATAGTGGCAATTTCTCCCTCTCTGATCAGGTTTCATTTGAGATTATGCCCCACTATTTTCAAAGGTGTGTTGTAATGGAAGTGGATAGGAGCGGATGGTAGGGGTGTTTCCTCTCTCTCCCTCTTGCCAAGGCCTATTCTTCACACCCAAACTCAATCAGCCATTTTAGTCTCTGTACGCTTGGCTCCTCATATTGGTTTCCACTGGCCGCTAGAATAACTGCAATCAAGCTACATTTTCCAGCTGTATCCCTGATAGGTTGGCTACATCTGCCCTCATTCAAACCTCCGCATCACACAAATGAACGGGGCCTCGATCAGGTCACAATTGTGGCAGTGGAATAGAGGTGGTGTAATCACTTTTAGGTCCATTCTGTATCTGGATTGCTCATGAAGATGTTAATGCTGGGCTCATGCTCGCCACATATATGCAGACTTATTTCTATGGTAATGTAGTTATTCATATGCCAAGTCTAATAGTGCGTACAGCAAATCAATAAAGGCCAATGTGCTGACTGGATTCAGTGAATGTAAGAAATATATGCAGCTGGTACAGAAACATCCCATTCATATTTCATTATATATAAAAAATACCAAGCAGATTCTAACATTAGTCTCTATTACCATAAATACAATAGCATAATCCAATTAGAATACTTTGTGTTATACTGTCTACTTTCAGACATTTTCAAGACTGGCTAAAACACATAGATATTAAAAGTGACACCTTTAGACCACAAAATATAACTTTTTAAGAATATTGAACTATGTTATAATAGCTTTCCCTTCACATTTACTCACACAAAGTTGTATTTTGAGGGATGTTTGAGTAATTTTTGCATTGATCAAATTTTTGCACTGATTCTGTCCCCATCCATGTCCACAGCTCTTTACGTACTTTGTTCTTAGAAGATACACAAAGGATTCAACAACATTGCATAGCCATGCAGCGGAGCACTTGGTTGTGATGACGTTTATGGTGATGTACTGCAGAGGGGGAGTTAAAAAGAACAAGGTTTGAACCCACAACCTCAAAGAAAGCAGTGCACATGCACTCCCTTTTTATGTTGCTCAACATATCTTACATTTTCAACAGCAAATCCCAGAAATAAATGACAAGTTCTAACACCTAAAAGGAATAACACCAGGATTTGCACACATTTCAGCAATTAAAGTAACTATGTTCAGTCAACAACAGTATTATTTGTATATTCACTATAGCAACATAGTATATCCTACCTGCTTAAGCACTGTTGTTTTGATCCCACCAAAGCTGCTCCTGGCCTCTCTTCCCAGCCCTGGCCACATGGGTGTTACTCTGCCTCATTTTGGTGTCTGTTTGCCAATCACCCGGCTTTGCTTTCACACACACATAATTAAATCAAGCCTAATCCACTATTTATGCATTCAACTGCTAAATTATTCACACAGTTTTATGTGATATTGCCTTTTTCTGAGACACTTGTGGGGTAGATGTTATTGAAAATTGAAGAAAAAAAGTACCCTCAAGATTGTTTTAATTAATTACATTCCCTCCTTCCTCAATGCAATAATACACAAAGCACGCATGTACGGGCTGCGCTGGCATATTTTGCACATGCAAATCTGCTTCTATTGACTGAACAGAATATTGGAAAAAATATATAATTTGAACATATTTTTCAGTTCTTTTTATTGTAAATAAAGGTGCACTGTAACTTTTCTGATGGAAGGTCCACTATCTGCTTGTCTCCATAGAGATGTTATTGCTTTGCTTGGAATGCACCTAAGTATGGCAATAGACATATTTATCCTGCATTTATCTAATTATTGAGACAAACAAACAAACATGAACAACATGCATTCTTATAGAGTCACGCCTCTCCACAGATCTGACCCATAATTTGGCTAACTGTGTCTCCTTTGAGACCCAGTGCCATTCTGTGCAGTCTCCATGACTATAAGCAGGCAGTGGACCCTCCACCAGAAGTTATGTATTGCACATTTAAGGGAAATAAGGCAAATCTGTATAATGTAAGAAATGCCTTCATGGAACATGCATGGAGAATAAATCATGAGTGTCGTAGTGTCTGGCGGGTGGAAAACTGCCAGGTGGTGGTAGACAGAGAGGTTAATTAACCGGAGTAAATCGCGATGTTATGGTTCAAGTGGAAAATCAAATGACAGTCAGTGCCATCCATCAGCGTCGGGCTGCTCTCTAGGTATCTCTGGGACAAAGGGCTGAGATGGAAGCAGCAGTCCAGAGGTTAGAGCAACACGTATCTGCAGGGCTCAAGATCGTGTGTTAAACATGGAGGACTACCCATCACTTGGTGCCACTTGCCGAGGGACATTGTGCTGGAGCCGGGCCCTTTCAGACAGTTTCTCTGTATAGATTCTTATGATCAATGAAATGTACACTGATGTCCTGAGGTGGGTTGGTGTACAATACTGCTGTTGCATTTGTTGAGCACGCACATTGGAAACACATCCACCTCCTAGTGTTGCATGGAATGTTTCATGTCTTCACTTTGAGCGAGGTCGCCTCTCTACAGATCTGACCTATAACTTGGATTGGCAGTGTGCTTGTCTCAATAGAGATGTTAATCTAAAGCCACAATAAGGAAATTTCCATGGAAAATAATAACATCTCCCTGGGAACAAGCACCAGAAAAAATACACAGTACACCTTTTTATAACTAATACACACACATGCACATTTCTACTACTGATGGTCTCACTGAAAGATGATATACTAAAGTATATTTTCATCTGTATGCTTTTTTATTTTGAAATCTATTTAACTGTCTGGCTCCATAGTGCGTCCGTCCCCTTCCTGTATTACCCATTGCCCTCAGAGGGGATCTTTCATTGAAAACCTGCATGTACTGTGTCTACTCAAATTTAGACATTTAGATGCCGAAATGTGCTTTTACCGGGCTGCATTATGTGGTGCAGGCTTTTTTACTTAATCAAATCACAACAAATCACAAAAAATGTGTGATAAAAAGTGTTGATATTTGTTTAGCTTCCCCAGGTGCTGAGCAAATGTTTAGTGTGGTATTCTGTTTTGTTCCCTGTGGTCTTCAGGTGTTTGTGTTGTCTGCCTATCAATATTTCATTCATTCAGCCAGAGCATGCTGGAAAACAAAACATTAGTTCCTGAAATACACCAACACAGAAGAAGAAGAGTTGATGTTTTAACTTCTTCTTTGCCTGCAGTGCAACAAATTAACTTTGAGCATTTGGCTTTTGCATGAACTTTTTGTTTATTATTTCCTTGTCAGAAATAGATATTAGCTGTTTACTGAGAACATTTTCCTGGTCAGGGTGAGAAAGTTGGAGATGGCTGTATCATGCTTCCCTTGACGACAGTGTAAGAGTTGCATCAGCTGTGGCATAGCTGTGAGCGCTGTAATGAACTCAGTGTCTCTTTTAACACCTTTGTGGAACACCTGCTCAAAGCTAGCTTCATGCATAAACATCCAAAGTCACTATACATTCACAAAGAGAAATTCAGATGGCTCCATGTCTGTGCTAATCATATACATGAACTATTTAGAGGTTGTCAGCTCGTCATTTTGGTCTTAAAATGTTCATATTAACCCACTCTACATGATCCTGGTTTTTTTTTTCCTGCTAAACCAGCAGTGCAGGAAGAAAGCGGCGTTACCTTCAACAGCCTTGGTATGGATTGGCTCTTTGGTAGCTATGATATTCATGGCTGGAATTCCAAATATATATCCAAATTCACTCCTATAATTGCTAGCCTTGATGAGCTTCATTTGGCTGGAGCCAAACGCTCTGGATGACGTCACACTCATTTAGACCACTTCTTTATACAGTCTATGGTACAGTAGTCAATTTCAACTTGTAATGATATAATGTTTAATATTACTGCTAAATAAATAATAATAAATCATTTGTTTAAATTAATAAAAAAGACTAGTACAATCAAATTTGGTTTCAATGTAGTGAATGTAATTCATGTAATTTCATTTTATTTGTATTAAAAATCTAATTACATTTAAAACTGTTTAGGATAATAATGCACATAATAATGTAAGTAATGGGATTGTATCATGGTCTCTGTATCAGAATACTTATTATATTGTGAGGTACTTGGCAATACCCAGCCCTTACAGATTTCATGTTCAGTTAGTATAGCCAAGAGATCCTCTGACAATTATACAGCATAATGATCTGAATATGGCACAGTGGCAGTCAGGAATGTCTCTTTTTTTAGTAAATTAAGGGCCACCCAACTTCTTGTATTGGGATTTGTTCAGAGTTCAGGTAACACATTTTTTACCCTCGAGTTCTCATGTTTGTTGCTAATTATCTCTCAGGTATTTTCTGTCTGATGAGAGGCAAAAAAGAAATTTCTTGGCATGTGTCAGCTTGTACAAAAAATGTATACGTAAAAAGATAACAGCCACTGCGCAGTTCTTCATGCACTATTGTCTAAGTGCTATCCAAGGCAAATAATCATGTCGGCTTGGCCCCTAATTTATGCAGGCAGCATCATTAAACGTGCAATGAGCCCTTCCATGAGCACATTTAATATACTAAGGCATGCTTATCTGCTATAAGACAAAATCATGGCAATGTATGTATTTATGAGTCCCTCTGGAAACCAAATGTGAGCAAAAGTATTGTTATTTTAATACATTCTGCCCTGGGACAAAGATGTATAGCAGTAATACAAATTACTCTTAAATGCGGCACAACAGAGAAATCTATAACTCATACATAAAGGCAAAGGGGGAAAAGAGTCCATAAAGTAACAATACCATTTGTCATCAACATTCAGCTTGAAGCACAAATGAAATTCTAGAAATTGCTTGAATGATGAATAGCTACTATAACTTACATGGTATTGTGCAACCACTTACAAAAAATACAACAAATAATGATGTGTGCTTGATCACTGCAGTTTACCTTAGAGAACGGATTAGGGAAGCTTACATCCAGATCTGCTTGTCCCCACAGGAGTAAGTAATAAGAAAATAATAAAGTGACGTACGTAATATACAAAATAATGAAATAAGAATGCAACTCATCAGAATACACTTAATAATAACTAAGATGTTGATAGCATTAATAAAGCATAATTACTTCATTCATTCATTCATAATGAACAAATAGGATGCTTAATCTGCGGACTCCAAGTGGATATCACATCGATGAAGGGAGAGAGAGTACTTGATGTTAAGGTTTTGCCAAACGACATTTAAAAGTATCCACTGTCCAAAGTCAGTTCTTATATTGAGGCATATTGGATTATAAAAGTTTTTTGTTTTTTTTTTTAGAAAGGGGTACCAAATTAATTATTTTTTCTGATATAGGCCAGGTTCAGTGTTTCAATTTCAAACGGATGAAATCGCTAACCAACTAAGGGGGACAGTAGCTCAGTTGGTAGAGTGTCCACTAATCCAAAAGTTGACGGTTCCAACATACATAGCATAAAACATAATTGGCTGAGAGGTTGGCTGTGCGATTCTAGCTCCCACAGATGAATGCTGTCATTGTGTCCATGGGCAAGGCGCCTTGTCCCAATGTCTGCGTACGTTGGTGTATGAATGTGCGGGAATGGGTGAATAGATCCTTGATGTAAAGCGCTTTCAAGGTGGAAAAGTGCTATAGGTGTGTGTGTGTGTGTGTGTGTGTGCGTGTGCGTGTGCGTGTGCGTGTGCGTGTGTGTGTGTAAGGGTCTTCCTCCACCATCAAAATGATTCACAAAACAACATGCACCATGTTGGAACCAGGTAAAAGCTACAGGGGCAATGTAGCATACATTAAACTTCCTCCAAGAGGCAGAATAGTGTTCACTCTGTTACGTTAAGCTCTCTCTGATTTATCCACAATAGCTCCTCGTAAGCCCTCTTTCTTGACAGTTTGCCCCTGGTGTGGATATGACAGTGAGTGATACATTCACATGACTTGAAGCATTAAAGTTATTGTTTATTGTGTAACATGTGGGTGGTAAATCCTTGTCTGCCAAATGCCTGTTTTCTGCCAAGATATCCAGAGAGTAATACAAGCGAATGCACAATGCCAGAAGAAAGCAGTATCTTCTGAAATTGCTGACCTTAAAACCCTGCTCCGTGGACAGAAACTCCCACTAAACTGTAGTGAATGAAACTCAGAGTGCTCCTTAATTATCAGCCTCAAGCACTTGTTTTTGAAGATATTATTCAAAAGAAATAAAAAAGATGGTGGCTGGTGGATTTTTGTTTTGTAAGAGAAAAAAGCATTGAGTGAGTGGTGTGGACCTGGACAGTAGTGCCTGTGGTGACTGACATAGCAATACTGTTCTTTTCTGTTTGACAGGATTAAATTGTCCTGACCTCTTAGATATGGAAATAAGAGACTGATCTAAAACTGTCAAATGTCAGCATTATTATACTGGGGGTCTGGGCTGAGGTATTAAAAGAGGAGAGTGCAGAATAAAAAACTTTCAGTCATATGCACAGCTAAACAGAACCAATTTGAGCCTGGATTTAAACAAAGTCAGCAGAGGCCTGTCTCACATCTTCAGGAAGACTGTTCCAGGGTTTAGCTGCATAAAATTGAAACATGGACTCCCCGTGTTTAGTCCTGACTTGGCACCAGCAGGAGGCCGGTCCCTGAGGTCCCTAGAGTGCGAGATGGTTCATATGGCACTAACATGTCAGAGATGTACTTTGGTGCTCGGCCATGGAGAGACTTGTACAAGCAGAGCTGCTTTAAATCTATTCTCTGACCCACAGGAGCCAGTGCAGAGACCTAAGCACAGGACGCATGTGCTCGTACGTCCTGATTAGCCATGCGCAACCTTGCAAACTTTTAATCATTTTTTATTTTTTATTTTTTTAAGAAAGTCTGTGGGAAAAATTAATGAGAAATTTACTTCTGGAACCGACGGGTGGGCGGTCACTGTTGAGCTCCATTGTAAGGAAATCAAACAATGAAAAGCCAAGCAGATTGGCCAACATACAACACACGATCTACAATAGGATTCCCTCTTTGGGCCAAGACTCTGTGGGACTGTCCAGGTGTGAATATATTAGGCCTTTTTTTTCGCAGTTATAGTCAAAATATTCCCAATATGAACAAAAACATACTGACCATGTAGGTTCATATTTCCTGTAGATCATCAAGTGTAGCCGATTCATTTCACTCTCGTTTGATGTTTTCTTTTTTGATCCCCACATTTACCATTAAAGACTGATCCCACTGTGGACCATCATCGCCCCGGCGCAATAAAACAGCTCATAAGCGCGTGGCAGCGGCAGGGAGTGGGGCCAGAGGGGGTAACTGGGCTGTGAAATAGACTCCACTCCGCTGATGGACACTTGAAAGCGCTCGGATGGTTAGTTGTCAGTCAAAACCGCCAGACCCGCCTCCGCTTCACCGCAATCCAAAAAATATGAATCTAAATAGAGTGGAAAATGCGTTTTAGCGCGAAAGATGACCAAAGTGTTGAAGGGATATTTTTTCCCCCGTGGAGCGGCGTGCGCGCTGCCATGCCTCCTCTTGCTCGAAGGTGGGAGGGGTAGTAGTGACGCTTCTAACCAATGGGCACAAGCTTTCCTCTGGATCGGAGCGCAGCATCTCCCTTGTCACAACGGCACTTTTGCGGCAGACAAGTAGGACGCTCGCTCATCTGTCGGCACCGCGAGAAGAAGACACACACAGGGAATTTACCGAGGTGTTTGGGCACCCGAGACTCGCTTCGTTTAACCTTTTACCGTTGCAAAGATGAACATTGGCTGCGTCATCCTGGCTTGCACCTTACTTGCGGGCTCATCCTCGGTAAGATTTAGAGTTTCTTTCTGTCATGCTGAGAGAGGGTACAGTGGGAACTAGTGCTGCACTGCTGTATAGCGCACAGTTTTAGTACGTGCGGCGCGCTGTAACTGCTCCTGTAATTATAAAAAGCGTGGAGCCTACTCTGTCTGCAGTGTTGCGCTAAGGGAGCATGGCGTGTGGATTTTGGAGCGGCTGGTCATCGCTACAGCAACTCTACTTTCAAAGTAGAATCGTTTCATTTCAAGGCAGCGGTGCGTTGATGCGGAGCACAGTGTCTTTTAGCTGTTTCAAATCAACTTAAACTCACTATCATTTCCTCTCTGGGGTTGACGTCTCCGATTGTAATGAAGTTTGAGCACAAATCCCGTTTAATGAGCATGTCTCCAGAAGCCAATTACGAAGAGCTTATCATACTTTATTTTAATACGGGCAATAATGTATTCTAAGCCGAGACTTTGTGAAAGGGAACGATGGGAAAGACTTGACAGTGTGTATTGCAGTTCTATTTGTGCGCGAAACAGTGAGAGCATAATAATGACAGAGGCTTGAGTTGGAGGATACAATGGACACAAAAATAGTGGCCCACAGTAGGCTATAATTTCTCGGTTTCCTTTTCGGCTCCTTTTCAAACGCACATCAGCATTGCTTGTGAGTCTCCCACTTTTCTTGCTCAGGGAGGATAATAGTTATTTAGCCTATTCGTTTGTGGCATTCAAGTGACGTAGAATGTTATGTGTAATGGCAATGAGCAGGTGACTCTCCACATCTCACCTTTTCATAAAATTTTACATAGAGGATCAAATTAACATTTTCTTACTACATTGTGGAATGTATGGGTAATGTATAATTTGTTAAATAAATTAATTGTAAATAAATTAATTGTAAATAAATCAATAAATTGTTAAAGTTTGGAGTTTTTATATGTTGGTGCTTTCAGTTCATGTCATAGGCTACATTATAAAAATGAATACAATTGTTAAAGTGTGATGTCTTAAACCTACATCCTGGCATGTGGATAGCAACTATAGAGCTGCTTGCAGGCTGTATCCACACATCATGTAACTCTGTATTAATCATGAAACTGTACTGCAGTGGATGCAGCTCTGTTTCTGCACAGCACATAATACTGCATTCATGTTTTTTCCTGGAAACTTGCAAGAATGGACACAATAAATGCCTTTCAATTCATAAAAGGAGACTTTGTGTCCATGCAGCGACACTGACCAATTCTAAAAAGATGTATTGTCTTCATTCATTGACTTCATATTTTAATATTGCTTATTGTAAGTTGCATGTAACAACAGGACATATATAGTGGTGAGGTTGTGTGAGTGAGAAATGCACTGTCCACCTTGTGGACCTGTGCTCCTTCTCCAACTCTATTTTCCCACACCTAACAGGCTGTGTGCACTTGTCCCCAGGGGAGTAAGGCAGGCCAGCCCCTCAAAGCACCATGTCGACCAGGATTCTCCCAGAACTTCTACACCGTCATTGTCCCTCGAGATGTGCTGCATGGACAACGCATTCTCAAAGGTAAGCCCTCTGCTATAGGCTACTATTCTGCTACTACTATACTACTACTACTACTACTGCTGCTTGTGTATTGTTTTATCTGGGATGTAATTTTCATACCAAACTGCTAAGCTCCAGTTAGATGCATTATTTACATGTTAGTTTGGCATACAGTACTATATATATAGTGTGGAATCTGGAAAGTCAAAAACAGCATTTCAGGCAGATGTGCCAAACGTTAACAGAGTAAAGAGCAAACAAGTAACAGTAAAAATGACAGGTTTTAAAATATTGTGACAACATAATCCAGAGCTCTATACTTAACTGGTAGTGATGTGTAGTTCTTTACACTATTACTCACAATTGCTTCAAAATATATTATTATATTAGAATATTTTTATACTGTAATTAAAACGTGTTATTGTTATGCTCTAGACAACTTCAAGACATGATTGAAAACATGGATGGGGAACAGTTTGACAGTGGAGAGCTTGAAACTCAATGCATTTAAATCACTACTGTGGTAGTGATTTAATTTTCTTGCTGTTTTGATGATCCATATAATTGTCTTTAATTGCTCCATCACTTTTGAGTGCAGGCAATTCTAGAAACATGTGGATGCTTTAGCTTGCTTCTCAATAGCTGCTAGTGCTGCATAATCTGAATAGACAACTTTTTAAGAGATAATAATGGCATATGGGTCTGACAATTTGATTACTGAAGAGTTATTTTCTAAGTTGTTTATGTATGTAACGGTTATGATTAATGCATTGGAATTATTTGGTGTGAAAACAGCAATATTAGTAACATTCACATCTACAATGACTGCAGTGTTTTATACTTTTATTTAATTGGATCGATGTTAGCAACAGCAATGCTGCTATTCTTCTTGGGGTCCCAGTGTACTAGAAAAGTTCCTTTACTTTACTGAAGTGAAGATTTCTATCAAGGGAGCTCAAGTACTCAAGTGCTATCAAGTGCTCCTAATTATAAACATAATGAGTTACGCATCGGACTGCTGTGTAACAGTTTGGTCATGGTTTGGATCAGTCCCTTTAAAAATAAACTCAATAAAAAAATATAAAAATATCACAGTTGGAATCACCCTGTTTGTCTGCAAGCAATAATAGATCATTTCCAGGTGCTTGTAAACAAGTAAATAGTTGTGGAGGTTATTGTGCTGCTTACTGCACTGACAAGGACAGTGCGTCTGGCATCAGTGGGGAGGGGGTGTCTCCAGGGGATTGGGAGCTCTAGGTTTGAGCTGGTGTAGAAGTGGACTGAGTTATCCTTACATTGCAAAACAATCCCAACACAGTGTGAGTTTTGAATGGGCAGTATATGGAGGCCAGGGACTGTGCTGTTGTCCAAAGAGCAAACCGTAGTTCAAACAATGTGAGCCTGACAAGTGAAAAATGTGTCCGCTGTGCGGTGTAAAAAGTCTAATATTGATATGACACACTTGACAAGATTGCAGCGCTCACAAAATGTTAGTGTGTGGTTGATAAAGCTTCAGTGCAGATGTGCCCTGTTTTAGTGAGACTGTTCTCATGTCACACAACCACAGCTTTGATATCACATTACCGTACATTCAGATCCCTCCCCTGTGTTTCATTTTACCTTTTATGTTCACTCTAAACAACAGAAATCAATGTGGGTTGTCTGAATCTGCTGCAGCTTAACTCATGTCATGATTAATGTACAGCTCCTATCTGTACTGAAGCTGCATTTTCCATACACAAAGCTTTTAATACTTCCGCCACAATATGTTTAACCTCAAACTGTCAACTGTCCTGACAAAATGAATGGGCCAGGCCAGGAAGAGGGAGGGTCTGCTGGGGTGCTGCCAGGCCGCTGCTGGAGGCGGGGTTGTTGTGTCCCCTGAGAGATGGACAGTGAGCGATGGGGGAAGAGCTGGAGGATTGTAGCCCTGCAGGTGCATATGTGAACCACAGCCACTTTCCAGTCATTGAACAATGTGTGCTCTGCAGCCCTGGTCAAGCCAGAGGTGGATGGCACTGTCAACGGCTAAGTTGTATTGTGTGGATGTTGTGTGTGGAAAGTAGAAGGAACTACTACATAGACTATTAAAGCTGTGGTAAAAAAAAGAGTAGACCCAAAATGATCACTGATGCAGTTTTTTTAGCCTGATAGATATGGTCAAAAACCATCAGCATTTGCTAGTCAAATGCCAAAATAAATTGAGATAAGCATTGTTCTAAGCAACTCTAGATGAAAACAGGAATAAAAGAAAACTGAATGGCTGTACTGCATTTAGCTATTCTTTACAAGCAAGTTGGCAAAGCAATGCAGTGGACTGATGTTGTTTCCTTGAGCAAGACTCTTCATATGTGTTTTAAAGGTGCACTATGTGACTTTTCTGGTGGAGGGTTTGCTGCTTGCAAGATATATATGACTTAACTGCCATACTGTAAAGCATTCTTGGCAAAACGATAACATCTTCATGAGTCAGGCAGTTGAGGACTGTAGCCCTGCAGGAGTAACACAGTAACTCCCAGTAATTTTATTAAAACAACCTTAGCATATTATCTGGTTTATGGAAGGAAGGAATGGATACTGTTGAGTCTTTTATTACATTGTGTGTTACATTTCACAGACACTGCTATCTAAACAAAATGAAAGCCAAACTGCTGCAAAAAGTAAAAAGTAAAAAACATCAGTCTGAATACTGAACTGGTGAGAAAAATCTGGCAAGCTTTTGGTGCTTCTATCTCACCATTGTGCAGCTGGCCTTTATTTATCTTGGGGTCCCTTGCTGCTTGTTAGAAGCTGCTCCGCTGACCTATCTGAAAAAGAATGATGTCCATTTTCTAGAAGCGCAAATAATTGATTCACAGTATAAGGCCTCAAGGTTGGAAGTCTATACACAAAATACAACAGTTCCATATATGCAAAAACACTAGTTTGTTTGCACACTTCTTAGGGCGCACTTACACGAGGACTTTAGAACCATGCCGTGCTCAAGCGTGATCGCTGTGGGTTCTATGGCCGCACTCACACCTGCACAACTGCTGCGATACTCGCTCCTCTGTGAGTTTATGGATATAATAACAGCGTGGAGGAGTGAGGACAGCCGGAGGCTGCAAAACTTTTGCGGACTTTATTCACCGTTTTCCTCGTATGAATAACATCAGCACATCTGACAGGGATTGTATAGTAAAGTCGTGCGTGTGCACGTGCATAAGCAACCGTGCCATGCTTTGGCCCACCTTCTCCAACTGGGCCAAAGTCCCAACCGGGCCGTGCTTGGGCGCGGTTTGATTGCGCTCACACTGGACAAACGTACCGCGCTTTAGGGGCGATCCGTGCTTGGGCACGGTTCTAAAGTCCTAGTGTGAGTGCACCCTTAGAGTCAAGTCATGTCTTGAACTATCTTTTTTGAACTATTCTGTATTTCCTTTCCAGCATTTTATACCTAAAAGCTAGTTAAATGAGCTTATGATCTTTGTGCTACCTTTGTCTTTTCATTTGACATGTTCTCAAATCTCACAGCTGAGTCACATTGTATTGAATAAATTATCCATTGGTCATGGGGAGTTCTACTAGACCTAGGTCAAGATCGCTCAGGAGTTCTTTTGCAGCGGTTGCATTCGTATAACCTCTGTCCAGATCCCCACTGTGGCCAGATAGGCCATGAAAAGAAAAATATTCCAATGATTCTACAGAGCTGTGTAAACCACCTCCAGGATCCCAGCATTGCAAGAGACAGCCAGAAGCACAGACAAGAGTGAGCAAGAGGGGCATTGGAATTCTGCTCAGGCCCTCACGTCTCTTTAAGGTACTGTCACGGCGTGTTTGAAGAGACGGCACTGATGACTTTGCCCCAGTGACTCAATAAGCACGGTACAGGGCCACATCAGCAAATGTTAAGGTATTTTTTATATGTGGAGATTTTTGGTAGTTTTAATATGTGGAAATTTTTGGGAGTTATTCAAAAGAGCATGGCAACACATTTTTAAAGAGCTGAAACGTATTATTTACATATTTAATTTGATGTAATCATTGATGTTCTCTTCTGGTGTTGTCACAGCAAATCATCTACCTCTAATTATGCAGTAAATTCTATATTGATCTGGCATAGGTCTTGATCAGGTCAGACGCCCTTCTTGATACAGATCCTTTGTTTGGAATTTGCGACCCTTTAGTTTGTATCTATAAATTATGATTGGGCTATAATAAGTACAGTAATGTTTGTTTCTTTTCTTTTTGGATCTTAATACTAGTATCTCCATAGCCTTCCTCTGTATTAAAGAAATGGCCGTGTTGTAGAGATGCCTTCAATCTGCTAGTCTGGTCACTTTCCCACATCACAACTCAAACAGAGCCATGCAATCAGCTTAATCTGTTTCAGCCACACATGGGACACGGACAAACTCAGTGCTGGATGTTTGTTGATCAAAACAAACAAGATAGCACATGTAGCTACTTAAAATGGCCAGAAACACAATTCTGTCGTTTAATTACATTGTGAATTATTACTTAAAGGGTCCATATTGCGTTATTTTCTGATCTCTGTTATGAAGTTGGTTCCTCATCACAAACATACCTGGAGTTGTGCTTTGTTGCATTCACACATGTTTAACACACAAACCCTGCATATTTTAGGCTGACTTCTTTTCTCTAACTAAAAACACTCTGTTCCACCTTGTGATGTCATGTGGTAATACAGGAAGTGCTCCATTGCATTTTTAAACTCCATACACCTTCACTAGAATCATTTGGATCACCTCTGGATCATTTCAGCGCTGGAATTACCCATCTCTAGTGAACATAATAAATGTGTGAATGAAACAAGACACGACTCCGGGTATGTTTTTAATGAGGTAACGCCACTGTAACATGGCTTAAAGCTCACGACCTTTAAACCTGCATGTTACTGTTTGGGGCATGTCTGTTGCATATCACATTGGTTTACTTCAAGTCTGTTAGCCTTGGTTAGCCCCATCTCATTGGAACACTGCTTAATTAATGTTGAAGCAGTTATGAAGCTGCACCTTTGCTTTTGTGCTTCTGCGTTGCATCAAGGAATACAATCCCCTCACCATTCTACTGTGCATTCTGTCGCTAGATTTACTTTACATTGTCCAAGGACAGAATGTAGTTCATTCTAAAGTGAATGGCATATTTTGTGCCATATTTTGTGTGTGAATATAATCGTAAGCCACTTGCGAGGTGATAATACTAATGACTTGTTAAAGCGACCACCCCATGACAACGTATGAAGTGCATTCATCCTCTGTGGCTCATCCGCACAAGGTCTTCACAGTTTTGATTCTGTATTCTTCGTTGATTTCTGCATACACTCAAATTATTTTTACTGCGTCATTTGATATGTATGGAAAAAAAAACAACCTATCTGCTCTCATCGAGTAAGATTAATTTAAGTCGCATGTAGCCACTCTCCCCAATGTGCCCGACCCTCAGCATTGTTTAATTCCATCTCCTGACGTTACACATGCAAAATGACATGCAACATGACCCCAATTAGTCCCCACCAGGAGAAATCTGGCGAGCAGCCCGTATCTGCTTTGAAACAGACGCCGGGGCTACATGAGAACTCCTAACCTCCAATCCGAAGTGACAGGGCTTTCATAAGAGTGTCCAGGCCCAAAGGATAGCGGTGGTAACTGTGGTAGTAGCGGGGAGGATTATGTTCCCAGGCAATTGATAAGCGGTATGCCATTTTCCCTTCTGACTGCCGGCCGTCTCTCTTGCTCTCTTGTCCTCCAGAGAGTCTTTCATCTCCCCAGCCAAGACTAGCAGTCTGCGTGGCCCCGATAGACTACAGGTATGGGCTACATTATTTCTCTTTATCTGCTGGGTATCCGTCCGATTTCGACTACTTGACAAACATGCTGAGCCAATTCCATCAAGCAAGCCACCCATGATATATAGTACAAGCCACCACTTTTCATCCTGTTTCCAGTTATTTCCTCAGCGGAGTAGCCCTGTTGGGAGAAAAAGAAAGCTTTTGATAGAGGAAGCGGCCGTCAGCAGAAATGATGTAGACCCTTGTCCGGGCTGGGATTTTATTAGTTCTGGTTTGTGGATTTGAGTTGCTCTCGCTTTGGACGGGTATTAGCTGTACTAGGGAGGTTGGATGCTGGGTCGTGGGAGTTTCATCACAACTGCTTTTTCGTGTAGATATGTCAAATACAAGACAAAAGGCTTTATTATAACAACACTTTTTACCACTGGTTTTGTGCTCTATATAGCCTGTGTTTACTGTGCAGGCACCCAGTTTAATCCCACGTTCTTGGCTCCTGCCACGTAAGGAAATTTACATTTTTAGTAGGTTAATATGTTATGTGATTACAGTGATTTCCCTTTTGGAAATAGAAAAACAAACAAAAAAAAACACACACACACAAATCTGGCCTTTTTTGTTGAATTGGTGTCTCCCAACATCCAGGACTCCTCAACTCTGAGGAAAGAAGTCTGGTCCAGGAACACCCCTGGAGGACAGCGAGGACAGACCTTACTTGTGTCTTTTGAAATGCACATCCTGCACTTTTTAGTTGGTTAAAATCCCATGATATGATGTTAAAAACTAAACTCAAAAACCAAAAAGTTTCAAAAACTGCTCAGTGTTTGATCCAGATAACCATATACACTAGGTATATGTGTGTGTGCCTGTGCTGCCTCCAGTGGCCTCTAAAATTTCAAGAACTACGTGACATCACACAGGACAGCCCTGTGTACAGCCAGTAATCAGTCCGATAGTCCGGTGCAGGTTTCTAACGGCAGGGATGGAGTTTGAAGTGAGGATACCAGTTCACACTACTCACCATATGTCCAGACCCCACCCCTGTTTATTAATGTATTTACAGTATATCATCTAAAACATATGAGTGAATCCATTTCAGAAAAGAAAGGTGGTTTAACTAAATATGAAACATGCACACCCGGATTATAGTTACCCTCTCTGGTATCAAGCCTTTAAAACATAATAGTAATATTGCTTATTGGGTATAGACTAGACCTAGAGTTATGGAGGGTGTGACTGATTGGCCAGATTAGCCAATTGAAGGAATGTATAACATACAGTGCATTTTACAAATAAAGCAAGAAAAAAAACTATTAACAGAAGTACTAAGAAACTGAATGGATGAATCTGTAAAATCAATGTGGAAACTTCTATTTAACTTGGGTATGAGAATTTACAGATTTGCTGGACGATATTGTCACACTTGAACAATGCATATGCACAAACGGCCAAGCCTTGAGAGGGATTCCTTCTACATGGGAGATTACTTGCCAGATTTCTGTTTCAGGACTAAAGAGAGGTGAGCTAATTGTGCCCTGAGTTTTGACCTTCAAATGGAGGTAATATTCTCCAAGTGAATTTGTAAGAGCTGCCGGTAATGGGTTAAAGGAGTGATTAAATGAAGGAATGCTTGTGATGGTCTTAGCCAAAAAAAAGAAGACCTTGGCAAAGGATTAAAAGATAAAAACCGAATGCCTTGGACAGTGAAATGTGTGCGTTTTTGATGAGGCAAGGGCAAATTTGGCAAATTGGTGTAGATGAACCATGTCTATCAACACCCCTCCTTTTCTGATCTAGTTTTTAGGAATATGGTACTACAGTATTCCTAACAACATAACCTCTTTAATCATCTTATTTTTTCGGACAAAACAGCTTTAATGACTCAAAACATAGCTCGTATGTTGTGTGTATATTCTAGCATAAATACTTTTATTTTCACAGGTGATTAGTTGTATGTATTTTATAATATTTCATATTTCATTATAAATGATCAGTTGTGATGTTTCTTCTTGTTTTTCTCTTTAGTTTTGCCATAGCATTCAGTGATCACACACATTGCACTTGAAACTTGACTTTTCACATTCTGTAAGTTTACCCAGGTTTAAAACTAGGACACACAGTAAAGTGGATTTAAAAGGATTTCATATTTTTAATATTTAAAGGATTTAATATTTGATTATCAGATAAAAAAATGAATTATGATTTCATCTCAGTCTGTATGATTTTAATCAGATGTCATACAAAATAATCATGTGCAGTTGAACATATATCTCTGAAGCATCATGAAACGCTGCTTTATGCTGAATCCAGTAGTTTGTGACCTTGTGTCCAGTGAATACTCTGTGTATTACTGATCAAACAGCTTTTTAATTGAGCACTATCTAAATCAATGGTATTAGTGCTTTGCATCTCAATGCACTTTTAACGATCAGGTCGCCTTGATTAATCCTTTATTGGCTGTTTGGAGCAGAGTAGAAACGCAGGGTTTTCCTGATGGAAGACCTCAGTTTCACCTTACCTTACAGATGTAAGCTCACTCACAAGTTCATTACTCAAGTCTCTATACTCCCCTCTATACCTTTAGGATTTGCCATATGAGAATGAGTCCATTTAAAATGTGCTGCTTCTGTGGCCTTTCTTCTGTTCTCTCCATTGACTCTGCTCAGCCACTGTATTTAAAGTTACAATATGCGGTATGCATCTCTAGTAATTCATTTTAACATTTTTAGTTAGAAACCTAATCAAAATTGGACCTGAGAGTCATTTAGAGTCAACTGAGATAAAAATTATTGTTACAAAATGTATATCCTCTCACTGAAAAATCTGAACAATCCCTCCATGATGGCCACATCAGAGTGTGTTTAGTGTTTTATGAGAAAGGACCTGAACAGTGACCTGACATCACAGTAGACCACCTCACTCGACTGCAGTGTGTATTATACTGCTCGGCTCAAAGTCCTTGTGCTCTTGCCTCGAGCTGACAAATACAAAATTAATATAATTTCTCACTAGGAATATAAAAATAATGGCAATTGACAATATAGGAACCAGTCACATGGGGTGTTTAGATTAGTCTGTTCACCGAAATATGAATATATTTGTATGGTTAAATGGATTTTGAATAGAAGGAAGGAAATTATGTTAATAGAGGAGGCATATGCGAACCATAGCTATCTCCCTTTGCCCCATGTCTTATTTAATAAAAACAAGTGAGTGAGCTTAAAGAAAATGGAATCTTGCCAGTAAATATAATGTGCATTCTCTCAATAGCTGCATTGTTACTTTTC
Source organism: Taenioides sp. WSHXM2023 (assembly GCA_029959045.1). Taxonomy (NCBI): domain Eukaryota; kingdom Metazoa; phylum Chordata; class Actinopteri; order Gobiiformes; family Gobiidae; genus Taenioides; species Taenioides sp. WSHXM2023. Next base: position 34,224,753 of record CM057087.1, read on the forward strand.
ACATCCTCTTCATTTGAACCATGAAGGCTTTAACAAGTGTTCTGTGATACTACAACCACTACAGTTTTGTATGGGAGGCATCCCATACAAAAGCTGTATAGCTATATAACTCATGCTGCTATTATAAGTAGATGTCCATGTGCCGTGTACAATCAAAAACCTCTTTGTGTGAGCACATGAGTTTTCTGCATTTCTGTATCATAAATTGCATTGTTGGCATTTTACGTACCAAACGCATTCCTTTATTTATATTTCCTTGACTACTGCTACTGGTGATTTCGAAGAAACACAATACATAAACTTATAATTTCCTAAAATGTGATGTTACTCATTAGCTATAACATGAAGTTAGCAAGTTAGCAATGATCACCGTCACCAATTTCTTCATATTCCACAGCTGTATGCAGTAGGTGTCTCTCTGTAGCGCACTCTGGCAAATAGCTCACAGGATCAATGAAAAACGTCCATGCAATTTGACCTTGTGCTGCCCTGCGACCCCACATGTTCTCTGACACCTATATCCTCCATCAGCCATGTCCTGAGAGATGAGGAACACCGCCCCATCACCAAGATTTACAACATATACTCAGCATAGCTCCACCCACGCCACAGCCCAGTGCGTCTCCATACGGGAGCTGTGTATTGTTCCATGGGACCGATTCTACGGCTCAACAGTTCTAACACTTCTTAATTAAATGACTGCACTGTGTAGTTGGCTTTGTTCTCCAAGCATTTATGGTTAGTTCATGGCCAGTAACGGCTCAAGCTCTTTTGATGGTCTATAGTCAAAATTTAAGACTGAGGGGTTTTGAACTAAATAGATGCAATTGTATTAGGTCAATGCATCTTTTACATATCTTACTTGTGGTATATGCTGTTATAGATCAGGCGATTCTGCCTTTATGCAGTTAATGTCACTTACCCCTTGTGTCATTTTTCTGTATATCTCCCACCTCAAGCTGGGATCTCTTTTTTTGTGAAATAAAAGCCAACACACACACACACAAACACACACATTTACAGATTCTACTTTTTCAAAATGTCTCTTTTAATGTTTTTATTAAGTTTGATTTACCTTTTTGTAAATCAAACTTAATTTTTGTTATAAATTAAGTTCAAAGTTCACAATTGAACAAAGATGTATGCTTTTCAAGTTGCAGTCTTTGAACTTCTCAGAATCTTTATCATAAAGAATAAATAAACAATGTCAGGTTAATAGAAAGCTTCTGTTCTCATCTCATATACTTTATAAGAAACCTTTAGCTAATAAAACACTGTAATTAAAAAGGAAATGAAGAAAAACAACAACAACCATTTGGCAGTCCATTAGTCCAATCATGTTCTTTAGTCTAACACATGAACATATTGTTCAAACCTTTAGCTGAAAGCATCGCAACAATGTACGGGCACATGCTGTACTTTTGAAATGTTATAGTAAACCCTGAAAAAGAAAGTCTCCTGTCTCTTTATGAGTGGTTGTGTTTTATTGGTGAAATGTTCTCTCAACAACATCCTATCTCAGTTAGCCTTGTGCGTCCTTTATGGTTTACCCTCGACACAGTAAAAAGTCCAGACACTGTACTGTCACCTGTTATGACACTGGCACCAGGTGAAATGTTTCAAACTCTTATTTTCAAACATCAATCACTGTGCATTTTTAAAATCAGTACTTATAAGGTCCTCACTTTTCCACTCAAGACTTAGGCACCTGTACTTTATTCGTATAGTACTGTTGGTGTAACTGACTGTAAAGTTGTATTTTTTCCCCATAGAGTATATAGTAAAACAACTGCAAGCCCAGAAGAAAGAGTTGATTGCTGAGAATGGATTGACTGAGCTTTGACGGTCCACCCGTGCTTTACCAAGTGCCAAAGGGTTTGTGGGAGCTATTTACATTTAAATACCTTTCCTTTTGAGGTTTGAACATCGAGTAATGCAGCTTTAATAAGACAGGGGTTGAGAAAAAGCATATGTCTTACAAAAAGCAACAGCAAAAATATATCTTGTTTGTGATACTAGGACCTCATTTTGATCAAAAGAGCTCAAAAGCCATGCTTCAGAAAACAGTGTGTGCATACATCAAGCATGTGGCTCTCCACAGAAAACTACAGCGCAAACTACAAAAGTGTTTCTGGTTAGCTTGCTTATCCAGCTGTCAATCTGCATATAAGTCATTAGTGAGAGACACATGAAATCATGCATGAAATCAAAGTTGACCTGTAGTTCCTGCTTCTGTGTTGACTGTGATTTCCAACTCGGCATCAAACATTTCTTAGCAAAACAAATATTTTCAGTGCGATTTAAGTGAGAAATTCAATTTGCCACAGAGTGTTAAAATATTAAAAATGTGATAATGTGATATTTATGAAATTGGCAATTTCTCTTTTAATACAGGGCATGAAAACAACATGAGGCTTTGACATTTTGCACCATTTCCTTTTACTAAATTGGATTAGTTGCCTTTTGTAGTTCACAGACAGCTTTATACAAGGGAAGGCACTGTGCCATGTGACAATTCGGAGCATTTTATTAGAATATGCACCCAGGTATGACACTCTAATCCATGTTACGAATTCCTATTCAAAGTATTGTAGCTTCTCTATTGTGCCTGTAACAGCGATGTGGAGAGCGACTGGAGGTGGTGACGTAGTGCGCTGTGTAAAGAGTATGTGCTCTGCAGATTAGCCTTGGTGCTAAAAGATATACAGCTCCGCCATTTGTCACCAGCCACTTCTCTCCCAGTTACATAAAAGAAACTGTTTGTGGAAAATGGCACCATAAAAGAGAATAGAAATACATATAGCGACTCCATCATTGGAAAAAGGCTGGAAATTGCACCTCCTAAGGCACAAGTGAGTGGTTATTCTGGAGACAGTGTGATCAGTGCTGTCTGGGGACGTGTGCACAAGTGAAGGAAGGATTTGGCGAGCTTGGTGTCTTTCCTCTTGGTTTTGCGCAAAGAAAATCTTCTGGCCCCTTCATAGAAATCATCATACGGATGGGTGATATGCCAAAGTTTTCCTATCACCATTTCAATTTCATCACTAATCTTTACACTTAGTAGCGTTATATTGCCTTGGGGAGGTAACTAAAGCCATCTGCTGCTTTGGAGCGTTCCCATAACACTGTAATTGGCTAAATCCACCTGTCACTCACTTATTCGGAGGCTAACGAATATCAGGAGGGGGTGGGATAACTGCTCAGAGCTGCATTAAAGGCGCACTGTGTAACTCTTCGTTTGTCACCATGGAGATATTACAGTTTTGCCTTGACTATTCCACAGTATGGAAATAACCTTGGCAATCACAATGGAGACAGGTTAATGGTCAGATCTTTGGAGAAGCAAGCCTGCACATAGTAAGAATTTATGGTATTAGGTGTATTTTTCAGTGTTAAAACACCTGTGCTTAAACAAATGCAAGGGAGATATGTTTAATGCCCTACTATGGAACGTTCCAGGTAAAGAAATAACATCTCCAAGCAAGTAGCAGCCCTTTCACCTTAGAAGTTACAATCTGCACCTTTAACCAGGGAATCACAATGTGACAATTTTACCAAAATGTTATATCAATGGACCAGATCAGTTTTTTTTAATCACCATATTACCTAGACTTATCATCATTAAAGGTGCACTGTGCAACTTTTCTGGTGGGTCAGCTAAACTTCCATCTAGAATTTATTCATTACGGGTGTTTATATTCTATTTAGTGCTTCAAAAATATTGCGCTATTAACAAGTTAACGCAAAACAATTTTAATGCCGTAAATTTTTTTATCCTAAGATTAATGCTCTTTGTGACCTAGTGAACTTTTTTTTTTCATAAGCTGTGGCCACTGCTCGTAATGTTAGAAAAACTACAAGATCCAACTGTAAACAGGAAGGAAAACAATTTGTACGAAACTGAGAAGTCCCGGCTGGAGGAGGTGGGCCAAAGCACGGCACGGCCGCCCATGCACACGCACACGCACGACTTCACCACACAAGCCCTGTGCGCGCGCCCATGTCACCCACACGTGGAAAACGCGAAACAAAGTCCGTCCAAAACCTACGGCAAATCCGCACCCACCCCTGACAAGGACCGCGGGCAGAGACAGAAGCCCCGCGGCCTCTGTGCCCCGGCCGCCCCCTCTCCCCGCGCCGCCACCACATCCACAAACCCACGGAGGAGCGCGCACCGCAGCAGGACCCACATCGGTCCCACCGCTCAATAGACACCCCATACCGCTGGACCCACCCTCTCCGCCAAAAGCGCCAAACAAACGGCACCGTACAACGACACCATCTGCCACTGCCCGGCCGCACAGTTGTGACCCCGGGCCACAGAACCCCCAGGCAACCGCACCCGTGTACGGCACGACCCAAAAGTCCCAGTGCGAGTGCACTGGGACGTCCCTCAGCAATGAGAACTACCTCAGGGTCACGGCACATTATTTCACCCACAGTGGGAACTTCAGTCACTTTGACTGTTGTGAAGACAGAAGAGAAGCACTTCACTCACACTGATGCAGAGCACTTTATGAAAGTGGAACATGAGAGTGAAACATCGAACACAAAGTGTGTCACTGACAATTGTTATGGTTTGCAATAAAAACACATTGGCACAAAGCAAGGATATCCACTTTTCTATGATTGATATGATGATAGGTAGGTTTAATTTATACTGTAGAGCATCCTAGAAAAGCAATAACATTTCCATGGAGATAGGCAGGTGGCGGACCCTCCACTAGAAATGTTGCGCAGTGCACCTTTAATTTGGCCTGTATGAATCCCCTTCCTTATACCATATCTTATCAATTTGTCCATATTTGGTACTAGAATAAACATACAAGCTTGTAGTATCTTTTATATTGTTACTCCTACATAACTAATGATACCAAGGAATTAGAGTGATAAATAAATAAATAAAAGCCCGCTCAAAACCTTTACATGAGTTGAAGTTGTACATAACATATCTAACAGCCCTCTTCTGTCTCCTTACCACACAAGAACTCTTCCTGGGCAGAGCGGAGCCTGGCACTGATTTGGACATGACAATACAGCAGCACGCGCCAGCCTGTTGAGATGCAGATTTGCCAGTGGGAGGCCAACAAATCTGCAAATATGCTTCGCTGACCGGAATCAACACAAGATATTCACACACAGCACTGTAATACAACTTAATCCATCGTGTTATCTGTCGCTCAAAGTCTGTATTCATATTCTTGTTGTTTACTTTCTGCCTGAAAATGTATTATATTCTGGTCTTTCTCTTTGTCCGCCTGTCTCTCAGCTTCTCTCTGAGCTTGTCATTGCTTTGTCCCACTGACTCTGTATTGTAGCTCCTCAGTATTTTCTTATAAAAGCAAAAGGCCCCTGGAGTGGACAGTAATGCTGCAGCAGTGGTGACACCGATTTGACAGCATGGTGTGACAGTCTCAACCGTGTCTAAAATGCTCTAGTGACTTGCTAATGAGAAAAATGGAAAAAGAAAAGGATCCCATATGTTATTTATAAGCTTTAGAATGTCTTTAGTCAAGCTATCATCGATCATGTTTTCAATGGAACTTCTTAGTCGATAGAGACGCACAGAAACTCTCCCGCACGTGGGGAGAGGGGGACGACTACGGATTCAATTGTAGAACGGGGAAATAAAATTAATAACATCAAGCAGATTCTACAGATTATAGAGCCTTATATTTGGCCTGTCATGACAATACATTCTGAAGCAATCGACTATAATATTGAAACTAATTTATGCCAGTGACACAAAAATCCAAGAGCAGATTTAAACATTCTAAATCTACAATATTGCTAAAAAAATCATGAGCTGCAATAATAAATAGCAGAAAGAAACACTTTAGTACTTAGTTTGCATCTTTAATGAGTCATAGAAGTCATTAATTCAAACTTATTCAGCTCAAATCTTTGTATCGTATTGCCAAAAAATAACCAGAGTTCCCAGTAGTATACAGAAAATGTACACGTGATAAATAGTGACCCCAAAAAATTATTGTTCCCTCTGTCATATATTCAATGACAAGTCGCTATAGTAAAAATCGTGACACGCTTACATTATTTTTAGAACAATGCATGGCTCTATATGTTTACTATAGGGCCTGATGGATGTGTGAGCGCAGATTTCTGCACCTCCTGTGGCCAAACACACGTCCTCACATCCTCTTAAAGATGCATTGCGCATCTTTTCTGGTAGAGGGTCCACTATCTACTTGGAGATGTTCTTGCTTTGCCTGGAATGTTCCATGGTATGACAATAAATGCATATACATCTAGCATTTATTCATTACGGGTGTTTCTATTACTAAAAAATACCATCATTCCTTCTGTGAATAGGGGGGACTCTCCACAGATGTGAATTGTAATAGCATAGTGCTGTAACCCGCTTGTCTTCCTAGTGAAAGGTAGGTTTAATTTATACTGTGTAACAAAGCAATAATATTTCCATGGAGACAAGCAGGTGGCGAACCCTCCACTAGAAATGTTACACAATGCACCTTTAAGATGTTGTCTGTTATATGTTTATAAATGAAGGCAGTTGTTCATGCTGTTTAAACCTGTTCGAAATTTGATCATGCGCTTGAAAAAATTATGCATGGATAACAGTCAGACATCCTACTTTCAGGGATTGAAAATAAAATAAACAAATATGCTTTTCTTCTAGCTTCTTATACCTGTTTGATCACGTGACTCATTAGAGATGGAGTACGTGGACAAACATTCTTATAAAAAATGTCCTAATAAAATAATTATTTATGACGCTTTCCCGCTAATTGGGGTCGAGACTCAGCTCAGAACATGCAATAATTGTTTTCGCTTATGTATTCACACCTTCTTGGCGTAGACAAAGATGCTTAGAGACACTTTTAATTTGATGCTTCAACACATTTACACACCGTCTATTCATGTTTAGTACATCATTTCATTACATTAGATGAAGTTCTTAATGGCAGATTGTGTATTTAGTGTATTTTGTGGTGCAGTCTTATTGATGTACCAGTGCCCATAAATACATTTGTTAATATTGAGTAAAACATTGTTCAGAGCAGCATGATTTATGAGTGTACTGAATACATGTAAAAAAGCAAATTAAGTAGGAGTTTTGAATGAGACGTAGCTCTACATTCATCTGCACGCTACAGTCACAGTCTTCTTTACGGCGCAGGTCAATTGATGGCAACAGAGGCCCCTGTAGGTATGAGCACAAATGTTAAATGTGCTATTAAGAATTTGCTTTGACCTCTGGATGGGTTTCTAGGCTGATATAATGATCCACCTGCGGACCTCTTTCATCGCTGTAGTAGTAGAGGAGGTTGAATTGAAAATCAGAACATATCTTTAGCTGCCCCTCTTCTTATATTAATATATCTATACATATATATGCACATGAGCAATAGGCCAAAATTAGTCATGACTCCTGACCGTAGACTGTATAAATAGGTGGACTAAGGGAGTGTACGTCACCCATAGCATTCATCTCCAGTCAAATTAAGATCATGATGCTAGCGGTTATAGGGGTGAATTTGGAGCCGCCTTCCATATTAGGAATATTAATTTATTTACGGACAAAATAACAAAATAAAAACATCAGGATCATGTAGAACGGGTTAATACGAACATTTTAAGACCAAATGGATGAGGCTCACAGCAGCAGCTACAGAGAGAGAGGTGACAATTTTTCATTGTAAAGTCAATTGTAAACAGAGTCGTTAAGTGCCCCCATGTTCACTTTCTATTTGGAATGTGCGCGTTAACCTTGCCTATTTATATATACAGTCTATGCTCCTGACCAGGCCTAGATCAAGATCTGGAGATGGGTCCTCATGAGATGCAGGGGGATATGTCATTGTTTTAACAATTTAATGTAATCTGCAATATCATGATAAGGGATGTAAGAATATCCAAATATCTCGCTACGATATTTTCATAATATACATCTCGGTGTACAATATTTATTGCGATATTTTGTGGAGGCTAACAAAACTGTGATTATGCTACTTTTTCCTTTGCCTTGACAAGACTTAATCCAAAGAACTAAGATTCAAAAGTGCTTATAACATTTATATCTTCATATAGTCTGCACTGAAACGGAGCAAAGGATCACAGTCTATGTAGTTCCTGCTGTTTTTTTTTTTAGTTATTGTTGCAGCATAAGTATTAATTTAAGCGAAGAGACTTGTAATTCGATATATTGTGATGGTCTACAATATGATTGTGAGACCTTTGATGATACAATGTCAAGATATTTAAGTTATTGTTACATCCCTAGTAATCATAGGGTCCGGTTTGCCTAAATCTTAAATTCTCTCAAAGACTGAACATTACAGCTATTTTTTGTCAAGAATACCATTGATTTTTATGATTATGAACTTTATTTTTCCCCAGGTTTGACATTTGATGTGCCACTCTTTTCAGACAGATACTGCTTCTTGGTCAAATTTCAGGGATTGAGAATGCACTCTTTCTGATTGAAACTTAGGCACAGATCAATAGCTGACTCCTTGTGGCTGCCAATGCGGACACATGCTGCGAGCATCGATCCTGTTTCAGAAGAATGTTAGCCTCTCTTTTCCCTTTGCCCACTGTCTTTGTGAATGGAAAATAAATGCTGTGAAGAGATGGATGTACAAAGAAAAAAATAGAATGAGGATGTTTGCTGGTGACTCTGTTATAGCCCGCTGTACCACAAGATGACAATAGGACAATATGAGTGTGGGAATCGAAGCCTCAGAGTGACTCCATAAGCAGTGTTTGTGGTGAAAAAAGAGGGAATGGGAAAAGGATGTTGTGGTTTTGACAGTCTGAGGATCATTCTAGCAGGCTGTGAATCTGAACTTGCACTGCAGTTTTAGTCTTGATTTATGTTTTTCTTAATTTTGTATTTATAACAGTACATGACTAGTGGCAGAGTGGTTAGCAATTGTTTCCCAGCTGGAGATTGAACTTTGATCTTGCAGCCAGCATTGGGTCTGCATATTCTGTGTTATTGTGTATTCTCGCACCATAAAGACGCACCCAATGCATGTACTGATCCACCCACTGATCAGACTGTGTGTAAAAAGATGAATAAATGTCAAGGGTGCAAGGTGCATGTCTCCATGGAGATGTCATGGCTCTGTGTGGAATGTGCAGGTGATGCCACTAGACCAGGTTACAGGTTATATCGGTGTAAAGGCGAATCAGCTCACAGAAGAATGCATGATGTGATTTCAGTGTGATTTATTTTGCATTAAAAACAGATGTAATTGATTAATGCAAGATGGTTATGTTTAAAGTCGTACTGTGCAACATTTCAGGCAAAATAAATTAAATGATTGAGACAAACAGTTGACAGAACCTCCATCAGTTACATATATTCAATTACTGATTTTACTGTTGTAGGCCAGGCTTGGCTTGAAGAATTCTTGGTTCTTGGCGTGAAGTACATCTGAAATATTCACTTTGAGTGAAGGGAATGTACAGTGAGGGAATTGGGGAGTATGGATTAGTCTGGCAATGGGTTCTACACTGACCTATTAGCCACACTAGAATAATTAGGCCAGTGCATATACCCTTAATGTGTTAATGGCATGTGCATTAGAGTGGTCAGTTTTGCAGGTCTACACTGTCTACATTTGCCCCTGCTGTATCCTGGCCAGAGGACATGGAAGATTTTCAGCAGCATTATAAAAATCATTACGAGCCGGAAAGTTATCAGCGTGGTTGAAGACACACACCCTGCAGGTCCGGAGGCCTCACTGCACTCACCTGTCATAAATAAACATCCTGATATCTGCCGGCTTTCAGAACCAAGGCCCCATTTGCATTTCCCTTTGACTTTTCTGATGTGGAATAAAAGCAGCATGTCTGGCAGAAGCCGGAGAGGAGCTTGCTGCTGATAAGTGACGCTGCATTTGGGTTCAGGACCTTGTAGCTCATTACTGGGGAAAAAGGAGGTGGATGCTGGCAACATTACAAGCCCCCATTCCACCTCCAGGCACTGCAGCATGGAGCGTGGAGCAGGGAGGTGGAGTTGGAAGGAAGCTAGCGCATCAGCACAGGCACAGCAAACATAACATGCGTATACATACATTCAGGCTATTTTTACACAGGGATTTTTATTTTAGCTCACACTCAAGTGATCTTCATGGTTTTACATACATGGAAAAATCTGATGTTATTATTATTATTATTATTATTATTATTATTATTATTATTATTTCTTTGACGTCCCTCATGTACACTGGTGTATGAATGCGTGTGTGAATTGGTGAGTGGTTCCTTGATGTAAAGCGCTTTGAGTCCCTTAAATGTGGAAGAGCCCTATATAAAAATTAGATTATTTACCAAAATAAAATGAGGGCCAATTTAGCAAACACATTTCTTTGTGAGGTTTGTGAGGTTGTGAGGTATATCTTCAGGTGACATTGCTGAGCCAAAATGTGAGGAGCAAGTTCAGAGTACAATACAATGTCTTGGAATCCGTCCCCGGATTTTGAGCAAGGATCTTGATAGAAGTGTGATGTAGTAGTAGTAGTAGTAGTAGTATTCTATTATATCTGTTTGGGTTGATAAGAACAACCATAGAACCCACAGAAGTGAACTCAACACACAAACTCCACACAGAATGGCCTCACACAGTCTGGTAATTGAATCCAGGACCACATTAGTGTCTGTTCAGCAACAAACTGCAGACTGTCCATGTTCACTTTGAACACATGCAAATGAACTTTCAGTTTGATTGACAGATCACATTTGGCCTCCCCTACAAGAAGCATGCAAATGACTGGTATGTTGTTGGAATGAAACCTAAAATGAATTGGTTGCTTTGCTGCTACTAATGCTAATGCCGACTCTTGTTCTTCATTCACATGTGGGAAAAAACATCAAAGTGTAATCCACTGTGTGTTTTCTCAAATGAAATAAGATTTTAGTATCAATTTCTCAACTACCAAAAAATAATATAATCTACTATTTTGCATGTGGTTAGAGATTTCTATCTATTTATTTGAAATTGTCAGTTACATGACGTTTGTTTAATAATCCAATTTAATGAACTGCATCTAGAGCTGGAAAGCATGAAAAATTGGCAAAGGTGTGCGGACCACATGGCATAATTTATAAAACGACGAGAATTTGCTGAAATTGAAGGTTGAAAAGTGGAGGGATATTTGCAAGGTGTTTTATGTATTGATTGAAGTACTGGATGAGATGATTGCTAAACTTGGAACTTAGGCTGTTTAGGCTATTTTAGTAAAAAATGTAGGAAGTTATTTTATTAGGATAATATTTGGTGCAAGCCACTGCTAGTGACAATTTGCTAGTTCCAACTACTTGGGTTAACCAAAATGGGATTCTACTCAAGAATCACACTACAAAATCTTTTTTCACAAAATACACACACTTACTTTGGTAATGTGGATTTTTTGCTGTTTATCTGTAAATCACAAATGGTTCTGTTTGATTTGCAGATTTTCCATTGCTCTGTTGTGTTTTCCATTGGAAGACTTTTAGATTACACTTTCTGTCCTCTCCATGCCACTGGAGTCTCTCCTAGCCTGTGCCCGGAGCTCTGTTTGAACTTCTCGCTGCACTCTGGAGATCCCCTGTTCTGTTCTGTACTACCACATGGCAAGCAGTGAATAATATTTGACTTTATACAACATGGGATGAGATGCACTGCGCTTGTGTGCGAATTGTCTCTGTATGTGTAGGCTTTAACCCTTTTTAAACCTAATGCCTGGCATAGGCAGGGGCCCTTGCAGCGTGCATTCTAAGCACTCTCAAGGCTGCAGGCAAAGCAACATGAATATCAATGAATTATTAAACAGGATTATTTATTTACTTCCTCTGCACCCTGAACCACCTAACTGGCAAATCTACATAGCATTTTTAAACCTGTAGCACATTTGTATGCATAATTTACACTCATGATAGAATATTTTCGTTACTGTGTGGAGTTTTGTGTATTCTCGGGACAGAAAAATTCAGGGCTTTTGTTCTAATGGACTGATTGTAGACATGAACATTTGGCTGTACTTACCTCAGAAGAAGTGCGATGGAGGAATTTTGCCCCTTTGCACACTTGAGGGAAGCAGAGGGGTAGTCCTCATGAAAAGGTTTGTGTGTACTGAGGATTTAGATAACATACCAGTTATAAACCATTTAATCCATGCCCACTTTACAACATACAAACATAAAATGTAACTTAGATAGACAGAACGTAACTGTTTCAGTCCCAGGCATTTCAAATTGCTTTGTTCTTTGTATATGAATGAGTTTGTGCAAGTGTGCTTTTGGTGATTGGTCATGTTTGCGTCAGTCAGCTCCAGTGCAACTTTTGCTAGAAGTAACTGAAATAAGTGAATAAATTATGCAATGTACAGCAACATTCAGCTACTTTAGGTGTAAATAAATATTTTATGACTTCATGAAGGACTGCTTAGTGTAAATGAGGTATTGCATGGATAGGGTAAAGATATGTAACGTGCTCGTACTGGGATGGTGCGTGAGGAGGTACACTGCCAAATTCAGCCACAGTATAGTGGGCCATGGTTGATCCAAAGAAACAGTGTTATTGTATTTAAAAATAAAAACAATGGGACATGTAAATAAATACAATATTTTTCAGACATCATACTTATACTCATATCTTACCCTTATTCGATATCTTAACATAAACATGCAAATGTTTTGGTTAATTGATCAAAATGAGTTTTTCATGATGCTATTACCTCTACACTAAGTTTTACTTTACAACACAGAACCCTGGAGATGAATGAATATATTATGTAATTCAGTCATTATTCATATTTTCTACTTACTTTATTATGGAGATTTAGTGATAAATTCATATTGATCATATGGTAAACATCATTATGTATTTATAAAGCCTGCCTTGTATCATCAGCAGCACGGTGTACATCAAACATGCCACCTCAATAAAAAGCTAACAGCCCACGTATAAGCGCCTCGAGTGTGACCTGCACATGCATGCAATTTAAATCATGGGAAATGAGATGGAGCCTCCTCTCGTGCTTCTTGTCACTCACGTTATCTGAGATAACTGTGCACAAGCCTTCATATTCAGACGCTCTTTTTCACTTGTGATTAATGCACTGTTGATGTGCTTGTGCTGTTTATCGGGCGCTGCTACAAGATGGCAGCCACATCTTAACCAATCTGCCCCAGAACTGTTCAAAGCTCTCTCAAAAACTCAAACTTGACTCTTTCTAAAGAGACTGAAATAGAATGTAATAAATGCACTGGAGCATCGGCTGTCTGTCAATATTACCAACCACATGCTTTTTATTCTACAAAGATTTATTACTATTGAAAACAAAAAACACTTTATTGTCTAAAATGTATTGCTCTATAGGCACATAATAGGTCATCCTTCGGCATTGTAGAACGATGGTCTTCTGATTACACATAAACCACAAAAGAACTTTGTAGATATCTTTATGTGAATGTGTTTTTCATCAGTCAAAATACCAATCTAGAAGGCATCAACTCTGAAGTCTGAGTGCACTTAATACTGATCTAGCATTAGTTAAGTACCTGTCCAAACACATCTGTTCCATGCAGTGGGCATCCAGGTATGTATCGGCTTCTACAGATGTGTCAATGGGATCTTGGAGATTCAATCTACACATCAACAACAACAACCTCAATTGTAGATCACAGTTTTCCTGACGTGCATGTAAACATAGTGAGTGTAGCAGGAAAATGATTTGCAAATTAACTGAGAGACAAAAGTTAAAGTTTGTTTCTTTCTTTCTCCTTTTTTTGCCCCATGAAAGCGCATTAAAGGATCACAAAGTCAAAGTTGCCCTCCTATGCAAAGAAAAAACAAGTACTGATGGCCGCAATAGAGCACAAGAAAAGATTTGATATGATTGAGACAGATAGAGAAAATATGGTTTATGATGTTAAAGTTAAGGATTTGAACAGGCATTCCTTATACTCAGTAACTAAGTATTATTTCAATTACTTTGCCCTAGCCTTTGAATGTCACTGTTATGGCACACATGATAAGAACACAGCTGCCAGTGGGCTACAGTGTCCCCTCATTAGGCTCCCATTACAGTAAAGGCAGCTTCACTTAGCAGAGCTGCAGCTGGAGATGCACAACTCACCAGCAGCAACTGGCATCACAGGAAGCACATTGTGTCATCATTAAGATAAGACTTTCTTCTTCTTTAAGAAACAACATGGTATTATTACGTGGTATATTTACGTGTTATAAAAAATAGAGCTAAACTCTGCAGGTTTGAAAGGAGAGTGTCTTAGTAAGTTTAAAGAAGTCACCTTGAGCTACCAGACTCTTCTCTCTTTGAAGTTGCACACTGGCAGCTGTGTGTTATGTGTCTTAGGGTGTGGTGTCATGGTGAAAGTACAGCAGTGGGAGCTGTCGGAGATTTCGGCTGTGGGGTTGAGAACGACTCTGTAATTTAAAATACAAGCATAGAAATATTAAACAACAAATATAATGCATTATTTGTCATTCTATTGACATTTAAACATGCTCCTGAGTACCATTGCTTTGGCATTGTCTATCTTTTGTCTATTAACACCTTGTATCTGGTGCGCTCCAATACTGGGAACTGGGGTTAGGGGCAACTTCCAATACGCTAACAAAAACATGCACATGCTGTGAATACGAAGCAGATATGCTCAAATTTTGATTTATGACCTCCAGACTTTTACCTCTTACTTCACCAAACTGTGGATTTCTAAATTGAAATTGTTTATGGGACTTAGAGGGAGAAAACTTACTAAACAAGGATTCATTACACAACTGTGAATAAAGCAAATACATCTCCAGCTATGTTTTGATGAGGGTAGAATCATGTCATTATTCAGTGAGACATACAGTTTATATAAAAACACGTGGTCGGTATCTTTTAAAAACAGTCCATCTGGTTTTAGAAAAAGATTCTGAAATTGCCAAATCAGATAGAAAGTACATAGTCACAACTATCTTATATTTGAGTGCACCTTGCTACAGAATCAGAATCAGAATCAGAATGGCAATAAAAGCTTTTCTGATTCTGATTCTGATTCTACTGTCCCTAAATGAAAAGTAGTTCCCCTTGATATTATTTGGCTTTGCGTTTGGTCATTTTCCAAGCATAAAAGTGATAGTTTCCCAACTCTTAGTCAATAAAATCTCTCTGGTTTGTGAATAGGCCTGTTTTGTTTTTTTCACTCCCTATATGGTCTCTCTCTTCTCGCCTGCGTTAAAGCTACATGTAAAGCTGTAGCGTATTTCTTTTACAGAATCAAGGCCACAACAGGTCTCTCCGTCACACTGGGGCTGGCAGTTGATCTCACGTCGGTTTTGGGACAATAAGCACTTACAAAACAAACTCACAACATCCAAACATCTCATTCTACCCAGTAGAACAGATGTTAGCATGCACACATTTGCATAATGCTTCATGTAAATACACTAAATGTCCCTCTCAAATGAAACCACAACTGGAACATTATCTGCTTGAGTAGGGCAGGTCGACAGTTTTGTCTGTCCCTAATTAGTTCAAGGTTAATGAGCCCATTTAAAAGGTGACAGTGTTTCAGGATCAAAGCAGGACCTTTATGTATCTTTATATCATTTTGATTTATGGCAGCAAATATTATGGCCCTTATCACTGTGCATAAATCCCATAGTAAGCCATTTTAGGTCCATAATATGGAAAAAGTGACATGCAATAGATATTTCTTCAATATCCTTAAATAATGATTTCCAATTCATTTTATTTTGAG
The DNA here is from genome assembly GCA_029959045.1 of Taenioides sp. WSHXM2023. Classification (NCBI taxonomy): domain Eukaryota; kingdom Metazoa; phylum Chordata; class Actinopteri; order Gobiiformes; family Gobiidae; genus Taenioides; species Taenioides sp. WSHXM2023. Next base: position 34,240,494 of record CM057087.1, read on the forward strand.
GTGGAAATTACAAATCACTTTATTTATTTATCAAAGCTTTATTACCATTGTAAGAAGAGTCACAGACTGGGTACTTGGTGCAACATAAAATGATAGTTAATAATAGTAAAATATAAACTATGGTACAAATACAAAATACAAATGTTGAAAAATGGCATAATGGAAAACTTACCTTCCATAACTTTGTGAAGAACTATAGACAGAAATAAATGGTGTCATGACATCAACCCGTGTCAAATTATTACTATTTTAAAATCTGTAAAGAGCTTTTGAGATATAGTCTCCTGTAGATTTTGCAGTTTCAAGTGTGAAATAATCACCCAATTATCTAAATAAAGTCAGTCCTGTTGATCATACAGCAATTATGTGTTGGGTACTGGTGTGTCTGTGCAAACACCTCAGTTTTAAATTAAATATTTTATATTAAAATAAACCCAAGACAAATCCATCTACCACACCTTCTGCCTCCACTAGTGGCAGATAGAAAACAGTTTCTCCAATGAACACCTAGGAAGTCTTGCTGTTTTGGACATTTACTAAAGAATTGACTGTAAAACTGTAACATACAAAAAATAAATGCATATTACAATTATGTTTTCACATTTAAATGAACATAGGATATGTAGAGCTACATAAAATAATGTAGAGCAGCCTAATACAATTTAATATATACATAACAATAGCTTAACATTAGCTGGACTTCCTAAAAACAGCTATAAAACAAGCGGTTATCATGATGCTAACAACAATGGAAATGACCATAGACATGCTACTTCTATTAGCGTCTTATATTTTAGCGTGAATTTCAAGTGTAAAACAACTTAAAGTACCTCATATGAGTTTACCGAGTGAATTAACATCACTTACAATACTTACAGGCAGATATTTTCATGGGCCAGATGACCATTTACAGGATTTAAACACAGGCAAGTAACAGAACAGTTGAAAAGTCTTGAACAATATGGCGGCTAAGGTAGCTCAGAGTAGACAAAACAAAATATTAAATTCTGTCAACTGATCAGAAGTTTACTAAAGTTCCTACCTAGACGACTGAGGGGTTACACAAACAGCCTGTACTGATGCTTCCCATTACAATCTCTCTAAAAGTACTCCCTGACCAAAACACATAGTCATTGCTTTTTAAAGGTTCTGTATTACATTACATTACTTGGATGAGCTGCGAAACGTATTTGACCAAATAAACTTTTGTCCAGTTGACAAATTGAATTTCTCCTTTTGTCACGTTCTATATTACACAGAATTGACTCCCGTGAGCCTTCAGCCATATTATAATGCTGTTACCTCCTCAAAACCATAGCTGGAGTTGTATTTTGTTTCAGTCACACATGTCTGGGCAACCCTTTATTATAAGTCTGCCTACATCTCCAAAACTCAAAATCCTCTGTTCCACCTTGTAATGTCATGAAGAGATCGAGATTGGCAATTCCAGGGCTGAAATCATCCAAATGATTCTAGTGAAGGTGTATGGAGGAGCTCTTCCCGTAATACCGCATGACATCACAAGGTGGAACAAAGTGTTTTCTGTTTGAGAGAAGAACTCTAAATATGCAGGGTTGAATGAAACAAAACACAACTCCAGGTATGTTTTGATGAGGAAACAACATTATAACATAGATCAGAAAATAGCGTAATATGGGCCCTTTAATTAAACTGGAATCAGACGTGTTTTTCTTGCTTCTATTCTTGCAACAGATAGTCAGTCGTAATCAACCTGTGCCTGTCAGCTCTATAGAGAGAGGAAACGGGAAGGGGCGGAGGGGCTGGATGGTGGGGCAGGTAATAAAATTCCCATGTGATTTGTCTTCCATTGGCACATTAATGAACGTTCTGAACTGTCACACAACAATAGACTGTTTGCCTATACGGAATGCGGGAGGGCTTCATTCTCCCCTCCCACCGAGCTTGGCATTCAGTCGAGCGTTTCTTATTCAGAGAAAGCATCTGAGGCAAAATACAACCAGCGCCATCTGCTCCAGCTCCCCATGCTATCTCGCCACAAAGCAGATGATTATCAACTTCAGGCGCGCACTAGAGCATCTCAGCCAGCAAGCCAAATACCATCAACTGTCTGGGATTTGAGAAACTTTTAAAAACCCTGCACGGTGTTTTGTTCTCCGGCTCATTTTTCGTGTAACGCATTTGTTCCCTTTACTCATCATCCATTGACATTTTGTTCCGTCTCGAACCATTTCAAATATCACACAAATTACAGTTTTATCTCACCGTATGAATGCAGACCTCTCTTTTTTGTTTGGCAGGATGGACGTTTATCATAATATGCAGCTTTGTGGACGTTCAAAGGTGTTGATTAACTTTTAAATACGTGTCTATTAGGATAGTCAGTATTAACAGAAAGGCAGAGACCGCAGGGGTCCATTCATACCCCCATGAGTTTCCCTTAATGGAACATGTAACACAGCATGCTCCTGTGTTACATGGAGGGCACGACACGCCTTAAACAAGAATCCCCTGCAATTAGGCAAATACCAAATGTACTTCAGAGCACTATGGTTTCACTGTGTTTTTACATTGCAACAAATGCATATATATATTTTTTTTAGCATAGACCTTTTACTGGTTGACACAAAAACAACATACAGGATAAGTTTTTTTGGCTCATATTGGTGGTTTTCAGATTCTAGAATGTGATAATCCATTCGGTGTCCAAATAATTTCCCTTGTGGATCAATAAAGTTTGTCTAAGTCTAATGGTGAGCCAGTTTTCCCATTAATTACATTGAACTTTGCCATGAAATATCCAATAAATATCTGATAATTGATGATCATTTCTAATAGTGTCCAGACCACTCAACTTACTCTGTTACAACAAAAATCTGCATTTAATTTTAGCTGCCCCCCATTTGTATTATTGTCCCATAGAATATACTGGAGGAACAATGTTGCTGTTAATCTTATGTTCTATACCTCAAGTTATGTTCTGTGCCAGTTTGGATAAGATAAGTAGGGACGCACCGATCCAATACTGGAATCGGATATGAAAAATTAGCTGAATTGGATATCAGCTTCCAAATATTGATTCAGTTGATATCCTGTTTGGACATATAAATTGATGTAATAAAACTTTTAACTAGGGATGCAAAGATATTCGATATAATATCAAATAGTTCGATACTTGCGACACGTGTTTGCTCGATACGCACGTGTCCCTCCATGCGCGCTGTGTTGTCATTTATTTTGGTTCGATATAGAAACACTTGTCGTAGCATCCTCCTCAGATGCAGCAAGAAAACAGCTCCATAGGGACTTACAGCTGAAATATTCTTACAGAGGTGGGTTTTATCTTTCAGTCACTTTTTATTTTACATTGAAAGACCCGGGAATGACAAAGACATTAACTTTTTAATACTTTAGAATCACTTCTGGCTTTACACTCGCTTTAATCAAATAAAGCTCGCAACTCGCAATATACGCAATCTTTTTCTTAGACTGTATCTCATAAGTTTTACTCAGAAAACGGTCTGTTGAGACATTTCTGTGTAATATAACATAGTTTTAGTGTTCAGAAAGAAGATGGGAGAGCGTAGTGTGTGTAAAAAGAGCAGGGCAGTGTGGGAGGAGCTACTGTCTGTCTCTGCTGCTGCTGAAGACGAGGCAGAGCAGTGCAGACACAGGGAGCCTGTGAGAGAGGAGAGACAGATTCAGGAGGAAAAAAATTAAATAATCAAATCAGCATCAAAAATAGTAAAATTCTGATAGTGTAACTCCCGTAGCAGTCTATATTAAGAGTAGACTGGCTATGTTATAAAATATAAAATAGCCTGTGAAAGCACACATATAAACTACAACTTTACAGTAGTTGTGCTGTAATGTATTGTATATAATGTATGTATTGTTTCATTAATATCATGTTATTATATTATACTCATTAGCTGAAAAAAATTACATGAGATTTTTCTTTTTCGCGTCTTAAAACGTATTGAAATCGAATCAATTTCGTGACTCCTGTATCGAGAGACATATCGAATTGAATTGTGGGAAAACTGTATCATTGCATCCCTACGCTTAACTTGATTACGTTGTAAACTGATTGTAGTTGGTGCAGAAAGTCTCATAATGTTTCAACTATAAAGCTGTTCTGTAGAAACGTGGGCGATAGATAACAGCCACATAACACTTTTGGATTAGTTTTGTCTTATTTAATTTTTGTATAGAGGAATTACATTCTGTTTTGAGTCTCTGCACAGATATCGATAGGTATTGGGTATTTGGCAGATACTTAAAACCATTGTATTGAAAACAGTATCAGAACTGAAAAAGCTGTATCGGTCCATCCCTAAAGATAAGGCTGCTTTCATTTATGTTTTCTGTCTTTCTATTCCATTTCATATATTGCATTGCATTCTAGCTGTTTTAATGTTAACTGGTGAGCTGTTGAGTCAAAACCATTAGCGATTTTATATATTGCATTGCATCCTAGCTGTTTTTTTCCTTTGTTTTATCAGGTATAATATTACTCTTGAAGGGAGCTGTTAAGTCAAAACAATGGCCATTAGTGAATGAAGGTTTGCACACAGGTTCTATATTTTTAACCACTCCATCTGCTTCACCTCCTGGGCTCTAAATGGTACTAATGTAATGTGGTAGACCTGAACTTCTGTCGGCAGATTTACTTAACCTTAAGTGTGTGGGGGCTGGGGGTTAACTTAGATGTGATTTTACCAGTTTAAACTGTATTAAGGCTCAATAATTGAAAGCGTGCCTCTGTGAGTGACATGGGGGTCAGAATGGGCTGTCGCAGGTGGCTACCAACTAACACTGACTGACAGCTCATTTACTATAAGCTCCATTACTCTGAGCATGTGGGCTAAAAGTGTAGTGGTCTGGTTGCATATAAAACAAAATAAAAGCTCTCAAAAGGGTATACTATTTGCATTAGGTTTGTCAAAAGTATCAAAACTCAGATACTAATAAATACTAAAGCTAGTGCCAGAACTAGATATTCATTTGAGCAGGTATCGATCCAAAAAAAAGTCACCTGAATAGCTTTAGAAACTAAAAGGTGCAATGCGCAACTTTTCTGATGGACTGTTTGCTACCTACTTCAATCCAATCCAATCCACTTTATTTAAATTGTACATTAGTAAATCATAAATAAAAACAATAAATAAAAGCGTTAAAATGCATAAAGCTAAAAATTATAAAAAATGAATAAAATTAAATCAATAAATTAATTAATTGGATAAAAGACACAGAGGACCACACGACTCACATGGTGTTAAAAGCCAGAGAGTAAAAGTGGAACGTCCACCAGGTAGGAGTCCGATGTGTTTGCATTATAAATAGCACACGAAGTAAGATTTTCTCTTATCTTTAACATCTCTTGGCAGTCATACACCAGCAGAGAGTCTTATGACAGTCGTTAAAAACAATATAAAACTGATAAAACTGAGCAGAGCCAAGCGGCGAACCAGGCACCCGGCGCCATCTTGAATCTTGTCTTGTCTCCATGGAGATGTTATTCCTTTGCCTGTAATGTTCCATGGTATGGCATTAAACATATCCATCTCGCATTATGGTTGTTTCTGTTGCTTTGAAATACCATAATTCCTTCTGGGAGTATGGGCGACTCTGCACAGATCTGAATTGTAATGTAGTGTAGTGCTGTAACCTGCTTGTCTCCCTTGCGATAGATAGGTTTAAGCAATACTGTGGAAAATTATAGACTAGGCCACAACACGTCCATGGAGACAAACAGGATGGACTTTCCACTATAAATGTTACACAGTGCACCTTTAAGGATCTTGAGGTGTATCAAAACAAGTACAAGACCACATATATGCCCATGAACCACTATGGAACCTGGATAACTGAGGGATTACACAGATGTAAGGCAATAAGTATTCTTTAGTAACAAATTCAAGGTTGAAATTTTAGTATCATGACAACACTAATTTTCACCTTACCTTTTCAGTTGCCAAGATCATCCTGGTTGCTTACATGGAAGTTAGAAATTCCTACTGTGTGAACTATTAGCTGGTGTACTTTTTTTATGAGATTACATCCCATTACATTTTTCATTCTTTGCCAAAGTATAACCCCTTCTTTTGTTACTCTCTGATCGACAATTAACACCTTAACTTGCGTACCTCCCAAAGATTAGGGGGCCATGCGTAGATTGGATCCATCAGCCCCCCGTTAAAGCCCTGATTTACCTGTGCGCGCGCCCGGTATGGGGACACAGTAGGAGTGCACTGGCGTCTGCACAAGCTTCACATTCATTAACAGTTTATAGTGGAGCGCATAATTAAAAGCTTGCTGTGTTGATAATTATCCTGCAGCACCTGTCTCCCTGTGCTATGGTCTCTCTGCCCACGTGTGGTATTCATCCACACTTCTGCAATGTGTAGGGGCTGAGGGGGCGCCAAGGTTGTATTCTCTTCAAGTTCAATTTATTGAAGCTAGTTAAATGTTGAATTAAGATCAGCAACAGGAATAAAAAATACGTTTTTATTTGTGGATATTTTTCTAACATGGTAACGAGAGTGGAAATGAAAGCAGCCTATGTAACCCAAGTCTTGAATATGAATAATACCTGACTATTTGCATAAATAAAGTCATTTGTCATCATTTAGTTGATTTATAAATATATAATATATAACCTTTTGGGCATTTGATTTTAAGTTACTCCTGTAGCCACTGATATCCTGTGGAAGAAAGTAAATCTTGCCCAAGGACACAACGTCAGTATGCACAGTATGCGTTCATAGATCTTTTTGTTTATCCATCATAGCTGACCCCACTCTGTTTTTTTTTTCTGAAGATACAATTATTATTATTATTATTATGATACATTTTGCCATCATATTCTTAACATTTAAATCAGTATTAATAAAACAAACCTCACAAGATTTCATGCAAGCTTTTGATTCTTAGATTGTTATTGTTGTCCAATTTTTGTAGCACTGTAAGACAAAATAAACAAAGCAAATTTAGTCTGTAGTTACACCAATATTTGCAGTGTGGTGGAATAGTACGAGGATATAAGGACTCAAGCAGTGTTGAGGGCTATTGTCGAGTCAGCAGTGCTCCTGGGGAATTGAGAGAAAGAGCAAAGAGAGAAAGAGAGAGAGAGGGAGACCAGAGGAAGTGGAAACGAGCAGGGACATGATGTTTCATTAGCTTAAGCATTACTCACCACGATCCACATTACATTCAGCTGTAAGCCTTTTTGCTGCAGTGCATCACAAGTGGTCGTTTTCGTAATATAAGAAAGGCATGCCGGGCATCATCAATTTGGGGAGTACAGAGCAGAATAACAGATCTGATCTCTGATCTGGTCTTGGATGGGTCTTAAATTTAGCCTTTTTGGGTTAGGGTTAGGATTAGGTTTTGGACAAACTTCACGTTGATTCGTTGTTTGGATCGCAAAAGGCCCGTGAATATGAGATTTTCCTCAATTCTATCCAGATAAAGCTGAAGTGAAACAGCTTCAGGCTACACATTTACAGACGAAACAGTGTTTTCATCAATAGCACTAAATGTACACATTTCCTGCGTTACCTGTATGTAATTTTGGATCTGTCTGAGTAAAACCTCTCTTATCAGCTCATAACATGTTTTGGAGCCTATGTATTAACCAGTTCATGATTTTTGATTACTGAAATAATTGGCAACTTACTCAATAAACTTGTTGCAGCCCCAGATGTTACTAAAAGTTTAGGTAATTCTGGCATTTTAAAGCTTGAGGCACTGGAGAGGGCAAATAAAATTACAGACAAACAATCAGCAACGGAACTACAGTCCCTGACAAAAGTCTTGTCGCTTATCCATTTTGTAGAAACAAAAGCTTATAACCTGACTTTAAATTAATCGATTGGTTTTAGAAATGTCTCATATGAAAGCTAAAACCCTCCCAAATTATGCTCAATATACTAAAATAAATTTGCTTCACTGAAGAAAGATTGATCATTTAATGAACACAGAAAGGTCAGATTTTGGCAAGACAAAAGTCTTGTCGCCTTGTGATATGATGCACCCAATCCTAGATTACAGCCTCACCTGTGATCAGTTACTGATCAATCAATTAGTGGGTGTGTATAAAAAGAACCCCAGCACACCAGACCTTCACATCAACTGCAACTTGACCTCTGACAACATGCCTAAGATCCATGCTGAGACCAAAGCGTTAATTATTGAGAGGCTGAAGACCAGATCCACTGCTGAGGTGGCTGACACCTTCAATGTGTCTCAGCGTCAAGTACAAAGAATAAGAAAAAGATCTGAAAAGACTGGAGATGTTTTTGACAAGCCCAGGTCCGGCAGACCCCGCAAGACAATTGCTTGGGAGGACCGTTTGTTGATTCGAAAATCCAAGGCCAGCCCCTTTTCCACTGCAGCAGAGCTCCACCAGGCCTGGTCACCTCAAGTCCCTGTGTCAACCAGAACAGTTTGTAGAATTCGGTCTTGAAATGGCCTCCATGGTCGAATCAGTGCACAGAAACCAGCACCAAACAAAAGGCAATTAAAAAACCGTGTGGCATTTGCCAAGGCCCACAGCCTGCTGAAAGGATGGACACTGGAAAAGTGGCAGAAGGTGGATTTCTCAGATGAATCCTCAGTTGAATTACATCACAGCCGCCGCAAATATTGCAGGAGACCTACTGGAGCCCGCATGGATCCAAGATTCACCCAGAAAACAGTTAAGTTTGGTGGCGGAAAAATCATGGTCTGGGGTTACATCCAGTATGGGGGTGTGCGAGACATTTGCAGGGTGGAAGGCAATATCAATAGCCTAAAATATCAAGAAGTATTAGCTACCTCTTACATTCCCAACCATAAAAGGGGTCAAATTTTGCAGCAGGATGGTGCTCCATCGCATACTTCTATCTCTACATCAAAGTTCCTCAAGGCGAAGAAGATCAAGGTGCTCCAGGACTGGCCAGCCCAGTCACCAGACATGAACATCATTGAGCATGTCTGGGGTAGAATGAAAGAGGAAGCATGGAAGGCAAAACCAAAGAATCTTGATGAACTCTGTGAGGCATGTAAGACTGCTTTCTTTGCTATTCCTGATGACTTCATCAACAAATTGTTTGAATCATTGTCGAACCGCATGGATGCAGTCCTTCAAGCTCATGGAAGTCATACAAGATATTAAACATGGATCTCACAGCACCACTACTTAATTCACTGACGTTATGCAACATATTTTTGTATTTGAAGTAAATTATTTGTTCAATTTTCTGTAGGCGACAAGACTTTTGTCTTGCCAAAATCTGACCTTTCTGTGTTCATTAAATGATCATTCTTTCTTCAGTGAAGCAAATTTATTTTAGTATATTGAGCATAATTTGGGAGGGTTTTAGCTTTCATATGAGACATTTCTAAAACCAATCGATTAATTTAAAGTCAGGTTATAAGCTTTTGTTTCTACAAAATGGATAAGCGACAAGACTTTTGTCAGGGACTGTACTCAGTAAGTTCCAAACTAAAGGCAGAAACATAGGGAATCAGTCTTTTAAATAGCTGCATTGACTTCATTACTTCACCATACCTGGCGTAAATTGAAGCAGGAACCTTTAAGGTCAAAGGTAAATGAGTAATAACCAGTCGGCATAATTAACAACAAGATAATGCCTTCCTCCTCCCTCTTCTCCTCTCTCCTGTTCTGATGGCTCCACAAAGCTAAGCCATAATAATGACACAATTCTCATTCCAGCCACAAAGGGAATTTCTTTTGGCCGGCTTGAATGATAATGAACATTTGGCCAATTTCTCTTATTATCAGGCCCAGGCTCGCTGCATGGTGTAAGATTCAGAAGGCCTCATCAGGGTAAAACCAGCCTCTTAATAGACCAGGGCTTAAGATAGAGATGATGGCATTTAAACACATACAGAGCAGAGAGTGTATAGAGTATCAACAGAGTCAAACCTCAAATGTAGATGGACAATGTTTTGGACCACTCCTGGATGAATTAGGAATTACACTGGTACTATTTAACAGGTGTTTTTCTGAAAATGTGAGACAGACATTTGGATGTTATTCTGAAGAATTTCTAAAGTAAAATGTCTCCACTGAGGGAAAGGCATATGGTCTGTGAACATTTGGTTAGTCAATGTTCTGCAGATGTCTTTTCAAAAGTTGCTTCATTTAAAGGCGTGCATTTGATTTTTCACATGTGTTTGAGCACAATTTGTCTTTCCCTTGTCCAGATATATTGTAGCTCTTGAAGTCAAAATAAGTCTGCTGTGTAATGTCTGTCTCTAATTAGGAAGCATTTTCTTGTCCAATAATCGGGAAGAGTGTGTTAGCATGCAGATGAAAAAAACAAAACAAAAACCAAAACACTACGGTTATCTATAGAGCAATGGCATAAGGAGTACAAACTTGAGCTTTGAACAACAACAATACATTGCTCATGCAAAAAATGTATCTGTATAGGCTAATTTGCTTGAAAAACTACAAATACAACACTATCCTAGCAAACAATTTTGTTTTGTTAGTTCGTTAGTTAGTTCGTGTTTTTTTTTTTTTATAGCACTGATTAACACTTTCTTCTCTCCCCGCTCTTCTCTCAGCTTTCCTCCTCCCTATTCGTCTTTCACTCTCCACAGGGGGTGTGGTATCATATTTTGATTCCATCATTAAGTGAACCCGGGTTAAAAGTATATCACAGATTGAACCCGGGTTCAATTTACTGCTATTTTATTTTGAACCCCCTTATCATATTTTGAATCCCCATTAATTTCTATCAGATTTTAAGTTTTATGTTATATATATGATTATTATTTGATTTTTCATTATATGTATATAGATGATAAAAACATTTTGTTCATTTTTTGTAAAAACAATATATATATATAATTAAGATTTTAGTTAGTCATGTCATATTTTAATACATGTAACTTATAAGATTCTATAATATGAAATGATGATGAGAAGAAATGACTTATGATTATTATTGGATTTTATATTATATATATATGTGATAATACATTTGGGTAATTTTTTAAAGTGTAATTATGATTTTAGTTAGTCATTTCATATTTTAAAACATATAACTTTTAAGAACCTGGCAAATTGAGTAGCTTTCAAAATTTACTATGATTATGGCTTTCAAAGACATGAAAGATGTCTTTGTACTGAGTTGGTTAAACAAGAGAGAACGTGTGTGACTGGATGCAAGACAACGCTGACATAGTTGAAAACCTCTCCGACCAAGACAACTACCTGGACAACAGCGACATGAGACACAACAAGACCTGGGCATCAGAAGTTGAAATTTTTGCTGCTGCCACCCTACTGAACACGACAATTTGGACTTACTCCCCCTATGGAAAGAAACAAGGTATGCAGACCTACAGATGGCAGAAGTTTGCGCCAACAGAAGGAACAACCTCCTTCCTCCCAACAGACAAGGCCATATACATCTCCAACATGGGTGCCCACTACGAACCTGTAACTTCAATGTAAATGTATTGTATTCATGCTAATTGATATGTCTACATACTGTACTGTATGTAGATCTGATCTGTGGTGATATATGAATGTATGATAAATGCATATGTTTCATGTTGATGATTTTGTGATGAGTGACTGTGTGTGATGAATGTTTATCATGTTGATGATTTGGGGATGAGTGCATGTGAATGTATGTCAACATGTCTTTTTTACGATACTGATTTTGGGATGAATGTGTGTGAAGACATGTTTTTTTATATGCATATATACTTTTATATATTGTTGTTTTCTGATCTGTTTGTAGAATTTTGTACTAAATAAAATGTTATGAAGGACGAATAAAGAATATAAAACTGTATGTTGCTTTTTTCCATTATAAAAGGTCATTAAACACATTAAAATTGCACATTATTTTCATGATCATTAAGTTTACTTTTATTTTACCTCAGACATATTTTGTTAATATTTGATATTAACAAAACTTTATCATTGAATAATGTATAGGGGTTCAATATATGATAGGGGGGTTCAATCTACCACTATCATATGTTGAATCCGGGTTCGATCTATGATGGGGTTCAATATATGATCTCACACCGGTTCTGGATTGGGTGTGGATTCATTAAGTTACAGCATAAATATATCAAGTATAGACATATTCACAGCATAAATATATACAATACAAAAGCAATTAAAGAAATTATAGTTTAAAAAAATAAGTCTGTATCTTGGTTATATGATCACATGACGTATTTTCTCATCCATTATGGGCCTTAGATGCATACTGACCAGTTCACACAGTGCTGGGAAATCCATTGTCAGACTACTCCCATATCAGGACTCAAAAAAATCTATGCATTTGAAAGAGTTATAAAACAATCCATCTGCTCATTGCATTTAAGAATCCCCCACTTATACAAATATGGTAAACAGTGTTCCCCTACATGTTGTGTTTCGGTTCAGTGTCTCCAGAGCCTTGATATTTGTGCTTTGCTTTGCTGTGAGCAAACGAGATAAACGGGGGACAACAAAGCACCAGGGCCGTGGTGTTCAAACAAGGTCGCCAATTAAATGTGTCTGAGCCCACTCAATACATGCCCTCCATATTCACCAGCTCTCCATGGAGACCTGCACTTGCATTGTCTAAACCGGGAGAATCCTCAGAGGGTGGGGGGAGGGTTTCAAGTTTATACAAGGGTTGAGAAGAGATTTTCATGAAGGCAACAAGTATGACCCCACTTTGAAGCAGGGCCGCGTTTATCTTTGAAAAAGATGGGTCATGTGCGTACGAGGGCAGCCAGGGGGGTCAGCAGAGTGCCAGTGAGATGGCCAATAGCATAGTAGGACTGTGAAGAAGGGACCTGGACAAAGCCTGGCCTTCTTTTAGTGCTCCCCGCTCACACCTCCTCTTCTGTGGGAGACTGGCTGAATTTGCCTCAACAGGATAATATCTCGGTCAGTGCTGGGCCAATCATTTATCTAAACAAAACATGCAGAGGGAGGCCGAGACAGAAGCTGAGAAGCTGCAGGTGAGAACCTAGTTTCCACAGTATCTATCCACAAATGTTGTAAAAGAGTTATTTTTGAGTTTACTGAAAGAATACTGCATATAGTTTGCATACATACTGGTACTGGCAATGTTTAATATACACAATATACAAAATGGGTGTCATGTCCAAAGATACATTGGTAGTATGGAATGTTTATCTTGCAGATAGAAGTACCAACCCTACTAAAAAGATGATTAAGCCTTTAGAAACAGTAAAATTGTGTTTTTTTTCTTGACATTTTCTTTGTGGAAATCTTGCGGCCAGTTTGGACCTCTGTCCAATGTGTATACTCACCAAAAAATACTTTTCTGGAAAATATTTATAATAGATATAATGCAGACTAACTGGCCAAAATTACTTACAACCTCTTAGAGCTGACATGAGGTCTATAAAAAGATTGGAATCCATTAGGACTAGAACAGTTTCCTCATCCTCAGTTTTAGCATCTTGACCTGACTACTTTGACTGGAGTAAACCGCAGCTTCTCCTTCCTACTCCTGTGCTTCTTTGCACTATGTTTTACTGTTTGGGGGAGTCTCATTGACTTTAAACGTGCACACTCTTGTGCTAATATTAGACACAATAAACAGACAGAACATGCAACACTCTCTCTGGTGGCCTCACCTCTCTGAAAGATCTAATTTGTTGAGTTTTTATGAAGATATTTCACAAAGAGTCTTTAAAGCAGCATCAATTCCCCAGCCGTTGAGCAGTTATGCTGTGGAACTGCTGAAATATTCTCTGCTCTTTCAATCACATCAAAGAGGCCTTTTTATCTCGCCTCTGGCCATGTGTTTAAGCCGTGCATGGCTGGGACAGACTGGTGTCACAGGAGGAGCACTCTCAAGTGGGCTGCACTGTGATGGTCCTGCTCACAGGTACAGTTAAGTTAGATTTACTATCATGTGCCAAGGCATCTCTTGATCATTATGTAATATTGTTTCAAATATTGTTTTGCCTATTTACGCTGTTTGGAAAGTTTCTATTATGAGACATAGAGCGACTTGGACAAACAGACAGACAGATGAGAGTGAAGTGAATATTTTATATATTAACTGAAATGTTTTAGGAGCAGCACTCAGTGCAGCCTGGTTCCTGTTTGTACACAGGCAGGGCACAGGCGCTTGAGCCCACCTAAGAACAGGTGATCCTTCACAGATGGAGGAGGCTGAGCCCATGGGACTTCTCGCTCTATCGTTTGAATCTTTGCCTCATAAATCTTTTATAAAGGATGTCAGTTTTGCTTATGCAGAGGGGAGGCAAATGCCCCAGTCTGTAAAAAAGGCTTGGTGAGCTTTATTCAGCTGTGCTGCTCTTTGGAAGTACCCAACTAATCTTAAGCATAATTGGCCGTGAGTTCTCGCTCTAACATACTTAACATGTGTTAGTGAATATTTGCCATTCCAGTGGCACTGAACATTCACATGCAAATGGCCATGAGCTTTTGTAGCCTATTCAAATCCTCCTTTACAGAGGCTCTCTCATTCATTTGGTTGATTTGTAGGCTACAGTGTCTCATTATGCAGAGTGAGTAAAGTGTAAATGCACACATGTGCAGAGACAAACACAACAGAAAAGATCTTATTCTAGAAGCTTGACAAAGTCTGATCGCTGCGGCATCCCCAATAATTTGCTCCAGTTTAAACTGCCTGTTGCTTTGTAATTCTTTTTGTTTAACCAACTGTTTACTGTGGAGGAGATGAGTCAATAATGATCTTTTATTGTGCTCCTAATGAGTAATTAGCTGACAGATTAGCCCATGTAGTCCAACCAGGTGTCTATGTTCATAATGTTAGTGTCAAGAGACTGCAGTGTTCTCCAGATATGATTAGGTACAAGTTGTTTTGTTGAGATAAAATCTTGTGTCAGAGTAAGATTGCACATTTAGTGATATGCTTATTTTACAGTGTTTTACATGTAAAATGTAATGTATTATTGATGCAAATTGTATATGGTGTGGACCACTAAGAATACCTAAATGTAGAACCAATGAATAGAATACAAATAAATTTACATTATCTGGTCCACTCAGACTCTTCAAAATGTGGATTTACCACTGCATATCATCACTGCATTCAAGACATGTACGGCTCTATTGAGTAGAACTGTAGTCCTGTACAAACCTCTGCTCCTTATGAAAACTCCAAATTCACGTGCCTGTATCTATCGTTATGCATGAATCACTCTAGAATAGTGCCGTAGGCTCAGGTAAAGTATAGGTGATTATGTACAATAAAATGAGGCAACACAAGGTACTAGTTGCCAATATTTGTGCACAACTGAACTAAATGTTATTGTTTAACCTGTTTGTCCTTGTAGCAAGCTTGTGTAGCAGGCATATAGATACAGTAGATATTAAAAGGCGAAAAATAGGCTTTTTTCAGTAGTATTCTTCTCAGATATTTACCAGATCAGGCTCATATTACATGATATACTTAAATATTGATTGATTATTCATTATATCAACAGACAAAAAATAAGAAAGAATGGTGTGTGACTCAATGCACACACCAAGATGGGTGGGTGCATGTTAGATTTTAAGACACTGACCTCTGACACCAATTTAAAAAAGCATGTAGAGAGTTTTCCAGATGATTTGTTATCAATTCAATTCACCTTTATTGTTATTGTACAAGTCTATGAAATTTGCTTTAAACCATGTTATAATGCTGTTACCGCCTGGAAATCATACCAGGAGTTGTGTTTTGTTTTACTCACATGAGTTTGAGTAACCTTTTATTATTAGTCTGTTTACATCACCAAAGCTCAATGCTGTGTTCCACCTTGTGATGTCATGAAGTGATTGTTTTCAAGTTTACAGCTACCTTTTACCTAGGGCTGAACGATTTTAAGAAAAAATTGAATTGCGATTTTTCTGGCAAAAATTGCGATTTCGATTTTATCCACGATTTTTTTCAGTGCACATGAATATTTACAAGCATCAGAGAAACTTGCATCATACCATTCAAACACTAAATTCCATAACTGTAATGCAAGAATGAAAACGCATGTGGCTCTTTCATCGTTCTGTCGTGGCTCCCTGTGACTTTAGAAAATAATAATGAGTATTTAATTACATTGTATTTTTATTTTAGTTTGTTCGTTTTTTAAATGTAAATCTAAAATTGTAGATAATGGTAATCTTGTAACATTTAAATAAAACGTTTTTAATATTTTTGTCGCTCAAAACATGCGTCAAAGCCGAGACTGGTACACAATGTACACGCGATAAAATGATGACAGAACGCAGAAGCAGACGCATTTTTGGTTCTGCGGGTGGATGATTTAAGTTTGGCTTTTTATTTCCTACGAGGAGGACTCAAATAATAATGTGTTTAATGCAGCTTTGCGCACATTTGTTTACGTTATACAGAAGTGAAACTTAAAACCACATGGCTCATTTGCATAAACTAGAAGCGCTGTCAGCTTCTGTCGGACTAAAGGGCAGGACTCAGTGGAATATGCGTGTTCTTTCTGTGACTGAGGGATGTTCTGCCTATGGTGAGTCTGTTCTGTGCTTCTATCGCGTTGGAGATGTTCATGTTAAACTTTTCAGAGATTATACGTGTGCAGGTCGTACGTGTGCAGCGCAATTCTTTATTTCACTCATGCACTTTATTTATGTTGCTACTGTTGTGATGAAGAGACTGAAAGGTGTAAATAATTATCTTAAGACTCGCGTTAAGAGCTGTAGTGGAGTTGCCGACCCCTGCACTAGACGTTTCACTGGACTTTCTCGCCGTGCACTCGTCATGCAAATGCGCGTATGGCGGTATAAATTGGTCGTGTTTCCACTGGATGTGGCAACTTTAGCACGACGTGTTTTGCACAGCACCTGTTTCTGATGTTCGTCTGCAGCCTCAAACCCGAAATACAGAAAAATGACCGACGTGCTGTTTTAGTTTGGGTTCAAAACCCCAGACTAAAGCCATTTCTGAAACTGATGACCAGGTACACTGATTGGAATCGAGAACACGTGATTTGTGCTGCCGCTTCTGATTGGTGAGCTGGAGTCGAGAACACGTGACCTGTGCTGCCGCTTCTGATTGGTGAGCTCAGCAGCGCGGCAGGGAGGCGACGTACATGTGTGAAATAGTTGACGAAACAAAACCTGGGTCAGTTAGGAGCGCTGCAAAAAACCGTGGCTTTAAACGATCCCAAAATCGTGTTGTCTGAGATCGCGATTTTCGGTCTAAAACGATAGATCGTTCAGCCCTACTTTTACCTTTTGTTCAGTAAAGATTGGCAACTAGAGGACTAAAATCATCCAGATGATTCCAGTGAAGGTGTATGGAGTTTAAAACACAAGGGAACACTTCCAATATTACCACATGACATCACAAGGTGGAACAGTGAGTTTTTGTTTGAGAGAAGAACAAATATGCAGGATTTGTGTGTTAGAAACGTATGACTGAAACAAAACACAACTCCAGGTTTGTTTTTGATGAGGGAAAAACATTCTAACATAGATCAGAAAATAGTGTAATATGGGCCCTTTAAAATAAGATACTACACATACTATAGTGGCGTTTTCCTCCCTGACTGTTGACTACATCACTTTGATTGGAGAACACCAGCGAAGACTCTAGGGAACAACAGTAGTTTGCTGTGATCAAACTTTGGGGAATAACACATATTTTTCCCCATTCAAACCTCAGCGCTCACTAATACATCTTTTTCAGTGTCAGGTCGAAGGCAGAGACTGAGTAAATGACTATTGATTGGGTAGCCGCGGGGCTGGCTTCATGGCATGCTAACTGCTAGTCTGACTGAGTTGCTATTATAAACGCTGGCTAACATGTTGCGCACGACCCCAGGTAAGAGCTGGACCCTGACAAATGCTTGTTGCCTGCCCAGTCCATTATCTCTGGGGAGGAGGCTGACCACTGAGCCCTTTTGTTAATATGCACGGAGATGCTTATCAGTTCAAATTAAGAGTGGACCCTCCCAGACACACAGGGATGTAATTGTTTGTGACAGACTTCTGCCCCACTGCCCTGAACCCTCCAGAGAGGATATGAATGCAGTCCTCCAGACAGGCGGAGGGCGAGGACTCACTGGAGAGCCCGGTCACACGCTTGCCTCCTCAGATTGCGCTTGTCTTGTCTGGAGGTCAAGTACTTTGCCTAAAACTGCGATGTGATACCTGATCAGAATGGTTAGATTAATCTGTGAGATTTCATTAAACGGATATGATTTTTTTGCTGTCTAATTTTGGACAAGATTGGCAGTGTGTCATATAGGCTCTCAGTAGATAAATATAAATAGTATTTGGAGACATTTAAGCTTTATGTTATTTAAACAGAGACAGTGAATATTCCTACAGCTAAATGGACACTGGATTGACTTCAAGCATTTAATGAGGTGATTAAGGCTAACTGATGAAGAGAAAACAACTAACTGCAGTGAACCGTGCTAATTTTATAATACATTATTGCATTTTTCAATTTAGATGCTTAATTGTCATTATACCAAAGAAAACATAATTTTTAGTACGCTAGCAGGGTACAAATTCAAAATTAATCATGTTAACTCATTACTGTCGCATTAATGCATCAATTACTCAATTACTATTTTGTTGTACATTAATGCAGACGACTTATATCATTCAAAAATCCTGGGTCAAAGATAACTGCTGCTGTCTGGCCTTGAGTGTCCTTATATTAATCAAACTTGGTTTTCAATAAAATTTTATTTGGTCCTATTTAAACTAAAAACCATAACTAAAAATGACTTTAAATATTTATTTAAAGGTGCTAGTTTCTATGGATACGTCATTGCTCTGCCTGAAATGTTCCACAGTATGACATTAAACAGCTATACTTTACATTTATTAAATTACAGGTGGTTTTAGAGCTCAAAAATACTTAGAAAAACAGGCATTCTGATTGTGAGTGGGGTTGCCTCTCCACAGATCTGACCTGTAGGTCTGGTTTGGTCTCCATGGAGATAGAAAGGTGTAATGCCATACTGTGAAACACTCCAGACGAAGCAATAACATCTCCATGGAGACACAAACAGTACCAATCTTTAATTATTGCCATTTCTGAACACATGCTTTTACTCACAGATGATTGGCTGTGGATCTTTTGATTAAAACACTCAAGCTGATCACTGACGATTAGAAATGACTGCGTCCCAATAAAAGCCTTAGAAATACAGTGTTAATGGTTTGATTTTTTAGCCCTAAATTCCTGTTCCAGACCTGGTTTATATGTAGAGCATGAATACTTTTGAATCATAGACCCAAACTCACTAAGCTCGTCATTCTAATAACATCCAGCTTTATTACATCTTTTTTTTTTTTTTTTTACGTCAGAATAAATGTACTTCAACTGCTTCTGGCCAAACAATTCATGAGGAACAAAATGAAAAATTACATATAATTTTCATGACATGTTTATGCATTAGGCAGACTCGGTGGGGCAAATAAATTGTCAGAACTGTGTGTGAGTTTGAATGCTTCTGATTTGGGGCTCTCATTACACCACCAGAGCCACTGAATAAAACATTATGTATTTAACAAGTGACCCTTATGAATGCCAATGTCTATTAATCTTCCAGCGCTCACACACTTCCTCCATGGGAAAACATGATGTGGTCTGTAATGTGTTTGAGTCATTTGAATCAAAGTTCTCTCCGTCCATGGCTATGTATGTGTATGTATGTATATGTGTGTATGTATGTATGTATGTATGCAATAATTACATTACATTTAGTGAATAATCTGCCCAATGAATGACTCAGTGGACATTAAAATAGCCACCCTCTGACAACCCATCTGTTGGCTTCACTTTAAGCTTGTCACGATAACAAATTTAAATATAGACAAAGTATAGACAAATTTAAATATAGACAATAAACGATAATACTGAAACAAATTTATGCCACTAACACAAAAACCCAAGAGCAGATTTATGCACAAAAACTATTCTAAATCTATAATCTTGTTAAAAAAATCACCCCAAACTCCCCAGTAGTGCAAAGACAAATATTGTTCCATCTGTCATGTATTGAACGATAAGTTGATATAGTAATAATATTGACGGAACTACTTCACTTTTTACTGCCTCTTAATTTCTGTGATATCATGTGGTGGTAGTTTTCAAGTTAACAGCTATCTTTTACTGTTTTTTTTAAGTAGAGATTGGAAATTCTAGGCCTAAAATCATCCAAAATATTCTAGTGAAGGTGTATGGAGTTTAAAAACACAATGAAGCACTTCCTGTACTACCACATGACATCACAAGGTGGAACAGGGTATTTTCTGTTTGAGAGAAGAACGCAGCCAAGAACACAGCCAAAATATGCAGGGTTTGTGTGTAAAAATACGTGAATGAAACAAAAATTAAACAAAAATGATTGCTCCATCTGTCATGTATTGAACGATAAGTCCATATAATAATTATTGTGACAGGCCTACTTCACTTTTTACTTCCTCTTAATTTCTATACTGCGTTTGCCCATATTTACGAACAAGCAGAGCTATACTTAAGCATGGCACCTCCACAGATTTAACAGGGTTGCCATAGAATTACAATGAAGCGAAACAGCAGGATATCACATTGGGGACAACAATATGACAGACACAATATGACAACTCCTCCATAATGCACACCACCTCACCGCTAGCCTGGCATTCAGAGTATACTACTATTGATATGCTAATGAGTAGTATTATTCGTCATGGCGCACTGTTCTTAAGAAAATGCTATCTTTACTTGCATACCAGAAAGAACAGCATCTCTTCTCCTTGGCTGTGTTTGTTCAAGCTGTGTGTGTATTTGGGCCATATGGCTGGGCGTAGTATCAAGCTGTTTAGCAGAACATGAAAAACAAAAGTGCGATACCTAGAGACACCATTAAGGCTCTTTAGGGGCGCATGCAAAGTTTTTACCAGCTTTGACAGGAGCTGACAGTAAAAGGGTGAACACAAAAGAAAAGCTATACTACTCTTTGGTCCCCTTGGCTCCCCTGATGAAACAGAAGATTTAGATTTCAGTTACATTCGAGGCATTTAAATTTGTACTCCCACCCAGTATTATCCACATAACTGGAACACATGCAAATCTAGAAATTACTCCCTTACTCCAATTATGATGGGGTTTTAAAGAGCCCATATTACTGTAATTTCTGACGGGTATAATAATGTTCTATCCTCATCATAAGCATACCTGGAGTTGTTTTTATTTCATTCACACGTTTAGCACACAAACCCTGGTTATTTAGGCTGAGTTCTTCTTTCAAACTGAAAACTTGAAAACTCCTGTCCACCTTGTGATGTCACGTGGTAATACAGAAAATGTGCCACTGTGTTTTTAAACTCCAATACACCTTCATTAGAATCATCTGGATGATTTCAGTCTTAGAATTACCAATCTTTACTGAACAAAAGGTAAACGGTAGCTGTTAACTTGAAAACAACCGCTTCATGACATCACAAGAGGATTTTCAGCTTCGTGGATGATGACAGCCTTAAAATCCAGGATTACCCAAACCAAATGTGTGCATGAAACAAAACACAACTTGTCATATGTTTTTGAGGAGGTGACATCATTCTTATATGGCTTAAAACTCACAAGAGTCAATTTTGCGCAAGATAGGACCTTTAAACAGTAGTTCCGAGCAATATCTAAAATAATTTAAAAAAATGTGAAGAAAATACATTTCACACATAATTAGCACAGGCAATTCAAGCTAATTACCCTGAAATGTAGTATAGTTTTACAAATAAAAGTACATATGTTTCAACGGTGGTCAACTGGATATTATTTGCGATCAAAACGTTTTGTTTCAGTTCCAATTCATGATCACAAAAACCATGACCAGATAAAAACCATCTCTACTTTGAACCACTCCTGAATCAATGTGGGATTATACTGACTCATTTACAAATAAAACGGTGCCATATATGATCAGTTTGTTAATATTTTTCAAGATAATGTTTACAACAGCAAACCAACCAAGATACTTAAAAAAACCTATGATATAGTAAGACTGTCAAATATTTTAATGCATTCTCAAATGACAACTGAAAGTATTTTTGATTCTTCACGTGCCATTTGCCGATGCTCAGCCTTCTGGTTACACAAACGCACACGCATGCACAAAAGCAGCGTTCCGACAGCAAGATCTGAAACCAATTTAATACCTGTCATGTCCCCATTAAGTTGCGAGCGTTAATTACACCTTATAAAAAGCCTGTCATGTTTCATAATCCCACAAGCAGCAACAATTCCAACTCAATCAAGCACTAAGATCTGCAGCAGCATGAGCACCCTGACAATGGCTAATGGAAAGACGGTCCGCTGCCTGTCAAGTGAAGAGGATGAAAAGTGACAAGAAATAAATATAAAATGGAAAAAAAGCATGAATAGTAATACAAGCCACATGCATTATACTTTTTGTAATATAATGTGTAACTGAATAGTGGAGTTGTGTTTTGTTTCTTTCACACATACTGAACACAAATCCTGCATATTTAGGCTGAGTTCTTCACTCAAACAGAAAACACTTTGTTCCACCTTTTGATGTCAAGTTGTAATACAGGAATTGTGCCACTGTGTTTTAAAACTCTATGCAAATTCACTAGAATCATTTGAATAATTTCAGCCCTGCAATTTCCAATCTCTGCTGAAATAAAGATAAAGGGTAGCTGTTAAATTGAAAACTACCTCTTCATGACATCACAAGGTGGAACAGAGCATTTTGAGCTTTGGAAATGTAGACAGACTAAATAACGACTAGATAAAGGATTACACAAACAGGAGCATGAATGAAACAAAACACATCTCCAGGTATGGTTTTGAGGAGGTAACAACATTGTAACATGGCTTAAGGCAACAATATAGGCCCTTTAAAGATCCACCATGTAACTTTTACTTGTAGAGGGTTCGCCACCTCCTTGTTTGTTATTGCTTTGCGTGATTGTTCTCCATGAGAACAAGCAGGTCAGATCTGTGGAGAGGAGAGACCTCATTTAAGAGCTACTGTTGTTGAATTTATGATAAGAATGGAATTGATAGGCAGTTTTAATAATATAGCCTACTGTGCTACCCTTTTTTTATTTTGACATTTTTATCCCCCATTGATCACCAATTTCAGACATATTTATGGTTGTCGATCTTTACGTGCCCTTCATGCTTTGGTGCCTTGTTCTGTTGGCTAGCTGGTGCCAGAGGACAAGTGGCGTGGAGCGGGTGGTTGAAATTCCCCTCACGTCTGGCCTGCTGCCGTGGTGGGTGTACCGCTGAGAAGTACACTATACAAGTACACATGGCTGACCCACGCGCTTCCTCTCTCTTCATTAGCTTGCTGTTTGGCGTTCAGCCTTAACCACCATCTCCTCCCACACAAGTCCGTTTATTTTCTTTGTGTCTCCGTTGTTACTTACTGCATACTTCCCTTTGGGGAAGTGAGCAGCCTTGACTGTGGCTGCAGGGGAGTGGACTCAACAACATGGACTGTGCAGGGTGGGTCGAGCTTGACTAGTACATTGTTCATAATATAATTAAAATATATTTTTCTAGATTGTTACATTTTTGTTAGAATTCAATTTACTGCGTTGTATGCTTCTGATTAGTGTTTTCCTTGACAATGAATATGTTAAGCTCTGAAAAAAATCAATGATAAAATGTCTATCTGATGAGCCATAATGCAGCAAAATGGATATTCATTGGTCCAAAGGAGAGGGGAGTCATATGTTAATATTACACTATTTCATGGTCTATGTTATAATGTTGTTTCCTCATCACAAACACACATTGTTTCATTCACACACGTTTAACACACAAACCTTGCATATAGAGAGTTCTTCTCTCAAACGGAAAACACTCAGTTCCACCTTGTGATGTCATGTGGTAATACCATAGACTGTATAATAATGGACATAGCTAACCCGCCGTGTTCCAAGTAGGAAGCGAGCATACACGTTGCG
Source organism: Taenioides sp. WSHXM2023 (assembly GCA_029959045.1). Taxonomy (NCBI): domain Eukaryota; kingdom Metazoa; phylum Chordata; class Actinopteri; order Gobiiformes; family Gobiidae; genus Taenioides; species Taenioides sp. WSHXM2023. The sequence continues at coordinate 34,264,423 of CM057087.1, forward strand.
GGTGACGTCACACTTGCTTAGTCCACGTCTTATATAGTCTATGGTTAATACAGGAAGTGTTCCACTGGGTTTTTAAATTCCATACGCCTTCACTAGAACCATTTGGATATTTTCAGCTTTGCACTTGCCAATCTGTACTGAACAAAAAGTAAAAGGTAGCTGTTAACTTGAAAACTACTGCTTCATGACATCACAAGGTAGAACAGAGCATTGGAGATGTAGAAAATAACTAACAATAAACGATTACTCAGACACGTGTGAATGTGAAAGGTATGTTTTAAAGGAGGTAACAGCATTCTAACATGGCTAAAAGCTCACACGAGTCAATTTTGCTTAATATAGGACCTTTAATGAATAAGACTTCTGGTTGTGTTGGGTATATTAGCTGTGTGTAGAACAGGTTACTGTGCACTTTCAGAACAGAGAATCATAATAGCTGATGAAATCTACAGCACATAATGGACATTTTATTGGAGAGTAGTACTGCAAAAAACAAACAGCCTATTTTTAAAGCAATCACATTGTTTGGACGTTGACCTTATCCACACGCAATGGTTTCCCCTCTCTGCATTTGTAAAGCAGACTCCGAGGGCGAGAGGGACAAAGCTGGGAAGGTCAGTAAATGTGAAGTGCATGCAGGCAGAAAAATGAAGCGAATCAGACCGAACACCAGGGTTTATCACCTGGATGTGACCTGTCCGTAGCCTCCCAGCCAGAACTGTAATAGGTTAGAGTGTAAGTGGCTGTCAGGTTGACGTCTTTGGGAAGAGGACACAGACAGGACACTACACACTGGGTACACACACCAGTACAACTCAACACTGACTCAAGCTGTTTTGAGGCTAAATATACCAACATTTGAACTAAAATTACTTCAGTGTAATACCACATACACACGCTGTGATAAAAAGACATACCAGACCATATCTCTGAAAATCTTTAAATGTTCAAGTGAATTTGAATGAATCAGAATTTATATTATTCGAGGGATTACTGGATGAATGAAAGATTACATAGACATGGAATTTATATGCTTAAAAATGACACCCACATACGGCCAAGTGATGAAAACTGACCCCAGGTATGTGCTTTTGTCTTTATGACCAAAAAAATACATAATATTATAGGCCATTTTGTTGTGCAAGTCAGTTTGTTCAGGTGAAAGAACATCATTTATGTCTTATTTATTTTATCATTTATATATTAAGGTTTTGCAGTTGTTTCCTAAAACACTGGACTAATCTGTTCATTTTTCTCTTTTCTCTCTTTTTAGGTAAGTTCCCTGAGCTCCTCTGTGAAGTAACTCTGCTGAATTTAAGTACCTGTTCCATGGGTCCCATAGAGAGAAAGAGTTATCAAAATGGGCATCAGTAAGGCAAGTGCAACATCTATGATTGGAAGCACAGTGCATTGTTCTGCCTGAGTTACAGTTTAATATCATTTTGTATGTGTAAAAATAATCCTGATTGTTGGTGAGTATATGTAAACATTTTCACTCTCTTTTATTGTTATTGTTGTTCTTTCCTTTTGGCTCTCTCTCTGTCTGTTTATCTGTTTATCTGTTTATCTGTTTATTGACTATGGCACCAGCACAAATATTATACTGGCTCGTTTTCTTATATGGCTAGATTTGTCTATGACATATATGCTGATTTACAGCTTTACTAATATACAGGCGTGGCTCCAATCACCATACAGAGAGAGACACAGAACATTAGCCACTCTGCCTCTGTGCAGTCCTTGACTCTAATCTCAACTGCATAGGTGGTAGCACACACATTTTGCTGTGGTATTGGTGGAACTGTATTATTTGACCCATAGTATTATCTGCTTGCAGAATCTGACAAGTCCCTTATATTTTTTAATGTATCCCACTGTGGGCTGGAGCTAATTGGAGCTTACGTGTACCAAAAGAGAAGTCAAAAGTGTTTAATCTCTTTGTTAAAAATGTAGCACAAAAATAGCATTTTGTGAAAGCATTTGACAGTCCACTGGAGAAGAGAAAAAGAGAGAGCTATTTTTTCCAAAACAAATTAAAAGAAAACTTTTTTTCTTAGATGTCTTTATGAGGCCTCAGGGGGGAATGCATCACTTTTATAGAGGTTATAAAGTCACATTAAAAAGTTTTGTGAATATTATACAAATCAAACTTTTCAGTCCCTCCTTTTTAATATCACTGACAAACAATAGTATAAACAAGAAAACAAAGCCATATTGAGAGATCCTTTCACTGCAGTCTGTGTGTGTGTGTGTGTGTGTGTGTGTGTGTGTGTGCGCGTGAGTGCGTGCGTGTCCGTGAGTGTGTGTGTGCGTGTGTGTGTGTGTGTGTGTGTGGATGCGTCAATAACAGGCAGACGAGAAGTGGCATTCATGCAAGGCTAGGGTCACATCTCGGGGTAGAAGTAATACTGCTAAAACCAAGGCCAATCTGTTGAGGTCCAAAAAGGGTCATTTTGGGATGAACCAAATCTCTGCTCACTATTATAGAGTTCTCTGACATTTACTGCAGAAGCCATTTTTTGGTACAACGTTGAGCGCATTTTATATGTTAAATTTTATCTTAGTGAATTGAAACTGTAATAGGCTCAGATTCTGATGTTCAAAATTAAATGTCCTTACTAAAAGTTAACTATAATTTGTTTTGCCTTTTGGGTATAGCAGAGATGGAATTGGCTTCTCATGTTAAAAACTAAGCCAACACAACACATAGAAAGGGTCTGATGTGAAATGCTTTTTAAAGGTCCTATTGATGATTCTAGTGAAGGTGTGTGGAGTTTAAAAACACAGTGGAGCACTTCCTGTATTACCACATGATGACATCACAAGATCGAGTTTTCTGTTTGAGAAAAAGAACTATGCAGAAATATGCAGGGTTTGTGCGTTAAACAATGACATTATAAATATTATAAATATTATAAATATTATAAATAGTGTAGTAGGCTCTTACATTTTTTTTTGCTCAAAACATATAGCTTCAAACTTTTAGTGGTAAACGGTATAGCTATATTGTTTAGCGCAAGCACACCGTTGTTTCCTGGCCTGGCTGTGAAGTCAGATGGCTATTTGCGACTGGATTGATCGTGATGGATTACTTGAGGGGCGGCTGGTGGTGGAGTAAGTGTCTGGAGGGGAACATGTGAACATGGCCAACAGAGCACATCATTGAGGCGATCGACCCAAAGTCCTGCGCTTAATTTGAATGTTAGGAGCTTAATGCGCAGACAAAAGAAAGGGGAACTTCTGATTTCCTACGTTTGGGTCCAATCCCCTTGAGTTGTCTCTTCAAAGTGTAGTGTTGATACTGAGTTTAGCAGCTACTGACATGAACAATGGCGCAGCACAGCTTTCACCAGAAGGACCACCTTGACAATTCAGGCTGATTGTTCTCAAATTGCAGCGGCTTGGAAGAATCACCTTTTTCTGTTTGATGTGTTAAAGTGCTTTGGATCCCACCGGGGACAGGCATCTTTTAGCCTGTCACAGATTTTTCATTCTCCAAGCTCACCTCCCCCTCTCTACAGCTTCTTTTGATTTTTGGGGTGAGTGCATACAGTTCTGTGGAAAGCGTATTGTGCTGAAGTACACGGTGGGGCATAGAAAGGGGCGTTCATCCATCTTAGGCTTTATTCATCACACTTTGTCATGTAGTTTTGCCTCCGGGGAAAATATTTGCCACTGTGATTTGGTCAGGATACTCTCTCACCCTATTTCTATCAAACTGCGCACTCAACACTTCTACTGTTCGCGATGCACAGTGGAAAAGGTTGCATTCGCAATTCTAGGGTCAGTTGCCCAGTCTGAGATGGAAACAACTGGCTGAATAACCCATAGCACGCACTTTAGAATGTGGAGCAAGCGTTTAGATATTTTTTTTAAATTACTCAAGCTAGTAAAGACTAAAGATAGACCAATATAACGGGCCGATATTTGTACTTTTTAGCTTGTTCAGCTGCAGATTTTTGTTATAATATAGCATGGTCTTGGGTCTAGTCAATAATAGAAATGATCAGGTTTGATATTTGTGAATTTACCTTTCTGATATTTCATGGCAAAATACAATAATAATAATAATAATAATAATAATAATAATAATAATAATAATAATAATAATAATTCATAGGAAAAACTGGCTCTTGCCCCTATCTGGAAGTATGACATCATTACATTCTAGACTCTGAAAACCACCAATAATTGCACTATGTAACTTTTTTTTCTATGGATATGTCATTGCTCTGCCTGGAATGTTCCACAGTGTGACATTAAACAGTTCTACCTTGCATTTATTCAATTACAGGTGGTTTTATAGCTCCAACATACATAGAAAAACAGGCATTCTGTTGCCTCTCCACAGATCTGATCAGTAACTTGGTCTGGTTTGATCTCCATGGAGATTTAATACCATACTGTGAAACATTCCAGGCGAAGCAATAAAGTCTTCACAGAGAAAAGCATTTAACGGATCCTCCACCTGAAAAGTTTTGTCTTTAATGTTTGTAGTATATAAGGGCTGTGGGTGAGTTTGTAGTACATTTAAATAACAGACACTGGTAAAAATAATAATAATTGTCCCTACATAAATATCGGCACAGCTTATTGGCCATTGGTTTCTCTGGATTATAAACAATCAGTATTGGCATCGACCATGAAAAAAGCCATATCGGTGGATCTCTTGTAAAGACGTAGTGATTGCTCAGACTGGATATTTGTGCTACAAAGTGGTACTGGCGTGAATGTTTGATGAGAAGTAAAACAATGACATTTGGTTAATGCCTCTCTGTCTGTGGGAGATGCGTTTACCATCTGGAGACTCTGAAGTCTTTGAAAGATATCTGCTTTTAAACCTCTTTCTGGGAGTTTGTCTTGGTTTTGTGGTTTGGGCAAGAACAAGTCAACACACATGTCAGAAATATGCCTGAGAAGACACAAGGGATAATGGCCAGATAAAAGCCACAATACCCAGAGACAACACTTGAGGACATAGACTCCAAACACAAGAGAGTTAAAGGTACACTACCTAACACTTCTAGTAGAGGCTCCTCCACGTGATGTCTCCATGGAAATGATATTACATTGTCTAGAATGTTCCACAGTATAGATTAAACCTATCTATAGATAAGCAGGTAATTCAGATCTGTGGGGAGTCGCGCCTATTCAAAGAAGGAATTACTCTATTTTTGAGAAACAGAAACACTTGTAATTAATAAATGCTAGATGGAAATGTTTAAAGTCATACCATGGAACATTCCAGGGAAAGCAATAGCATCTCCATGGAGACAGGCAGGTGGCAGACCCTTCACCAGTAAAGTTGCCCAGTGCACCTTTAACTGCCACTGTACACGCTCTTTTTCATTCAGTTATTCCATTTTAGAAGTTGCAACAAACCTGCATTTGTTTTCCTAACTGCACTATAGTTTTTTTTACTTTTACCACATTGAAATATATTTGCTTCCTACTTCTGTTTTACACCTACTCACACTGCACATTGAATTTGCTTGTTGAATCATTCAGATGCTTTTTTCAAACTAAATTATCTCTGTAAATATTCATCAAACTGAGACCACATTTTTTTGTTGGAAAATAATATGTTGTGGCCATTTTCTTATAGTTGAGCTCAGTATTATACACATATACAGTGTGTGGAATGTATTAAGGCTTATATACTGTATATTCTAGGGCTGTAGTCGAAATTCTTGGTCGGCTAAAGATGTGTCCTGCTGATCAATTTGTCAACTAAAAAGGGGACATGGCAAATTCTCAAAAATATAATCTAAAGCTTGTCACACTACAGGATTTTTCAGTCTTAAAGCTTTTTTACACATGCGACAAAAAGCGCAGACCACAGACACAAGGAGAATTGTATGAGATTTCAAATCTCTGAGTGCAAAGACTGCAGAAGAGACCGTATACTACAGGCAAATTGTAAGCAAACAATCTAATGCACTTGCATCACTTGAGACTACAAAATGTTCAAAGGATCACAGCATTGAACTTCTAGTTTAGATGCAAGTCAAGACTGTTATTATTATTTGTGAAATGTGCTGCTATAGTTCAGATAAATGCTTTTAATGCACAGAAGTCTGGCACCTTTTTACTTTTTAAGAAAGCTTCAATCTGGATTAATAGAGCTCTTTTGTGGACTGAGTGGCATTATTTGAGGAGGACAAATTCTAATGGATAATATGGATGAGAATGCTGCAGTTTAACTTGACAACTTTATGAGAGGTGAGTGATAAAGTTGCCTCATTATTTTTGCTATTTCCTAAGTTTATATCTTGCGCCTCCATCATTCTGTCTGTCCCTGATGCTCTGTTTTATTGACTGGTGCAGTGGTGGTGATGTTTTATGATTATGATATGAAGGAGCAGAGGAAGATATGAAAGAGGATCCAAAGTCGGGTCATGCCTGTCTGATGTCTTAGAGAATCAAATCTGGACCTAAATCTGGTAAATGATCCTGTAGTGTGTGGCAGGCTTAACCCAAACTGCACTCACAAGATTACACCTGCACCGGAGTTAATGCGAAAACAATTTATGCAGAAAAATATGACAGTTAATCTACATAAAGGTAGATTAAACAAATTAAAGAAATTTGTTTAAAATTAAACAGTTAAAGGCCTGCAGCCCTAATACATTCTATTTTATATAAAAACTACAGGAAGGCAGCCTAGAAACTCTATTTAAGAAGTGTAGTGTGAAAGTCTGAAGTTTCTCTGTCGGAAGTGAATGCATGAGGAGCTGGTTGGTCTAGACTTTTGCACAGACATCTTTCATTAATTCATTGTAGCCAGGTTTTGTGGAGCCAGTCAACTTTGTCAGTCCACTTTTCCAATAACTCCAGTTGCTTCTTCCTGCCTATGTCAATTTCCTGGGCTTACAAAGCATCCAGGAAATCCAATATTACTTATTTCTGCACCACATTTGGAGTCAACAAGGATGTTCTGCTCACAGTGGCCCAGCAGATCCAGCAGATTTGAGGCTCCTTCCATTGTGGGTGATTTTACTTTAATTAAATTATCATTACTTACACTTGCACTACTATTTCAAACTTGATACTCAATCATCAATTCTGATACCACAATGATAATAAAAACATTCTTTCTTTAGAAAATAGAATGTAATTTTCAACATTAAACTGTAGTACTTTATTTTATATTACCATGTGGCCTTATATCTGTGTACAGGTATTTTCCATATTGGTCAATAGGCATCCATCCGTCCATCCATACATCCATTTTCTTCCACTTTATCCAGACCCGGGTCGCAGGGGCAGCAGTCTGAGCAGGGAGGCCTAGACTTCACACACACTTCCTACAGCTCTTCCGGGGGATCCCGAGGCGTTCCCAGGTCGAGAGACATAGTCCCTCTAGCGTATCCTGGGTCTTCCCCGGGGCCTCCTCCCACTGGGACGTGCCCGGAACATCTTCTCAGGGAGGCATCTGAAACAGATGCTCGGGCCACCTCAGCTGGCTCCTCTCGATGTGGAGGAGCAGCGGCTCTACTCCAAGCTCCTCCCATGTGCCTGAGCTCCTCACCCTATCTCTAAGGGAGCGCCCAGCATCCCTGCGGAGGAAACTCTTTTCGACAATCTTGTTCTTTCAGTCATTAGGCATATAATAATCTGTGTGCAATCATCATATCATCTTTGCACTGTTTTCCTTATAACCTCTTGTATATTGCTAAGATATTTCTATTACTTATTTCTATTTTATTTTCTTTTTACTTGTACATATACATTTATATAATTATGCCTTATTTGACACCAGCCTCTTGCTATTTTTGCTACTTATTTAGAAGTTATATTTTTTTCTCTCTGTTATTATAATAAAATGTGATGTGTGAGCTACTGTTCCAAGTAATTTCCCTTGCGGATCAATATTGTTTGTCTAAGTGTAAGTCTAAATCTAATGTGGTCTTATACTTGTTCTGATACAGCTCAAGATCCGTCTAAAGCTACAATATCGATACCTGCTCAAATCAGTATCTAGTTTTGATACTAGCTTGAGTATCCATTAGTATCTGATTTCTGATACTTTTGACAACCCTAATTCCCATATCTACACAGATTGCAAAAGCAGTCATTTGCATTTTGGATCACAGAAAGTAAATTGACTTGACTTCCTGGTTTGTTTTAAGTGCAAAATCTGCATTGAGCTAATTTGCAAAAACATCTGCCTCTCGCTAACAAACATATGAGCTCTAGTGGTTTCACAGTCACAGCAGCTCACAACTTTTGGCCAGCTTTTCTCTGCTGTATTTGGAAAAGTTGGCTGGATATTGTGCACTTGGAGGGTCCAGACAGTCATATGCATCAGTGGAGCTTTGAATGTGACAGGAGTGCCATTACACTGGAGTGATGGTACAAAGAGAACGGCTGTAATTATGGTCTGTCAGCCCCAGCAGCACTTTCACTTATAGAATGTCCGCACACCTTAATTGAAAAACACAAGCAGATTGGCATGGCGCATTAAGACCCCTGCTGGGAGGCATCTATGTCAGGCTGTTATAGTGAAAACAATATTGGCCACAGGGGCACAGGTTTGGTTGGTAAGTGGTAAGTGTAATTAGAGTGCGTGTTATTTAAACCTGGATATAGTCAAATAAAGCAAATAAAGCAGTTAACAACTGCTGAACATTTGGAACTCAGCATGATGCTCTCTGATATTACATTGTGAATCTAAATGACAATTCTCAAATAGCAAGTCTGCAATTATTTAGATAATAGATATGTCCTCTGCAAATTGTATTTTTTTTTGGTAATTTTGAGCTTTCTGTTCTTAGATTAAAGGGCCCATATTACGCTATTTTCTGATTTATGTTATGTCGTTTCCTCATCAAAAATATACATGGAGGTGTTTTGTTTCATTCACACGTTTAACTCACAAATCCTGCATATTTAGGCTGGATTCTTCTCTCAAACAGAAAACACACTCTTCCACCTTGTGATGTCATCTGGTAATACAGGGAGTGCTTCACTGTGTTTTTAAACTCGCAATTTCACTAGAATCATTTGGATCATTTCAGACCTGGAATTACCAATCTCTACTGAACAAAAAGTAAAAGGTAGCTGTTAACTTGAAAACTACCTCTTTTCACAAGGTGGAACAGAGCATTTTGAGCTTTGGAGATGTAGACAGCTTAATAATGTGGGGCTACTCAAACAGTGTGAATGAAACAAAACACAACTCGAGGCATGTTTTTGATGAGATAACAACATTATAACATGGCTTAACACTCACAAGAGTCAATTTTGCATAATATAGGACAAAAAAATTGATAGACCCAATATGTTGCACACTGCCCTGACATCCATGACAGCCCTGAGTAATGTACCAATCTTAGTTGACAAAAACTAACTGGCACTGTCTTTTTATTAATACATGAGAATACCACTGTGACTCCTCATGAATTTGACTATGACACTGCAGCTGCTTTTGCTCTTGCCTTGGCTTATGTGACCTTATAAGAGAATACAGTATTAGCGTCATTATTTAGCTGTAGCGGACTGCCAATTATCTGCACTATACTCACACTCATCTAATGGCTTCATTCTCTATGGTGGTTATATAAATGTTTTAAGAGAACTTTAAAGTGAGCAGCTCATGGGGCGAGGAAGGTCAAGTCCATTTCTATCTCAGAGATTCTGTTTCAAATGGAGTGATAGAGCTCGCTTGGTGCAAAGAATTTTTTCTATAGCCTTTCTTTGTAGCAACTATGTATTGATAATGTGGTGGCCTATGTGGCAATAAGATACATTAAAATAACTGTCTAGTAGGGCTGAACGATGTATTGTTTTAGACCGAAAATCGCGATCTCAGACAACACGATTTTGGGATCGTTAAAGCCATGGTTTTTTGCAGGGCTCCTAACTGACCCAGGTTTTGTTTCGTCAACTATTTCACACATGTACGTTGCCTCCCTGCCGCGCTGCTGAGCTCACCAATCAGAAGCGGCAGCACAGGTCACGTGTTCTCGACTCCAGCTCACCAATCAGAAGCGGCAACACAGGTCACGTGTTCTCGACTCCAGCTCACCAATCAGAAGCGGCAGCACAGGTCACGTGTTCTCGACTCCAGCTCACCAATCAGAAGCGGCAGCACAGGTCACGTGTTCTCCACTCCAGCTCACCAATCAGAAGCGGCAGCACAGGTCACGTGTTCTCGACTCCAGCTCACCAATCAGAAGCGGCAGCACAGGTCACGTGTTCTCGACTCCAGCTCACCAATCAGAAGGGGCAGCACAGGTCACGTGTTCTCCACTCCAGCTCACCAATCAGAAGCGGCAGCACAGGTCACGTGTTCTCAACTCCAATCAGTGTAGCTGGTCATCAGTTTCAGAAATGGCTTTAGCGGGACCAGAATTGGAGTCTGGGGTTTTGAACCCAAAGAAAAACAGCACGTAGGTCATTTGGCAGTATTTCGAGTTTGAAGCTGCAGACGAACATCAGAAACAGGTGCTGTGCAAAACTTGTCGTGCTAAAGTTGCCACATCCAGTGGAAACATGACCAATTTATACCGCCATACGCGCATTTGCATTGCACTGCGAGAAAGTCCAGTAAAACATCTAGTGAAACTCGGGCCAAACAGACAATTAGAGCTTCTTTGGCCAGTGTAACTCCGTATGAAGAAGTAGCCAAACACACCGGGAGATAATGACTGCCGTAACACATTACATTGCCAAGGAAATGGTACCTGTAAACACAGTGACCAAAGAGTCGTTTCCTCCGCACGATGGATAAGAGGTATATGCTTCCCTCCCGCACATGCTTCAGTCAGGTTGCCATCCCACAGCTGTACGCAGAATGTAAAGAAAAGGTGGTGAAAGAGCTGGAAAATGTGGAGTATTATGCCACAACTACTGATCTGTGGTCAAGCAGAACGACTGAGCCGTATTTCTTTGCTCTTCTTAAGTGAAGCCATAGACGGCTCTTTTAGTTCTTCAGTTGTAAGAACTGCTGTTGCTCAAGCGCTCAATGTCCCCTGTGTATAGCATGTTTCTTTTTAATAAATAGGACTACATTTGAAATTCTTGACTTTAGTTTTCATTCTTGCATTACAGTTATGGAATTTAGTGTTTGAATGGAATTATGTAAGTTTCTGTGATGCTTGCGAATGTTCATGTGCACTGAAACTTGATTTGAAAAAAATCGTGGATGAAATCGAAATCGCTATATCTGCCAGAAAAATCGCAATTTATTTTTTTCTTAAAATCGTTCAGCCCTACTGTCTAGTTGTAATTTTATAGTAATTAAACACATCTGGGGCCTTGATTCACAATATATGCAGAGCTGATAGTTCTGTTTTGCCTGTGGGTTATTAAATGTGCTACCAGTGTTTATTCGCATCTTGTGGGATTGCAGAGCATTTCTGTTTACACATTTGCTTCACACCTGCAAAAACCCAGTAGTCTGCAAAACGCACTTAAAGCTCCTGTAATATGCTTTTAACTTTGCCTTATGGAATTAACACTAGCAGGTGTGCTACTATGGAGCAGTTTTTATGTGTTACCAATTGATATTTATGGAGAGTGTAGTACCTTTAGGAAAAAAATGTATACATGTTTTCTTCAATTATGTCCTTATGCCGTACTTGACGAAAAACATTTGCATATATTCCTCTGTTTTAGAACACCAAAGTAAAAAAGGAACACTTTATGAAACGTAACATTAAGTTACACTTTATTGTCCCTGCATTTGACCCATCCTTCAGTTCTACCAGGACAACCTGCCAGGAGCGGAATGTTGAATATAATGGAGTAGTTATTACATTGGTAGGGGTGGGACGAGACAGAATTTTCACGAGACGAGACAAGACATGAGATTTTGAAATGATTTACAATAATCTGATCTGGTTATAAAAATGACCAAATTAAGTCATTTTCATCATCTGCTTTTAATATCCTAAATGCATTGTACGCTATTTAACCACCTGTGTAAATCCCCACATGCATCACTACAGATTATTACACTTCATTTTTATTATTTAAATTATTAGACTAAAATTGGGCCTGTTCCTCTGTTCTGTGTCACTCCAGCTCCACCCCTTCTCCCCCACTGCTGCTGTTCTACACAGGCTCGGTGCAAAGGGACACAGACAGAGGAGGAGCGCTTCTCTCTCCTCTTTCTTACTTTTAACAAAGTTATGGATGAAGAAAGCCAAAATATCTCTTTGGATCTTTTCCAAACAATGGTTAAGTGTGGAAAACACTGCATGCTCCGTGCTGTCCACGGGTGAATTGCATACATATATTACATATATATATATTACATACATATATTTGATCATATTATTTTGCAATCTTTTTCTACCAACTTTAGCACTGTTTATCTGCGCCAATATTGGTCCTATCTCTACAAAATAAAAACTGGGACGGAGTTTAAAGTGTGCTCTGTCTGAATATGTCTCTGTGTGCAGGGGTCTTTTAGCTACAGCTGCTCAAAGACACGCAACTTTCCAGAGCTTGAGCAAGGCTCGTAACCCTTTCATGCCCGTGCCAAATGTAAAGACTTAGGATAAAATCTTGCAAGGTCGTTTTTCCCCTGTGCACACAGTCTCGAGGAAATTTGATCTTGCCCTTGTCCCATCCCTATACGTTAGTATAATATTAAAGTACCTAAAGAAGACATAATTGTGCTTATGTCTGCTATATAGTTATATTATATTATATTATCTTATAATTGGGACTTTTTAAATCACAATATTGATCTAAAATAACAAGTCCGCTCACTTCCACCACTGTGCCCAATGGGAGGTGACGTTGAACAAACGTCATCACAACAAAGAGCGGTCGTAAGCACCTCTAATGGATAGCTGCACATTGTGCCAGTGAGCCACTTTTTTTTTTTTTTTTTTTTTTTTTTAACCAAAATGACTTTGCAATGCTGCAGAATCTTACACATTTCACCAATTAAGAAAATCTAAGATCTAAGTACAGAGCCGTGGGCGAATACTGGTGACAGTGAAAACGGAGGTTGATCGGAGCAATGACGTCTTGAATACAGGAGTATAAAGATTACTCAAACATGCATAAATCACACTAAATACAACTTTGAGTGGGAAAGTAAAATGGGGGAACAACTACAACAGGGTTAAAAGCTCTGAAAAGTCAATTTTGCATAATAGGTCTGCTTTAATGCAGCTACAGTTTGTTCAAAAGTGCATTTGAACAAATGTAACACAAAATTACACATTGAACTTGAATTGTAAAAAAGCTAACACCTGTTTGGGAGCTCTTTGATGTCTGATTTGTATGTATGCATGGTGACATTCTCCTGGGCCGCAGCCAGCATTTCACATGTTTATCTGTGATTAGCACAGCCCATGAACATTTCTGCTTCACCTTTGACCTTTCACTTTTGAACCCATTATCTGTGACAGTGGCAGGGCATGTTCACCCACACACATACTCACACCCTGCCCCAAGATTAGACCTTCAGACGATGTCCCCTCCGAAGCCTCTTCCTCAATCGGCATCAATGTGTGTGTTTATCAGGGGGGAGCAGGCTGGCCCGGAGAGCACTCTGTATGACAGGGAAGAAATAGACAAAGAAAATCGATATAAGCCACATCGATATAGGCCCCTGCTTTAAAAATGAGGCTGGCTCAGAACACCACATCATCTGATCAGACGCACTTGTTCAAATTGTGTAAAGATTAGTCGCTGTCCAGGTAGGTTTCACGCTTGTGTGTGAGATCCTGTAGGATCTTGAAACCAACTTTGGATTTAAGGTGATAAAATGGTTTGTTTCCTTACCTTATGACTCAGACCTAGTGAATATAATTAGATAGTTGGTTGTGATAAGATGAGGTATACTTTATTGTCCACCTGAAGATTTATCCTTTAATGCTGTATGGGAGCTGTGGGTAATATTTTTTTTAATACAACACAGAAATAGAAAATTTGTAAGAGAATAACAAGTGAATAGAAATAAAACCAGCCTAACCAAATCTTAATTCTCTGGAAAAATAAATACTCAGAACCTTAAAGATGCACTCTCCATAGAGATTTTATTGCTTTCCCTGGAATGTTACGTTAAACATTTCCATCTAGCATTTATTCATCACTGGTGTTTCTGTTGCTCAAAAATACAATTATTCCTTCTGTGAATAGGGGCAACTCTCCACAGATCTGATTTGTAATGTAGCTTAGTGCTGTAACCTGCTTGTCTCCCTTGTGATAGATAGATTTAAGCTTTACTGTTGAACATTCTAGACAAAGCAATAACATCTCATCTAACATCATGAAGAAAAGCATTTGACGGACCCTCCACCACAAAAGAAAAAAACAAAAAACTGCCATTTACTGCAACGCGAGTATGCAGAGGGTCATTAAGTACTGGTGGTAGTTTTCCCTCCTCTGTGGTGACTCCCTGCAGGATGAGGTGTTGAGTATGTTTTGCTGACTGGGCAGAATCATGGGTAAACCAGTGTCAGTGAAAGGCTGCCACTGCTCCACTCTCAAGGCTGCAGCGTCTAGATAAGTGCTGCATGTACTGTCACTGTCACATATATTTGAGGACTGATGCCGGACTGAGTCAGCTGGAGACTGGTGCTGAAGGTTCAGTTGCGTGTTATATGGTGCATCATTGTGGGTAGTTTCTGAAAAATGCCTGTACAGATAAATATTGAACATGCCTATGTCCATTTCAGGTTCACTTCAGACAACAGTGGAGTTTTATGGCTTTATTTAGGTTCTGTGTTTGGTGTTGGGGTGTGTTCTTTGTGTCCCCTATAACTGTTAAGTATTGTAGTATAAGTGTTGCGATTAGATTTGCAATGTACTGTATATTTAAGAAGTGGGATTTTGTTCATAGAGTACATTGTAAACAACCCCTGGAGCATTAACATTTGAGAGTTTTACATATGAACTGAGAAATGAATACAAGAACCCCATGATTTTCAGAATTTTTTTTACGTTTGTAGAGGTCTACAGATTTTTCTGTAAAAATACAGGATATTTTCCTCTTGTGTTATCTAATCAATTGCAGCCTATACGTTTTATTTATTTTTGTATCAACTCAAATTGTTATTTCGATTTTATTATGATATTTTGTGTGCCCTAATCCCTTTTTAGGCCACTCCAGTCAGACCAATGTGCTGGTTGGTAAGAGTACTTTTGGAGACATAATATCTCTAAAGTGCCTTGCTCAAGGACACAATGGCAGTATGTAATGATTGGACCAACTTGCTGAACCTCAGGTTATAAGACAATTGTTGGCCCCATGTCATGCCTAATGTATATTATGTAACTCTTAACTACATTTAATCACTTTTTTTTTTTTTTTTTTTTTTTTTTAGATTTTTGTTTATTACGATATCAAACTTTGAAATGAAAGTTTTTTTGGTTCAGAATTTTAGAGAAAAAGAGTTGTGTGGAATCTTATCCTCAACAAAACTTGGTAGTGTTCCTCTCCAGTAACAAATTCAGAGAAATGCCTACAGCTGAAGAAGCTTTGACTGTGACTGGGCTTTTTGTGGCCTGTTTGTTGCGAGCTTCATCTGTATTGATGAGATAAAAAGGCCACTATTCAGACCGCATCGAATCGAAATGCTGTCTTTTTGTGGGCTTTTGTTAAGCTCAGTGGCGCTTTCTCCGTCCTATTCACAGCACAAATAGCTACCGTTGTTTTCCTCCTAGCACGAATGTTCTCTGCATCCAGCTTTTGTTGCTGCACACTGCTGATGGCGAATTCATATACTGTAGGAGCATTTTTTGCTGTAATTGCTCACTAACAATTTCTGCGTGCGTTTCACTTTAAAAGGAATGCTATTGGCTTTGACTGAGTTGTAGTGTTCTATTCATTTCCTGCGAAAAGAGAGGCAAAAGTAAGGGCAGTTCATTCATTGCTGAGATTTACCGATAATACATTTGTCACACATTTTATATTGATGACTGAAGTCTGCATGGTGTGACAACGGCCTACCCTAAAACTCCTACTCACTGTAAAACTCTCATCAAAATTTCTATCCCATGTAGGGAGACTTTTATGGGGAACTGTTCATGGGTTGGTGATAAATGTAAAGAAGGTGACAATAGCAGCAGTCACTGCAGAGAGCTGAGAAAGTCCACATTGTTTTGTGCACAAAAAAAACATTTAATATACAGCACTGAAGTTAGTGCATTGGGCCTCAAGACAAATAATTTCAATTTCTGGACATGGTGTAAGACGATGTTTCTCAAGTCAATCAATACAATGTATACTCTAACTGAATGTGCCTAGCCTTGTTTTTATAGTCTGTCTTGATAAATAGAGGGCTTAGTTCCATGCTCAGCGTGAGGCTCTAATAAGTCTAGGGACCCAGTCAAGGCCCAAAAGAGAAGCTCGATTTAAACCAGTCTAAAGGGGCAGGGAGCATGATTTACGATGGCAGACTAACTGCAGTGCTGTTCCTCTCCTTTGCCCCCCCTCTGTAGCCAATCACAGTCAAAACACTCAACACTTCCTGCCTGGCCGAGCGCACGCCCAATGTGGTGCTGCTGCCTGTGCTGCTGCCTGTGCTGTTGTCACCGCTCTAATCTATTTGATTGATTATGAGCCTAATCCCTGCATTATTCTCTACATTCTGTTCAGAGCGTTCAACAGTCAAGCTAAAATCTGAGCTGCTACACCAACAGTTAACTGTCTGCTACAGTTTAATTTCAGCCTTTGCGTTTATGTTTCATTTCATTTGTGAAAATTGGATTACCTGTAAAGGTTATATTTGGGTAAACCATGCATGTAATTTGTAGCCGTCAGTCAGAGTGATAAATGTCATGGGCATTGGTTGTACATCACTCTGATCCCATTGTGTTACATGCATTGCAGTAATGGAGCTGTCCACATATGAAACATACCCCACTCAGGGGCATTCAAATCTATCACTAAGACGAGCACTTGCACTGCCAAGGCCCCTGGGCACAGACCTTTGACAAAATGCAGATTGTGCAGCAGACTGAAAGAATGGACCAAACAGGTACACTTCATTCTGCCTTGAATAAGGCCTCACCATTTACCCCTACAGCCGAAATGTTCAGCATTTTGAAGACAGCTCATAAAACAAATATTATTATAGTTTACAGTTTTTCTGTTTCACCTCAGTAATGAAGAAAACACTTTTTAAGTTTTTAAACATTCACATGTTAGCTCATTAGCATTACTTGCTGAATAAACATTCATTAGGTCTCAGTGAAAAACCAAAACAGACTTACCTAAAATAATCTTTTACCTCTCTTTTTCCTTAGCCAAAGCAGATATATTAAATCTACAATAGCACACCCATTTTTTTTGTGCTGTCAGTGTCTAGAGCTCTGAGTATGGAGAATGTATGACTGCTGGTGATGGGACAGGCTGCAGTTAGTATTAACATGGATGGGTGGGCCGTGCTGTGCTGTGGGGGGTGAGACAGGCGAAGGGAGTCCAGGCAGTGCATTATCGGCCAAACACGGTGATGCCAGGGCCCGTGTGATAAAGAGACTTCAGACAAAGCAGCCCGTCCCTGGCCTCCCTCTATCTCCACTGCAGTTGTACTTCATTAAAAAAACAGAGACAACATGACAGACTTGGATTTGCAATTTTCTGTGTGTATTCTGGATTTACACTTGGAAGAAATTCAAGTTCAAATTCAAGGAGGGAGAGTGTTTTTGTCAGGGCTGATAAGGTTTAAGGGCTGTAGAAGTGCCTCTTATAAATTAAACACAAGCATAAACTGCCTGAGCAGAAGGCTTTTTATCCAGGGCAGTTAGCATAGAGTGTAGTTCAACAGAAGCATAAAACTTATAGCCACTTGTAACACAAGGGAATAGGTTTGCATTGATCATATGTTGCTATCAAAATGCTGAATGACCAAATTCTACATATGAATGTACAGACAGACCTGTGCGCACCATGACCTCCCTCTGCAGCCAACTGTGAACCTGTAATGTTATGCTTAGTTAGTATTCATTTGAGTGAAGTATTTTGCAAAGTTATGTAATGTAATAATTAGCCATTTGAAGTGTCTTGAACAAACAACTGAGCCATAAACTTACAAAAATTGCCACAATAGCGAATTCCCTATTACAGATACAGTAACACAGACATTCTGTACACCTTTTTGTTCAAATAGGTGACATTTGATAACTTTTTTGTGGATGGTGTGCCACAGGAACTTTTTAACAGCAAAAGTGTTCAGCGACTCAAGAAAAGTACAAAAACACTGTTTTAATGAACCTTAAAACATGTCTCACACTGCTTTTCATAATAGATTGTGTTATCTTGTATTATGTATGCATAAAATTATTATTGAGAGTGAGTGAGTTTTGCTTTGACTTTTAAGAAGTAGCCTATACTGCACTATAGAACCAGACACTGCCTTGAGTTGACTCCAGCTCATTAGTGGTATTATGCATTGTGGACTACACTGGGCTCTTGCCACCTGGAGAGGCATCCATCACTGTACATCAGTCCAACATTACTTCACTAAAGTCAGAGGCGGGACCACAGGGCGTCTCATCGCTCTGGTTTGACGGAGTGGGACGAGCTGTCACGAGGTAGTGACTCAGTATGTGTAACAGTGGGGAGGCACTCAAACATGAAAGCAGCTGTATTAAAATGCTCTTTTAAAAACTGAACAAAGTCACTGAGTGTCTGATGTCTTAAGCGGATTGAGAGAAAATCCATCTGACTTAGTGTCTATGGCGGAGAGTGGACTCCAACTGACAGAAGGACGAGAGGAGCCGTCCAAAGTTTGCTTTCTAACACAGGAGCACAGGTGTGGCCCTGTAGATTGGAGAAGGTGGTGGTTCATTAATTTGGCACACCTCAGCAGCGGGAATTTTTAATTGGATGTGACAGAGAGGCATGACAGCCTCTTTTGCTTGCTTGTCACATTACTGCTGGTTAAAAATGCGTTCATAGAACATGCCAAAACTTCTGACATCTAACACTGTCCCTGCAGTCACAGGTATATGTTTTGCACTTTCTGCAGATGGCTTGGCATTTTCCCATGAATTTTATGAAACTAAAAAGCAACTGAGAGTCAAGCATGGAGATGTTAGGAATATAAAAAAGTCCACGTGTTTTCTTTTCACTTCTTTTACAATTAGCCCACATTTAGCCCACCATTCAAAAAAACTGTATTAAACTGATAAATAACAACAATAGTCTCCATAATCTTAACTTAGATTAATAAATACTTTTGGTAAATATGCAACACCATCTAATTTAAGAAATCCTCTCATTAAACCCTACCAGTCCTAGCACGTAAACTGATACAATATCCAAGAATAACACTTGAAACTAAAACACTTACATTAAAAACTTTGCCAAGGCGATGCCAAAAAACACTTTTGTCAATTTAACGTGAAACTTGAAGCCAAACTAGTGTCCCATCTCAGTTTGTGTGCTATCTCTCAAAACATAAGCAGTTTGTGTGTATAATGGATTGTCCCTAAGGTGCAGTGAGCCGTTGTGCTTTTCTCAGCTGTCTTTAACAGTTGGAAAGCTGTGAGCACATTCTCTGCCAAGGAACTGAATGTATTACCAGACGCCATAAAAAATGCAAATTTTGTTAAAGAAATCATAATTTCTGCTCTCCCATTGTTGATTGCACTTAATGCGACTTGCAAAGTGATGGTGATTTAATCAAATCTTATGCTGCTCATTTAAATCAAGGTACGAAAGGATCCTCAGCCATTGTAATATATTATGCAAATATTTGAAGCGCATGTTATTAAGGACTTTTATTAGATTTTCCTGGAAATGTTGGAGAATAACATAAAAAATGCGTAACCAGCAGAAACACAGTGCTTGAGGATATTAGCATTTCTTTTATGCTGAATAAAACACATTCATATGCATCAGTGGCACACAGGACTATCAGTAATTCAGAGGTTTATTAAAGTTGGGAGAATGCGTGTTCACTTCGCTCCATATGGATGAGTTGCATATAGCACATAAGCACATAACCAGCTTTGCACTGACAGAGCTAGTCCTAAACGCTAGCATTGTGCCCATTAGAAATTCAAATGAGGCGAAAGGAGCAGAGATGTTAACAGCGTGTGATGGGTGTCCTGCTGGAAGTCTGGCCTAGCGTATAATGTGTTTTAATGTTAGTCGGACCTCCTGGGCAGCGGCAGCGTGGAGCTGAGTTCCCTTCAGGGATCGGACTTTACATTCTGCAGCTCTTTGCACAGTCAGGTCTATGTCGTGCACTGTGTTTTCCTGAATGTTTTCAATGGTTTTTTTGTTTTTTTTTACCTTTGTCACACCTTCACCTTACAGCTATGGACGTTGTTGAAAATTCATGATAATGATTAAAGAGCTTTTATTACACTATTTTCCGGTTCATGTTACAATGTTTTTTCCTTATCAAAGACATCCCTGGAGTTGTGTTTTGTTTCATTCACACATGTTTAACACACATTAAAGCATTAGAGTTCTTCTCACAAACGGAAAACTCTCTGTCCCACCTTGTGATGGCATGTGGTAATACAGAAAGTGCTCTACTGTGTTTTTAAACTCCATACATCTTCACTAGAATCATTTGGATAATTTTCAGCACTTTATTTATTTTTAATTTCCAGTCTCTGCTAAATAAAAGGTAAAAGGTAGTTGTTAACTGGAAAACTGCCACTACATGACATGACATCACAAGGTGGAACAGAGCATTTTGATCTGTCAAGATGCAGGCAGACTAATAATCCAGGATTACTCAAACATGTGTGAATGAAACAAACACATTTCTGGGTATATTTCTGAGGAGGTAACAACATTATAACATGGCTCAGAAGATCACATGAGTCAATTATGCATAATATAGGACCTTTAAGGCAAATGTCAGTGCATTTATTAATGATTCCACTGGGTGCTTTCATGCTCACTGAGCTGAACACTACAGGACACTGCTGTTGTCACTATGTACCACAGGATGCTTCAACCTGTGGTAAGTGTCAATCCAACATGGTCTCCCAGTAATGAATGGAACAATGTAAAATTTTACATGGTAGTTTTTTTGTTTTTTGTTTTTTTTAGAATTATTTTATGCTACAGTCATTTGTTTATAAGGGTGAATATTGTATTGTATTATGTTCTGTTTACATTATAATTAATGTGGAAGTGTTCAAATCAGGTTGTTTTGTGTCATACCTATCCTGTTTTAACGGCGCATAATTCACATAAAAATGAAAAGAACAATCTTATTCAAGGCTGTTCTGCTTTATACGCAATGCTACTAAAGAAATAACTGCTCATGAATGTAGACTCATTGTATATCACAAATTCACTTGCTGCCAGTTTCTCCTCTATTTATTCCCTGTGCCTGGGGGAACGGTCACAGCTGTCCTGACATGCCACAGTGAGGGACCAGGCCTGAGGGGGCGCCGTGCACAGATAGTGATGTGGACGCTACATATAGTACATGCAGAACTTGTTCAAAAACTGCCTTTTTCTATTGCCTGTTAAAAAAAAAAAAAAGGTAAATGTTAGAGTTACTTCAATACCCCCTTTCTGAAAGTGAAGTAACCTTTAAGCTGCGAGTCTGCATTTTTAGACTGACAGTTAATATATTCCTTTTCATTCTTTAAATTTTTTCTAAGTTCCTTCAAAATTGCTCTGGCGTTAAAACATCACAGTAACTTGCACTGTGGGATGTTGAAGTTGACTGGTACTTACTGAAAATGTGGAACTTTGAAGAGATTTGGCACACTTATGAGTTACGAATAATTAGAGAAGAAGGTACAGTTTTGTGCTTTTCAGTTACCGCTTACACCAAAATATATATATATATATATTTTTCTCCTCCATGGCTTTGGCAGTCCTGTCAGCCATGTTCTTTCTTCTCTCCTGTCTCAATCTGCTTCTATTTCAGGTCACCACATCTCTGTGAGATGAGTGAGTCATTTATGAGGGAGTCATTTATTAATGCTACTTTGCCCACTTAGATCCTGCATTGTCAAGACTACTCGAGCTCCTGCACAGAAACACTACAGCAGGCCACATCCTCACCAATGTTACTACCTTCATTTAATATGGTCTTTGCCCTATTATGGAAAGAGAGTATTAGTTATAAAAGACAGAAAATGTCTTTAAGAGTTAACATATCAAGTTGGTTTAATGGGGGCGAGGACCAGAATTTATTTCCATCAATTCTGTTAGCCAATCTTCCCCCTGATAATACTTGTATTTTTTACATTTTGAGTGTTAACACAAAGCAGTTGTCAATAAACCATGGATTTGCTAATGAATAGGTTTGAGATGGAAGTAGCAGCTGTGTGGGCTTGTCTCGGTAATGTTAAAAATCACACAAAATAACACAAAATATGCACACTTTTATTACTTCAGCAGGATTAATTAAAAGCAAACAAATATTAAAAATTAAATTATGACCCTATGGTGCTATAGGCAACACAAACATTTTAAGTTTATTTATGTAATTGCACTGCCTTCACATTTGACACTGACAACTGTATGTAGACCAGTAGGTAAGATCTGTGGAGAAGTGACCCTGCTCACTATGAGAATACATGTCATAAGTCAGTTTGCTTATTATAGGACCTTTAATGCTGATAATCAACAGGGAGATGCCCAGTGCTTTGCCTAGAATGTTGGCATGTCCTCCACGTGACAAGTTATGCAGTGAACCTTTAATTACACATTTATTGTTTTTAAATGCAGTGTCTGGCAGAGAATGGGCTCTAACCCTATTTGCTTTTGGGTGGTATCTCTCAAAGCTTTTGTCTGAAGCTGCCAGTATAGGCTCCTATAGTTTGAACATGCCACGGTCTCGAATGAAACACCATTGATCTCTGGCTCAGATATCAGTTAGCAGAGCTGGATCAGAACACAGTGAAAGAAGACAGATGGACAAACAGTGAGACACGCCGAGGACAACTCAAACCAAGCCTTCTGTGTCGTACCGATAGGACATAAAAGCTACACAACAGAAGGAAAGGGGCAAATGTTGGGTAAAGGATTTGGAGGCAGGAATCAGTGCACAGTAAGCAGGAGGTGTCCTTGCTCAGATCCTCCTCAGTGGGACACCGCATCACAATTCTAACCTCAAATTTACCCAGGAACACCAAGCAGAGGCGAGTACGGAGAGCTCTCCACGTCACCAGGACTTGTGGAGTATCACTGTACTTTCTTCCTGCTTTCAAAAATAGATCTGGCTCATCTGTTATTGGGTTGTGCCATTTCTGCAGTCAAGACACCTTATATCATGGTGTGAAGATTGTGATTTCATAGTAACTTCACTGGCTATTTTCTATCTTTAAATGCATTAGCCTCAGTTGCCCTGAGTATTTTAAACAGTATTTAATTCCATTCAGATCCTCATACAGTTTATGCCACGCAGATCAGATATTTTTTGTTGTCCCAAGAATTCAAAAATAATTTGGAAAACATTACTTTATATATAAAACCTCCTTTGATTGAAACAGTCTTCCCTCATCTATTCACGCTTTAACTTTTGTACTTTCATTTAAAAATGTTCCGGTGGAATATTTAAATAACCCATGAAATTGTTTTTGACTATCTTATGTCTCAAGGAGCTTATCCTCCAAACAAATACATTTAATCAGTATGTAGTGTGTTGGAATAGTATGTAAACATCCAGTACTTCAGTGGTGGTTTAATTCAAAAGATCAGTGATGTACTGTGGCGCCAGTGAGTTGAGTGATTTAAAAACAAATAATACAATTTTAAAATCAATTCTGTATTTAACAGGTAACCAGTGAAGTTGGACTAGGATGCGTGTAATATGGTCTGTCTTTTTGGACCCGGTGAGCAGTCTGGCAGCAGCATTTTGGACTAACTGTAACCTACTGAGGGAGGATTGTGGGAGGCCTGAATATAGTGAGTTGCAGTAGTCCACTCTATTGTTTACAAAAGAGTGTATGATTGTTTCACATTTATTGCGTGTTAGGATTGGTTTTAATTTAGCGATTTGTCTTAGCTGAAAAAAGCTAGTTTTAACAATATTTGAGATTTGTTTCTCAAAGTTTAAAAGAAAGTCCATAAAAACACCAAGGTTCTTTGCAGAACTGTGCAAATTTGTAGCAAGAGGCCCAAGATCAGATGTGAGGTTGTCGGTGTAAGATCCAGTTAGAATAACTTCAGTCTTATTTTCATTTAGCTGGAGAAAATTAAAGGACATCCAGTTTTTTTTATTTCTGCAAGACGGGCATGGAGAGTGGCAAAGGACGAGCCATTTTTTGGGGAGACTGGAAGATAAAGCTTCGTGTCGTCAGCATAAAGGTGGTTTCTCTAGAATTAAACCCAGGGGGAGCATGTATAAAGAAAATAAAAGAGGCGCTAGGATGGATCCTTGGGGCAAGCCACACCTGACAGGAGCAGGAGTAGACAGACACTCTCTCACCTACTTTGATTTTGACGATCTTCCTGTTGGATATGAAGTGAACCATTTTAGGACTGAGCCCTGCACATTAGCACAGTTGAGGGTCCGGAATGAAGTGTGTGAAGGATGTCATTGTAGACCTTTACCAGAGCAGATTCGTACCAGACTGAAACTAGTCGAATATATGTAGGCTGTTAACATGAGCTGAAATTTGAGAGAACACAAATTTTTCCAAAATTTTAGCCATGGTAATTTGGATATGGGCCTGTAGTTTGATACAACCTCAGTGTCCAAATTAGCCTTTTTAATGAGTGAGTGCATAATAGATTGCTTGAAGAATGTAGGAACAACACCACTAAGATGAATTGAGATGAATATATAATGGATAAAATACTTGGATGGGTACAGGGAAATACATATTTAAAAAAGGTTGCAGGTAAAGTGTCCAGGTGGCGGCTAATGGGTTCGAGATGTGCAAATGCCTCACTTAGTTCCCGGAGAGACAGTTGCCTAAATTCAGCGAGGTGGTGGATAGCACAGGGCATAACTTGGGGAGCGTTGGAGGGGTGAATGATCTGTGCTCTAATATTGACTATTTTATTCATAAAAAAAGTCCTTGAACAATTCACAGCAGTCCACTGAGTTGGTGAGGCAGGCATGCAAGGATGGAGGATGTAGTACGGAGTTTAAAGATTGTATAGAGGATTTTCAAAGGAAGGAGAAATCCAGCGACTGTTTGTCCTTTTTCAAATGTCGCACATGCCACAGCTCCCTAAGTAGAAACGCCTCCTCCCGCCTCCTCCTTACGCTTACACTGCTTGTTTATAGCTGGTGTGTGTTCAGAATCGCTGTTGCTGCTGTAACTATACTGTACGTTTTCAAATGATAAGCAGAAGTTTCCTGTCCAGAAGTAATTTAGCGATCAACACGTCAGTCTTTAGACCCTCTGCTTCAGTGCACGCCATCGCTGGAAGGAATCTCCGAGAATCACCTTAGTTTAGCTTCGCTCCTTTTCCCCTTCTTTTCTTCTTTCAGCGACCTCAAAAATGGACTTTCTTTTGCGGCTAACTGGTAGTGGATTCTTATTTGCCATTGCAACAAACTTTGTGCTAACTGCGAGGAAGCTACAGTTGGAAAAAGCCGCTAAGAACCGCTGCGTTGGTTGAGTAAAGAGCGTCTTCCGTCTGTGGAATGCGTAAGAGGCGTACGTAAACCACGTAATCCCAGCGCACCGGCAAGTCATTAAGATACATGAAGTTTGTCCTTTTTCCATCTTCTTTCCGCTCTGCTACAAGCTTGTCTAAGTGTGCGAGTAGAGTCATTTGTTGTTGGTGTACATTTAACTTTGGGTCTTCTGGGATTTTTGGGGGCCACAGAGTCCAGAATTTCTGAGCAAAGAGAGTTGAATTTGTTAGTTAAGTCCTCTTTGCCCATGCAAGGGTTTGGGCCCTCATGGGCCCAAAGCTGCTGACGAGCAGTGAACAGTTCAGAGAAATGTGGAGCTGCGGAAGAGCGGATCAGTCGGGCAGAGCTGTGAGGTATGGGTTTTATTATGGGGCATGTTAACAGGCACTCAAAAGTGGTCATAAAGTGATCTGATTCACCACAGTCAAAAATGTGATATTTTGTATTTACTCACAGTATCAATGACAAACAATAGCCCTGTGTGCATAATAAGACTCATATGTGCCCACTCAGGTTAGACTTTAAGAAATCCTCCTGACTGAAGAACATTTTATCATGTGAAGCATTATTTTCATTTTTTAAGTAAATGGTGATTGTTGTTCATTGAGTCCAGTCTACTTCTGTGGTTCAGTTCCAGTCAGAAAATGTGTGTTGCATTAGCAAAGAACTAAATTTATACCAAATCCACATGCAAAACATTAAAAGGCAGATTAATTGCAATCCCATGTGCCCTTATAGAAATAAATGTAAGTTACTTAAGTAAACTGATTTTCTGGTACAAATATTTCATAAAACTTTAACATAGCTATTCTAATACCACATAAATTCTTGTCCAGTATATTAAGTCTTATTTCAACCATGGGTGCCCTTCAGTGATGCTCAGATACAGTTAATGACATGTAACAGTGGAATATCCAAGCATTAAACTTCAGTGCTCTGCTCAGTGTAGCTCATCATCTTATATTGACAGTCCATTCAAAAACATTAATAATGGGCTTGAATAACAGTGTGTCCTTTTAGATATTAAACACATTTAGTACACATAAGGTCATTTGTAATTTAATATTTGATGTAATGTGTTTTGATTGTGTTGTATGGCTGCATCATTGCCTGTTTGCATGTTCTCAACTAAGTGTCTCGCTGATATTAGGTTGATAGGATTTTTTTCTTGTCAAACGAAGGTTTGCAAATGACCAGCTCTGCAGCGCCCATTCATAAAGATAGATGTGATCCACAAGCCTCTTTGAGCTCTTTTACTCTCACCATGGACTGTGTAGACGGCTGCTTTCACACCACACTCGCCTGCTCCAGAGTGTCTTTATGGTGCTCACACTGGCCTAAGCACACGGCAGTATGAAAACACCATTAATTAAAGGTTTTCACTGAAACAGACTTTTGTACATTGGGCTCTTAAAGCAAGTGTTTGCTTAGGTGCTAAAAGCATAAGACATGGCCTAATAAAAGTGGAGCATGACAGCAAACATTGTTAATACTACAAGGGCAAAATTAACATCAACATTTAGCATGCTTGAGCGGCAGGTGTAACAATCTGTGCACCAAACTGAACACTGAGTAAATGGGATTTCAAGACTAGAAACCGTCAGGAAGCTAACCAACTATTCTGTCCCATTTTACTTGGAATAAGTTGTATATGCTATTAGAAATCCTTTGTGGCATTCCATCTAGCAGAAAACTTTCCTAAGCTTTGAACACATTCTATTGTAGAAGTTTTTTTTATAGATATGCTACATGGATTGCTATAGAAGGAAAAAAGGCCTTACAGAGGACTTCAAAGCAAAGTGGTCAAATGTCTGGTCTGGAAAGAACTGCTCTCTCTGACTGTTTTGTATTGTTCCTGTCTCGTCTCTTAGTCCAGCTATTCCCCACTCTGTCTCCTGGGAGTTCCAGTTGGCACAGTGCGGCCTAAGGGGTATTTGTTTTACACATCAAGTATGCATCATGTTGCTTCTTGTCTTTTCGTATTTTTTTTTTACTGACAGCAAACCCCATTTTAGTTTGTCCCTGCAAATACATAGACTGGGAGGCTGGGAGTGCGGTCTGAGGCAGGACTTCTACACACACAGATCGCCTTATTGGATTGAGCAGGATGAGTAATTCTCTGATCAATTTGTTGTGGCGTCGGTTAGGTTGACTGAGTAAATCTACGCAGTAACGGGGCAATAAGACACCATGAAAAGCGGCTTTCACACACAGGCAGGAAGGCAGAGACAACCATTACCAGGCTGTATACTATTTATTTGGCTCACTATTAAGGTAGATTGGATTGGACAAGCCCCACTTCAGGTTGGTGCTTACATGAAGAAAACAGCCCTGTACTGCCACGGTGTGAAATAGCAGCATTTGGTCAATGGGCAAACACATTGTCTAGTGCTAAAGTAAAGCATCTGCTAGGCTGACAGTACTGGGTTACGCAACATGATAAAGTATTCATATTCAAATGCTCCCAGACATTTGCAGACACAATTGAGAGACACAGTTCAATAATGCTGTCAGTACAGTGGGAAAAAAGCAAAAAAGCATAAAGAAAAAGCATAAAAAACACAAAAAAGAAAGAAAAGGTGCAATTCCAGAGCCTTTCAGTGTACAGTCTGTAGTCAAGTTTCAGAGATGTTGTGTGTAGAGCTGGATAGCACATCGCAAAAGTTGCAAATGACTAAGTATATTGCACAAGGTGACAGTATCTGGCAGAATTTGCTGTTGCTTTTTTTTTTTTTTTTTTTTTTTTTTTTTAATGAAATGTGAAAAAGGCTGATTTTATTCATGACATATTGTGTTTATGTCTGTTGTCTGTTATAATCTATGACACCCGTGGATCATTTTGGACATTTTAAATCATAATATTGTCCGCTGACTCCCAGGATGGAAAATTATTAAGCCCTGTGGGAGCTGGGGTTGCCATAAACGTCATCACATTAAGCTGTTCTGCTGAGCCATGTTGTCAGAACCTCATCTGAATAGCTGCAGATCAGACTAGCGGCAGCCTTTCTTTCTCCTATTTGTGCTAAAATGACTACATAACATTGCTGAATCCTACATGTATCACCAATTATTATCATCAAATAAAATTGGAGGAAGAAGCAAGTACAGATCAGTGGACGTGTAGAGATTGTGGTGAAAACGGGGGTAGATGGGAGCAATAACGTCTTGAATTCAGGAGATAAAGATTGTTCAGACATGCATGAAGCACTCTAAATCCAACTTTGAATGGGTACATGAAAAAGGAAAGCTATTATAAAATGGTTAAAAGCTCTAAAAAAGTAATTTTTGCATAATAGGTTTCCTTTAAGTATTTAATCCATAAATTCTTCAAGCCATAACCAACTAAGGCAGATTAATGAATGATGATAAACCAAGCAATTCAATGCTTTTAATATTAATCAATGAACATAACAGCAGTATTTCTTGGAGACCTAATTGCAAAAAGCTTATTACATATTCTCTCTTATTAAAACCAGTAAACTGCAATAATGTTCAACAGCCTGTAATTTTGTAAACCAACCCAAAAGATTAATTTCAAGATGATCCTCTTCCAACCCAAGCACTGTAACTTGGACTTGTAGCATTGAGTATGACATATAAAGTACTTAATAGCATTGAGAAGGAACAAAGAGGAGTGTGATAACCCAGTGGCACCACTCTACGCTGACAAGACTCAGCTCTCTTCCTTGGACTGCTGCCTGGGACTGTGGACAGATTAATAACCAAACGTGCATTCATAATTCCGCTGACTCACTACCACAGTATACAGTAAAGCTCAGCAACATCTGTGCGGATTTTGAAGAGAATCTAAGGCTGTAATAAAATTAAAGTGTGAAGGAAAAGAGGAGGGGGGGTCAGTGCAAGGTCAACTCCATTTCCAGTGCCCGAGGATGGATGCGGGGTGCGGAGATTGCGGGAGGGGTCGGCCCGTTCATCAATCACCTGCTCCAGCCTTGACATGGGAGGCTGAATGAATGTAGCTCATTTGATTACTGCCATCATTGTGTTGAGTGTGACACAGACTAGCCGTGAGGGAGCAGCCTGCCTTTGAGCTTAGCCTTTATTGTTTTCCATGAATGAAACATATGTAGATTGATGGGTTTGATGGTAGTGCATTTCCG
Source organism: Taenioides sp. WSHXM2023 (assembly GCA_029959045.1). NCBI lineage: Eukaryota > Metazoa > Chordata > Actinopteri > Gobiiformes > Gobiidae > Taenioides > Taenioides sp. WSHXM2023. The sequence continues at coordinate 34,294,037 of CM057087.1, forward strand.
ACATGGAATAAATCACTGGTCATGAAAAGGCTGGATGTGACTTATCCTTTGAAACGTAGCTCTTCAGTGAGAGATCCTATTTCTGTGTTTTTATTTACACTAAAGTTTGCATTTGAGTGCATTTTTGTTCACCTGGGAGACTAAAGTAGGTCAAACCAAGCCCACAATGGAGCAGTGATTTTGTAGGTTGCTTGTTGCTGCAAACTTTAGTTTTGCTGTTACTTTACGTATGCCAAGTGCTCTGTTTGTACTTTGAGACTGTTGCTCAGTAACCCAAAGATTGGCAGTTTGATCTGTGCTCAGTGTTGAGAAGTAACTGAATACGTACTGAATATTAATTTTAAGGACATGTCTTCCGGTACAGTTACTCTTTCATTTGGTGGTACTCAGAATACATTTCTAAAATCAAAGGAATACATTATGGTATTTCATCATGTAATTTAGGCTTCAAACTCCAAAGAATCTGTGAAAAAAATACAACTCTGCTCTTATGGTGAGGGATGTGCGATTTTTCCATCTCCAGTCTGTGATCGGAAATGCTTTAAAATGGTTAAACAAACATAAAGCTATTTTTATGCTGTGTTTTTACACTATAATTTAAATACAACACAATATAAAAGTATTCTAAGTAATCAGAATATAGTACTCTGATTGAATCATGTAAAATACAAAAAATACAAAATACATTTTAAAGCAGGTATTCGGTATTCTGTATCTAAATAAATTTTTCAAAGTATTCTTCCCATCACTGTCTGTTCTACCAACCAGGCATACTCTTTTTCTGTTTTTGGACACAATTTTCTCCTCTCCACAATTAACCAAATATTTTTTAATATGATTTTAGAATAGCAAACTTTATTTTGCTTTTGTGCTGACTCTCTTCATGTAGATGTTTCATTATTATCATTCTGGAAGGATTACTTGATGTCCTTGCTTCTTTTTGCAGATTCTTTTTAAAAAGCTGAACAACTTCAACACTAATTGCAAACTAACTAAAGTAAAATATTAAGTTCACATGAGCCGTTCAGTTTATTGCAAAAGCACATTAGCCTTGCCGTGCGTAGTTAATATCCTTCTAAATATGAGTTTGTGGAAATTTTTGTGAACGTTTCTGAACACTATCATTATCAAATGCTTTTATGAATTAAAATGAAAGTAAGCTTGAAGTCGCGCATACTTATTCCCCTCTTGTATTTCATTGGCTGCTTAAATGATGAAATGTTAATAGATTGTTGAGCCTATAATATAGCATCAGATTGGATGTTCATGGGTTATAACCAGAAAAAGCCCTTCTGTTGTGTTATTCTCCTTGTCCCACTACAATATATAGTCGAATTGATTTGTTGGCTAGAGTATGTCAAACTCTGCAGCAACAATTTCCTGTTGACCTTTTGCTTCATGGACCAAACAATCAACCAAGTACATTGTCCAGCTGCCATAAAGAAGTTATGGCCCTAGCAGTCTCCATCTTTGTTGTCTTGTGCTGCTCTGGATCTTTCAGGGCACAAGAACAGTTAGGTCTATTGTCAGCGTTTTATGATGGCAAAAAATATGTAGTGTTATTTAAATACTTATTTGTTTTAAAGGTGCATTGTGTTACTTTTTTGGTGGAGGGTCCGTCAAACGCTTTTCTCCCTGGAGGTGTTATTGCGTTGTCTGGAGTGCTTCACAGTATGGCATTAAACCTTTCCATCATTTTTTCTTCTTTTATCTCATCTTCTTTTATCAAGAAGGGATAGTATTATATTCTGATAGCAGTAAAATAGATTTGGCATTTGGAAATATACTATACTATGAGCAAACTGCAAGCCTTCTATGAGTTTTTTAAATGGCATTTGTCTGTTTACCTGTTTAATTAAATTAACTCTTCATATTTTTTTAGGGTGAGTATTTATCGTGAGTACTAGTACATGTACTAGTGGGAGTTTTTAATTATTTTTTTTACAATATGATAAAATTTGAGCTACAGAAGGTTGAATAAAGAACTAAAACTTCAGTAATATATCACTTCAAAATTTGTCATCATAACAGGCCTAAACTCAAGTTAGGTATGCAAAATATCAGATTTTCTACTTTTGATTTGATACCAGTGCATACTGAGGCAGGTAGAGAACTCTTTGAAAGTACTGTATTGAAAAATAAGGGTGGAGAGTGGACTCATATCCACTCAACATCCCAAAGCTATTTCCTTTATTCTGTCACCTGTGCTGGTGAAGTAGCAGTTTCACCTTCTTAACGTAACTGAAAGCGTAGCATCAATGAGCGTTCCCATTCATAGTGTGTCCTTTAATTTAGTATTTATATTGGAAAAACTGCAACTTTGCTGTCACTCTACCTTTCGATGAATAAGATACTAAATTGCGTTTTGACTTTTAAATCAGATTCAAGTTAGTGTATTAAAGCCAAGTAAGTGCATGTTTTATTCACTGAGGAAATTGTAAGGTGCTTCTTTGGCCGACCTGTCTCTCTTTTCAAAGCGTTTGCTAACACGTTTGGGCGCTCCCTGTTGTATTGACCCACTCTATCAGTTACACATCCTTCCCTTTGCACTCCATGGCTCAGTGCAACCAGCCTCACTCCAGGGAGAAGACAACCTCTCCAATGGCCAATTACACCATTAATTGCTTATCAGATCCAATTTAGCATTGCAGTAAATGAAGCAAAGGCCTGTGTGTTGGCGAGTGTGTGTGTGTGTTTGTGTGACTGTGTGCCTGTATGCAGTGAGTTGACCCTGTCATCCCCAATCAGTGCAAATGAAAGGCCTAATTGCAGCGCTCCCTTTCGTATTCCCTCCAAAACATTCCTTTGTTTGGCTAATCAGGCTGGCCCGCGCACTTCAATACATACTTGAATTATACACGTGTGTGCACTTAAATGTAGAATCACTAAAATGTAAGGAAGCTGTGACAAGTGTTCTGCTCAAAGGACAAACAACTGATACAGTGTCTTTTATTTGTCTTTGCTGCTTCTTTATTGTGTGGTATTTTATCAGTGTATTGTAGGCATTAGGGATGTAACGCTATCCAAATCTATCCATATTTTCAACATATGCATCTCATGGTACGATATTTATTGTGATATTTTGTGGTACTTTTTCCTTTCAAATGCCTTGACAAGCCTTTGATTTTGTTATAATCCAAATAATTAAGATTTAATAATTTAATTGTAACAGTTATTGCTTCATGTACTCCGCACTGAAACAGAGCAAAGGATTGCGATCTTTGTAGTTCCCTCTGTTTTTTTGTCTATTGCTGCACCAAAACAATGAATGTAGGCAAAGAGACTTGTAATTCAATATATTGTGACAACCCACGATATTGTGAGACTTTTGACTATAAGATATCATAATATTTCAAGTTATTGTTACATTCCTACTAGGCATTAAAAAGTTCTTCCTAAATACACTTTTTTGCTTTCTTGTGTTTTTCTCTTCACAATAGGTTAGTGCACTGTCCTTGTTTTAAAATAAATAATCATTATAGTTTGGGGATTTTAAATGGATAAAGAGTATATGGTTTTCCAATTATATGAGTATGTATTTATCATATTTATTCATATATTTTATGTAGTATATGCCAACCACTGGCCTTTTGCCTAAGAAGCATTGAATTTCATCAGAGCCCTGATAATGGATCCAAATGGCTGTGTACACAGGTGTAACAAGCACTGTTTCCTATTGACACTTGGGTGAAAATGACGCGTTTTCTTTTTTGTCCACTTCCTTTTATAAATGCCATTCATGTGGCCACACCATACACTGTGTTCACATTTGGACCACTGCCAGACATTTAAATCTGAACTTTCCTTTGTCTTTCTCCTACACAGCCTGTAAAAAGGCTAATTCAATAACACCCTCACAATTGACCTTACATTCTTATTCTGCTTTTTTATAAACTGTTGCTAATTCATTTTAAATAAATGATAACACTGAGACCTTTTAAGGGGTTCATTTTCATTAATGCCCATTGGTTATTTTTCATTGTAAAACAATGATGAAAAGACAGGTGTAAAGGTCAGGGCAGTTGTGTTTAAACATACCTGGATCCTTCTGTAACTCTGTGTGGTATTACAAAGGCCTCTTCCATCACCTTTACAGTAGTATACACTTATACATATATGTACACTTATATACAGGCCAGGTGGATTTGTCTTGCCACAGGACACAACAACTGAATCTATTATATTACATATATATGCATGTTCCTTTCTTGATTTACAATGTGTTTAAATAGAAATAAAAACACTAGTTCAATGGAATGTCAAGCAGCAAGGACTCCTTCCCCATCTTTTGTACACACAACAAAAGTATGAGCCTGAGCTCTAGTGCAGTACCTAAACAACACATCAAAATGCGTAAAGTATATTTCCACTAAGCTCCATTTGTCAAAAGGTAATACTGATGATATGTTACACTAAGACTGTTATCTGCTAGGGACCTCCATACCACCTCATTGTATCTGCGTCAGAGTAACTTCAACTCTCTTGTTTATGGTGTGCGCAGTATACATATCAGCATAATGTCTTGTTTATTTCGCTATATATGCTGCGAAAGAAAACAGAAGGAAAAAACAAACAAACTGTGAATTCTCCAGAGATGTCAGTGCATTTTGGGGCTGTTAAAAGAATCTTGCAAAGTTCTACAGATTGACAATGTTGCATACCCAAAGGAAATTAATATTTCTCAGACTCTTTGTCCCCCCCCCCCATCTCTTTCTGTCTCTCTCTTTCTCCTTCTCTCTTTCCTTCTGTTTGCCAGTAGTGGTGTCTCTGTCATGGCTTCGGTCCGCTGGCCAGATGACAAGTGAACAATGATTCATATGCAGTGAGTGGCTATTTCTCATGTCTGTTCAAGTCGTGCACTGACCACACACGCCCATATCAGGAGTCAGGGGAAATCTGCAGTGCTGTGTTGCTGTGAGCACGTGTGAGAAAAACGCTGCCTCTGCTGCTGTTGTTTTGATATTTTGTCATAGCCTGTAAAAGACAACTAGAAAAATCATGAAAGGCTTGCCAAGACCTTGTAATAGTGCCCACACCAGGTTTCCTCATGGGTCATGGGGTGGGTAACATTTATACTCTAGAGTTAATTGCTGCGTTGACCTGTCAGGAGTAGTGGACGAGTGCAGGGTCCCTTTTCCAGATTGTACTTAGCTGGAGGATTAGCTGAGCGTGCATGTTTTAGCTGATGATGGAAAACGGAGCTTTCCTCACACCCTGAGGAAACCAGCAAGACCAGTGGAAGACATGCAAATGCTGCTCTCAAAGAGAAGGGTATTGTATTTTTGTTCTGCCCAGCCAGAGTTTGTGATTCATACAGCTAAAACTCTCAAATCTGACTCTGGTACAATAACCACTTAGGTTGGTTACCAAAAGTAGATACTACACCAGAGTCATTTGTATGTAAGCTAGGGCTGGGCAATTAATCAAATTAACTTCAAAAATTGCAAAATCATGAAATTATTATGAAACAACGCTTGACTTTATTACTTATTACTGACTTATTACAGAGCAGGGCTATTCTGTAATTAAATAATTGGCATTGTAAAAAAAAATCATTCTAATTTAAACTACTAAATTAGATTACGGTACATATGTATAGAAATGTATCTGAAGGCAGTTTACAATTTCGTAAATAATATGCTTCCTTTTTTGAAACACTAGCACTCCCAGTTCTGATTTTAAATGATGAAAATCCTAATCATTGAATGTATGAGGGGGGCCATATCAGCCAGCCCTAATATATGCTGCTATTGACTCATAAAACACAGACTATTTGTTTTTTGAAAAAAGAGCAGAGGGAACTCTCAACTGGAACAAACCTTTGCTTTATCAGTTTGTTCCTCTACGGTAGCGTCCAATAAGCCTGAGGTACTGCATGTTCCACCTTTTCCCAAATGCTTTCACTGAGAGTTCATAGATTGATGTGTGGAACTCAAAATTGCTTAACAAATACCATTTGATATTGTAGTTTAATGTATTTATTAATTCAAGTAGCAATTTAATAATAACAAATGTAAAAAAGTAATTGTGGAAAAGCTTTTTAATTGGTTTGATGCTGCAGTCTGATGGAGTCAGTACTGCACTGTGGATGTAAATACGTATACAAAGTGTATGTGAAGAGTGCTCCATTGGTCAGCTCTGCTTCTTTTGTGTCTGTGTGCCTTCTTACCCTGAGGGCTTGATTTAGATGAAATGTCACTTTTAATGGAAAATGTGATGGAAGCAAAACAACACGTTGGGAGAGCCAGTGCAGTGGGAGAGCCAGTGCAGGGGGCCTCCCCCTCCTGACCGGGCTCTTTAGGACTTCATTGGTTCCCAGTCTGATATTAATGCTGGAGTCAGTGTCGCCCACAGGCCAACAGGAGCAGAGACTTGTTAATGGACAGTATGAGAGGCTGTCTATAGTGCACAGGCCTTTGTCTTTGACTGTGAAGAGGACGAGAAGAGCCATATTCTCATCTCTAACTCATTTTCTGTTCTCATTTACTTGTGGTCTTTATTGCTTCCCTGTCATACATTTGTATGAGGCACACTCACATTAATGAGACACTCTGGCAGGCAAACTGTATTTTTGTTGCTCTGTTGGCATTTGTAGCAGGGCACGGCTGCTGAGGCACTTCAGCGTGATTTTCATGCAGCCAGCTGTTACTCAACAGTGAAGTAGCCATAATAGAAATTACCAAATGTTTGAAATCTCCATGTTTTGGTATGTCAGTGTTTAAAAATCATTATAAAAACATAATGATTTATTATTATTATTTCAGTACTAAAGAGCTTCAAACGAAAAAAAATAAATGTGCAGCCTTCTCTTTAATCTCTAAACAGTAGTGGAGCATTTTCACCACCAATATTCCCCTGAATATTAATGTTGGCCAACGCTCGCTTTTGTGTTTTATAGTAAGTAACATTGCCCACTAGTATTTTGATTTAGTAATGTAATTCATTTGTTCTATTGATCTCCTGTAACCCTGCAGCCTTTCAGGAGGGTGGCCTCAGAGCTGGATCTCTGATTGAATGTGTGCAGTCTATCTGGAGATGCGATCACAAATCAGAGCCCATAGGGGAATATCTGGTTGTGTGCCAGCTTCTGTTTCTCATGCTGCAGTGGTAATGACTCATTTCATTTCAATACACACAAGTGAGAGCCATTACAGGTTAGGCTTTGGACAGTGTAACCAATGGTTTGTGGTGTATTGTGAATTCCACATGATTTCTGGACTTATATTTTGCCAGTGTTTGGAGGTGGTAAAAGTACTTTGAACAAATAATGTATCTTCTAATTAATATTAGCCTACTTGTTCACAGTCACAGGGCCTTTGTCTTGCCAAAGGACACAGTGGTAGTATGACCATATGGCATTTAGTTTAAACCTTTCAGTTCTAAAATCCTAAATAAAATTAATACTTTCTTTATTTCTAAAACTGAAATAACATAATGTAAAATACAACATAAAAAGCAGTGAGGAAGCGAAAAGGTCTAAAGACAAAAACGTAAACAGTTGAAGACAAATGTAAATCAATCAATATCACTTTATTTGTCCCTGAGGGGCAATTTAAGACCATTGAGCAGTAAAGAAAAGCTCAAACAAAATTCTCAAAGCAGCTCAGCGGGTAGGGTCAGCGGATCCAGGTTCAGGGCAGGGAAGTAGCAACCATAGACTTGTATAAAGAACCCATAGTGTTTGGGTCCACTCAAATTAATCTAACGAGTTATAGGGGCAAATTTTAAGGCGAGTTCTAAATTAGAAATAGGAATTGATTTATGGACAAAAGAGCAACATAAAACCACTAGGATCATGTAGAGCGGATTAATATGAACAGTTTAAGACCAAAATGAGGAGCCTGACAGTCACTGTGAGGGGCACGACGTTTTTTTAATACAAAGGGAATTGGTGAGGATGGAGCCGAAAGCGCACCCATGCTCATTTCCTAACCTTCGTCCTTTGCACTGCGCATGCTGCACTTCTTACTTTGTCAAAATCTCAAAAGGTGAAGTTAAAAAAAGCTAAAAAAAAAAAAAAAAAAAAAAGCTAAAAATTGTAAAAGTTTAAAACCTGCTCAGTGTGCCAGCCAGTCGGCCACAAGAGCAGCCAACCACCACCATGGCAACCATGGCATCGACCAACCAAAACTATACCACTGCTCTACCGCAGCCCTCCCCCCTTTGCACATAGCCAAGGTCAGCCTTGCACATTACCTGTCTGGTACTTCGCACTTGAAAAGATATTTGTCATTAGGTACAGAATGAACTTAATACATCAACAGACATGATTTAAAGGTGCACTGCGCAACTTTTCTGGTGGAGGCTCTGCTACCTACTTGTCTCCATGGAGATGTTATTGCTTTGCCCTGAAAGTTCCATGCTATGACATTAAACATATCCATCTCGCATTTATTCATTATGGTGTTGCTCAAAAATATGATAATTCCTTCTGCGAATAGGGGCTCTTCTCCACAGATCTGAATTGTAATGTAGCGTAGTACTGAACCTGCTTGTCTCCCTTGTGATAGATAGGTTTAAGCTGTACTGTGGAACATTCTAGACAAAGCAATGACATTTCCATGGAAACAAGCAGGTAGCAGATCCTCCACCAGTAAAGTTCCGCAGTGCACTTTTAATCAATGAGTTGGCTTGTGAGGGTTCATCTTTGACGTGCATAACATCAGAAAGCACCTCTTTTCATCTGAAGAGTTTTATATCTCAGAGCAGATTTGAGTCGCGGACTCAGGACATGCATGTGCTGATGACAGAATCAAAGAGTATGTATAGATGATGTGAGGGGATGGTCTGTGACCCCAGGCAGTCGCAGCAGCTCATTGTGGTGTTCTTTAGACTGAGGGCTGACTGCCTCTGTGTGCTGTTATTCTGGTCCACCCACAGACTCACACAGAGGTGCCAAATACTGATTTGGACCTTTTTCTGTTCAGCACAACTGCTTTATAGATTGAACAACACGACTTACTGTTCCAAGCACCCAGTACACTGCTTTGAGGCTTTGCCATTATAGTGCACTTTGAAAGCATACAGCTCAAAAAAAACAAAAAAAAAAACAGGGCAGGTTGGTGTCACAGTAAATGGACAAAAAACTATTATGTTTTATTTATTTTCAAATTTTAGTTTCTCAGTGTAATTTAAATATAAAATTCTCCTTAATGAAATTCTTGTTGGAAAATGGATGGCATAACATATGTTCTTGTAAATCACAACCAATGAGACAACGTTCAGATGTTCTTTGACAGGGATACGTATGTACATGAGACATGTAACATACTACAACATCTATAGCCAAGGCAATAATTTGCAGTGTTATGTTGGTACTGGTGCACATCACATCAAGTTTGTCAAGATGTTGTGTTTTGTATGACGTGTGGGAGCATGAATGACATAGGCTTGTGGGCTGATCATTGCACAGAATAGGGCCCAGGAGAGATCTCTAAATGACTGAAACATTGCCTCCTATGTCCACCAGTCAGAAGGTCTCTCACTCCCTATACTCTGCACAGGAAACATTTTATTCAAGTAAAGTGATGCTTCAACTTCACATTCCTATAATAAGCCGTTTCTGCCAGCTCAGTGCACAGGCTGACATTTACTCAGCTCAGGGCAAATAGGGAGCCACACAGAGAATCATGCCTAAAAACCTCCAGCTCCCTCCTCCTGTTTCTCCTCCTCCTCCTTTCTTTTTTCTTCTAATTTCCTTCACATTGCAGGTATTACGAATTTTCTGCATCTTCCATGAGTAGGAGGAAAGTGATCTATAGACCTCTCCAAAACATTGAAAAGTCCAGAGACCTTCAGGGTTATGCTGAAGAATACTTGTGTTTGAAAATAATAATAATAATTTCAATAATCATAAAGGCCACCAACTTTCATCACTCTGTGTCTGTAAAGTAATCTTCAAGTTTTTCTGTCAACATTTGTTTGAATATATTAGTTTAGTTGTTTACTTTTCAACCATACACTGAGAAGGATGTTACACTTTATCCTCAACAGACAATGGAGCATATTTTGCTTTACCACAAAGGGATGATGTAAAATTCACACCTGGTCAGCAAACATGCATAATAATGTGGCCTATATTTTTTGTTCTATATCTCTATGTTATAATGTTTCCTCATCAAAAACATACCTGGAGTGGTGTTTTGTTTCATTCACACATGTTTAACGCACAAACCCTCCATATTTAGGCTGCGTTCTTCTTTCAGACGGAGAACACTCCGTTCCACTTTGTAATGTCAGGCGGTAATGTGCTCCACTGTGTTTTTAAATTACATTAACCTTCACTAGAATCATTTGAATAATTTTAACCCTGGAAATATCAATGTCTACTGAACTAAAGGTAAAAGGTAGCTGTTAACTTAACATCACATGGTGGAATTTCAAGTGTGAAATCCATTTAAATGTTTTGCTTATTTGCCATTTCTCTGCACTTCTTCTTTGTCACATATACCAAGGGCACATAGTTTATATGTTGAGAATAGTTTAAAAACTAAATGACTGTGAAAGAACTGTCTGTGCCCCCATACAAAATAACATGTAAGCTCCATCTGCAAAACAAATCCATACGGCTAAATCAATATGTTTACTTACTGATAGAAATGTTCTATAGTCCAAGCTCAAGGTACGTCCTTTGAGTCCTGTGAAAATAAAGGACAGACAGACAGACACAAAAAAGAAAAACATATAGTTTATATACAACAAAAAGGTTCATATTTATTACTTATATTGAGATTGTAAATTAAAATAACTTAAATTAAGAGCGTTTTACTTTATTTGAGCAGATTCAACTTGACAAGTACAATTATTTACCAACATTGAATTTTGTTTCTTGTTTTAAGTGCAAGAGTTGTTCTTTTTTTGTCTTTTATTCTTTCCCTTTAAGTGTAACAAGATGTATTTTCATATTTTAAGTACAAAAAGCCTTGTTTCATTGGTACATTGTACTGGTCAAATGAAATTTACTCAAACTCATGATAAAGCTTTCTTAATTCAACTAATGTTAACTTGGCTAGTTTTTTTTATAATGCAGTACTTCAGCTAACCTTAAAAAAAGATACTGTATTCAAGATAAATATACTGCATTTTTCAAGACTAAATCTCAGTGAAAAAGCACAGTATGAAGCATTATCTACAAAGTTTAATTGCAGTGTTTATGTACTTCCTCTGCGTGACATGTCAGACATTACAATTTTAGTACTATGTTTTTGACTCCTGCTGATGCCCTGGGGTGCAGCTTTGTGAAATAAATAGCTATCAAAGGCACTGAAAATGCAAGAGAAGGTGTGACCGAGCTGGTGGTAGAATGATAGGGGCAGTAATGGTGAGAGACAACACCACAGGGGGCAGTGCTGACGCTAACAGCAGCTGAAGCGCAGTGGTGATGATGGTAATCCAATGAAAGCTCACCTTATGTCACTCCGAGAGGGACGTTTTTGGTGAGCGCCGTCATCATGGCAACTGATTTTTGCACCGTTTGACAGGTAGTGTACGAGTTAGGAGGGGTGTCTTTGAGAGTGATTTTCTTTTGCTCCGTTACTGATGAAGATGATGTCCCGGCTTTAATATAAGTGTAGATCATGAATGGGCCTGAGCCTGTGTCTGTATTGAAGCTCAGGGACCTCCACAAGGTTCCACAAGCAAATTTAGCATTCATTTTTCAAGACTTTCATAGACTTTCTAAAATATATATGTAAAATGTAAGTTTCAAGGTTGCTAGGGGCTAATCAGCTAAATAATGAATTGGACCATGAATTGAATGCCATATAAAAACATGATTTGGTTTCACTTCCATTAACCAATATTTGCCAGTGCATAGATTTGGATTTTTGAACCCAACTCTTTAATTCTGTTGAACATATTTATATATATAGTTTTACCCTGGCCCAGATGTAAGTATAGTGACACCATAACAGTTAGATAAGCGTAATGGATAGGTTTTGCTAGCCCAGTAGTGGTTGAGGGATTATTTAAACCTTAAAACCCTTAAACCAAAAGGACTGCTGTGTCCTTAGGCAAAACACATCACCCAACTTTCCTATGTGGCTACAGAATTAGCTTAGTATTTAACTGTGTACTCGTGACTGAAAAGCCGCTTTTATGTCAGAAGTCAACTGAGCAACAACATTCAGATGGACGAACAACTCAATAAGAAACAACAGTATTTATTAGAACTGAGAGACGTGCTGTTACAGGTAAATTAAAACAAATGTGTCATATGTGTCACCAAAGCAAAAAAATCTGTTATTTTTATTTTGAACATTTAATATTGTGCCTGTTTTGCACAGTGGTTGTGGTTTTAATTAAAAGAGCCTGAATCTTCCTCGACTCCCAACAATACAAGGTGTGATCACTGCCTGTCACTTTGCCTGAGCACAAACATGTTTATTTTTGCTCCCAGATTCATTTAATGGCCTTGTCAAAACTGATGAAAATTAGAGATGGCAGAGGCAGCTGATAAGCCACACTGTCATTAGGAGGCTCAGGCTGCTGTTTGGGGTCTTGGAGCATAAACGGTCACAAATACAACAAACAAGAACAAGCACATGTCTCCACACTGGGCCAGAGGAGACACACAATTATCAGTGTAAAAATGAAGACCAATGTGTGTGTGATTGAACATAAACCGTAGGTGTTCTAGCTTTTTCTTCATATTTGCAAAATAAATGTTACAAATAATGTGTCCCAACTTTTTGTTGAATTTGAGTTGAGATTCAGTGAGGAAGGTCCCACACAGAACTCTCCCTGATTGTGTTCTTTGTGAAAATAGACATGGGAGCAGATACATTCTGAGTCAAATTCACTTGGGTCTTTTGTTGCTCTGTTACTGCCTGCACATAAAAAGACACTAAAAAGTTCTGCCAGTAACCCTCAGAGGAGCTGAACAGCGCACTATAGGCGACTGTGGTTTATGAAATAAAGATTTGTAGCGGATAAAAAATGGAATGTGTTTGTATCAGTGTCTGAGTTGTGTCGCCTGTATCAAGGCTAAGCTCTAGTCACCTGAGAGTAGAGCTGCATTAGTTAGAATGTTCTGCAGCTAGTCAGAAAAAAACATTAGTTTTGCTTTGTATATTTTCCTGTCTCATATTGTGAAGGTGAGTTGTCTTGTTTTTTAATGCATCATCCCGACATATAAACTGGTCCTTTTTACTCAATTTGGTTCTATGTTTTTAATAAAGTGATACATTTTAGACCTTCATATACAGTACCACACAAACAACAGACGCCATGGATTCTCAACATACAGTCGTATATATCTAATTATCGAAATCCTAATTATTCAAAACAAATATATTGTTAAAACAAACCTGTAGAGAACTCAATTACTTTATATTTTATCAGTACCTACACAGTGGCAGTAGCCTATGTGCTCAAGCTTGACTCAAACTGTCAACCAGTATACCACTGCCACTCTGCCAAATACATGGGGACACAGGGCTTTTGAATCAAATTTTCACTATATTATGTAATGTGACATATTTTGTGTCAATAAACACGTAGCATTTGGTTGCTTCAATACAACATAATTGACCTTATTGATGTATTTATACTGCTGTGGTATTTGAGTGGAATTGACATTTTAAAAGCCTGCATAGGCCAGTGTCAAAGATTTTGAGCAGCCTCTAACAGTGACGGGTCAGTGGTTGAAATACTGTGTGCATCATCCAGTTTGGACCAGTTAGAGTCTCCCAGTCTCTTGTTCTTTTGATGTTCTCAGGTAACAAAGCAGTCTTAGGGTCATTTTGGAACAATGCCGCTTTCAGCAGTCAATACCCTGTAGAAATCAAAGCCCTGGGATCCTATATGAACGCTCACTTTGAACAGCTGTATGGAGCAACAGAAATGCCAGGTCCATTTTAAAGACATGTCTGCTTGTAGATGGCTGCTTTGAGTCTTTGTTATTTTGAATCCACATCAAAAATACTTGAAATGTTGAGGCTGTGAGAAGTCGTAGTTGTGGATAGTTCTAACAAGTATAGTCTGACTGAAATTTTAATACACAAAATAAAATACACAACTACACATAAAAAATAAACCACCATTCATTCATTCATTCATTCATTCATGTTCTTGTGCATATTCTCTATGTATATATATTCTCTATGTATATTCTCTATGTTGTGTACCAAATACTTTGATCTCCTTTTCTTTTGAAATCAAGATGCCAGAATAATTCTGAAAGGCCTCAATTGAAATGTCAAATATGACAGTGTATTTTTATTGATGAAATTGATTTTTATTTAAGGTTGAGATTCTTGGTTCAATTCATAGTTTACTTTAACACTAGTGATTGGAGTCTGTACAATTTTAAATCAAATCTAAATTAATCTCAAACTGTGTGATTGACAAGTAGAATCCAAGCTCACAGTGGAGGAGTGCAGCGCATATAGCCTCATGATAGACACATGTTTTGGTTCCTGTGGCTTCTTATTGCTTCACATCCCTGTGACTGGACGATCCCCAGTTTGAGCAGGTAATCTTTGATCTTAACCCTCTGTACACAGGCACATGCTGAAATCCACTGTGTATTTCCAGCTGTTGGCAGGATATACATATACATATACATATACATATACATATACATATACATATACATATACATATACATATAGGCTCTCACAAACTTTACATGACATTTTGACATTCAGATTATTTTACTTCTACACACATGTTTACAGTTTATAACCTACTGCTACAGGATGAATCTGGTAGCAACAGGCCTACATTTGAAATTGCAGCCAATACTTGTCTTGACAACCTGCCCTCAAACCTGACTTCAGTGACCTCAAACTCCAACTGCCAAACAGTGTCCTCAGTCCAGTTTCTGGCTTTGCATTTTTGGACAAAGTGTGATGTGTAGTCTAGTGAGCTGCTTTAGGGACGTGGGGACACTTGAAGCATTTCTATGTACACAGAACATAGCATGCTCTTCCAGGAAGCATAGACTAGAGCAGGAACAGACCCAGGGGAGGTTGTTAAAATAGTACGACAGGTTAGCTATGACTAGCAGTGATGTATTCTCCAGAGAGCGTCATCAAATAGACACCTAAGGCATGGTGCAGCCTTGCTAATAGTCTGGTGTTGGACTGAAATGACTGTCCCCATGAGTCCCTCGTGGAGAGACATGCCTCGTCGATACACTCTGGTGGGTGTGTGCTGCTTTGTTAGCCACCAGTATGACCCACTGTTCTCATGACTGGTACCACTGTAAAACTGTTCTCTTCTCCATATTGTATTTAAGTCATTATTTGAAAGAAAGTGTGTTTCCTTTGTTTTATTTCAGACTTAACCCACTGATTTCATAATTATACACATTTAAATAATTTTCCACAAAACAATATAAACAAAATTAACATATAATTAAAAATAATTATTGACTGAATCACATTCAGTGTTTGAAGGAAATGGCCAAAAAATTATTCTTTCAATAATTTCCCCATGAATAAAAAGTAACTTGTCTGAAGATTTTATGGGCAATAGCACGACACATTTTATTATAATACAGCCTAATAAGTAAATGTTAATGTATCAGTTTTACAAAGATAATTACCAGAGGCATTGCTTAAGGACAGGCAGAGCAGCCCCTCTAAAACCAACACAAAACGTACTTGTGTGCACTTCGAAAAAGAAAAATTCAATTCTGTTAGTTGAATAAAAGTTTTTTCAATTCTGTCAGCTTTTGTCCAGAATTGAATTTTTCTTTTGCAATGGATCCTACCTGGACGACTGGGAGTGAGTACACGGAGGTGTTGTGTTCACTTGTTCACTTCATTTGAACCATCCTTCAATGCTGTTTGGACGTCAGGAGCAGTGACCGCATCTGGGGACCCATCTCCAGATCTTGAGCAAGGCTTGCTTCCATATGACGTCATATAACTTTTTAGTATCATTCTGTATCGATGGAGAAGATAAAACTGTCTTAAATTATGGCCTATACAGCAGTGCTTAAAGTGGTACTAAAGGTTCATTCTTGTCACTCATGTTTCTACAAGGTGTACTAGCGTATATTCACCAAAAATGTCTCATTCATGACGGTGGTCTACAGCAACAGAACAGTAAAGCAAAAATCGTGTTACCTGTTACAGTCAATTGACTTCTCTCACTGAAACAGCAGTATACACTGTAACAGATCACATTTTATAACACTCATATTAAATACTGTACTGAATACAAATGATGAGAGTACATAGACAGAGGAGCCTGGCTGAGCAAAGCCCTGTCAGCACATGTCGCTTCCTCCATCTGCCCACAGGGGGCTCTGCGTTTGAACTAAACATCTGGCTATGTCAGAGCCTGGTCATCACAGCAGGGGCCCTTAGCCTCTCTGTTAGCCTCTCTTCTATGGTGCTGCATGTCGGGGACACACTGTGAATTACAAGTGTGCATCAGACTCTTGATCGTCACAAAAATGTGGAATCACATCTTTTTGACCCTGGTCTAATACTCGACTTCAATCGATATGGGAGCTGCCTTCAGTGTTTGTGCTACTGACAAATATTAGTTTATAAAATCATACTGCGTTGTTTCCCCATGTGGCCTGAACGGAGTCTGGAGTTATGTCTTTATTTTTATAGTTATCTATAGTCCATTAGCTCATGAACCCTGATGCTTATATCCTATTGGATTTTTAGAATTTATATCATTACAAGATAAACTAACTTTTAATTCTAAACGTACATTTCTTCTCATAATCTGTACAATACTGTATAGGCGTAATGTATTATATGAAAATAAAACCACCTACAGGAGCAATTAAACAGCTGCTGCCTTCAGTGCATTATCACAGAGGGTGACACACTCCATTAATGCCCAGGACCCCAGGGAGAGCAGTTTAGAGGATGTACGGAGAAAATACAAACAGCTGAACATGAGCCTGAATAGTTTGGTCATTAGAGCACCTAAGTACAACCTAAGCTGACCCACTCTGAGTACTCCCTAACTCTTGGGCGACTCTAGGGACGCGTCTCCACAGATCTGAATTGTAATGTAGCGTAGTGCTGTCACCTGCTTGTCTCCCTTGTGATAGGTAGGTTTAATCTATACTGTGGAACATTCTAGACAAAGCAGGTGGCAGACCCTCCAGTAGAAATATTACAGAGTGCACCTTTAATAAAATGTCAATTATTACTTATATTATTGCCTTCTTATTCAAATACTATTCCATGTCACGTACATTTTTGTACCTAAAACCATTCCCTTGTTGAGTCCCTGTGTGCATACATGGCTCCTAGTAGTAGAGGATTAGGAACTGCAAATATCCACATTCACTCATCAACTCCTTGCATATCACCAAAAGTACTGATGTAATAGTAGTAGTGATAGTGAGTAGCAGGATGGGCATAAAATGTCTTTAAATCAGATATTTGATTTATGACAGACAGACAAAACATGAAATAAGATTCTGGTATTTCCAAGCAACATACGGAAACATTACAAGAACAAATCATCTGAAGGTCAAGTGTAAGAAGCACCAATCTCCAAATCACTCATATTGTGAGTCTTTGGTCAAGAGTAGCCACACCTTTTACTCAATATTGTTACTTCAAACAAAACATTACTCAAGTCGGAGTAAAACTATGTTCAGCAAACTAACCAGAAAAGTACAATTTCTTCCACCATGAAACTGTAACCGAGTCCTCCCCACCTCTGCCAAGTTGTCCTGGTTAACTTTTCATCAGCCCATCCCCACCACATTTTACACCTGTGTGTTCACATACTTGTGTTCACATACTTGTGTTCACATACTTGTGTTCACATACTTGTGTTCACATACTTGTGAACACTCAGGTGGGGTGATGATTACAGTGTCTACAGTGCTACGTGCAACAACAGTCTTCTGAAGTGTACCATTAGCCCTGATTTAAACCACAGCCATCGCCACACAGCCACTCCTCTTAACAGGCACTTTCAGATTAGGTATTGTATTAAGTATTGTACCCGCGCAGCAGCTGGCTGCATGGGCAGTAGTTCACATAATTTACACAGGTTACTGCGTCTAGCTTGTTACAAGTTTCATTTAGGTATTAGTATTATCAAAGCAAATATGATATGCAGTGGTGGAACATAAAGTAAAAGTAGTAAAGTACTTTACTTACTTTATACTTTAGAGTAGATACTTTTTACTACATTTGAGAGAAGATATGCGCTTTCTATTCCACTACATTTTTGAACTGGACTGAAAAGTAAAAGTATTTTTATTATTGTGTGAGACCTGTTGAAAAGACAGAGGAGTATATTTTAACACGTTCATAGATTGAGCAAAAAATAAATAAATAAATACAAATAAAAGCTAGGAAAAAAATATTGATTGGATTGTTTCTGTTTAACAAAAAACAGCACGATTCTGTATCAAAAGTACCTTTCCAACTTCATCTGCATGAAATAGTTTTACTTGTTACTCTTTAAGTACATTTTTAAACATTTCATGTTATACTTTTACTTTAACATGAGTATGTTTTCTCCTGTTTCTGTACTTAACAAAACTGAGTACTTCTTCCACCACTGATGATATAATACGAAAACATTAACACATTATACCCTCACTCCACATAATTTCTGTCTGTCTTAAAGGTACATTATGTAATCTTTTGGAGGTCACCTGTATTTTTTGTGTAAATAGACAGACAGATATACTAGTATAGATAGAGCTATGATATTCCCAATGATATACTCCTAATTCAGCTTGTCCTCTGAGGTGGTCTGTGATTCATGTAAGCACCTTGAACTTACCAGCAAAATCATTAAAGACGAGGTCATTAAAGACAAGGTGACTAAAGTGCTGTCCAGAATTTGTGCCCTAGTATCGTCTCTGTGTTTGTGTGAGCTGAGATCAGACTCACCACATGTGGTTCAGTTACAGCCGGGAGAACAGCGCACATCTGCCCCTGCTCTGGCCCACAGCCCTCCACGGCCTCTGCTCATCTCTAAAACTCTCTGTGCTTTTGCCCCTTGGAGCTAACAAAATGGCTGTAATGGGCTACATGTGCTGAACTGGTCATTCTTCTGTGTGTAAGATAAGGTGGGTAAAAACATGATGACAAACAAAAAAACTCTTCTTTTGAGTCTTTAGACTAATAACATTGGAGTGACCACAATCTTCTTTATACTCACAATTACTGTCTGTACGGTATATAACTAAATTTATTACTAAACTTACTGCTCCTTTACCTTAACCCTAGAGGCATTAAATGATGGTCAAAACTGGGGGTATCTGAAAGTAAATATTTAAATCTATGTAACCGGTTCCTAGCTCTTACAAACCCTTTGGCACATCGCTAGTAAAAACATGGATTCATTTTAGGGCACTAGGGAGGCTTTATAACAGCTTTTTAGGAGGAAAAGGTTAAGCAGGTGGACCACCTGTACACAGTACATCAGCTCTCATCATTAAGTGTCATATAGTGACTCACATGGCTCTATCCTGCAAATTTGCCATAAATATGTTGTTTTCTAATTCAACTTTTGCTTTCTGAATTTATCTATTTAAGAGAAAAAATGGGTTTAAATTATGGACACAATCATAATGAATACTGAAGTCTAAAAGGGACTATTTAAATTTCTTTTAACATACAAAACTAACTTACCTGGTTCTCACGTGGCTTTCAATATATAGACTGAACTTCCTATATACTCGTCCATACTGTTATCACTAATAGACCGCATGTGTTTGTGTATACACTATTATCCCTGAAGCTGGTGACTGTGTCCCTGCGTCTCACCACACTATTCAATATATGATTACTGCATCCACCAGGGCCCTATTACCACCAAATGTTAATGTGCCATGTCATTGTATTTCCATCCAGTCACTTTAGTGCAACAATTAATCAAAATAAACATAAAGCATATGACAATAAGGCTTTTCTATGTGGCTCTAATCAGACAACTCATTAGGCAGTAATGAGGCGGCGCTGCCTGGCTCACGTTGTGTTTGGGGGACGTTGGGTATACAGAGGGCTACAAGTGTGTGTGTGTACTTGTGTGTGTGTTGTAGTTGTACTCCTGTAGTCCCATTCCAATTATGACAGAGCCTCACCCGGGAAGAGGCCCACTTAACCGGCATTCCCGTTATGCATAATTTATTGTGTTTGTAAATACACGTTTGCACTCTGATTAATAGTTTTCTCGACATCCTCATTTGTTCCATTTGATTAGTCTCTTAAATGCATTATTTATTGGCTAAAAATGCTCAGTGATTCTTAGTCACCGTGAGAGTAGTACAGTTTGGCATATGCTTCAGCTCAAAGACTTGACAGCATTCGCACATGGAAGGATGTTTTTAACACATTTTCAACAATGAGGATGAATCTGTGACAAGAATGCCTTCACTGCCCCAGTGTTTGTTTACATTTTTGCCGTGTTCATCTGTTCAAATTCATATAAGGGCAACTACTCCTGCTACTACTATAATTCAAAGTTTTATTACATTTTCAATTTGATTTGTTTTTACGTTGTACTATGAGCTACTGTGTTCAATGGACCTGTATCTACTAATCATTAGGCCCGCCACGATAAATACTACATTGACTTATCATTCAATACATGATAAATGGAACGATAATTTTGGGGGTTATTTTTCTATAACACAATGAGATTTGAGCTGTAGAAGTCTGAATTATGAACTTACAAACTAACTACGTAAATCTGCATTAGTGTTGTTTTTTTTTTTTTTTTTTACAATATTGTACATTAAGAATACTTTTTGGGAGATAATTCTGCTTTATGGTTTGGTTGCAATATTATCGTTTATCGTCTATAGTTACTTCGGTAATATATCGCACTTCAAAATTTGTTATTTGTGACAGGTCTATGAATAAACTGTTCTACATCAATACTGGGGTGTATAATGAACTAAATGTAATGTAAAGGTCTATGTATGTTTAATGTATGCCAACTCAAAGTACTTATTTTTACCACCAACACTACTTGATAATATAGGTCTACTTGATCAATTCTTCAATGACAAAACGAAACCCTTCTGGAAAACAGTACAGTTCTCCGGATTTTAAACCAGAGTCTTGGTTGGGAGTACCCAGCTAGAGGATTGGCAAATTATGTGTACTTTAGGTAAATCAAGAAACTGAAGTAGGACATAAACTTTTCCACACAAAAAAACTCTTGTGTGTGTGCAACCACATAGCCATGTTGCCACCCTATTTTAACCTCTCAGTACGGCATTAGCGCAATTAGGGCTGTATTTTTTCCATGTCAGGGTCAAAATAATCACCAGGATCCTTGTGTGCCATGATTTGCATATTAATTTGGCCCAGGATTGATGCCTATGGCTACCATTGCTCCAGCTGTCAAAATAGTTTCACACAAGAATTTATGACCACTTTATGTTCTTAGAAAAACAGACTTCAGTTCAGAAAGAAATGTACTTGAAAAAACTGTAATGAGTTGTAAGTTATCATATGGTAAAGGGCATTTTTGAATTGTCCTATGGCTTTTGTCACATTTTCACATTTTATATGGCTTCCAGGGTTAGAAAACTGTCATATTTCCATACACTAACCTAGGTAATAGCGTGTATTAACTTGTAATATGTAATGTGTAATGCGTTGTGATGTTTTTGTACATATATAAATCTTAATTATCCTATACTGATAATGAACAGATTGTTTAATAAGAATGATTCAGGCATAATTAATACCCTATTCACATAATGAAGCATTTACTGAGCCCAAATCATTCTTAATAAGCTATTTGTTTATTATGATTATAAAGTCTTTATTAATTTATTAAAGTTCATTAATGTTTAGTTATTACTAAGGGTAACCTATTTTATTTTATTTTTTTTCAAAGGTGCATTGTGTAACTTTTCTGGTGGAGGGTCCATCAAATGCTTTTCTTCATGGAGATTCATTTATTTATTTCATTTATTTATGAGACAGGGACAGTCCACAATCTACATTAACCTTAACAGGAGAGATGCTTTCCACCTGTAGTCCCAGGTGCATGTTTTTTTAGGTTTAGATGTTATTGCTTTTTCTGGAACGTTTCACAGTGTGGCATTAAACATTTCTATTTTCATGGAGACCAAACCAGACAGTTA
This sequence comes from Taenioides sp. WSHXM2023, assembly GCA_029959045.1. NCBI lineage: Eukaryota > Metazoa > Chordata > Actinopteri > Gobiiformes > Gobiidae > Taenioides > Taenioides sp. WSHXM2023. The sequence goes on from CM057087.1 coordinate 34,316,091, forward strand.
CAGGGAAGATCTGTGGAGAGGCACCCCGCTCACAGTCAAAATGCCGTTTTTTCTAGGTATGTTTTTTAGCTTTATAACCACATGTAATTGAATAAATGTAAGGGAGAGCTGTTTAATGCCATGCTGTGTAACATTCCAGGTAGACATATCCATAGAAACAAGCAGGTGACTGATCCCCAACCAAAAATTTACATAGTGCACCTTTAAGTAATGAATAATGAAACAAATGACAGTTTTTCTGATAGATCTCTGATAGATATATCGTAATTTCTGGACTATAAGCTGCTACTTTTTTTCACACTTTGAACCATGTGCCTTATACAATGATGCAGCTAATTTATAGACGGATATTTGGCAACACAGCGGATGCGCACGCAACCTGAGTCCAGAAAGCGCCTCTAACTGTGTCAGCGCACTAAAACTGTGTGATAAAGTAAGTTATGATGCTAAATGAACATTTTGTGAGTGAGCTGCATTAAATGCAGGTGAGTGCGTAAATGAAGAAGAAACGTCTCAAACTTCAGTAGCCGAACATCCACTCATACCTGATCGATACAACTAGCCTAGCCCCCAGGAGAGCCTGAAATCTGCTGAAATCCTGAAAGACACTGACATGATACCAGACAGGACAGCGGCTCTTTCTGCAGGAGACATGCACAGTAGAGTGTGAAGTGACGTTGTCTGATAATCCCTCTATAGATTTTTACGGGCTAAGAAGATGCTAGTTTGATTGTGTTTTGAACAGTTATTTTGCGCTTCATGCACGCACTCTCTTCATGGAAAACATACGAAGAAATGCATATGATGCAGCTTTTAAGTTAAAGACAATTGATCTGCTGCACGTAAGCTTGGCATCAATGAGTCGATGGTGAGACATTGGCGAAGGCAGCATGACGAACTGATTCAATGCAAAAAGACGAAAATCTTTCAGTGTACCATCTTTCTGTGTAAATATCTCAAGTTACAACGTGGACACTTGCATTTTACAGACAAGTGCGGCCTATATATGTGCAGTTTTTTTTTTCCTTTAAAATTTAGTTGATGTGGCTTCTATTCAGGTACACCCAATAGTCCAGAAATTATGGTATGTTAGCGTCAGGAATGATTATCTACGTTTGTGACTTATTATTTATTAGAGCACAGCCTTAAATCAGCTCACTTTTAGCATCTCTTTAACATATTTCTCTGCTTCTCTGATGGAAATGACTAACTGTGACCTTTTGAGAAGTTTGAATATGTGGGAGTGTACATCAGCGCAGCTTTGATTCTTTCTCTTGGAGCAGACAGCTTTAGAAAGTCAAACTGATTAAGGACAAATTAAATGAATGCTGTAGTGGAATCTGTGTTATGTCTCCATAAGGTCACTTGTTCTTCCATTTGAGTCAACATCTAATGATCTAAGCCATACTGTATTCACAGGAATACAACTGCACCGGAGTTCATGCAAACAACTATTTATACAGGTGTGCATAGTGTATTTAAGGCCAGTTTAACTAAGAATTACTCCCAACTTTTCCAATTATATCCAACATCCACAAATGGCAACTGCTATCACAACTAGAGATTGACGAGGTACAGCACAAATGCTATGGCAAGGGGGAGCCAGGACACCAGGTCAGAGGGGAGTTAACACTAACTCCCCAACCAGAGATTGGGTATGAAGCCCCAATAAATATCACTCTGAACGAGGCAGTGACTGACCTGAAAGATAAGATCATGGCCCGAATGAACACAAGGCAACCCTGACGCCAGTTACAGAGGCTAAGTGAAGTACCATCTGAAAGTCTCTTAGAAGATGTGAATGCAGCACTGAGAGCGATCCCTACCACAACCATCACTAAAATCAATGAGCTGATATACACTTCAGCAGCAGTGATCCTAGAGGTGCTGGGCTATAAGAGCAACCATGGGAGCCATGAGAGACAATACCCACCATGGAAAAGACAGTTAGAGGCCAAAATCAAAGAAGCACGGAGAGAAGTGAGCCAATTGTCAGAGGCCCAGAAAGGTGCAATGAAAAAGCAAGTACCCAAGAGGTAGAGCCAGATGCCCATACCTGAAACACTCAAAACTGCCAAGCAGAGGCTGCAAGCCTTAGCCAGCCGCCTAAAGAGGTACACGCAAAATAATGAAGCCAGATGAATAAACCGCCTCTTCGCAACACAACCTGCGAAAGTGTACGCTCAATCGCAGGGGAATAACACCAGAGCGTATCCACCAAGGCTGGAGACTGAAAGGTACTGGAGAGGGAGGCATCACATAACACCGATGCACAGCGGCTAGTGGCTCTGAGGGAAGACCACAGCAACCTCCCTGAACAGAATCCAATCACCATCACAGTAGCAGACATTCAGGAAAGAGACTCAGGCATGAAAAATTGGACAGCACCAGGCCCTGACATGATCCACACATACTGGCTAAAGAAGCTCACTGCACTCCACAAGCACCTGGCAGCACAAATGAACCAGCTGCTAAGGGATGGGACTCACCCTGAATGGCTAACCCAAGGACGTACGTATGATCCTGATCCTGAAAGATCCCTCAAAGGGTACAGTCCCATCCAACTATCGGCCAATAACCTGTCTCTTCACAACATGGAAGCTCATGTCAGATAAGCGGGCACATGGTTCAGTACACGAGCACAGCACAGAAGGGCATCAGCAATAACACAGGGGGAGCCAAACACCAACTCCTGGTTGACCGAACAGTCGCCTGTGACTGCAGAACCTGTCATACCAACCTGTGCACTGCCTGGATTGATTACAAGAAAGCCTATGACTCAAAGCCACACACATGGATCACTGAGTGCTTGGAGTTGTACAATATCAATAGAAATCTAAGGGCGTTCATTGCAAACTCGATGCGGTTGTGGAAAACCACCCTTGAAACCAATGGGCAAGCCACCTGCACAAGTGTCCATCAAATGTGGCATATACCAAGGAGATGCACTGTCCCCACTGCTGTTCTGCATAGGTCTGAACCCCCTCAAATCATCGACCGCACTGGCTATGGATACCGACTCAGAAACGGGGCCACCATCAGCCACTTCCTCTACATGGATGACATCAAGCTGTACACTAAGAGCGAGCGAGACATTGACTCACTGATCCACACCACCTGGATCTACAGCACAGACATTGGAATTTCATTCGGGCTTGAGAAATGTAGTAGGATGAAAAAGAAGAAGAGAGAGAAGGTAGTCCACACAGAGGGGGTCTCACTCCCAGAAGGAACAACAGCAGACATTGAGGACAGTTACAAGTACCTTGGTATCCCACAAGTAAATGGCAACCTTGAAGAGGCAACAAGGAAAGCGGCTACGGCCAAATACCTGCTAAGAGTAAGGCAAGTCCTAAGAAGCCAGCTCAATGGCAAGAACAAGACTTAGACTTAGACTTTACTTTATTGTCCCCAAGGGGAGATTCTTTTCCACATACACAGAGCTCGTTTGACCTATACACAGATAAACACCAGACATCACAATCACAAACACATTACAGAACAGACATTATGCCTCAGCGGGGCCTGTTGTTTAAAAAAGCAATGGCACAAGGCACAGGCAATGCGCATGTCTCCTGCAGAAAGAGCCACTGTTCTGTCTTGTATCATGTCAGTGTCTTGTAGGATTTCAGAAGATTTCATGCCTTCTTGGGGGATAGGCTAGTTGTGTTGATCAGGTATGAGTGGATGTCCGACTACTGAAGTTTGAGATGTTTCTTCTTGTCATTTATGCACTCACCTGCATTTAACGCATACGGGTTATTAAGACATATTCCCCACTCACTAATGTTAGTTTAGCATCATATCTATCCTCAAACCTAAATCAAAACAAACTGGGAAAACAATGGGACTAGCCAGGTCAGGTCCAAAGGTGTGAAAACACCCATCATGGCCCTGAATGGATATGCTAACTACTCCCCCACTCCCACTCCATATTGAATAGACTCACATGACTAACAGAAACTGTTAACAACTCCATATTGTATCACCTGACCAACTGAAACTGTATTTAAATATGTGTTGTCTCAGAGTAATTTTCATTGCAATTAAGCTCCTCCCTTCAGGCAGATATAAAGCAGTGTCCGCCAGCATCTGACCAGAACTGAGGAAGCAGCTTGGATGAGCTGCGAAACGTATTCAACCAAATAAACTATGTCCAGTTGACAAATTAAATTTTCTCCTTTTTTTTGCCATCATAACTTATATTATCACATGGTGATAAACTATTTTAGTGCGCTGACAACAGTGCTAGCTAGCGTTGCAACTTCATGTTAACCACACAGACAGTGGCGCTTTCTGCCCTTAGGCTGCGCGCGCATCCGCAGTGTTGCCAAACAAATAATCTCTCTATAAATTTGCAATTTTACTCAGTGTCAAAAAAATTATAATAAGTTAATATGTTAAATAAAAATAAATAGAAAAACTGGCTTCCTTGAGCGAATAGATGGGGTCACTCAGTGGCCATGTGCCCAAGAACAGATCTGTATAGATTCTTTCACTAACTTGACCGTCCCTGCTTTTAATCCATAGTGCCATTATGTCCCGAGGCAAGACATGTCAGTCACCTCTGAGCTGAATGAGGCAAGTTTGACAATAGTGCTGGACACAAGATATAAAGGTTAGAATTATAAGCATATGTTTCAATGTATGCCTTTTTGGTATGTATGGTGTTACAGTGTCTGAAATAGTCTGTGAACAAACTGTCAAAAAAGTTTGAGTCAGTCAGGGCAAATCTTTGTTGTGCCTTTTAAACTGAGATTCTGGAGAATACAGTGAGATAAATATAAAATGCCCCAAAATACAAGGTCACTGATGTGTTGCTTTGAATCACACAGAGCCCTGCTCATGTGTGATCTAACTCCCAACATGAGGCTCTGTTACAGGCCAAAAGAACAAAGCCCACATCTGTCACTGCACTGGCTCACAGCTCCTTTACAACCATTTCCATATCACATCTGTGATGCCAACATGTATATAGAACATTATCAAAATCACAACAGGCAAACTTATGTCTTGGGAAGTGAGCATGTTCATGTGGGCCTATTCTTTACTATAACCTCTGGGTCATTCCATTATTTGAGGTCTTTTGCCGGAGCTCATCTTAATCTGTATTTGAATACTGGGCCACATGCTACCCATTCTCTTTCACAGCACGTCACTTCTGATCAACTGCTCTGTGCTCCCAAAAACCCCAAAGAATCAGAATATACCTCATAATTCACTATTGTATACATTTTAATAATTATATTATCAACATTTTCTTCAAAAGGTCCCATAAATGTTCCTATTTTTTAACCAATGAAAGCATAAACAAGCAAAATCAATCCAATTAATAATATTTACAACCTCAAAGCAGCCTACATTCTATCTTAATTACGTTAGCGCTATACCATTACCACACACTGAGCCAACCTGTGAAGGAGGCTGTGAACAGACAGCCAAGATTTCACTAATGCAGACTGCAGTTAGTCGCTCAGCTAATGTGTGGGGGCCTGTGCTTTAGCCTGCTCTTCGGGAGGCTAGTGGGCCAACTGAAAAGACAAGGAAACTCAGCACCGCTCCGCACCATATGCCAAATATGTGTGTGTCTGCCAATTTGTGGGGGTGTTGGGGTAGGAGCTGGTGTGGGGGGTACTGGCGAGTGCTAGCTAGGCTGATTTCTTGACAGAGGGAGATGAATAATTGAACATGAGCGGAGATGCAAGTTCTGATGGAGTTAAGGCAGTCCCAGTTACATTGTGATGAGGAGTCAACAAAAATGAAATTCAGAAAGACAAAAACAATGGGTGGTTGTGTAGTTTGATCTATCATCAAAGTGGTAGTGCTAACATTGATCTAACAAATTGATGTTATGATGGCATGATTTTGGAGCAGTAAATGGAGATTAGAAAAGGAGAAAAGCACATATTTAGCACCTTCCCAAACTACTCAAACACATTTATGGTAATAGTTGGTTTAGTCACTACTTTGAAATCACTTTGCTGTGAAATAGTGCTGCTCTACCAACTGACCCATGGCAAAGCGTGTAACAGGGGTCGTCTATTCAAAAAGCTGCACATGCATTTTAGATTCCTGGTTAAATAATTCAGCAGAGCATCTTCCACTAAATGCAGTATCAGATCAGGCATACAAGTGGACATAATGTCTGTGCAAACGGTCCATTATTTCAAACTATACCTTTTAAGTGTTTTGGCTTTTGGATGGTGCATGGCACTCATCAGTGAACAAGACTGAAAATGAGTCGTCATGTATTTCTGGGCCCACTGGAGCCGTTTCTGCTTGTGAGCATTGTTTAAGGGTGGCCAAATAGTAGGTTTATGCATAACTGCAAGCTCCAGAGGCCCCAGCAGCTTCAAATACCTGTTTGCTGCTTTGTAATGACATTTTAGCAGCTGCTCTCTTAATCTGATGTATTTGTCTGGCAAAAACTTTCCTCATTGTGCCTTTATCTGCACGAATCCATGTGTGCTCTGAATCAGCTACAAATCTCTTAATAGTACAATGATCACGCTTAAATTTTCATGAAATATCTAAGGTTTTCATACCTTGTCCAAGGTATTCAACTATTTCATACTTTTGGGCACTAGAGATCCTTTTCCTTTCCCATATTGCTTGAAAATGTTGCTCTGCTTAATAATGTAGAACGTCCTTCTTCAGTCGTTTTTCCTTTAGTTGGACGCACCGGGCAAACTCATTGGTACAGGTGTGTGAGATTCATTTCACTGAGACACAAGACCATCCATGAGATTCACTGGAAAACATGTCTGACCACAATCTGACATTAGTATCTAGAAAACTAATTAAGGCACGGTACAACTGAGAAAGACCCATAAAAGGTAAATTACGCATTGCATTTATTTGAAAGAGAGATTTACAATTGGTTGAAAATTATATTAAACAAATAAAGTGGGAAGACATTATTGTAAATAAATCCTGTGAGCAGGGCTGTCCTGATTTAATGACACAATAAACAATATTCTACTAAAGTTTACAGAAAACATTCCCAGAAAATCAAATATAAAAAGAAATGTACAATGGTTCAACAAAAAAAAATTAAAAAAAATTGGAACCTAATTAAAAAAACAAGATGTGTCTTTAAAAATATTCTTAAACAGGCCAAAGCCAACTTTTTTCTTGAAATAATTAAAAATGCACAAGGCAATAGTAAAATCATGTGGAGAACTATTGACAAATTAATGGGAAAAGAAAAAAACAGATGTGCTAATATCAATCTTAAAATTAATGTAAATGCTATTGATGATACTTTGGTAATAGCAATAATAAATAAATATTTTAAAGAATATTTTTTTTTAATTCAGTCCATAAATTGGCTCAGAATTTTCAAACTATCCCCCCTATTCCAATCAGCAATCAATCCAACTTTAACTTATTTCCAACAAATGAAATCAAGGTTGGGAAGATTATCTGTTCACTGAATGGCAGTAAATCAAATAATATTTATGGACTTGATACCACCTTTCTAAAAAGAAACAAAGAGGCACTTTCTGGCCCCTTAAATGCTACGATAAATAAATCTATGAGGGTGTGTTTCCTGGAGCCCTAAAACCTGCCATAGTCACCCCTATTTTTAAATCAGGTGACAGGCAGGATGTTGGCAATTATTGCCCTATAAGCCTCCTCCCAGTTGCCTCAAAAGTGCTTGAGAAGGTTGTGGCAGAGCAACTTGCTGCATATTTTGATTTAAACGCTCTTTTACACCCAATGCAATTTGGATTTAGACAAAAATACTCAACAGACTTAGCCTGCTGTTACCTCCTGCAAAGTATCAGGGCTCACATAGACCAGGGAAGAGTAGTTGGGGCAGTTTTCCTTGATCTGTGCAAAGCCTTTGACACGGTTAATCACCACATACTTCTCAACAAACTAAATGACTACAACCTTTTCACGCACACCCAAAACTGGATTAGGTCATATTTGAGTGACTGGCATCAGTGTGTCCGGGTGAATAACACTCTATCACCCTTTAAAGCCACCTCTATGGGAGTGCCCCAAGGGTCTATTCTTGGACCTCTGCTCTTTAGTATTTATATAAATGATCTCCCTAATGTGTGTACTGATGCTGATATAATAGTATATGCTAATGACACAGTGCTTTTACTTATGAGAAAAATTAATTGAAGGTAACAGAAAAATTGACAAGGGAAATGGAAAAGTTTGCGAATTGGCTTCAGACTTCGTGCCTTACCTTAAATACTGATAAAACAGTTTCAGTGGTTTTTTTGGGGGTTTTTTTGCCAATAAGCGTAAATCCCCACAGGCTCATGAAATTTTAGTAAACGGACAAAACATCAGGAATGTAGATGATTTTAAATATTTAGGTCTAATACTCGACTCAAAACTTAATTTTAAAAGTCACATTAAAAAACTTGGAAAAACACTGAAGTTCAACTTGAATTTTAAACATATTACAAATTCTTTAACAACTGAGGCTTCATATACATATTTTAATGCCATGACTATCTCACACCTTTGATATTGTATTACAAGATGGATTCACGTGTGTAAAACATCTCTAAAGCCTATCGAAACTAACACTAAAATCATCCATGACAAAAAGTCTCGTCTGTACCACCACTGTTCAATACTTGTCAAATATAAATTGTTAAATTTTGATAACTTGCTTAAATTTAATCAGATGTTAACGTTATTTAAAATTATTCATAATTCAGCTGCTCCCCCATTGAGAAAGTTTGTGGTGCTCACTTCAGAGAAGACCTGCTGAGCCACGTGGTCCACAGTCAGAGGAGAGTCCAGTGTTCCAACACATGAAACCACATGAAATTATATCATGTACAAATTATGAAACGTTTGCACACCTGGCCAAACAACAGCTTTTAACCAAACAAACCTGTACACATTAATCTGCCCTGTATCAATGCAGCAACATGAACTGTAAATATGTAAATAGTGTGGATGGATGTGATGATGGGACTAGTTTTACTTATTGACTCACTGACTAGATGAATGATTGTATTAATATACATTGTATTTTATTTTATTGGCATGTACGCCATTTATGACACCAACCTGTCCAGGGACTGAAGGTGGAAATGAGCAATTCTGCTATAACCTGGCACAAACATATGGCCTCTTTGTGTAGCTCACTGTTTTTATGTGGATTGTCCCTGATAAATAACAAATAAACTAAACTAATTCTCTGTTGGCATCCGTTTGAGGATCATGTGCTCAGAAAACGTCTGTTTTCACGTAACCCCTGTCTCCACCTACATCTCCTTACTTACTAACGAATATTCTAGGATTATACTGAAGGTCAGACACATAGGGTTCAAAAATGCCACATGTATATTTCAAAATAAAAAGTAAAAAAAAAATTAAAAATAAAAGAATAATACATTGTTCAAACATTATTATTATTAAGGTTAGACATTGTAAACTATAAAGAAAACAGTACTGCAAAACAATAAAACCAGTGATGATATAAGATTCTTTATTTGCACTCACACTGAACATAATAAATAAGCAGTGCATTTTGCCTCTGATGTGCTGTGGTTTGTGCTTGAGGACAAAGCAAGGGCAGGCACACTGGGGGGCCGGAGTTAAGAGGGTCCACACTGTTGTCACTCCAATGCTGTGTCAAGGTCTTAGCAAACACCACCCCTCTTGTATGTGCTGGTGGGCATATGTAACACCAAACACAACCCAACCATTGTGCTATATGCAGACAACCTGCTTCGGGAAGATAATGATAAATTTCACTGCTTCAGGCAATGACAAGAAGAATAAAGGGAAAAGACGTATCGTATAGTGGTTAAATGATCGTGCCTGGGTAATTGACAAAGATAAATGCAGAGACTGTGGTGGAGTTGCAACTGAAAATATAGTCCATACATGGCACTGTGTTATGTCTATGTCATGGTCAGTATTCAAAGTGACTTACCCTTCAATTGTTGACATTTTTTCACTTTGACACAAATTTACCTACTAAAAATATGTATTTTTATGCTATTGCATGAGACAGGAAAACACTTAAAAGTACCTGCTCCATACCTTTTACTGTCTTAGAAACACAAAAAACACAACTAACTTTAAATGGTTTGTAGTGGTCCAAATTTATTCCTCACTTACCTAATGCATTCGGAGCATCCTAAAGATTCAACTCAATGAGTTTATAAGTGCTTTTCACAACTCTCAAAGCTAAGAGAGTTTGCTCTGAGAGAGAGTTTTGTCATGATGGTAAAGTTAATAATAACTAGCATGCTAACATGCACTTTCTGATATCAGACAAGAAAATGCAGACAGCATGCAGCAGACATCATTTGCCTTCAAGAGCACCTTATACAATATATCTGTATTGGGGCAGAATTTTGCTTAAATACATGGGGAAAAACATCGGGTATATAGTCTGTAACCTACATAGATGACCCTAATGTGTACAAGCTGAAAAACATGCATGGTTATGTTATGTTGTGTAGTATGCATCTATTTTCCTGAAGAATACATAGTTGTAATTATTCTAATCACTGTTTTCCTTTCTTCTTTGTCTTATCAGATACAGCCCTGTCCAGCCAGCAGGGTGAGTAAACCACAAACACTCAGTCTGTCTCTGTTGGTACCAAGCCATCTGCAGTGGACTGTGCCAACCACAGCCACGCTTTATTTGTCTCAATGTAGAAGAAACCATTCTCAGATGTGGGTCTCAGCAGGGGGAGACCAGAGAATCACAAACATCATTTGCATCACCAGGAAGCTCTTTTCCTCCCCATCACATTGCATAACGCAACAAATGTTGAGACAAAGGCGGGGAAAACATCAAGAGAGTGCAATTACCAAAGCATCATCCCTACACCCATGTGGCCAATCAGGATCTGAATTTGGCCCATTTTCCCAGTACGGCCTACTTAGTCAATTTACCCCCTTTTGACTGCAATTGTTTTCAATAAGACGCTTGTGTGGAGTTGAAACAGAGAAGAAATGGATTTCCCACCAAGCTTTACATTCTGTTTCTATTTTTATTTGGCCTCTAGCTCCTTTTGAGGCGCTCTGCTTAATGGCTTCCTATGTGAGCACAGCACTTTACCTGGCAGACTTAGACTAGGTGTGTGCATGTGAGTGAGTGTGTTTTCAGATTGCACGGTGGTGAATTGATGATGATTTTATGTCCAATATGCACAGTGGAGAATGAGTTGTGCATTGGCGGAGCAGCCCAGTTATTCTGAAGGCCAAGACATGAAGTGGCTTATTGTCTACGATTCCAGTTAGTGCAGGCCGCGAGATAGATATTCTGTATTTGTTGTAATTAGCAAGGCATGAAAGAGCATTTATTTCTTCATAAAATGTTATATTTAACTGTAACTCTACCACCTCGCATGTTTTAAAAAATTGGATGTGAAATATTGCTATGTTTTCAAACCTAATACCTTGCATATACTGTAGTTAACACATAGACTGTATAAATGGATATAGCTAATCCCCTTGCCGCCGCATTCCAAATAGGAAGTGACCATGGACGCTCTTGTGGCTCCATCGACTTCAGTTCATGGCTATGTACTGAAAAACTGTCTCTCCTCTATCTGTGAGTGCTGCTGTCAGACTCGTCAGTTGGAATTCCAAATATGGAACTTGGCTCCAAACTGGCCCCTATAAGTGCTAGCATCGACAAGCTTCATTTGACTAGAGGCGAACGCTATGGGTGACATCATACTCCCTTAGTCCACTTTTTTATGAAGCAAATTGTCAAATCTATCACTAAGGTACCTTTTATGATAGAGTCAAGTTGTAAGATTAATGTTCTGTTTCTTGAGTAAACATTCCTGTTAAACTATTTAATAATAATAATAATTAATATTGTTCAAAAACATTATCTTTGTAACAACAACAACAACAACAACAACAGAAATACCGTCCCCTTTTATGGGTTAAGCAGGTAGGTTAAAAATAAAAATTATCAGTAGTATTCTGGTTGTCCTACATTGTTTTATTCTTTATTGTTCCAAAACAGTTCCTGTAGTATATGTTATACTCTCATACCACTTTGGCCCATTGGAAACTTGGAGGTTGCAAAAGGATTTACTGTTCTCTTTGTCCAAAGTTGGGTATCACTCACTTTGGAGATGCATAGTGAAAAGTTTATTTGACGAAAGAATAACAAGGAGAAGTTTCAAGGTAAACTAATAACAGTATAAATAAGATACTGTACATGTATGTGTCCAAAGACATTATGCTTAAACAAAACACTTGGAATAAAAAGTCACTCTTGTCAAAGATTTGTATTCAGTCTGGGTGTTATCCTTGATTTTGACCTCAGCTCTGCCTTTCTTTACTACTCTTTGGTTCACACATTAAAGTATGCCTCACTTCTCTCTGCTCCCACACATACTTTCTGTATCAGTGAGTTTAGTCCACAATACCGTATTCCACAATGAAAATAAAGGCCCATACAGGAGCTCCAATGTGCCAGCACAAGGTCTGCAGAGGTATTATCATCTTTTAAGAAATATGCAGATTATACTAAGACTGTGGATCACTAGGGTAAAGAAAATATAATGGTCACAAAACTAATGCACTCAGTCTAATGATAGCCCTCCAAAAATACGCCATTCAATTATAAATATAAGGGATATAATAAGACCCAGTGAACTGTTTTTATCTTTTGATGTCTTTTGATGAAGTTGTGTTGATCTAACGCAGTCGATGTCTGTTTTGGGGGAAACTGAAGACAGTCAATTGTGGTAAATCTCAGTTGTGTGTGAGTGTGTGTTTTTCTGTGACAAAACAAAATTGCCACTTCTATTAGATGTAAATTCACATTGTTTATGAGTGTTTTCAATGGCAATGATAATTGATTGCGTCTTTGCCTCTGTAGCAATATGAGCCTAATAAGGCCCTTTGCCAGAGCCAGGCTGCAGTGGGAGGTGTCCTGCAGGCTTCTCCATGTGCAGGGTCTGCTGCTGCATCTTCTGTGCTCTAATTGGCTGTACCTGAGGCAGGAGGGCAAGGTGTGATTGCGATAAGAGAAAGCGCTGTGCTCGGCTGGTTTTAGTGCCCTTATCCTATAATCTGTGGATTGATTATGGTTTTTCTGCCAGCCGTGCAAATTGTTGGGGCCCATCAGTGGCACTAGAAGCACCTCCAGTCTTCTTCAGGCTGCAGTGTAATCTCTGTGTAGCACAGAGCTGCAGCACTCCACTGGCTCTGGGAGAGAAGTGCATCTTTCTGCTCAAGTGTGGAGGATTTCATGCGCCCAGATCATGGGTGAGCCAACATGTGGTGTATGGCTGTGTGGGACTACAACAATACCGCTCACAATCTAGGTAGGTAGGCCTAACCTTAACCTAAACATAACCTTCAGTATACAATACAATACTGAAGGTTATGTTTAGGTTAAGGTTAGCCTTTATCGTCCCCATAGGGAAATTTATTCTCTGCATTTGACCCATCTTTTAATGTCACTGGGGCAAACTGTCCTTATAGTGTAACTGGCAAATAGTAATATTGAGCAGTAAAGTTGGGGTTTTGGGTGAAAATATATAGAATATAAAATAATAAAGCTCCTGAATCCGCCACCGTACAGACGTCACTGAGATTAGAGATGTCATGTGTGGTGACCTCATGGCTAAAAAAGTGAAGGTGGATACTGAAACCTCATCCAATTTGAACTCCAAACGCAATGGTTCTGCATGTTGGTGTTGTATTGGCAGGACAGCCACTTTTACCTGTTCCCTTTTGGTGTGAGCACAGCAAAGCTAAAGGAGCAGCTAATGGTCCGCGAAATGTCCCCAGTGCTACAGTAACAACACAGGCTAATGGAGCACAGCCCTGGTGATACAACACAGAGACAGAGAACCCTGACAACCGCTGACCCCTATTTAGGAACAAACAGCCAACCTTCACATCATCATCTTTTACTGCTATAATTATGAAAGGCAGCATCAATTGTAATTCATTTGTTCATCTTACATATATTATAATAGCAGCTAAAGATAACAAAAAGAGAATAATAGGCTACTCTTACGTGGTTGTTTAATTTTATTTATTTTATTTTGTGTTAATGGATATGCTTATACAGGGCTGTTTGTTTGAACTAGCACAAGCCTATAGATTGAACAATTATATTAATAGTGCAATGAGCCAATTAAGAGCTTCAGGAAGTTAGTTAGTTGTTTGAGTATTTAATGCTAAATTGCTTTGCAATTACGTAACAAAGACAAAATAGGAGCCCTTGTTTGCCTGCCTCCTGTAGCTTTCTTCAGAACCATTATTTGATGGTGTTGTGACATGTTTTGTTGGCTGTTTATATGGTTTTGCATGTTTTTACACAAGGCAAGACACATCACAACAGCATCACATGGAGCTTGTGAAGAAGGCTGGAGGAAGTAGCTGAACCAGGTAAATCAGATAAACAAATGTTCCTCTCTGACAAAAGGAATTACTAGTTACAAGTTTAGAGTAACTGAAGAATATAGAATTATTTTTATGTTGTAGAATATAATTGTATGGCGTGGGTAATTATGCTAGTTAAAGTAAACATCAATTATCAGTTTTCACTGAAAAAGATTAAACCAGTGAGTTTCTCATCACACATTATATACTACAGAGTACTGCACTCTGCTGCACCCATTTAAATGTTCTGTTCTGGAGTAAATATTTGTGTTTCTATAGGGAGCCAGACAATTTGTTTGTTTTTGCCCCTCTTACCCATGGATGTTGTGGATAACAGAAACATAAGAACCATGAGCCTTGGCACTGGTGATCATAGTAATAATATTCATAGTAAATCATCCTTGGTTATAGCCATGTGTGAAAGAGGAAGCCAAATTCCTTCAGATTGACTTTTAAAAGCAGCAATTACTACCAGCTTGATTTAATGAAAGACAAAATTACCAGGAATAACACTATCTGCATGTGTTCATTAAGAAGATGAGCGCTATATTTTACAAAAGGACAAAAAACATGGGAGAAATCAAGATATACAAAAATAACTTGGAATTTGGATCAGTGTGTGTATGTTTTTCCTTGCCTGTAAAAACGTGCTGAAGCATGGGGGCCCTTCTGGCTCTCTCCCCCCGCAGTACCAATTAAAGCTGTTTTTCCGCCACCGATCTCGTACTGATGAAAACAGCCACTAAGAGCTCTTGAAGTGTAGTCGCCCAGGACCTGTACGGCAGATGGTTTGTGCGCGGATATGTGCCGAGACGGATCGCTGCAAGAAACAAACAAACAGAAAAAGAAATTTGAGAAAGTCTCCCACCACCATCTTAGCTTTTTGCTTCACCGTTTCCTTTAAAATGGCTGTCAAACTTGCAGCAGAATGTAAAAAGATCTTATGTTCTCTTGAGGATTCCAAACTATGGAGACAGCTCAAATATTTTACACATAGAAAAAAAAGTGCTGTGAGTCTTGTGATCTTAGCAGTCCTCCCAAATGAACAGAAACACATAGCTTTCTTTTGTCTACAAAGGCCCAGGCGCCAAAGAGTCAAGCCACCACGGAGAAAGGAATAATGGCCAAGAATGTATGCCGAACCCCAGTGGATTACATTTCTGAATCAATGTATTTTAAGAGAAAACACTTTATGATGTAGATGAAAGTAGTCAGAAAGCTGGTTGAAGCCAATGGATCCAACAAATGAGTAGGAGCAGAGTGTATCAACAATGCAACGGTCTCCACAGGTCACTTGAATCCTCCCACTAGAGGTCACTTCTTTTATACATATCTGTTAAACAGCTTGGACATGCAGTATGGACACGAGCTCTGGTGACTTTGGGCCCACGTGCTATGTTCTATGATCTATAGTGTACTGAGATTTAATGGCCCTATATCGACTACCCCCAGGAATCCATGTTATGCTAAACAATGCTACAGTTTTCTTCTAATTTACATTTTTCACACTTAGAATTATAAACATCATAATGAAATAGAATAACAAATTTGTTCTGTTTCCATGAGTCATTATTTGGCATAATTAGACTTTAATTTACCATGTGATTTCCGTTCTATACATGCTACTAGTTCTGACTCTTATTTCACACCGTTTTATCTTTCGTTTCTTTAATCTAATTACCATTTCTGCAACTTTCTTTTTAGATCTCATTATATAGTCAAAAACATCTAATTAAAATTATCTAAAGAGCTATTTCAGGTTCAGTTGTGAATTAACATGACCTAGTGGCCAAAGGTTCTTACCATCTCCATTCAGCACACTAACTTGACCAATTCCTTAACACTTAATAGTTCCACAGTGACTAATGACTGCATATCCCAAGGGTTAAGTACAACATGTAGTGACATTATTAGCAGTCTGTGTGTGTCTGTGCACATCTTTATCCTCCTCCCTCCACTGGATGCTATAATGTACATTGTGCACTTCTCCCCAACTATGCACAGTAGCATTAAGAGCCCGTGAGACAAGGCTGGTCGACAAACGGCCGCGCAAATTACAGCATAGAGACCATTATTAGAGGCAATTTCCAAGCCGACTACCAACAGTTAAATTACAACGTCTCCTGAACTAAAAGCCAGTGTTTTTTTTTATAAGCCCTGTTCCTGGTGTGGCAAAGCTGAAGCTTGGGAGAGTGTGGAGCTGCAAGTGTGCAATTCTTTAAGAACTTGGCTGGAATTATAATGTACTCTGGAAAAGGCATTAGCATGAGGCGCTGGTCCTCCAAGCGACAACAGTGATTGGCATCCAGGTTCACACAAAGAGCATTAAGAGGGTTTTTTTTTTTTTCATTCTAGATTTTTGCCCCCTTTCTTGTTCACCTCAGACACTCAAGTTTGCTTTTATGTGGAGTATATGGAGGCCTTTTCTATCGCATGAATGATTTGCCTGTCAATCAAATGCAGTGTTCAGTACATGAGCAGATTACAGCTTTCCAATAAGGATCTTTCAGAATTCTGTGACGTTGAGGGGTAAATGACTGTAGGTGTTCCTAAGTACTCAATCCATCACATTAGATTACTCCCCAAGCAAACTTCATACAGTCTCTGTAATAGTTGTGCCTGATACAACTGACATAAGTGCATTTTACTTTGCATATTTTATTTTGTGCTTTATTAGTTACAATGACTTTAAATTCTAACTTACTCTACCCCCTGAACCACTGTTCTGCCTTCTGGCAGCCACATTGCACTCAGTGACGGGACTTAGAGGAGCCGTGAATTTGTATTATTGATTATTTATTCATAGCACTCACAGTACACATATCAGTAATTAAATACAGTGTATGAATGTGAATTCTTACAAGAATTTCCCAAAGTCATATTCATAAATAAGTCTTAGCAGGAAATGATTATGGCAGCTGTGGACCACTCTGCAGCTGAACGTAGCTCTCAGAGTTAGAGAAATGTCTAATTAATGAGTCTTAACTCCCTTTTGTTTTCTATGATGTTCCTGCCACTTGCATTGATGTCACTTAGGGATATAGCTCCAGGCCTACAATGTAATGCAGTGCAAATTGTTACAATTCATATTCACAACATGAAGGAGGATGTGAACACTTGGCAAATGATTGTCTGAGGAGGAGCTGAACAGAGGCAGTTCTGTGTACCATGTAGCAGCCTTTTCTCACCTTTGAAGCCACTTCAAAAATAAATAATTATAGTTATCTGGTGTTCCCTCAAAGTAGTTGCATTAGTAACGGAACCTAGGCCAGTGAAATATCAGGAAAGTCTTTACACCAACACTGCCAAGAGACAAGAGCAGGGCCTAATGCATCACCACTGCTGCAAGTAATAGTGAAATAATAAGGTTTGCTCCAACTATAACTGTGTAACTGCACAACTAGGGTTGTAGCCTCTCCTGATTTAGGCAAGACTTCTCGTAATTTGGCTGTTTTTATTGGTCCCCATAGTGATAGCAGCCGTATTAGTTCTGCTTTTCACTCTGCATCTCTATATTATTGATAGGATAATTGGACAATCAACCAAATTTTAGGCTTCTGCCCAGATCAAAGCCATGAGGGACTGATCCAGATCTCAAAATGATTTCTATTAACTACAAAAACTGCCAACTATGCAATTGTTTTGAGCAGGCACTCGTAGGACACCTGGCGTACTGGTGTGGAGGTCCTGCTTCATACACAAGGACAGGACAAGTTATAACGCAGTTAAACAAATACTCTTCATGTGGAAAGCTTCATTCTACTGGCCAATGCAACTGTGGATAAATGCATGCATAACACTTGTCCCAGTCACCTATGATTTCTATAATACCTTTACAGTAGACAACAGATAACTGTGTGCAACCAGTGGAGAACCTCAAGTGTTAATTGACATCCATGCACCCAACACATAAGCTACTTCATGATAATACCAAGTTCAGTGTAAATCCAAGATGGCACATTACATATTTGAAGACATAGCAGCGCATATGGTCGTATTACCGTTTTAAGCACATTTTAATCCCTTAGAGCCACTTCAGATGTACATTATTTACACCCAGCTAAAAGACTACAGCTGCTCGGACAAGAATGTGGAAATAAAGTCATTCATAGTTAACACTTTTTACAATATGCATGGAATAATATGGAAACGTCATCTCAACCCTTGGTCATATACATTTTTATATGACCCTACATGGGAATCTGTCCTTTGGATTTGACCCCTCCAACCAATGCTGCTAGGGTCCATCTCCATGAAACAGATAACATTAGTTAATATACATATGTAATGCAATATATAGATGCATGAAGATAAGTGGACATGACATGTAATAAAATCTCAAAATCAATGTCTGACTCCAAGAAAATAGTGATATTAATTTATTTTCCTTAGAGTTAGAGTTGCTTTATTTTGAACACTTTAAAATGTAAGAAAGTGCAACCCATTGTCTCCTCACGTGGAAAGACACCCAAACATGCACTTAAAAAAATCTGCATGATATTCTTTTGTGTGTTATTACTTGCAAAGTAATGTCAGCCTTCACCGTATAGTTAAACCTTCACCATACAGTTCTGTGCATTATTACCCAAATGTCTACGTATATATGGACCTGTCACGATAATTACTATTCGACTTATCATTCGGTATATGAAATCTGGAACAATATATACTGGGGCTCAGTATTTACTGTGTGTACAATTTCTTTGCAATAGTGGAGAGAATTTTGCCATTTGTATGTAATAAGGTAAGATTTAAGCTATAGAAAGTAGACTAAATAGCTTCTACGGCAAAGTATTGGTTTATTCTGCTATTTATATCTTGCCGCTCAGGCTTTTTAATTAAACTGTTTATTTAAAAACTGGGATTATACCACAAAAAATAGTTTCAATATTATCCTTTAGCGCAAAATCTCTCTGTAGCAATATATCGTGCAGTATTTCACCTGCTCTCTCTTTTTCATGCTGCTCCTGTACAAACGGCTCTCCTCAAAATACTCCATCACTCCAGCTGCAGTTTAGCTTGGCGACATCGTGCAGGAGGAAGAATGAGGCCATTTCCGATCAAACATTAATCAGCCTCTGTTTTAAAACACACAAGGCGCTCCCAACACTGCACCGGTCACGCTCTGTCTTGCCCTCAGCCTGCCCGGGTGCTGAATGTTAATGCGACGGCCATTAGTCATTTATGAGCTGCCCGCAACCGGCTGTCCAAGGCCTGGCATGGCACCTGGGGCACTCTGCAGGTGGATGACCATACGGGGGACAACCAGGTCTGATTTTAGAAATGCCAACGTGCGCTCAGGAGTCTGTGGAGGCCATGCTGTTCAACCTATATAGTATCCTCGCTACCTGGATCTAATAGTAGACAGATGCAAGGGTTTAAAGCATGCAGGGTTACTGTGTACTGGAAGTTTGTCATCCTTAAAGGTGCACTGTGCAACATTTCTCCTGGAGGGTCCGCCACCTGCTTGTCTCCATGGAAATATTAGTGCTTTGTCTAGAATGTTCCACAGTATAGACCCTCCAGCAGAAAAGTTACAGAATGCACCTTTAATATTCAACCAGCAAAGCTAAATTTGGTGAAGGTCAACAAAGATCAGCTTCAGGCTATGAGGGAAGAGTGCTGACCTATAATTGTATGTAATATCTTAAGTAGCACTATAATAGGCTTTAGCAATGGATAACCTCGTAAACGAATGAAGGCAATGTTATTAGATGGATATAAGATGGTAACTTTGTCATTTTAAAATTCCTTTAAAACAACATATAAATTCAGTTAACTTCTAATAGAGCAACAAATCACCCTTAGCAAGCCAGTGCGCTTATCATAGTCATTCCCATGTGACCAAATGCCACTGAAATTTATATTCAGTCTGAAATGGCCCATAATGGATGATGTATTCCAGTTTGGAGTGTTGTAATTGGAGATAAATCTTGGGAAATTGTCTACATGGTGAGACTAAGTACCTGGATATGTGCAGACTGGCAGCTTTTACGTGTTCTTGGTATCACAGACACAGAGCACAGTGGGTGTCCTTCTTGTTCTGGGAAACGGCATCAATATGGTGACGCACACACGCTCAACCTGACTCTGTGTGAGGAAAATGTGTGAGAAAGCAATGGAAAAGTGCCTAAACAGGGCTTTGCATGTATTTGTTTAGCTGCTTTTGTGTGACCTGGGCCGTGGTGCTAAATGTGTTGCTTGGTGTGAAGTAGCAGGAGATGCCACTCTGTCACTATATATATGCAGGGTCTGTGTGTTAAACATGTGAATGAAACAAAACACAGCTCCAGGTACAGTATGTTTGTGAGGAGAAAACAACAATACAACATAGACCTGCCTCTGTGGTGGCATCAGCCATCCTGTACGGTGTGGTCTGCTGGAGCAGCAGCGTCACAGAGAGGGAGAAGAAGAAACTGGACAAGGTCATCAAGAAGTCCAGCGCAGTCCTGGGCTGTCCTCTGGACTCGGTGCAGCAGGTGGGGGACAAGAGGGTCCTGGCTAAACTCATGTCTGTGCTGGACCATGAGGGTCACCCCCTGCAGGACGCCCTGTCTGCTCTGGAGAGCAGCATCAGTGACAGACTGATTCACCCTCGCTGTGTTAAAGAGAGATTTCGCAGGTCTTTCCTTCCTGCTGCTGTCAGGCTGTACAATGATCAATGCTAGTCAGGTGTCATCCCCATAGCAACCATGTGTCATCTCCATAGTAATAATAACAATGTGCATTATTTAAAGTCACTGTACCTGCTACTTATTTATTTAACCACCACGGTCCATCACTGCACTGTACACAATCATCTGAGTCACTTTATTGTAGTAATATTATATATTACTATACTGGAGTCACTTTAACTGCTGTTTGTTCACTTCAGAATCAAAGACACTTATTGTGCAACGTTCCTGTGCCTTTGAGCTTTACAGCGTTGTGTTTTTTAGTTGATTGTAAATACTTATTATTATTTATCTTGATTTTGATGCATGCTCTTATTTTCCTACTGTTTCTGAAACTTGTGTTGTGACACTGCAATTTCCCCATTGTGGGACAAATAAAGGATTATCTTATCTTATCTTAAATGGCGTAAATATGGGCCCTTTAAAGCACGCTGTGAACCATTTATCCATGGTCGAAACTGTTGAAGAGTGAAACTCACTACACTATAGTTCATTAAAATACAGATGGGAAAATGCTGTTATTGTTATGCTTGGATGATAGGCTTCTTGTTAGATGTGTATACTATTAAGTGTTTTGGGGCTCATCTACCCATATTTCAGCCTTATTCAGATCATTTAGCATCTTCTATTTATTATCAATAAATGTCTCTCCATGCTGTATACCCAGTGTACAGTATCTTCTCAGGATCCTGTTGCTTCATGCTGCAAGCAAAAACACACAAGTATTCCCGAGTTTGTCATTCTTGTGGCCCTAGGGTAAATCCCAGCATGCATCAGAAACAGGAAGTGTGTAGTCTCTGGTTAAAAAGGTATCGCCCACCCAGTCTCCGCTGGGAGTGGTATTCCCCTGGAGTTCAAAGACATACCGCCAACAGTTTTCTGATCCCACTGCCCTGCTGCGGCGCTTCATTTGGTTGTTCACTGCAGACATTCACTTGGAAATACATCCCACCACCCCTCCACACATGCATGTCACACACACACACACACACACACACACACACTTACACAGACTAAGCGTCCTTGACTCAAAAGAAACGCTGTATCTCAAACCAAGCCCCATGCTGGTGCTCCCTATTAGAAATCGAAGACTGTTAGTTTCCCTCTTGCCACTGAATCATTGACAGGGGCATGTGGTCGTGGAGAAGGATGTGAGAGTGTCTGTATATGCACGCTACAAATCTGCCTGAATCATGGAGCGTCCTTTTGGGAATCCTGTTAATGCTAGATTAACTAGATCCACTTCATTAGCGGAAACTAGGTCTTGGGTTGATTCTAGATAGAAGGTTCATGCAAGGGGCACTGAATGCACTGTGCACTCACACACACACGCACGCACGCACACACACACACGCAAAAGGTTTACTGGAAATAACTAGCCAAATGGAAATGGATGATTTGAATGCAACTTGCTACACAAGGTAAATAAAAATACACCTTTTTGGAGGCTAATGGCATTTAATCTAGAAGTATTATGGTTTGCTTATCTTTCCGGGCTAAAATGCACACACAGCTTTACAACTTCTAAAGGGAAAATTTTACTTATTCTGCACATTACATTTGAGAGTAGATACAATCTGCTCCAGTCTGTATGGATATTTATTCACCTCTGCACTACAGTTGCAAAGCACATTGTTAATAAATGCAATTCAGCACAATCCATACAAACGCAATAGGCATTTCCAGGCAATTGGCGGCTTCGACTTCCTGAAGCATAAAGAGTCATATTTGAGGGCGTTCTTTGCACAGCCTTGGCCTTATAGGAGCTAGTGCTGACTGATGTAGGTCTTTGTGGTAGTTCCCTCAATGTCATGAATTTTAAAGAACAGATAATAAACCCCGAGGGCCCTTATTCAGCACAACAGCACTTAATAGAGGAATTGCCTACCTATGTCTTTCCACATTTAATCTTAAAAACAGGGCCTGATGACTATCTTCACTTCTGATTACCTGGCTAATTCTCTGCTTGACTGCCGACCTAAATGGGAATAGTCTTTTTAGTTTTAGATAGTAGAATCAGCAGACAGTGTTTCAAGGTGTCTTTGGACTGATAAAGTGCAACTGGACTTTTTTTTTTTTTTTTTAGTTCTAAGAAACTAAATATACTCACAGAATAAAATATTGGATGTTCAAACTTTTCATAAGTTGAATATAGAAAAGACTTTATTAATGGACACAAAAGTTTTGGCAATGAATGGAGCACTTATATATGCTATATTATGCTATATTTGCTATATTTCAAGATAAGCTACATTCTGTTCTACATTGATGAAGTGAAAGCCACAGCTGCCAGAGAGCTGTACAACCGTAGTATGACCTAAGACATGGCATTCTTAGGTGTCTAGTGTTTTTTTGTGCCCATTGTTGTTGTTTTTTTGTTTGTTTGTTTGTTTTTTTTCTTTGTTTTTGACAAATAGTCTTCCTCAGATCATCATTCTTTCTATCTTTTAACCACAGTGTACAGTGTATATATGTTTGGACTTCTGCCGCTTGACTTTTATTTTTTTCTTTTTGAGGTTGGTTTTGCACTTTCACAGGTACATTGTTGTGCATTACTGTTTTCTTTGATTATGAACTACCATCATTAATTTGTTATTATTTTTTGCTGTTTATTTACACCTTTTGTAAGCTAGTGTTGTCAGCTGAATGTAAAGGCTTGAGTGACAGGCTAAACTGTAGTGATGCTATGAATAGAAAACACATTAGCTATGATCATTTGGGTAAAAATGTTCAAACTTTTTCCAGTACATTTGTGGATCCTTTTGGACTGTGCTGTGTGATCTGACACACTGCTTTATATCCTTATTACAGGATTTTATTGTCCCTGGGGTATAAATAAATAGCCTGACAGTGGAGTGGAGGGCAGGACAGGAGAGTGCAAAAAGTGGTAATGGATTCTCACAGATAAGAGGCCTAAATCTTGTTTAGCACCTGGGCCACTCCTGACCTCCCCAGGGCCGCACTATTGCAATCTGTCTGACCTGCTCACCTCATCGTCCTGTGACAAAACCACAGCCAATTTGACACTGCCAGGCTCCCATCCTATTCTGTTTACACAGGAGGTCAATTGACTAAACAGGATAAATAAATACTGAAACAATCCTGACAGATATGACAAGACATAGACTAGAAAAATAGATTAGACTTTTTATTTGGTTGTGTTTATTACAGTGAACAATTTGTGCTGTTACTCTGAGCTGGCTTGCAGGTCCACAAACCTGGTCCTTACTTATTATTGGATTTATTATATTGGAGGACGGCCTCTTCCTGCTTGTTTCCATAGAAATGTGTTCCGCTGACTATAATCTTCCACAGTATAGTAAAAAATGCATCTATGTCCATGGAGAGTATTCCCAAGTATGGTTTCCATGGAATCATGCAGGTGACGTGCCACCCCCACAAAATTACATACTGTACTTTTAACTATATATTTTTTGCAGCAATAAGTATGGCTAGAATAAGAGTGACAACTCACAAGACAATTGTAGTCAGAAAGGTTAGACTGCTCCATATTAAAAGAAAGCGAATATAAATACAATACAGTATATTGGTGGAAATTGAGAAAGCTCCTTTCTAACCAAGACTAAGGGCACTTTATAACTGTACAAGCCTGTGGACTGCTTTGTAAAATGCTAATAGCAGGGCAGTGGAGGCACTTTGCAACTAATCACTCTCTTGTCTATTAAAATGCGTTTCATAAATACCTATTATAGCCAAGTCGTCTAGGTCTTCTGTTTGATTAACCTGCGCAAAGATGTCCTCTGGCCCTCTTGTTTTTGGTGCCCTACAGTGTGTGTTTTATTTTTTTTTTCTTGTTAGAGATAAAAATCCGTTTCATTTATCACATGCCATGCTCAAAAACACCTGTCGCAGAGAGTGTGGGAGCTGAGCCTGAGGGAATGTTCATGTGCACCATTCCAAATAAAAAAGCACACACACTCTGCTGTAAAGCTGCTGACCGTAGACACTTTTGGATAGACGGAGGCAGGATGCGCCCCAATCCCCAGCAGGATGGTGCTGCCCTACTTGTGCCGAGGTGACCCCCAATGTGCTCTACACAGCCCTAGCATGTGCCATTGTTATTTATGAGCTCACAGAAGTGTCCTTCGGCAGTATAGCGAGCGCGTTCCACCTGTTTTTAGCACTAGGTGAAAATGCAAACTTGTTCCACAGAAACGTGTGAAATGCAAGCTGTTGAGTTGTTTGTCATAACTGCAGACACAACTAATTTTAAAGGGCCCATATTACGCAATTGCTTGTTATAATGTTTCATCATCACAAATATACCTGGAGTTTTGCCGTGTTTCATTCGCACATGTTCAACACACAAACCTTGTCTCAAATGGAACACCTGCTTCACCTTTTGTCATGTGGTAATACAGGAAGTGCTCTACTGTAGAATCATGTGGACAGTTTCAACCCTGAAATTGCCATTCTCCACTGAACAAAACGTAAACGGTAGGTGTTAGCTTGAAAACTACAACCACGAAATATTCTGCATTATTTGTACCTGACATGAATTGGTTTAGCCAATTGGAGACTCACATGGTCTAACGTATCAGAAAAAATAAAGGGAAAAAAATCAATGAGTATAGCACTAAACAAATTTTATTTGTAAATCATGGGTGACCAATGAGCTCCGTCATTTCACTTGCGCCAATGAAACAAAATACAAACCTGATTTCACAATCACAGCTTGAGATGCAGCAGGGAGAAGGGACCAGACTGATAAAAATCTGTATAAAATACAGAGAGATCTCATTCTGGATTTGCCAGGCAAAGAAGGCCCTCTATTCTTCTATAGCTTATACAGAGTATATTTAGAATTGTGAATATATATTTATTTTGTGGCAGAATCGTCAAGGTGAAAAAATATTAACAATGGAAATAAATGCATTGAATTAATGTTGAGTAGATTTCTGAAGCTGTCCACACTATAGGGCAGGGCATTACATAGAATATCCAGCGGGTGAAATACACTCCCACAATGCACATTGAAAAGTAGTGGACAGTGATGGTCACGAGACTGTTCCATGTAGACCACAATGCATTGTGTGAGCTGGAAAAAAACAGTGACAGGTCTTAAACTGGACTCAACTCGCTAAAATATAAGAAGATAGAAGTGGTGTTTTAATGCACTGTTGACTAGTGATTATCATAAACAATATTTAGCTTTAGATGTTCAAAAATGTATAGTTTTCCCTCTCAAACAAAAAGCTGCATTAATAAAGTCTGTTTTGACCTTTAACATGAAATAAATTGTGTGGTTAAATGTTTGATCAATATTTTTTTCAGAAATCCATTTATACTGAAGTTTAGCAAACTTCAAGGACAAAGTGGTGAGTTGCATGTGTGAATTACTGTCTGAATGAGAGCACTATAGAGTCTTCTAAAGAGTGTGGGACTGTAGTGAGAAAGGTGTTAGGGACTAGGGGACATTTGGATTCAGCAGCAGCAAGTGTCAGTCCCTGGCTCCTGTCCCGCTATACACTGTGCTGCTCTACATCGGAATCTGCTGCGATGTACTTGCATACGTGGGTTCCAGCATTGCCTCTCATATATTTGTATGAGAGTATGCATGGACACTTCTGTACTAATGTTGAAAGGTAATCCTTATGGCAGGGCATATTTAAGCCATTACTCTGGAGCATGTTCCCTGCTCAAACACACTCTTCATCCCACGCACACATTTACCTGGTAGAACAGAGTGACCTCGTTCTGCCAGAAGCCTTCAGTCATCTTCACTGCACGCACACACACACACCCACAGGCCCCCCCTTCTCACACACACACACACACGCACACACACACACACACACACACACACACACACACACACACACACACACACACACACACACACACACACACACACACACACACACACACTATGGTTGTGTTGAGAGCAGCTCACCATCGGCACGGCCCTCCGTGGACTTGTTAAGTGATTAACAACACGCCGTACAGTGCCACACAGATAATCCATACTGCTATAGTACTGCTACACTTTCTGACACCCATGATGGCTGCGAGATGTGACCCACACACACAAACAGAGGAAAAGTAGGAACAGTTTGGGTCCAATGCAAACACAGGCAATGAAGTTGTGGCAAATTTTAAGTAACATAGGCAATAGACGAGGCAAGAGAAAATATCACTAGCCACATAGCTAATAGTCAGTACATTTCTGGCAGCTGTCAATGGATCAACCACAGTTAAGCAATGGAGCCTGTTTATCAAACATTTCTTGTATGAATAACTAATTACTGAAACTAAGTTTGTTTTACCACAGCAACTAAGATGGGATATAGTCTGAGCAGGTTTCTCAGTTTTAATGCAAATGTATTTGTATTTGTTTTTTAGTTGTAGTCTCTTAGTTGTTTGGTCGATCAAAATCTTTTTTTTAGTCAAATAATTATTTAATTATTTTATTAGAAAGGAGAGTTCATGGATTGAGTTATCTGGAGTTTTGGCAGTGACAGTATCTGCCCACTCACTTACACTGTTTACTATCAGCCCTGTTCTCTGTATACATTGTTGTTTTTGCACAAGAGCCTTATTTTGAGGGCTTTTGCTAGCGCCACGCCACATCCCCTTTATAATAGATGCACAGGGCATGTCAAGTTGTCAAATGTATTTCATTAGCAGCTTTGCAAATCTCTGCTATTCCTGTCTGTCTTTTTGTAAATACGGCACATTTACAATGCTGTATTCTCTCGGGGCTTTGTCTCTTGAGTTAACGTTGGAGGATGTTACACCAATCAACACCCTTTATGGAACACTGTGCTAAGCCTAACGTGTCAATGAGCTCTTCAAGTCACTTTTACATACGACTCAAGTCTGTGACGATCTAACACTTTGATTTCAGATGTCACTTTTGGTGCTTCAATTTTTATTATTGTAGTTATGTTTTAAAGCAAATTAATGGAACCCTTTATTGTCCCAAATGTCTTGCACAGATAATCCCTGTACACAAAGGGAAAACGAGACCACAAAATAACAATATAACGATACACACACATTAAAATTTTTTACTTAAGGACTAATAACTTTTGGCCTGGCTTGAGCCTTCCCACTTTCTACTGCACTCAGATTCAACCTGTCAAATCTTCTATATTTACTAGTCAACTTCTTCTATATAGGCTAATTATTTTGTGTTGATCCATTTTTTTGACTTTTTTTCGTAGCAAATTTTCATAAAAAGTTTCATAAAAGTTTCAATCACAACCATTATTTGCATGTGTGACAACAATACACACATTTCTTCCGCGATGACTGGAACATTTCATTTAACTATTTATATATTTTCCATAGACTCAGACATTATACTTTCATTGTTTTTCTTGCTATTTTCTTACTCTTTCTGATGTTTATACATCCCATGTCTTTTAGTCCCATTTATAAATCCTTATGTATTTCCTCCACCCAAATGCATCACCTTAATTATGTCCTCCATTGTTGTGGGTAGACTGCTGCGTTGTGCATTGGTGGCTCCCTGTGTTAATAACTGTGACCTATGAAGTGACAGTGATGTCTCAGGAGAGAAGCACTTGTTTTTAAATTATACATGATGACTCTTTCAGTTTGTCTCGCTCCTGCCTCACTGCTGTTTGCATTATTCTCACTTGTCCAAAGGCACCAGTGAAAAGGTTACATCACACTGGAAATAATGGCCAAGAGGGAACGTGCTGATGGTCCAGTATTATGGAAAGATATGTACAGTATGCACGTCAGCATATGCGCATGATTGTCTTCGATCAAATAGGTGTGCCCTGTGGGATTTAGGAAGAGTGTGTGGTGGTGGAGTGGTTGGCACAGGCTAATCAGACTTAACTGCAGTGACAGAGAACAAGAAGCATTTAGGAGTTGGAGGAAAGTAAATTGAGATCTAGCAGTTGACATGTTTTTTAAAGGAGATATAATATTCAAAATGAACTTTTTATATAGCATTTTAACAATTTTATACTGATTTTGCCTCATTATAATCTTACTCTGAGTTGTATTTTATCCTGAATTGTCCTGCATTTCGGCCATCACTGCTGAGAAAACTTTCTACACACTATGTACACCCCAGTGGCGTGTGGTCAGTGGAATTAAGGCAAGCAGTGGTTGCCCAATAAAATCTTAAATCATCACGTGTCAAAAGTATAATTAAATAGTTTCGAATTATCAAAATAATCCCGTTTTCCCTTCACTTTTGTCTGTTTGAAACATGGTTGTAGTGGTGATGTCCTTTACTAACACTCTTCTGGTCACTGAGCAAACTGCAGCAACCGCGGTTCCGAACGTCCCATGTTGTTTTGCCCTTCTACGGAGGCCTGGAGGCACATGTTGAGGGCACAGCTTACAGTCATTACAGTCTATGCTTTCTACATGCGCTTTTACAACCGGAGAGGCCAGCCGGTTGTTTTAGAGGTTTGCGTATGGGTACTGACGACCACAGCGGACTCAAACAGTGCTGAATAAACCTGCATCATCATCCAGGGGAACCTGATGGGAACCAGAGATGTGCAGCAATTCCCAGTGCGTGCACATGTGCGACAGGAGACGACAACAGCAGAGCTAACTTTGAACACAAGTGTCTAAAATAACTCACTTTTAGTGACAAGTCATTGTTTGTAGCTTCACGTTTGTAATGCTTAGATGTTAGTTAGAAATACAGGCCGCCATTTAATGAAATAGTGCGCTAGTTTCAGGACTAGTTTGTGTGAAATGGAGGATCCAGATGGAGCAGTGGAGTTAGAGCGTCTAGGGCAGTGAGGATTCTGCCTTGTCTCTGTGTGTTTATGAAGGAGCGACAGTTTCAGTGGAATAACAGCACTATTACACACGTGTGGAGGAACGTGTTTGTTCTGGACCTGCTCCACTTCAGGGAAATACAGAACTTTTCTTCAGGAAAGACGTGGTTTTGCATCTATGAGAGGTGAGTGTGAGCGCTCTGTTCTAACCATATTATAGATCCATGGTTCTAATGCAGGGCTGTGTTTAAGGGGATGTTTGTGACACATCAGGCTGTATTATAAGTGCACCTGTCTGACAGGCGTTAATAAAGTGTTATCAACTAAATGTTGACCTCCACCCCAGGTCTGCTTGCCTGCCCATAAAAGTCACTGCACGCTACTGCTACACTGCTACAGGATCCTGTACTGACTGCAATCAAATGTAAAATAATGATTCACATGTGTGAAGGATTACCCTTAAATACTATAAAGAAATGCAAACATGCTTTCTTTACATGTAGTACTTTTTTTTTCAACAAAATTTCTACATGCACTGCTGACCTTTGTGCATGAGTCATTTACAGTAGCTACTGCAGGATTCTCTCACTATATTCCCTTCTCCACCCACAGCCCTGTCTATGTGGATCAAAACACTGTGTGCGCACTGGGGAAATGGTTATTCATAACACACATAATGAATGAAGGATGCTTTGTAGTTTTTCATATATATTTTTGTTTATTTAACTGAAACTATAAGATGTCTAAACTGGGGGTTCCATAAGGAATTGCATTTTGAAACTTATTTGCTAGATGGAAAAATTGAAAATGGCTGCCAGTATCTTAACATAAGCCTAAACTTAACTGAGATGGTGTAATTCCTCATTCTTTCCAAAAATTCTTTATCATCTAAAACATGTACTGCTAATATATTAGTCTACTAAAAAGGCCGTGGCAAAAACTCTCATAGCTATTATGTATCTGTATTTGACCCAAACTGCACTCACAAGACTACACCTGCACGGGATTTCATGCAAAAATAACTATGCAGAAAAAAGATAAATTCATGAGTTAAATCTGCCTTTTTCGAGATAAATACCAGTAGATACCACATCTTCAGCTAACTCACTCATTCACTAACTTTTCACTTCTGCTGCTGTCCCACCTCCCAACTTGTAATCTAAATAAAAGTATCAGTTGACTAATACAAATTTGGTTGACTAAGACACCATGGACCGATTAGTTGACTAATCGACTAAAGGCCTACTGCCCTAAAGCCTTACTGGTGTCATTTGCTGCTGTTTGACAGACACTTGTTCATCAAACAGATCTATCTATTACTCATCCTAAATCAATACATACGAACCACCCCTTTATCACCTTTTTTTTCTCGGGTTTGACTTTCAAACCTGTATGTCAGCGCTGTGAATAGCCTTAGACTCAAATGTGTCCTAATTGGCCCAAACTCTTAAAGTTCAGCATATGCCCACCTGACGCCTCAAAGGCCACTGCTAACGACAGCAAGTGTGTTCCCTTAGATGTGCAATTAGGACTCCTCTGCTTCTACGCTCCCAAAAGCTCCCCATGGTCAGTAGAGGAAAAGATAGCAGCTACTTTTAGATACCATGCATTTTAAGCATATACAGAGTTTTAATGTATAATTAGAAGCATTAAATGGTCTTCCACAGTCATTTAGTTATAGCCCTATAGACAGTCAGTAAAGTCATGTTGTTTATTTAGCAATGCCAAGAAGGCGTCCTCTTTGATTGTGGTGTTACATCGGTGTGTCTGTGAAGAAAATGCAGCAGCTTCACACAAGGTCATAAGTAATCTAATAAGTAGTAACATAAGTAGCTTCTCCTATACATCCTCTTTTCCTGGTATTAAATCATAAAGTAAACAAAGAAAATGAAATAAAAACAATAATCCATTATGTGTATGTGACTGTATGCATATAAGATAAAAAAAGCAATATAACATAAAAACTACCCACCAACATGTGGGTTAGAAGACAAATGCCTAGCGTACTATTTAGAACTAAGAATAAACAGGAAGTTAAAAATGGTTGGTTTTCTAATTATTTCTTGGTTTGGAAGGATAGTCCGAGTGGTAAATATTTACGTTTGTTAAATGGCAGTTTGTGGGAAAAAAGTTGAGAAAAAATACCTTATGTCACTAACATTTTATACAAAATACAGGGACAATTTACGCTCGAAGAAGGCATTTTCTGATAACTCCTGATTCATTTAACAAAATGAAGGTGTTGTTATCTATTATTAGTCTAACCAACGATTGTACAATTTATACAAGTTTACATCATAGTTGTTAGTTTTAGAATTACCTCTCCGTAACTGCCCATGTCTAACCAGGAACTTAAGAAAAAAAATAAAATGGCAGTATAATTTGTTTGTAACATCTTATTCACTGGCTTTAGCAAATAATGATAAAAACGCAGACTTTATATATAATTGGACATAGCTAACGCAATATGTACCCATGTGCTGCTGCGTTCAAAATAGGAAGTTAGCATGGGAGCGCTTCCGGCTCCTTCTGACCCCGGCTTCAGTTGACTTACTCTGGAATAATGTCACTCCTCTCTCTGTAATTGCTGTAGTGAGTCATTTTGGTTTTAAAATGTTTGTATTAACCCACTCTACATGATCCTGGTGTTTTTATTTCACAATTTTGTCCATTAATAACTTCTTATTCCCATTATGGAGCCAAATTCGCCCCTGTAACCGCTTCATTTGAGTGGAGCCAAACGCTATGGGTGACATCACACTCCCTTAGTCCACTTCTTTATACAGTCTGTGCATAAAAAACAGGAGCATATTTGGGAACAAAGCTGCTAGGTTCACATGCCTTTGAATGGGCACAATATTGAGCAATTTTAATCAGGGCATTGGCCACATTTAATAGGGAAAAACCTCAAGGCAAGACCCACAATGGCTTCAGGGATTAGAAACCCATCTGCTTTATGAACTCCCAGGAACCTCAGGAGGAGATGGAGGTTGTGGCTGTGTGGAGGGATTTGTGCAGTCGGTTGCTTAGCCCTGTGCCTCTGCAGGGCAGCGCAGCTAAGTGGGAAATGGGACAGGAACGAGTTAGGAAGTCAAGAAATGCCCTTTAATTCACAGCCAAGCAAGCGTGAATTGCAATTTACTCTGCATAGGACAGAGTTACACAATGCTGTTTCAACAAAAGTCAATGTAAGTCATGTTTCAGTCAGTCCACTATGATAGACTGATCTTTGGACTTTTTAGCATATCGGCTATCAGCCTTAAATCTCCAGGACAGGCTGATGATTTGTTTTGGTCGATTAGCTGCCTAAAGAGTACACACAAAGCTTCATATTAAAACTTTAATATGAAAAGATAACTGCACTAAACATGAATATGTCGCACTCTTAAAGATTTATGGTAAAAAGAGTCCACCATGATCGCTAGAAAAGAATCTTACCACTAGCTAATCCAGGACCTATTTCTTTACTGTTCATTGATGCCACATGTGCAAAAAGGTATTTACATAGAAACACATTAATATATTTTTCTCACAAAGGAATCAAGACTTGTAGGTTTACTGGCTCTCAGGCTTGTAATATGACACCTTGATTCCAGTCTTTATGTGTTATGATCGATAAAACCTGGAAAACACATGGGTTTACTGCAGTTATTATCTATGAGTATATATTTCTAACATGCCACACCACATTCAAAAGTTGCCCCTCAATTCTTTTCATCAATTTTAGGTCGTCATCCTATGTGCACTATAGTGAAAGATGGAATATAAAAGCAGCCACATATCAGCCCTCATAATAAAATCTATAGTGAATACAGCAGAGCAGAGAATGACTGGGGAGAGCATCTGGAACAAAATGTCTGGCATTATTACTGTGCTAGTTTCATACAGATGTCCTTGTGCATTGACTGGAACACGAGCTGCTTCTCTTTATCTTGTGAAGAGGTGAAAGGTTTCATTAGACACAACAGCAAATGCACCCAGCGCCTCGTCAGAAAACATGGCAAATATTCAGTGACTGATTTAATTTACGACTTTGAACACTGACTAAGATTCGTATCTGAGCATGACAAAGCTGTGAATGCCTTTGCTAGCGAAATTCTTATTTTTGTTTGTATCTTTGTTTTTGGATCTACTATTTTACAAGATTACATTCATGCCCAGTAATACAATTTGGTTGGAAGCGACCGTTCTCAGCATATGCAATAGACTCACACTTTGTACCAATAGTGTGAATTTGAGAAATTCTTTTATAGCTGATGTCTTTTAACACATAAAGTGCCCTTACTGTTGAACTCACTGGGTAGATTTAAGCAAGGCTAAAATATAAGCCCGCTCTAAAACAGTTACTGGTGGTTTTCCCCATCAAACTAAATATGGTGCTTCTTGGTCAGAAAACTTGTGAAAAAGAGGTGTGTATTCTCAGTGAGTACATTCAAAACATTTGCTTTGTAGCATCTGATACGGTTACAGAGAAAATGCAAAAAATATTTAAATTGCTAATCCAACTACTCGCATTAATTATACACAGAAATGACCAAACTATTTAAGGATGTCACAATATCAAATTTCAGTGTTATGATTATTGTGAGATTTAAGTTTCTGAATGATAAAGTAAAGTTCATGTGACGTAAACAGCCAGAGAAAAATCTTACTACATTAATTGCACTTTTTTGGAGTATAGATTGGATGGAAATTACTAAATTTTGCGTCAGAAATATTTGTGATTATCATTTTTAGCTCTGTATTATATTATATTGTGACCTGTATAATGCATAATAAGGATTATCTATGAACTTTATAATCATCCCTAGCCCTGTTACTATTACTTTTTTTTTTTCCAATTTTGAAATTAAGCACACAAACAACAAAATAAACCTACCACACCCCAGCCCCACTCTTCACACTAAACACGTACACAAGACGACACAAAAAACACTGGGTACAAAACTATGAAATGTCAGTCAAGTCCAGTCCTCATCCCTAGCCCTATTATATGGACAAATGTTAGATATTAATAGCA
This sequence comes from Taenioides sp. WSHXM2023, assembly GCA_029959045.1. Lineage (NCBI taxonomy): Eukaryota > Metazoa > Chordata > Actinopteri > Gobiiformes > Gobiidae > Taenioides > Taenioides sp. WSHXM2023. The sequence goes on from CM057087.1 coordinate 34,350,884, forward strand.
GAAATTTCAATGAATACTCATTTAGCGCCTCTGTTCAGTCTGGACAAATATTGCACCATTGCTTTCTAAAACAGTGCTGATGCAGCTGTCTAGACCAGTGTCCATTATAGTGCACACATCAATCTTAGGGTCCAGCCCAAAGACAGACGGGGTGGGTCCAGTGAACGCCACACACTGTCCAGACATCTGCAGAGATATCCGACTCTGAACCCAGCCAAACTGCAAACGTGGGCTCTTTTGATAGCAGCGTGTTACATTTTTAATGCCCTCTGTCAGAACAAGAAGCTCCAGGGACAGCCTTGGACGTCTGCTCCAATATTCCTGGAGTGCCCTCTTTAGCATATCTTCATTATCTCGCCATGCTTCAATTTATTTTTATCTTTGAGCCTGGAATGGAATGTGTGAATGGGTTTCTATTCTAAATCCAGCGCTGGAAAAAGAAGACCACTGGAAATGTATCTTTTTTGTATTCTATTGGTTTTTCTCCTGGTTTCCTTATTAAATTATTATACAGAGATTAGCCATTACCATTAACCAGAAAGTTTCACTGCACTTTGTATGATAATAATTTCTTGGCAGTGAAATTAGTAACCATTGTGCCCTGGGTCCCTTACTAATCCAACAAAATTATAATATGTTTTGAGTTAAGAACATCTGGTGTTAGTAGATTTTAATTTTATCTTTATTTATACAGAGAAGATACAATGAGAGTGCAGGATGCTCCTTTGCAGTATTAATAATTATAATGACATCTAAGAGCATTTCAGATATTACTATTACACTTTTATTGGGTGCTATGTTTGTAAGTGTTATTTAAAACATTTTTGTTGGTGAGGAGAGGATAAACACTAAACTTTCAAATAACATTTGTCACAAACTAGCTAGCATTAGCCATCAGTTTCTCAGTTAGTCACGCTCACCTTTTGGTTGAAAATCAAACACCTAAACAGGACCATGAACGATTGTATTCATCACAGGGTTTTGAAAATGTGTTGTTTAAATCCATTTTGTATTTTTTCTTGAGTTTTCAGACTATCTTAAAACTTTTTTCTGTGTTTGTTAATGCATGCTTTGTGTTACTTTGGTAACTGCTGAACATTCCACCACAGATACATGTAGAACACCCCCAGCATGATGTCAGTGCAAAGTAATAGTATTTAATAGAAGAAGAAGAATTAATTTGCTTGTCTGTTGTTGACCAATGATTGTTTCACTGAAATGATTGTTTCACTGTCTGACATATCCATCTCAGAGTCCTGCACGGGTCTGATTTTCACAAACCGCACCCACCCGTACCCGTCATACTTTAAACCGCACCCGACCCGTTTTCCGACAGAATTGAAATTAAAGTTCCACACCCGACCCGCAATAAATAAACCCGCCACCTGAACCGTACCCGAACGAAAATAAATCAGAGAGCCAAAATGAAACTCAAAAGTTTATTGCCATGACAGTAGGCAAAGTGAAATGTTAAAGTTCAGTAGTCTAAGGCGTTGCCAACTGAAAACGTTGCCTAAACAGACTAATAATAATAATAATAAGAAGAAGAAAAACATGTAGCACAGTGACCTCTGAACTCTATTTCATACAGTGGGCAGCCGTGCGCACACATTGAATTGCAGGACATCGCGTGGTTTGAAAATGAACGTGGCAAAGATTTCTGGGAATGCGGGCGTGCCGAAAAAAAAAACAAAACGTTAGATTTTACATTTATTTTACATTTACATTTACAATCATGGAAATGAGGTTTTGCTGTTCACTACAATATGTTATTTTTTGTAGGCATCTTGTTTTAACCGCAGATTAGACCCGTGCTATAGCTCTACCGACCCAAACCCGCATTCGACACAGCGCAACATTTTCCACCCGTTTCATGAACATTTGCGGTTCACCCACGGTTCACCCGCAGGTACCCGAACCCGTGCAGGTCTCTAATCCATCTAGCATTAGATGGATAGCAACTCTCCACAGATCTGAATTGTAATGTAGCATTGTGCTGTAACCTGCTTGTCCCCCATGTGATTGATAGGTTTAATCTATACTGTGGAATATTCTAGACAAAGCGATAGCATTGCCAGGGATATAAGCAGGTGGCGGACCCTCCACTAGAAATGTTAAGCAGTGCACCTTTAAAAGCTGTGGGCAGTAAAATAAAAAAGAGAGAGGGAGAGGATAAACATGCTGCATTATGGAGAAGTGTGCATTTTCCAGTTTGAAGATGGACTTTGATGGTCCCTCAGGTCTGTGTCTAGACTGAGACAGAGGCTGGCACAGTGGCTCAGGGCGAGGTGAGACTGAGTGTGAGGGAGGAGGAAAACCGTCTGCTCTGACAGCTCCTTTGCTCAGTTGGACTCCACTAGGTTTTATGATCCAGTGCTCTATACCTAAGCCTGGCCCTGACCTCACATGTGTTCCCAGCATGCATCTCTACAGCCAGGCAGAGAGAGTACTGAAGGGGAACTGGTCTTCACAAAGGTTAGGTCATTGGTAACAGCGCAAGAAGTAATATCCAGGCAAGTTAAAATAATCTCAGATTCAACTGCAAAAACAGTGGCACTTGGCACCTGTTTTTGCAAATGAACTCTTAATTTGATTTACTAATGGAACAAGACTTTTGGTACATAAAAGATGAAAAAATAAACCGTGTCACTACACTAACAAAAAACAAAAACAGCTATGCACTTTACATAAGAAAAAAAAATCTTCCATCAGTTGATAATTTTAACAAATTAAATCTGCTCTTTTACAATTAATATAATATTAATCCAAGTCATTTTAATGTGCAAAGGTAAAAGTGGTCTGTTAGTATTTATTTGACCTCTTAGTGAGCTATAAGAGAGAGTCTGAGGGCCAGGTAGTCTTCAGGTGTAGACACTTCTTTTAGAACCAACTTTGTATTTATTCATTAGAAAGTTTTTGAAAGGACATCAAATGAAATATGCCAAGTCAAAACAGTGGCTATGTTCACATGCACACCAAAACTGGATTATTATCTGATTTCTGGACCTTTACAATCATTTAAATGACATGCAAACCACAAAATCTTATATAAGAATTCAGACAGATCAAGCTGAAATTCGACGATTTTGCAGTTTACATGTCATTTTAGCACTCATAACACTCAAAAAATCTGTTAATAATCAGATTTTGAGCATGCATTTAACCGAAATCAGTGAGCGTTCCATTTTGAATGATTTGTAGTGTAGTGTAAGGTAGTTATTTTGGGTTCAGTTTAGATGCAAGGGTAGCTGTAATCATTTAATAGTTGTAATTTCAAACTTGCAATACTTGTATTGCGCGCAGATTTCTTCAACTTCAATTTGCCCCAGTTCTTCCGTTCTTCCCCCAGTTCCTCTCTAACTCCTCACATGAGCTCTGTGACGTGTGCCCTCCTGACAGCCTACAGAAGATTTGTATATAAGAAACATCCACAGTCTTGATCCTTGTGAGAGTGCGGAGAAGTTCCACAACAGGGCAGACATGTGTTGACAGATGGCTCTTGCTGTCAGGACGCCTCTTTGTCCCAGGAGACCCAGCAGTTTTGGTCCAACAGCGTCGGAGAAGGCCAGTGCCATCTGTGGCCCTGAGGCAGAGTTACGTGTCATATGTGATTTCATACACTAGGCGGACTGTAATGAAGCGGGCTCGTAACTGCAGACAATGAGGAACCATAACAGTGATTGGAAAGAGTTGCAGATAACACTGAAGATTCTTACCTTTCTTTACACAATAGAATGATAGTACTTTCCATTATATTACCATGTGTATATCTGTGTAATCCCTCACTTGTCCAGGTAGGTTCCACAGTGGTCTATGGGCGTATATTAGTCTATGGGTTCTTATACTTGTTCTGATACAACTTAAAATCATTCTATAGCTATTCAGGAAAGGGTCATTTCTGTGCTGTGAATGTGACTTTTTTTTAGAATTGATTCCTGCTCAAATTAGTATCTAGTTTCAGTACTAGTTTTCGTATTGATTAGTATTTGATTTTCAGTCAGATATTTTCAATCAGATTCAAGCTACTGTCAATGGGGTGACAGTAGCTCAGACACTTATTGTGCAGCGTTCCTGTGCCTTTTAGCTTTACAGCGTTGTGTTTTTTAGTTGATTGTAAATACTTATTATTATTTATCTTGATTTTGATGCATGCTCTTATTTTCCTACTGTTTCTGAAACTTGCGTTGTGACACTGCAATTTCCCCATTGTGGGACAAATAAAGGATTATCTTATCTTATCTTATTTGTCCACTGATCCGAAGGTTGGCAGTGCCATTCCAGCTCCCACAGATGAATGTTGTTGTTGTCTCCTTGGACACTTAACGCCCTTTGCCCCTAGTGCCTGCGGACACTGTTGTATGTGTGTGTGAATGGGTAAATGGTTTCTTGATGTAAAGCGCTTTGAGTGCCTTGAAGGTGGAAACGCGCTATAGAGTAAAAAATGTGACCATTTACCATGACTTTGACAACCCTACTTTGTACTCCCTTGGCTTCCTTCAAGTCATCCTTAAAGGTGCTTTAAGAAACTTTATAAAGATGTCATTGCTTTGCCTGGAATGTTCCACAGAATGGCATTAAACACTATGGCAATAATATCATGCATTTATTCTATTATGTGTTGAATATAATGCCATACTGTAAAATAAACAAGAGTCTACATTGTGTATGTATTATCTGTATGTTTATTATGCATGATATTCACTGTCTCTTTGCTCTTTGTGCTGCTGCCTCTTGACCAGGTCGTCACTCTTTCAAACTCTCCACAATATGTTAAACCTATATTTGCACCAAAACAACAAGCTTAGCATAATAATTGAATTATTTGTACAAAAGTGTTCATTTGTTTGGCTTCTCCCTTCCAAGGTCATCTCCATTTCCCTCTTACATTTTCAAATAGCCGTTAGCGTTCTCTGACACATTGTTTTCTTCATCTTGATCTTTGAAGGACTTTTATTAGTAAGCTAAACTCACATTTTTAGCCTTCAGCCATTTTATTATATTGTATGGATTCCCGTTTTTCAGTTAAACTTAGACACTTAATTCCTCACTCACCTCAGCAATTTGTAATCTATGAAGCTCCTCTGTCTATATTACAAGTCCACATACTTTCGTCACACTTGTTCTACATTGTCTTACCATCACTACCTCCACTCTTCTGACAATAGCCACAGTTCATTTTTCACCCGCGATCAAATACAGCTTCTTCTGCTGGCATTTGGTCTAGACAAATTTCATGCCAAGTTTAGTTTTGAGCAGTGGTGGAACATAATGAAGTAAAAGTAATAATGTACGCCACAGAATGGATACTTTTACTTATATTTGAGAGCAGGTATCTGTACTTTCTACTCCACTACATCTTTGAGCTGGACTGAAAAGTAAGTAAGTAAAAGTATTTTTTAAGATAGTATGAGACCTGCTGAAAAGCCTGAGAGGTTTATTTTTAACACATGCAACAAAAATATACAAATGAAAACAGCTAGGACAAAAACGATCAGTTCAGTTTGCACAAATCTTTATCAAATTCACTGCATTTGAAGCTTTATTAGACCTCAAAATCTGCACAAAATACTTTTACTTTTTACGCTTTAAGTACGTTTTTAAACGGGTACTTTAATACTTTTACTTAAGTAGATTTTTTTCATGTCATGTGATACTTTTACTTTTTTCTTGAATATTTTTTTGCTCCAGTATCTGTACTTTTACTTAAGTAACAAAATTGAATACTGGTTTTGAAGTATTTCCAAGTCACATACAATATTTGAAGTTATACAGTATAGGCAATCCAACAGCAGGAATGTCTTGATGATTGATGTTGGCATATATTCAGTCCATTATTTCATATTCAGAATTCTGGTTTATAGCATTTTTCATAGTTTTTCAATTATTGGAGATATATGACTACAGCGGCCTTCTCATGCATCTGCAAAGTCAGACATACCGGCTCTGCCTATTATCCCATCACAGCCCCCCATCTGTCTGTTTGTATGTGTCTGTATGTCTGGTCTGGCTGAATCTAAGCAGCTGCATGAAATAAGATGAACAAACACAGCTCACATCTCAGCTCCAAATTCATTTTCAAGCCCCTTCAATTTTCTCCACCTGCAATATTCCACAATCTCCTCTTCTTCCAACCTCCACGGTGCCTACATAGGATTATCGAGCCCAAAATGAGAACAGTATTGTTTCCTGTGCCATTCACTCAAGTCAATGTGAGTAATTGAGTTAATCTGTCTGGATCCTATGCATGGGAAAACCACAGAAATTACGAGGCTGTGTCTGCAGCTAGAATCGCAGCTTTAAAAGATGGAATAAAAATGTCAATGCGTCTTTAATGACAGTCAGGTTGACATTTCCCAGCAAGCCTCAGAGCAGGAGCGCGCTAGAAATATGTAATAGTTTTGCTCCCCTGATTTTTTTTCTTGGACACTGAAAGAAAATGCCATGTCTTTCGATTTCTTTTCAGCGGGTGGTTGTTACCTTTTATAATGCCTTACAACTGTTATAGAGACAGTGGGAGTTGGTTTTATTCTTTGAAAAGCTTAGACTTAGTAATAGTAATAGTCATTTTATCAAGAAAATAAGAATTATATAACGCAGGTGTAATATTTTGATGAATATTACATAAATGCAAAAAAACTGAACCAGGTGACAATATGAATACCATTCCGTCATGACATATTGATGAGGATAATCCTTGGAGTTTGGTTTTATTCATTGTGAAAAGCTTAGACTTTAGTCATTTTATCAAGGGCTCTAAATGAAGTAGGAATTATATAACGGTGAAATATTTTTATGTCTATATCGTGAATGTAAAAAATACAACCAGGTGACAATATGAATACCATTCTGTTATGTCATATTGATGAGACTAATCCTTGAAGTTGAAATCTTAGACTTTAGTAATGTTAGAGCTCAAAAAGAATATATTTTATAAATGCAAAAAGCATAAAACCAGGTGACTATGTATGCCGTTGTATTATGTCACATTGATTTGCCTCACTTTGTCCTGGCATGAGATTGGTGCATTGAGGGCATTTGGTACAATGTGGCTGGAATACCCCTGCCAGTGTAAAAATTACTATAATATTGTACCATTTGATGTTGTCCTGGGAGACAAAGAACACAAGCCAGACCATATTAAGGCATAACCCTGGAGATGGATTGTCTTTTACTCTGTCGGCGTCTGACAACCCCGCAAATTTGCCTGCGCATAGGGATTTGCTTCTCCCGCCTAAATGGTAACCATGCCAGCAACAGCAACTGCGTCTAATGGATTTTCCCATGGCTGTAATTGCTGAATACGCACACACATGCAGAGGAGAATAGAGCTTTATTTCAACTAGTGAAAAAGACTCATTCACTTTGACCAGTGAGAGCAGAGGTTACCCTATATTCCCCCTTTCTCTACTAGGAAAAAAAAAAAAAGCAAAGTAGCCACAACCTGTATAACTAATTGTACTGATACTTGGTGGGATGTGAACTACACACGTTTAAATCCAAGTTGTGACTTTTTCTTTCATAAATAAAATAGCATTTGTAATATGAGATAAAGTTAATTATTTGAGAAGGTTCACATTGGCATTGTCAAGTCAGGCCTCCTTAGTTTTATCTGTGTTAGAGTATCTGAGAGCACTGTAAGAGCCATCCACCCCTCTTACAAACCCAATGATTGAATTACATCTTTTGGACACATGCAGCTTCATCAGGCGGGCAGGTGGACCGCCCTCATGCTGGAAGCCTAATATAAAGACAGACACTGACTGTTCTTCCAAGTTCACCATCAATGAATGAGATATTTAGATGCAGACAGCAGGCAGGAGTTTAATATTTTCACAAACTGATGCTTTTACAATATATTCAGATGGAGAAAAAAGAAATGTCCTCTACTGCCAAAAAAAAGTGATTGGCATGGAACCTTAAAGAGCCCATATATTACACTATTTTCTGATCTATATAATGTTGTTTCCTCATCACAAACATTCCTGTTTCATTCACACATGTTTATCACACAAATCCTGCATATTTAGGCTTAGTTCTTCTCTCAAACAGAAAACACACTGTTCCACCGTGTGATGTCATGTGGTAATACAGGATGGCTCCACTGTGTTTTTAAACTCCATACACCTTCACTAGAATCGTTTGGATAATTTCAGTCCTGGAATTGCTCATCTCTACTGAACAAAAGGTAAAATGTAGCTGTTAACTTGAAGACTATACGACTTCATGACATCACAAGATGGAACAGAGCGTTCTGAGCTTTGGAGTTCTGGATGAAATGTATGAATGTTTAATAGTACAGATCTATTATTATTATTATTATTATTATTAATTATTTATTTACTATTTATACCACCTCTTTGGCCACTCACACACATCAGCAGTTTTTGGCTATCCCTTCTCTCCTGGGTTTTTGACAGCGATCGGAGAAACTAAACATTGCTGACGAAGCCAAAAGGGCTGAGTGCAGAGGCTGGATCGATGTGGTGCCATCACTGGTGCCTGGGGGAACGGCTGCCGCCATCTCTCATACGGCTGTGGATGTCCTCATCTCACTGTCACCTCTCCACCAGCGGCTCTAGGCAGATTTATGCACAGCAGCCCGGTTAGCCAGTTACAGCCAGCTCACACTAACGCTGCTGTTGGCGGGCTTTGATAGGTCTCAGCAATGTGAAAGTTTGACACCAACTTGGAGCAAATTGATACTGGCAACAAACTGCAGATATGGAACTGGAATGTAAGTTGGCCATTAATGTGGTGTTTTTACAACCACAAGGTGCAACTAAAATGTGACGCCACACCACAAGTTGTGAAAAAAGTTAACTAGAACCAGTGTTTTTTCCTTGGTTAGTTACTGCTCAACCCAATATTTTTTCACCAATATGATCAACTAGAATTTTATTGACTACACAGAAACCACACACTTTGACAAAACTTTACAAAGACGAGTGGACCTGGAGCTGTATCCTGTCTCCCTGATTTTAGAGGGCGTGACTGACAGGCGGATTAACCAATCAGAGAAACAAGCTCCATTCACATTCACAGTACTTATCGCAGTTAAAAGAAGTAATAAATTTTGTTCTGAATGTTACCAACATTTTTGAAAGGAGATGTCTTCTGCATTTGAGAGACACGTGCTACAATTTAGCGACTCTGGTTGGACCGTCTCAATTTGGATGGAGGTTTTCACCCTCTATTGTTCAGTTCCAGACCCTTCTGGATTCAAACAGAACGTAGAACGCACTGGCTGGTCAGGAAAGATAAACACAATATTATCACAAACATGAAGCTCTAGAGTTCTACCATAATTGACTAAAGTGAGTCAAAATCATTTTCAAAGCACCATGTAATTTTATGATGCATCAGTACATCAGTAAACAAAGGAATTCCACCGTTTGCATGAGTAGTTCAAGCTGGTAATTGTCAGTGATAGCTACAGTGAATCAATCAAAACAAGTAGTAAATAGTTTTAACACTCTAAACAGCCACTTAATAAATAAATACATGCTCAATTGACAAGCTGACTGTGAATGTATAACCGAAACAGTGAGCGAGTATACCTTTGCCATAACTGAATATTCTATGGCTGACACCACATTTAATTTGCGCAGTATTTCAGTATATCTATGGAAGCATCCGAGCAATAGATGTCAGCCTGTGTCATAATTATTCTCTGAACGCACGGCCGGTGAGTGACAGTGAACAGAATCTAATATAGTCCTGTCCACGTAGATGCTATCCAAACGCTTTCATCTCCTCTTTGATTCATGACAGCTGCATGTATTTTCATTCCAGCAACATCTCCAGGGAGGCACATGGGAAACTGATGTGAGCTACTCCCAGATTCCCAACGTAGAGTCTTTAGCCTTCATGGTTAAGCCCCTAATTTAATCAAGCTGCTGTAGGAGACAAGACTCTGTGCTGTGAGCTATGCATTCAATGATGTGGTATTGCTTGTTTGAGATATGTAAGTGAATAAAAGGTTTTGAATGGGACTGCAAATCAGACGTGCTACCATTAGCTTTCATTGGAAATCAACAGTGATTAGTAAAGCTATTCAGTGTGGTGTTTGCAAGCTTAAGTTTCTAACCAGGAATGGAGCGGTGTAAACAGTAAAGGTGAACTTTGTAATTTTTCTGACACATAGTAACTATAATAGGGATGCGCTGATCCGATTTTGGTTTCAACATTTAAAAAATTGCTGGATCGGATATATCAACTCCCAATCCTGGTTGCTCCCTAAAATTTATGTTAAGACTTACTGATCGTAGTCAGCCCAGAAAGTCTCATATGTTTGAATTTGTATTTATACAGAGCTGTTCTGTAGTTACTTGAGAGATAAATAGCTGATACATTTGAGATTTTAATTTAGTTTAAAGTAAATAAATGCTCTGTTTAGTCTCTGCTCTGGTATCGGTTGGTATTGAGTATCGGCATTCTTAAAGCCATAGTATCGGAATCGGTATCATATATGAAAAAACTGGATCAGTGCATCCCTAAATAATACGTGTTTTTGTCATTTTTGAGCTATAGAAACCCCATTAATTGAATTAATGTTTAATGTGTGAGCCATACTGTGGAAGGAAACAGGTGGAGACAAGCAGGTGGTGATGTTAAAATACAGTGATTCAACTTCTGCTTCCAAATTTACAGTTTGGAAATCCCACATGAGATGAAAAAGCAGGGTGTAAACACACAGGTCACTTTGTCTGAGACGCCTGTTCACTGCCGATTAAAGTTGCTTGGCTGAGTTTGGTTTTCTGCACCTCCAGTCTTGTGAGGTGATTAATGGTGTTAACTGATTTAAATGTTATGAATAGGCACACGTTACACTGCTGCATGCCTCCTCTTCCTCATTAGAAATAGTTTTCAATCACTTTTTATTTTACTTTACTTTTTGTGTTTTTTTGATTAGCAAACTCCAGTCCCACATTTCCCCCACTGAACAGAGCATAAAATAAGTTTGTAATAATAAATAATAAACCACCACATGGCTTTGGTCTTTTGTGGAGATGCGCAAATCCAGATTTTTCATTACAAATACTTTGACTGCAATACCCAATATCAACTGATACCAGTGTAGAGAGATACATATTTTCTTAAAACACATATTACCTCACATGGTATGGTGTTTTACCATTTGAACATACATTTATCGTGAAATATTACTGACTAACAGTACACATGTTTGCTTTGTCTTCAATAAAGTTTTACTAACGCATAAAATAGATGATATTCCAACTTTTAATCAATAGTAGGCCTGTCACGATAATTACTATATCGAGTTATCGTTCAATTAATGACAATACAAATGGGACAATATATGTATTTTGAAGGTCAATGTGCATCGTGTATACTTTTACTTTGTACGAGTGGGGAACTTTTTTTTTTCTATTCTATGATGAGATTTGAGCTGTAGAGGGTTGAATAAATAACTAATTATAGACTACTACTAAGTATGTCATTCTGCTCTTTATTTACAGTTTGCAGTTCATGTTTTTTAACCATATTGCACATTTTGAATATATGGTGTTGATAATTCTACTTTAGGGTTATTGTATCAGTGGCATAAATAAATTAGTTTTAATATTATCATTTATTGTCTGTATTTTCTTATAATATATCAAGCAATATAGCAATATATCATTCTTCAAAATGTGTTATCGTGACAGGCCTAGAACTATTGAAATGAATTGAGTGACTACTTGAAGCAACAAAGTTATCACATCAGATTGTTAGTCCCTCAGGTGCACAGGCAAGCCAAATTCTTCAGTGTCATGGCAACACATTAGAAGTCCTTCTTCCACATTGACTTCCTTTATAGCCAATGCACATTAGCCGATAACATGTATACTCCTTCACAGCTGATAACCTAAACAGCCCGATTGTCCGTAGATTAATGACTTGTCTCAGGCTAATGTAGTTTTATCACAAGGTCAGGAGTGATGTACTATCAGTTAATGAGAAATACTAAATTGTGTGGGGAGAAGGTAAACACACAGTGAGACACACTCATTTGACCTTTGCAAAGATCTTTCTCTGTTTTATTCGGGCCTGTGCTGAGTGGTCCCACAGTGATAAGAGTAATGGTTTCGGCGCCGTGGCCCGGGGAGAGACCTCCCATTTGCTCCTGGAAGATAGTGGAGCTTCAGGATGGGCCGGCCTCTCCAATGCTGCTGTCTATATTCTTCCACTGCGGACAATGTGGAGCTCTCGAGGGACAGGAGTGTGGGCTGGCATTAAGGACTGATCGCCACTCCATGATAATAGCTGTCACTAAATCGGAAAGAGTCAAATAGGGTGCTTTTAATATTCACTGACAGAAAAATATTTTGCCACCTGAGGAGAAAAAAGATTGCCCCTATTGCAGTTAGGAAATTAAGTTAAAAAAAAAAAATAATAATAATAAAATATAATAATAATAATAATAATTATTATTATAATAATTATAATAATAATAAAATAATAATAATAAAAACCTGAACCATAGTGTGGAAAACCTAAAATAAGTAATAAGTTTGATGCTTATAGGTTTAAGCAGATGTTCAGGTGTTAAAGACGTATGCTTTTTACGGTATTGTTTTAAAATTATTCCATTGGCGTCCAGTTCAAAACAGAGGAATTGATTCCCACCTGGCCTCTTTCACTATACATCACTCTAGACATTATCACTACAACATGCTGATGGACACTCTTACACATAGCTGGACTTGGTGGAATGGTGGAAACCATTCAAACATAAAAGCGGATTATTCCTTTAAAACTACTGGGCTATACAAGCCTCTGATTGATTCACTGTGAAAGTCTGAATCTATTTAGGTCAAGGAAAAATTTCATTACCATAGTGAGATGTGAGAAATTTGACAACTCTTTTAATACAGTATAAAAAAGAAATATATATATATATATATATATATATATATATATATATATGTATTTTTATGAAATCTTTGTGAAATACCATGTCACTCACCTTTTGCTCTTCTACTTGTTCATTTGAATGTAACTTTTTTATTCTTATTTCAAGTCTTTGCAAGCTCAGTATGAGACCACAGATATCCATATATCCATCTGTACGTGCAGTTAGCCGCTGTGCTAAATGCACTTAGGACTGTGAATGGTCCTGCTTCATTACAGTGTGTGTGATTAGGACATTTACACAGTGTTAGAGGAGCAGTGAGGGACGTCCATCTCTCCACTGAGAAATGTTAGGTGCAAAAGTATTAGCAGTGTTTGTAATTGGTTCTAGGGTTAGGGTTAGGGTTAGGGAGACTTCAAAGCCAATAGCTGTCTGAAGAAACCTGTGATTATGGCTTATGCTAAAAGAGAGGCTGACATTTTTAATGCAAACAACTGTGCATTTTATAAGGGAATGTGAAATATGTGATAAATACGTTCAGTCTGCAGAGAGTGAGGTGTGGATGTGCTTTTAACTTGATTTAGTAGTACTGGAAGCTTTCTCTTTATTTATGTATTTATTTTTTATTCTTTGTTCTGTGTGGAAATGGCCTAATGAATTCTGTATCTTGCTAAAATTGCCAATGTCAGTGAATTATTTTGTACTTCAGATAAAGCTTAAAAATTATAATTATTTTCCATGGTGTAATTGTTATATTAACTTGAATGCTAGACTCTATACTCTGTCCTCTTTAGGAACAAACTACTGCATTTCTGTTTTTACTATACTTGTTTCTTTCTTTTTTAATCCCCAGAAGAAAAGGGTTGCCTGGTGTCTGTGCTTCTTGTGCATCTTCCATTGAATGAATGTCAACACCACCACAGCTGTGTCACGTACTACATACATAAACAATATTTAGTTTTATCATATAAATAAGGTGTTTTATGTGGCTTGTTTATTTGTTTATAAACCTTTATTTCACTTTTGTGCATTGGCAGTAAATGTAATGGATTCTTTTAGTGCCTGAACAGAAGGCATTGATTCATTCTCTGCTATGCCTTCCGGTGAAATGCTTATTACTGGAGAAACAATTATGTTTCTAATGACTACATCCACAGTTGGCTCACACAGATTTGTCCCCATGGAGCACAGATCACCATGGCCTTCCGCAGGAGCTACACCAGAGAGACCCTGCTAAGCATTAGAATGGGAATCACCTATACGTGAATTGTTATTGTGTTTCTGTTAAGTGAGTAACAAGTGGCTATTTCACATTCTCTCACATTCATTTACACATTATGGTTTGCATTTTCACTTAACATATTTTTCCAGTGAATATGAAGCAATATTCATGTACTCATCTTATATTCTATCACATTTAAAGGTGCACTGTGTAACTTTTCTGGTGGAGGGTTCGTCAAATGTTTATCTCCATGGAAATGCCATTGATTTGTCTGGAATGCTTCACAGTTTGGTATTAAACCTTTCTATCTTCATGGAGACCAAACCAGAACTGTGGAGAGGCGACCCCGCTCACAGTCAGAATGTCTGTTTTTCTAGGTATTTTTGAGCTATAAAACCACCTGTAATTGAATACATGTAAAGTAGAGCTGTTTAATGTCATACTGTGGAATATTTCAGGCAGAACAATGACTTAACCACAGAAATAAGCAGGTGACGGACCCTCCACCAGAAAAGTTACACAATGTACCTTTAAAAGTTTATTGCTGTCCAGAAAAAGACACAGTTACAACCTACAGTAAATTGTCAAAATACTAAAAATACTTCAGATTCTGGAATACCATGTTGTCCTCTACTATCTCCCCTTTGCGGGGCAGTACACTGATGGGTGACCCTGGTCTATCAGCAGGCCCCAGGGAGCGCGCTGGTGTTGAGACAGGATTAGTGTAAAATGGATGGTAGCAGTGGATAATGAAGGAGATCTGTCTTAAGTCAAAGCATTGACTTTAGCTGACATGAGCTGAGTTGAGAGGGAGGGCACCTTAACAGATAAGAGCCGTAATTCCGTTTGTTGTAACCATCTTTATCTTAGATTGAGTATCCAATGTTTGAGCATTGTCAGAAATCTGGGGTGCTTTTTCAATCCAACAAAGCAAACCAAATGTTTTAACAAGATAATACAAGATAGCAGGTCCCTGAGATATGTGCTCGTCTTGCAGGCAACTCTTTTCATAACGGCACTAAACAAAGGCAATATAATTTCAAAAAGTTTATATCGACATTTCTCTTAGAAGATTATGCACAAATAAGTCAAAAAGTTACATAAACAGCCAACTGATTAAAGTTGAAAATTGAATAGAAACGTACAGTGCAATCTTTCAGAAGTACAAGAGTATTGATAATTATGAACTTCACTGCTTCATTTACAGTCCTTTCACATTTGTTTAATATTTGAACCTCGACCAAGACATGTACAACCACGTTTTAGCACATTTCTGATGGAAGACAAAAATATCTGATTGTCTGATCATCACTCATCATATCTACCTATTTTTTTGGTCAAATTGAAAGCTTTTTACAGCCAAGAAAACACAAACTGCTCCAGTCATCTTATTTACATAGGCCGTTTATTTTTGTAATATCTCCCCAAAAATTTGGCTATGAGGATAAGAATTTTAAATAAGATTTATTTTCATGACCTCACAGGTAAATGTTGAGTTGAAAATGCTAAGAGGATTTGTCTGCACATATTAGCATGAGAACTAGTCATTTTTTATCCATTACAATACATAATATTCTTTAGAAAGACAACAAACTTCTACAGGCAGAATAATAAGAATTACATTATTTTTTATATTACATTATGATACCATTCTATGAGTCTCAAGTCTTCCATTATTCATTTACTGTACCACTTGTAAAAATACCCTTTGCAGAGAAAGCAACTACGGCTAAGTAATGTGTTGTAGAAAAGCAGCTTTGATCTCATAAATGTAATACTGGTCTGCACAGTCATTCCCTTAAATGAGTCCATCAGGCTAAGCCAAATGTTTGGTTTCTTTCTAAGTGTATATATTTGTAATGCTAATTAAGGCAATTGTGCTGAATCAAATCAAGTTGCGGAACACAGCCACTAAAACAATCACCACAAAAGGCTGCAAACATTTTTATGCTAATACCATGAGTAAGGGGAAAAGACAGAGTGAGAAATATGAATAAGTTGGATAAGCAGTAGTTTGGGGAAGGGGAGGGGCTGCAGGAGGCTTGGCTTGGCTCGGAGTCTGAGATAAAATGAGAGGATAAAAGGAACGGGGAAGAAAATTAAAAGCTGATTACCTTCAGAGAGAGTCTGGACTTCCTCTGAGGATGGGAGGAGAAGCCTGCTTTGAGTCTTTTAGTATTTATTAAGGCCCTTCTCTGGGGTAATCATGGCCTGCTAAAAATAACCACCTAAGAGGTGGTGCACTTGTAAACAGTGGCCCAAGCACTTGTGTAGAGCAATTTATCCAGCTATTCCACGCTGTTAAATCAAGACATCAAAAGTATTCAGTCATTTTATTGCTTATTTTATCACTCGTCAATCACTTAGAAAGGTATTAAACTCCGCTATGAAGCATCTTTGTCTGCGTACCTTTGTGTCTGTATGACTAACAGCCCCAAATAATGTCCCATTCAAATATCTTTTGAAATATAATCCATCAGTTATATTTCAGATGATTATTGAATAATTATGATTATCGATTATGCATGATTATGGAAAACTTAGTATTTTGATATCAGATACTTCCTTTTTGGAACATCTTGGTTGTAAGTGGTAGTGACTTGCTCTCCTCTCTGATAAGGGGTTTTCATAGGTATCTTTATCCGCTCCAGTAGAAGTCAAAGAGATTTCCCAGAAGCCCCTCCTGTCCCCTGCTCTTTGGCCCTAGTTTGCTCACATTCCCTCCTTTGTCACATGGCACAGCTGAGGTCCCACTACTGCGCTCTGAGCTATGTCGAATGATTATATTGTAGTGGGAGATAACAGACAGTGTGTAGCCTTGAGGCATTCTCTTCGCTTCACCTCCTTAAAAAAGATATTGCTGTGATAAAGCGCAGCTTCTCCTCTGCTCACACTAAATCGAAGGGGAAGCCTTGAAGGCAAGGTCTGTTGAGTAGAAGCTAGATGAAAGAAATAAAAGATATGTTTGTACACTCTTTCAAAAGAAACATTTCTCATTAGCATAAGTCTCGAAGAAGAGCCACCAGCTCCAGATTTTTTTTTTATTTTTTTTTTTGCTTTTCTTCAACGCCTTGATGCACATTTTTCCACAGCGGATGCATTGATTGGAAGCCAGATTTTACTCACTTGCAGTGCTCTGAAATGAATGTGTAGATTGTGATGAGATAGTTGGATAAAAAGACTTGGCCAAAAACTGCTGCAGCTCATTAAAGTGAACAACAGATCAAAGCGGCAGAGTTAAAGCATTAAACAATTCTTTTTAAGGCCTCATGGTTAAATCATTTGGCAAATGGAGGCTGAGAATTTAAAGAGAAATAAACTGACAGAAATGCCTGTCCTGGCAGGTGGCATTTGGAAATGAAAAAGCATTATTTTTTATCCATCACATGACTTAGTGTTCTATTTCTAATGGTAATAAAAAGCAAGTTCAAAGTAATGCTGTATGCCAGACGTTACAAAGCATTTTTACTTTTATGAAGCTATTTCTGAAGCTTAAAAACACCAGTATCCCACAGCATCAGGCACATGCTCTTTTCTCACAAGTCTCCAGTCCTTCCATTCAGTCTGATGCCTGCATTTTTAAAAGTCCCGTTCTGTCTCTAGTTCGCAGTGCCACTGTCTTAAAATAGTCACCTTTGTCACTTAGTGTATATTATTGGCCATAAAACTTATATAAAATAACTTTGTCCATACTCTTTTATGTTTAGACACAGTGGAGCCCCCTAGCTGCAGTAATGTGCAGTGTAAAGAATAGCAGTGACACTGCACAGGGACAGGGGAGAGCAGCCTGTGGGCTGCATGCTGCTGTATTAATCACCCTGACACAGACTGCACTGCGCTCTGTGACCTGCTCTTTTAATTGCATCCGCTCTACTCTGCTCCCACTCTCGCTCTTTATCAGGGCCCCTTCCCCTCCCTCATTCCTCCAGTCTGCTCGTGCATGGGAGGCACGCCTAATGCATAGAGAAGACCTTACCACCAAGCATGGGAAAGTTCTGCATTAGAGACAAAAATATGCATCATACAAACAGGCTTTGCATAAAAGATTTGCAACATAACTAAAAATGGATAGACAGTACTACATATTCAGAATTTGATTTAGTTATACACGATTGTAGAATAAATACAGGACGGGACACAGTACCCAGAGACATGAACCCTCAAAACATTGTTATAGTGTTGTCCATTCCAGTTTAGTCCAGCCTGGCTAGGCTTCGGTTATAAGGAGTATTATACCTCTGATGATGTAGGCCAACATAACCAGGACTGAGCTGACACTAAGTGCCCTAGATACAGCACTGAATGGAACTTCTCTAACAATTAAACTGTCATACTTTCTTGGAACTTACAAAACTTAGTGAGTGCAGCATAGCTGCAGAGGTGCAAACATATTGAAACTATAGTGTTGATTGTTGCGATTATGTATGATGTACTGAAATCAGCATATTTAGTTGACATGCAGCCTTTAGACCTTTGGCAGCGCCCACAATATGTGACAGTGTGACATCTGCTTTAACACCCTGAGAGCTGAAGGCAGCTGGATCCTCTGTAACAGCTGTAAATGAGAGAAAGGAGCAGTGGTGATGGTGGAGTTGGCGGGTGGCTCTGTGGGCGTACGGCTCACATGTGTCTGTGTCTGTGTGACATGGCTTCGCTGAGGGCCCGAAATGCAACAGCAGACGATAACAACCGGATGGTGTTTTGTCAGAAAAAAAACAACATACAAATGTATTCTGACAGCCCACGCTCACCTATGGGTGCAGTGTCACCCAAAGCCCATTTATGCATCAACTGTTATTGATTCATATGCAAAGAGCTCCCACTCCTTAGTTCTGCAGAGATCTTTTTTTTTTTTTCAATCTCACGCCCAAGTAGCACATGCAGCGACAAACACTCCAATCGCAGCGGTCTGCCTTTGTGCAAGCGAGCTGTCACCAGGAACTGTGTGGGCTTTTGTTCAAGCACCAGGTCTGTGGAGGAAAAGAAATCCATTTCCAACAGCAGCAAAAAAAGTCTTTAGAGGAAAGTCACATTATACCTGCCATGGTAAAAACAGCAGCATGTAAATTGAATTAGTTAGGAGATTTCCTGTGGGTTGCACTGGGCTGGGTTTCAAAAGATGGGGAGCCATGGGTTGGAGTAGTGTTTTGAGCTGTAGTAAATCACTTCATTACCAAATCGCATTTACATCTACACCAATCTAGCTGTACTGATGTGGTTTACTCTGCCACCCACTGTGAGGAGTAAACTTTCTGTCGCCTGTGGGTGGATGAAATGAGTATGGGTAGTTTTTAAACAAAACAAAATGCCTACCCCAAGGTAAACTGTAAACCTACCTGCTATGTAAATTACCGTGTATAGGCATTATAAAGAGTTGTGGTGTTCAAACTGTAAAATTCACACGTAGACCTCTTCAAGAGACTTTATGGACAAAACAAAAACACACCGAATACTCTTGCTGCTGTAGATCCCATGAACCGTAGGATATTTTGGTTTGTCTGAAAACTTTTGCGTCCTTTGATTCACCCCATATTAAAGAAATTCTCTGGTTTTTAGAATCCCCCAAGTGTCTGCTGTGCATTGAAAGTCTAAACCTCCATCTTGACTTATCCCTTTACAACAGGTGCACATGCCTCAGCACACTCAGTAGCAGGGTTTGGTGCTGTCTTTTCAGTTTGTTTTTGGATTGCCTTATCAAAGCGCCCTTAATGGCTGGGAACATACCGTGTCTTCCATGCTTTTAGCCGCATTCATTTACCGTTTGCAGCCTGACTTTCCTGTCTATCATGGCATTGGCCTGGCAAAAGTACTGTTATTTGCAAATTGAGTGGGTGGCGTTGATTTTCCTGTTGGCTTGAGGAAGCAGTGGGGTACCGGAGAGCATCTTTACTAAGCACTGTGCCACCGCTGCTATGATGAAACCTAGTCTCCTTCTAAACTAGTATTTAATCACCCCCCACTAAAAACAGTACAGTCTCAAATTAGCTGTTATATAATTGACAATATTGATACTTTGCAGCTGATGTCATCAACATTCCACAAACATATTTTTTTTCTCCATGGAGATGTTATTGTTTTGTCTGGAATGTTCTGATATGGCATTAAACGTACCCATCTTGCATTTACTCAGTAACATGGGTTTTTATTGACCTTAAAACATGTATTCTCACTGTGAGTGGGCTTGCCTCTCCACAGTTCTGACATGTTACTTGGCCCTGTGGAGTCACCTGCTGTCTCCATAGAGATAAATAAACATAATGTCATATAGTGGAACATTCCAGGCAATATCTCCATGGAGCAGTGGCATGTGGTCAGGGGAATCAAGGCAAGCAGTGGTTGCCCAATAAAGTGTCAAAAGTATAATTAAATAGTTTCGAATTATCCAAATAATCCCGTTTTCACTTTTGTCTGTTTGAAACATGGTTGTAGTGGTGATGTCCTTTACTACACTCTTCTGGTCACTGAGCAAACTGCAACCACCGCGGTTCCGAACGTCCCATGTTGTTTTGCCCTTCTACGGAGGCCTGGAGGCACATGTTGAGGGCGCAGCTTACAGTCATTACAGTCTATGCTTTCTACATGCGCTTTTACTTTTTTCTACTGATTAGCTGTGTAAATGGGTCTAAAATAGAAATATATACCTATCCCTGGCCCTATTTTTGACAATTTAGTGCATATTTGTTAAAAATCGGACTTTTGGGTCAAAAGGCGTGTGACAGTAACAGCCTCTTTAGGATCAACTATGGCCAATACATTTGAATTTTCGGGTTGGACTAACGACCGCCAATGAGTCAGATGCAGTTCTGAGGTTATTACGTGACAAGCACAGCCACTGGCGGTCTACGGGCGGTACGTGAGGAGCCCCTCTCAGCCCCGCCCCTACCTGGCACCGCTGGGCAATGTGATGTCCCGCCGTGTCCGGAGAAAAGGGAAAAGGTGTGATCCGAACTCAAACAGCAGCGTGGTCTGCTCTGTTTCAAAGTCTGAAGTGTACCAGTCCACGCCATGTTGGATTGTTGTGGCTGTTGGTCGGCTGTCAATCATCACTCCAGAGCCCGCCCCACACCTGCTCCCCCCAACCCTCCGGGCACCGCCCACTCTGGAGGATTTTTCAGATTTTGCTTAGGGGCAGAGTAAAGCTTCGGGAGGTTGTTCAATGGCTCTTTAACATGAGCTTAATTTTAACACAATCTGTCCATAAAGAACTGGCATAGCTGAAACTGCAATTGATGAGCTGACTTGTGCTACTCAGCAAGTCTCACACATAAAATTACAGCCACAAGCTAGCTAGCATTAGCTAACAGCATTACCATTTTGTGTTTTTTGTTGAGTTTTAGGACAATCTTGTCAAATTTTACTCAAATACATGTGAAAAATCGGGTACAGGACCTTTAAATTTCCCGTTTGTCACTCCATGTCAACCACATGTGCCACTTTTTCATCCATTTTAGATGATCTCATACTTTTAGCGTTTAGCTCAGTGTCCTGATTAGGCCCGTTTTGACTGTGTTTGTGGAGCTGCAGACGGCATGCTTCAGTCTGCGTGTAAAGCCGGTGGAGGTGTGGAAGATGGATGAGGACAGCAGAGTTAGCGCAGAAGAAGAGAAGGCGTGACAGTGGAGAGCGCACAGGAGACAGCCGTGACACACAGAGACAGGCAGGAGACAGGGGGACAGGTGTGGGCGGATTCACATGAACTAGTCACAGCAACGCAACTGCCATCCACATTATGTACAGCAAACAGCCCATTAGCACTTGGAAGGATGGAGATATTTTTAGGTTTTTGCCTCGAGTCAAGTTTCAGCATTACTTAAATTTTACACCTTTATAGGATAAACTTTTTGACTTTTTCACTAAAGTTTTACCGAGCACTAAACACTGGCTCTTGTACAATGTGGTACACTCAGGTTTAACAATGGAGTAAGACTTATGATGCTATCCGTACGTGTTACCAGAGACGCTAACAACTTTTGGAACTTTTCAGTTGATGAAACTATAAAGCACAGTGTATCCTTGAGATGGAAATTTCAAATTACAACAAAGTATAGAGGAAGGCTAATTAAAGATGTTAATCTCACTTTTCTATTAAACCCTGTCTCTGGTGCATCCCATACGCAGCAATAAATGTTAGGAGTCCATGGCTTTAGCGTCTGCGGTTTGTAATGTCAGCTGAATTTACTTGCTCATTAGTGCTGGAAAGGCAACAAGGCATATACCAAGGAATATTCTGCAATTATGTCTTTTTTTCTTTCTCCATCTATGCATACACTGAAATCACTCTATGCACTATTTAGATGTATACTGCTAAGCACATTTCAATCAAAACCAAGTCTTTAAGAATCAGAGGAAAGCGCAGGGTACGCACAAAAGTGTGTTTGATTTACAGGGAGCATATTTAAACCAAGGGATGCGACTGTATTGCAGTTATAGGAAACATGGGCACATTGTGAATATACGCATTATGTGTCTATATGTATCTGTGTACAGATGTCTGTGTGTGTTTAGCGGGTTTTTATTACGTTGTTGGTTCTGAAATCTGCTCTGTAGGGACTAAGATCAGGTCCCCATAAGATAAAGCCTTCAACAATATGGTTACCATTAAAGCTGGAGTAGCTGATTTTCATGAAGGTGTAAATCTATATTACTTATCTATATCCTTTTAGTACATCACTAGTACTCACATGCATTCATTCTTTGGCCACCAGCACAGGTTTAGAACCACTTTTTCAGACTGAAAAGTGAAGCAGGGTGGACCATGCTTAAACAGCCAATCAGCTCTCATCTTAAATCGTCATATAGTGACTCACATGGCTCTGTTGTACAAGTTTGCGATCTATAAAATGTTTTACAATTAAAACATATTTTACAATGGTCTGATTTTTCTCACAAAGTTCTGCTTTTACAATAAATTTTATAAAGGGAAAAAACAAAATCAACCAATTTATAAGAAATAAGTTGGATATTTCAGCTTTAAAATAAGGGTAATGGATTCAATTAGGTTAAGGGTTTATGGTTAGGCAAGCAGTAATTATGGTTAAGGTTGGGATCATTCTCTTGGAAATGAATGTAAGTAGAATGTGTATCCCCATCAAAATAAAATCACTTTGTTTATCTGTTAGGAATTTTATTTGCAGATGAGAGTGCCTTAAATAGAAACATAGCAAGTGATTTTATTAGCCCGTACATACTAGTATATGTACATCTAATAAGAAGTTCACTTCTCACTACTCACAAACATGCTAAAAATGCAATGTTTATTTTGGCAAATCTTTCATAGTAACTTTCTGGCCAGTACAACCAGACTGGCCATCAGTCTGTATACTCAGGCTGTGAGGCTGCTGAGCCCTTCCCCCGCTGCCCCTCTCCCATGGACAATAACCACACCATTATAATAACATTCAACTGGACTTTGCATTGTTGCATAATTATATGAAACTCCACATATCTGACTGTATGTCCCTGTGATGCACTTTAATGTTAATGTTACAGTGAGGTTATTATGGGGTTACTGAATGGGGTCCTGCACCTTTGGTATTGCACCTTACATCAGAACTATCCAGTGTTTGATGCTCTAAATGTAATTACATTGTTATGACAATGACCATAAAATCTTGAATATGACATCTTTTGTAAAACTTTTATTTAAAAAATTGCATGGTCCAAAATGATGGTTGCTGACAACTGAACATCATAATTGCAAACAAACATTTTACACTCAGGATTCTCTGATTTATGGAATAAGCAACCAACCTGGGACACCTGCTTACACATTGACGTTGTATTTCCAGTCTTACAACTCTTACAACTCTGTCTCCTTGTGTGAACCATGGGGAATCTCCAAAAACAGGACCCAACCAAAGCCCCGTCCATGTGAGTGTGTCCAGCTGCGGTGTGCAGTCACGGCTGCTTGAGCGGCTCTGTTTTAGCCTCTTCTGCTGTGCGCTCCATTGGACAGCATGTTCTCACTCTCTCAAACCAGTTCAGGGAGAAGCACTCGGGCAGAATGGCACTAGCCTGAGCCGCCTGCCAAACACCGATCTGGATGGAAGCATTCACTAAAATATATACACGCTCCACTCTGGTACACACACCAGGGAATGAGGCGTTCACTCTCACAAGCTTTTCAATAGGGTGATGGAGACTGTGCTGTCAACACAAAACCAGGAACCAGGAAGCATCACTGGTGAAGTTAGACAAACTTTCATGTCCCAGATGTTGTCTTTAAACTAGCAAAGGATAGCGATGTAGTCACAGAAAAGCATTCAGAGGCAGGATCAGTTTACAAGGATTGAATTGAAATACAGAGCTGCAGTACCAAGTTAAAAGGGCAGATTTTGTATGAGGAGAGATCATTGTGAATACATTCAGATGGGAAACAGCCACATAAAATGATCCTAGAAAATACTGGCGCACTTCCAGGCATTTTCAATCAACCTGCTACCATCCCCATAGAAATCCTTAAAGGGTCCAAATTACACTGTTGTGTGAGCTGTTTTACTGTTGTTTCCTTATCATAAACATAACTAGAGTTGTGTTTTGTTTCAGTCACACATGTTTAACACACAAACCTGTATATTTAGATTCAAACAGAAACCACACTGTTCCACCTTATGGTGTCATGTGGTAATACAGGAAGTGCTCCATTGTGTTTTTAAACTCCATACACCTTCACTAGAATAATTTTGGATCATTTCAGCCCTGGAATTGCCAATCTCTACTGAACAACCGCTTGATGACATCACAAGGTGGAACGGAGCAGTTTGAGCTTTGGAGATGTAGACAGACTAATAATAAAGGGTTACTCAAACATGTGAATGAAACAAAACACAACTCCAGGTCTGTTTTTAAGGAGGCAACAACATTCTAACAGGGCTTGAAGCTCAGAAGAGTCATTTCTGCATTATATATATAACTAATACAAATTTTGGTATACTAAGACACCATCAACTAAAAGCCTGCAACCCAATGAGTGTTTGTGTGATGTTGGCAAGAGGGACAAAAAGTACATCATAGTCACATCTCATCATTTACTTTATCATGAGGTTACAGAAAGAAGATGGCATACATGGGCTTTGCTACATACATATTTTTGTATTTTATTTTCCAATCCTTTATTAAGCCAGGATAGTCCCACTGAGACTTGGAATCTGGCTTAAGAAAGGACCCTATTGTACATTGTGATAGAGGAAAGAGGAGCACCCGGAGGAAAAGCAAGTACAAACAAAATGTGGAAAAAAACATTGTATCCATGTGCGACATAATCTCACAGTCTCTGGCATCTGTCATTCCACATGCTGTTCAAAATTGAAACTTTTTGCGGCCCGCTGACAAACACTGCAGAAGTCTGGCTTATGGAGGGAGCTGGCTGCAGAGATGTCTGACTACTTACACTAATGTCCTTGGTTTAGTGTTTGATTTTGTCATTGGATCTGACCATCTGTGAGTGCCGTGGCAACACACAACACTCAACCGCTAATGGAAATAAAATGTTATGGAAAATGGGACTTTGCACTAATTTGATCAGTTTTTTTGGTGGCATTTTGTGGCATGAAGCTCTAATAAAAATATGATTACTGCATACAAAGGAAGTGCCAATAACTCAAGGTCCAGAAGAAGACTAGAAGATTGTAAATAGCAGAATATATAGTAAACAAAATGAATGATTAGTATTAAAGGGCTCATATTACACTATTCTCTGATCTGTTTTGATAATGTTTCCTCATCACAAACAGACCTGGAGTTGTGATTTGTTTCATTGACACATGTTTAACACACAAATCCTGCATATCTAGGCTGGATTATTCTCTCAAAAAGAAAACACCACATTGTGATGCAATGTGGTAGTACAGGAAATGCTCTACTGTGGTTTTTTTTGTTTTTAAATCCGTACACTTTCACTAGAATCATTTGATTTCAGCCCTGGAATTGCCCATCTCTACTGAACAAAGGGTTACTCAAACATGTATGAATGAAACAAAACACAAGAACATTCTAACATGGCATAAAGCTCACAAGAGTCAATTTTGTTTTATCCCTTTTTAAAATATTTGACTTAATATGTATCTGGAGTTTGCATTGGATGGATGTTACCATATCTGTTCATCTGAGTGTAGCTGGCTTATCACGCCACATCCCCAAATCCTTTATCGTAATCTTGACTTTTAATGCAGATTCTCTCGGCTGCTTTCATCTGTGGCATGAATATGTTATAAAGACAGGATCTGAAGTGAATAAAGAGACATTTATGAAAAACTACAGTGGTCAAGGTCCTGTATGCTTGTGAGCTGGCTGCAGAAGCGGTTGGGACTCCTTCAGCAAAACTTCATTGTGACTTTGTACTTCCCGCCCACAATCAAAAAGAGAAAGTGCTGCAATAATATGTAATTTAGTCTAGGCCTAAATTGAATATATACTGTATTTTGGGACCTGCTGAAATAGACCAGAGGACAGTTGTTTGTTAGTTGTTGTTTATTTCGAACATAGAAAAAACAATAAAGCATTAAGAAAACCAACCGATAATGAAGATTCATAATCCATATGTACAAGTAATTATATATATGTTTGAAAAGGAGTGGGTGGAAAATATAAACTTACTTATTCTCATTCATTTATTCCCTTTTCCCTTTCCCCAACGCCTTTTATGCATTCTGTTTCCTTATCATTTGATCAGGATATATAACATCTCCTTTTCTTTTATGCCTCTTCAAAGACTTTTTTATATAATTCATTTTGAACTGCTTTATATTTACGCCATATTTTAATTCCACTGGCAAACTGTTCCATAGTCCAATTAAAGCACAAAATGTTGTATCAGAGCTTTGTTACTTTACTAATTCAAACCATTAGACATTTTTTGCCCCTGGTTCTGTATTTATAAAAAAATTAAGTAAAACTTAAATTGTTTATTTCATGTCATGTTTATGTCAATTTTTTATGTCATGAAAAAATGGGTATACAGTTTCTATAACTTATGAACAAAGAATTTGGCATTTCTATATTGTTATTATACAGTGCTATGTGTCCTGCATACAGCAACAAGTAACATTTAAACATTTTATTTTATTATTTTTCTATGTCTTTTGTGATTTTGTGATGAAGGCACATGTTTCTTAATATTATTGTGAGATCCTTGGTGCTTTCAAAACCGGGTGTCCCTTTTCCAGGTCTTATGAGGCTGTGTGAAGTCAGTACCTTTTTATTCAAAAACCTGAATGAATATATTTATTAGCTAAATATACACTCATGAAGAATCTCTTTTCTTCTGAGTAAATCCCTAAAACCCCACATCCAACGCCTCGCCACAAGAGACCTGTCTAACTGACAACAATTAGCCCTCTCCATTCAAGGTAATTGAAGCCATTTACATAATACAAGGCTGCCGTCACCATTCATCTGCAGGACAATCAGAGCAGGTCTAGGCGTACGCTCACAACCTGAGATGAAACCAGCCGTGCCTTGACAAATGATCCCAAGCGCCCCATAACAATAATGCACCCAGAGCTGGTGTCACTCATAAAGATGTCCTCCATTGGGCTGTATGTTTCTTTGTAAATTAAAATATGAATTACTTTTGCCATTGTAAACAGATGCTCACATTGTCAGAGGTGTGTTTACCGCCCATCCCATTACAGACAGTTACTCCCAAGGTTGAAAACAAGTGTCCCCATTTTGGTGGAGCTAAAATATGGTGACAGATTTGTTGTTTGGGCGCTGCTTTTGTCTGGGAGCTTTGGCGATAAATTAAATAGATAGCTTGATTAAAAAAAAGCTTGCTTGACAGTTTTTGAGTGTCGCCGTCATTGCCCATAGCAGCCCGATCTGCTCTTTGGTGATTTATGGGATCGGTTTGTCTTGTTATTAGCACGTTTTAGATAAGATCAGACATGCACATGTATTTCAGAAGTGTAAGGGTGATGGGTGCAACATTGTACAAGCAGCAATCAGTCATTCATTACATTGCATCATGTTGGAAATTATTTGATTGTTATGCTTTGGAGTGTTGATTACATTTGTGCTACGACTTGAAAGGGGTTTATAAATGCTCTTGTCTGAGACTCTGTTGGTGCTCACTTCATTGGGTGTAATGGAACACTCATGTCAGCTGTCAGCAGACTCAACAGAGGCACACTCAACTCAGCAGTCAATATGTTCTATATCTGTGAGCTCTGCTTACAGGGTGCACACTTGCATGTCTGCAGGTAATGGTATATCCCACCTGCTCTCATTCTCATGCTGCAATATTTCAGGTGCTGCTGATGGATGTACTTCTGAATTATGTCAAATCTAATTTGAGTTATGACAGCAGGCACATTTGTATCATTTACTTACGGTAAATCCTTCTCTTTACTGGTTGTTATTAATAAAAAAAAATCTAACAAAAGAGGCAATGGAAAAATTGATATTTGCCATGTTATTGTTATGTCATGATCAGTCTGCTCACCACTCCTTCTGACGTGCCTCCAGGCTCCAGCACAGCCGTGTAAACAACATGTGAATCAAATTAACTCATTGGTCATCTATAATATTAAACAAAATAACATTACTCTCACCTTAGAGTAACAGAGTTTAATGCTTTGCTCATTGAATCTACAGAAATCCATGATTTTCAGTCTTTTTTCTTCATTAGCAACTATATTTGTTTTGATACGGACGGACCATGTCCCTGATGGGCTAATCCACCTGTCAATCATGCCCATTTGAACTCAGGGAAATTCAAAAATGACCAGACTCCCATCTCTGTAAAGTATTGGAGAAGTGTGTATTCTGGATCACAGGCAACCCAAAAACTGCTGCAGCCACCAGATTTTGACCATGGAGTGAAAAAGTGATGTCTTGAAAATCACTTGGTAATCAAATCAATATTTTTATGAATGAATGAATACTCAGGTAACTGTGAGGTCAGGATGGGCCTCTGACCCAACAATAAACCCAGAGCAGAGGATGGATGATTCCATAATCCCAAACTGTACAGAGTTCAGAGAGAGCTTTTTATGTTTCTTGGAAGCGTGATATTCCTCATGTCTTCTTTTGTGAGCAAGTCAAGCAAAACTTCCAAATGCCATTCAAGACAGTTTGCAACAAAGCACAGAGTACAATGGGCCCAGTCAGGCTAATATACTTTTTCCCTTTATAAATTCCCATAGGAGAAACTAAATGCAATTTTTACAAAGCTATCCTTCTCTATAAAAAAAAACGCATTAGGTCTACCCAGATAAGCAGTTTGTTTAGACAAAGACATCAAATGGTGTTTTCTGAAGTGACAAGGAGGGGATGAGATATTCTGTGATACACTGTGATGGATGTGGGTTAATCTTAAACCTGCCAGATGTGAGGAGGATTTGCCAGAACCTCATGAGGTAAATGTGGTGCCTCTCTTTAATTGAACCTGCTCTCTCTGTCTGTGTGTGTGTGCAGTGAGGTTCGATGATTGTCAGCGCAGTCGTGAGGTGGGCTTTATCAGCAGTGACCCCAGCTTCAGCGTGCGCTCAGACGGGAGCGTGTACACCGAGCAGGAGGTGGCCAACCTGTCCGAACCCGTCCAGTTTATGGTGACTGCAAGAGGAATGCACGATCCACACATCTGGGAGGCAACAGTCAAGCTGGCACTGGCCGGACACCCACACTCTCTGCCCCTGAGCAAGGTAAAGCGAGGCAGCAGGCAACATCAACATGCATATGCTAACAGTAATGGCTACTGCCTCTAATGGCTGAGCAACACTAGGAATCTTATGTTCTCAGAGATGTCTGGTGTCGAGTCATCAGAAGTATCCTAACGGATTTGATTAGATAACCCTACTGTTAAGTAAAACTATTTAAAACTGTTGCAGTCAAAAAGCCC
The DNA here is from genome assembly GCA_029959045.1 of Taenioides sp. WSHXM2023. Taxonomy (NCBI): domain Eukaryota; kingdom Metazoa; phylum Chordata; class Actinopteri; order Gobiiformes; family Gobiidae; genus Taenioides; species Taenioides sp. WSHXM2023. The sequence continues at coordinate 34,380,800 of CM057087.1, forward strand.
TTCTTAACGGTGCGTTGCGCAAATTTTCAGGTGGAGATTCTGTCACCTGCTTGCTTTAATGGAGATGTTATTGTTTTTCCTAGAATGTTCCACTGTAGAGATTAAACCTATCTTATCTCAAGGGAGACAACTATAGGCTAGATAACAGGTCAGATCTGTGGTGAATCAAGCCTGTTTGCAGAGAGAAATACTGTGTTTTTGTGCAATAGGAACACCCGTAATGAATAAATGCTAGATAGATGTGTTTAATGTCATACCATGGAACATTGCAGACAAAGCAATAACATCATAACATCTCCATGGAGACAAGTGGGTGACGGACCCTCCACCAGAAAAATAGCATGAAAAGTCCTTATACATTTTTCAGTCAAATGCAGAACCTTTTGTGACATCTATAATAACCTTCTTCAGACAGTTCATATATTGTAGACTTGACAAGATAAGCTACAACACACAAGAAGTGTCATCTAACTTGTATGATACCAAATATTTAGTGGAAAATTTCACAAATTGAATCTTAAGTCTCAACATTATACTCCAACATTACCAGGCAGCACACGCCCTAGCTGAAGTTTATGGGCTGTGTTACCAGCTTCCACTCTGCCTCAGCCATTATCATTTCTCCTGCACTACTTGTTGAACTGCGTCAGCCTTAATGCTCTGTCATGTTTCTAATCATGACAAAAAGCCTCGTCCCCTGTTGCTAAAGCGATTCAGAGTGGGGGATTAAAATTCTGCCCACTCCTGGTGGTGCAATAATGGAGACTGGAAAATAATTGACATTGATTGAGCTAATGTTCCACCCTGGCAGCGGCTGCGAGGGCCAGGTGATCTAGTTTCACTCTATAATTATGTTCTCTATATCAGAGAGCAGGAGAAAGATTCAATAAATGAACAAGAAATAAATGTGTTCCCTCTAATTACCCAGAAACCAGCTCTTAAAGGTATATAATTCTGATTTCACCCTGCAGCCTTGTTCATATGTACTTGTCAACCTCTTTAAATAGCCCAGGATTCCAGCACTGTTCTTCTTAACTGGAAATTACCGACATATCCAGAGGCAAAATTTCCAACACTTTTTTTTCATTATAATATATAGGCTTGATGAATCGTCCTGTAGGGGCCAGATTCTAAAATGTAAAATGTTTGATATACAATACAGAATGAAATTGATTTTTATTTGTTCCCTCTTGGAGATTGTTTTGCAGAAATACTCAAAAGGTTTCCTCTAAACGTCAACACCACATTAATACAAAACAAAGAACAAACAAGATAGTTGACAACTGAGTAATCAGCTTATGAGCACTCAAGTATTTTATAAACAGTGGAACAAAAGAGGACTTTTGTCCATTTTTTTCTGAAACAGTGGAGGGCAGAAACTTGAACCAGAGGGCAGGAGAGAACACTGATTGCAAAGAGGATGCCTTGCATCAGAGAATAACCCTGCCTCGCCTGAGGTCCTCCCAGAGTACAGCTCTCTTTGCTGAGCAGCCTCAGCAGTTTGGAGGCCAGAGAGACACCACTTTCCTCAGAGCCCACTTTGAGCTTCATTAGCATTTACAAACCATTATAAAGTTATCACACTTTTGGTAAAACTAGAACAAAATATGAGGAGCACACCATACTCCTTTTTTCCTAGCCTCATTGTAGTTTTGGTTAGGGACTGGGTTTGTGTTAATCATCCACAAATTTGTCATTTTAATGTAGTTTTCCCCACCACAAATGACAGTAGTGTTTTAATCAAATCTTTTTTTTCTGGTGAAATAAAACTAAACAAAAACAAAACTACTGAAATGTCTTTTGATGGCATGGGCAAACTATAAACATTACATTTTATAATGACTATATGAAGTGCCAGCCATTGTTCTGACCGTCCCTCGAGCCATACTTTGGAATTCACCTTAACTATTTATTTTTCTATTTGTGTCTTTGGGTTATTTTGGACCAAGTGGGATGCTGTAAATGTAGGAGTGCAAATGGAGTGCAGTATTAAAGAGGCTTGAGGCAAGGTCAGAGCTGTGTGGACAAGGTTGTTTTCACGTCACATTTGACTTTCTGTCCTCTCTGTGCACTCTCTCACAAAGTTCAGTATCTAAACTGCACTGTTTACTGAATGCTAAATGCTAAACCTGAGAAAGAAATACACAAAGAAGAGTGTGTGAAACCTCAACTACCCTATTATGCTGTGTATACAATATTCTGTCCAAAGGTAGTGATCATGGACCACTCCTGGACAAATGAGAAATTATACCGACTAGATTTTATCCAAAGAATTATCCATACATTTTGATAATATGAGAGAATATTGAAAAAAAGTAATGTTCATAGAAAAGCCCCCCGGAGACCAACAGTGAAGCTTGACTTAATGTCAGGAGGAATGTGAGGAGGAAACCAGGCATGATAGTGGATGTGAGCATTGTCAGCCCAATGACAGTGCCCACATGCTTAAGCTTATACAGATTGAAATGTACATCTCATCATGTTAAAGGTTCTATATTACACAAAATGCATTTTTATAAGCTTTAAGCCACGTGAAATTGTTATGACCTCATCCAAACATACCTGGAGTTGTGTTTTGTTTCATTCACACAAGTTTAAAAACACAGTGGAGCTCTTCCTGTATTGATGCATGACAACAAAAGGTGAAACAATCTGAGAGAAGAACTCAGCCTAAATATGCAGGATTTGTATTTTAACTATGTGTGAATGAAACAAAACACACTCCAGGTATGTTTTTGATGGAGAAACGACATTATAACATAGATCAGAAAATAGCATAATAATAGCATAATAATGGCAGTTTAAGGACTATTTCTCACCCTTTGCTTATGTAACATCATCATCATCATCATCATCATCATTTCACTGCACAAAAGTTGGTTTAAATGCCAGAGTTGGCTAGAATTTCCCTCAAATGAAAAATGTGCCTTAATGCTGCATATCTTCGATGTTTGTGGTGAAATACATGGCCTTGTTGGATGTTTGCTCTTTGGCCTTGTGTACCATTAATCATTCCAGTTCCTAATGCAAACAGCAGCACACTTTTCAATTTAAAACCTATCAGCAGTGTTCTGTTTTTAAACTCTCTTCATTTTCCGTTTCTGACAAACAAATAACTAAATGAGAGATAGTTATCTGAGCCCGTCTTTGTTTTGCCAGTCGATGTTTATTTTCAATAGGCAGCGATCATAATAATGCCACGTAAACAGAGCTTATCACTGTCTAATCATGTGGTAGCAGATAGAAACACGTTTTATTATTTTACCCAATAGCAATTAAAGGACAAAAACAGAAACACTACTTAAAGCACTGTGTAACTTTTCTTGTGTCCCTGGATGTCTATATGGAGACGTCATTGTCTTGCCTGAAATGTTCTACAGTGTATCATTAATGTATCATCTTCTATTTATTCACTTACAGTTTTAACTGGTATTAAAAAAAAAAACAAAAAAAAACTGATCAGTAACTTGGCATGGACAGTAAGATAAGTTTAATGCCATACTGTGGAACATTCCACAGCAAAGCATGGAGTCACGCAGGTGGTGTACTCTCAACCAGAAAAGTTTAGTGCATCCTTAATTGGTGAACGTTATAAAAGAAAACTAAGTCCTACAATGATTTAAATTGCCCATTCTTTACACTGTTCAGTAGCGGTCCATGTTAGCTTCTTGTAACTAAAAGCTGCATTGATTAGGTGTGTGTTGGTATTGAGGAACATAGAAATGAAGATTGAGCTTGGAAAAACATATTGGTTATAGTTTAAAAACCATGTCAAGAATGAAGTAATGAACTGTGCATTCTTATAGACAAAAATAACCTCCAGATGCCAGCCCTGGGGTTGAGGGGGAGTTGGCGCTCTAGTGGCCCCACAGAGCGCTCTTTGCCTGGGAGCCGAGCCCTGCCACCTGGTCCTGCGTGCCTCCGGCTCTGGGTCTCACAGGGGAGCCGCTAACTGACTCCTGTCATGTTCTTGGCCCCCTCACAATAGAAGCCATGTTGCAGTGTGGAATGACATATCCACTCAGCATATGTTCATGTTGGAGCCACACGCATCACTTCCCATGCATGCACATTGACAACTGTAAGTTCAAGCTTCTATAAGCCCTCATAAGCACCTTGTCTTGTGTTGTTCCATCGATTGCATCTTCTTTTGTCAATTTGTCTATTGAGTCTTGGAGCCAGCCACCTTCATCTGCTACGCTGCTTGAAAGTGACAAGTAAAACATCTTGCGATCATTCTGTTCACTCATTTTCAGCCTGACTGTCTCCTTCTTCTGCATTTCCATTCTGGCAGCACTTCTAATACAGTTGAGCCAATCACATTCCATCACCTTGTTGTGATGTGTTGTTCTTTTGCCAAACTGATTGGCACACAATACTTGCCTTTCATTGTCAGAAAATACAACTGAATACTTTTGTCATTGTGCAACTGCTTTAAAGCACTTGACTGTAGTTGGACAGTTTCTGTAAACATTTTGTTTCAATTATTTAACTTTTTTTGTTGTTTTTAATACGATTTTAGTTCACAAAAATGAATGATTGTTTGTATGTATTGGTTTGTTTATTTTTTTGGATTGTTTTTTGTTTGAGATGTGCGGATCCAGGTTCTTCTGTTCCAATACTGATGTCAATACTATGATTTTGATTGATTGATTGATTTGTTTTATTTCGAGTTTGTGCCAAGAGAGAAACAATAATAATATACATACTACATATACATTGTAAACAACAGAAAAGCACATTTCTCGAAATTAGTGGAAAGAAGAAAAACTTCTATTAACCCATTTTCAACATAGTTTCAAAAATTATGTGGTTGCTTATGTACATTGATCACAAAACTTTACAAATATTTACATATAGCAAAATAAATTACATACTATGCATAGTAAATATAATTTTAACTCAATTTCTTTATTTTTTTATTGTATTATACTGAATATTATTATTTTATCTATACTTTATACTTACTTATACTTTTATCTATACTTTTTAAATTTAATTATTTCTTCTTATTATTATTATTATTATCATTATTATTATTATTATTATTATTATTATTATTACACACACACACACACACACACACAGATACACCACACACATGCTTTTCCTGGTGGTTCTCACTGGGTTTGTTTTACATTTACCCCTTCCCCTTAATTCATAATGTACTTTTTGTGTTCTGAACAATTGAATTGACAATGAATTAAATGGCAATATATTTTTGTTTGCTTTATACAAAAGCTAAGTCAAAACATTTTAATAATTTTGATTTGAAAAACAAGTTGTTTGTGTGATCCAGGTAACCAACCTTATGCATTATTCTCACAGCATGTTTTTGCTATTTGAAAAGGAGAAGAAGTAAAGTTTGGTAACTGTTGCCCCAAATCTCAATACAATACGTCAAGTATGAAAGTATGAGTCAGCCTTTTGATTAAGAATGTATTTCACTTTGATTAAGAATGTATTTCACTTTGATTAAGAATGTATTTCACTTTGATTAAGAATGTATTTGTTGATTACCCCAATACTTTTCGAGACCTTAGACTGTGTGTATCTGATGTGTGGTTTCCAGCTTAGCTTTTCGTCTATCGCAAAAGGAGAAATTCAGTTTGTCAACTGGACAAAAGTTTATTTGGTTGAATATGTTTCTCAGCTCATCCAAGCTGCTTCTTCAGTTCTGGTCAGACACTGGTGGACACTGCTTTATATCTGCCTGAAGGGAGGAGCTAACTACAGTGAAATTACTCTGAGACTAACACACCTATTTGTTTACAGTTTCTGTTAGTTAGGTGGGCCTATTGAATATGCAGTGAGTGGGGGAGTAGTTAGCAGATCCATTCAGGGCCATGATGGTGTTTTCACACCTCTGGACCTGACCTGGCTAGTCCCATTGTTTTCTCTGTTTGTTTTGATTTAGGTTTGAGGATAGAGTTATAGATGGAGACAAATGATGTCTGAGACCTCCATTTCTGTTCAAGGAAGGATTCTCTTTCTTGACAAAAACAGCCTCTTTAACTCCTCCTCTCAAACCAGTTCTATCATTATACTTAAAAATGTGTTATCAGAAACCACTCAATTTTAACACCATCAGTATGGATTGAAACTTCATAATTTATTTCATAATTAAATTAAAATGAAAAAATATAGCTTTTGTCTTGTTTAAATTTAAAGAAAACTTATTAGAATCCATCCCTAATTTGATTTGACTTAACTCCATATTCATAGTTGTAATAAGTTGATTATAATTATCACTGGAATAAAATACATTGGTGTCATCTGCAAATCAAATCATTTTTTAATATGTCAGATGTTTTAAATATGTAATTTATAAACAAATTAAATAACAAAATTGAGCCTTGTGGCACTCCAGAAGCAGTACTCCTAAATCTGGAAGTGTATCCATTCATTTTTACAGACTGTTGTCTTCCGGTCAAATAGCTTTCAATCCAGTTTAGTGCAGTGGCCCTCATGCCCTACAGTTTGAGTTTTTTGAGTAGTATGGAGTGGTCAGAAACTTTCTTTCGATCAATGAAAACCCCCATGACATACTTTTTACTGTCTAGTGCATCTAGTGCTCCTCCACAGTATCCATAAGTGCCATTGTTGTTGAATTTCTGCATCTGAACCCATACTGACTCTCATTCATTATTTCATGTTTATCGAAAAATGATTCCAATCTATTATTATATATTTTTTCAAAAATTTTTGAAAATTGAGAGAGTAGAGACACTGGTCTATAATTAGTGAGCAAGTCTATCTCCATTTTTGTAGAGTGGAATTACTTTTGCAATTTTCACCTTGTCCGGGAATGATCCCTTTAGAAATGACAGATTAAAAATATATGTCAAGGGTTTAATAATACCATTAATTATGTTTTTAACTATAGTCATATCACTGTCATAAAAGTCAGTTGACGATTTATTTTTAAATTAATTTACAGTGGTTATAATTTCAGTCATTATTAATTAATTCATAATTTAAGTATTTGCCGAACAACAAACAGCATATAGTAAAAATGATCCAAATGTGTTTTATAACTTTGTCCTTTAGAATTCCATGGCTAACGATCCTATACTGTTCTAAATCAACTTTTTGTGGCTATCTGGTTTCACATTACATCCTGTATTTATCTCTGGGGGTAATGTTGGAATTGTTTAGCTTCATTGGTAGAGTGTTTGTTTTGCCGTGTTTGTTTGTTCGGACTCTCCAAACATAAATCCATGAGTACACAGTGGTACCCACCTGCTAGGCCTGGCTCTCACTCTGCCTCCCGGTGCCAGCTGGTACCTGTGTGTTCTGAATGAGTGCAGCTACAATCAGACTTATCTTATCTGGGAGACACATCTGCTCCTCTTTCTGTCCTTCAAACAGTCACTGCCTTTCACTCACCCTTCTCCTCTGTGCGATCAGATAGATCCACAGATCAGAGTTTGTATTAGACGTGTTGAATTGGGGGTCCAGATCTAAAGGCTGTGTGGCGACTTCATGAGCAGTTTTGAGTTATGTGTTTGTAATTTGCCTTCACTTACCAATATGGAGTTTGTTTCACTTCAGAACTAAATCTGTGTCAGTGTTAAAAATAAATGAAATAATATCAGAGACTTATACCATATTAAGAACCTACAGACCACCGCAGAACAGGAGAAAGGAGGCCATTTCTGTGTGACAGACAGTTTACTATGTTTTCTGTGTTTTTTTTTAATGCTTTTTATGGGTTTCAAGTGATAGCAACCGTCCTCTGTGATCATAGCAATTAAGCAATTCAAATCCAAAGTCCTCACAGAGTCCTTCAAATCAGAATTGTTTGCCTGAAACCCATGAATACCATGAAATAATAACCTCACTGTGCAATACATTAGGAGCACTGTGTACCTTGTAGCTTTATTGGTTTAACAACCAGATAAGTTTACTGCGACCCCTTGTGTCTCAAATATTTAGAAATTGCAAGCTATCGTTCTGCGTTTGTGATATGGATGGTTTCGCTTTTTTGTTATTGGGCTACATGAAAGTGTAGGTTGACAAATCAATATGCAAATCCCCAGACCAGGGTTTGGTGTGTGCATGCTTGTGGCTCTGTCCTCTGAGCTGGTGCCATGAGAAGAGTTAAGACAAGGGTGTAGTTTACAGCACCTGTCCCGCTCTAAGCAGGTGTGTATGGATCTAATATGCATGTGTGTATCAGGTGGGATGAGCCCCTGTGCTGCAGGTGACATGGGCACAAAGCCAAGTGTGTGTGTGCCTGTGCATGGAGCAGAAAGCACAATAGGATTAGCTGGATTACAGAAATACAGGCGTCTTACAGAAGGACACCAAAGAAGAGCAGGAGGAAAACAGCTCTCATACCGTTTTACACCGCACCTAAGCCTTGATTTAACACATAACACACTCAGTACTAGAATCACACCATTTTCAAACGTGGCTATTGTAATCTGCTCATATGACTCCATATATGCAATGTTAAAATGTACATCAGTGAAATTCAGTGTGCACATGTATGAGCAATTACAACTGGTGTACCCTGTCAGGAGCAGTGAATGATAATTGTTGCCTGCCTCCAGTTTGGCTAGTTATGTTTGAAAAACACAAAGGGGCCAGTAAGCAAAAGAGTTCATGTCAAGACACATTCAGACCCATTACAAAATCAGAACACACAGAGGCCTTTTTACGCAATGCCAACCAACTCACTGAAACATTTACTTGAAAAATGTATGCCTGTAGTTTCCAACGGCCATACTGTTTGGAGGACATCTACACTTTCACTGTGATTTTATCCAAAGAAAAAAGTGACACCTCACCAAATTTAACAGATTCATCTTTCAGCCTTTCGCTGCAGACTTGAAATGAAAGGGTCTTATTCCACATGCAGTGAGAGGCGTGTGGCTGTGATATGACATGTTTGGATGTCTTCTCTCTATGTTCAGGTTGGAATAGAAGAGATGCTGTCAAGAGTGTGGGAGTCCCAGCCCAGAGTCATCCGGTTCCCACGGAAACATCAGAGGAGCTCGGTGGCCAATGGGCTGCGGCGACAGAAAAGAGACTGGGTCATCCCACCAATCAATGTACCTGAAAACTCCCGTGGACCCTTCCCTCACATGCTCGTTAGGGTGAGTGCAATCTCCTTCTGGCTTTCCAAAGGTTTCATTCACAACTTCATTACATGTCTTGCCTGAAAGAATGATGTTTTGAGACATTTAGACATGCATGGTGATCAGAGAGGTCAAGTAAAGCTTTGAGAAATGAGAATATAGTGTTTTTAACCCAGTGGACTATATTGACCTTTTTATGTTTCAAACCCCAAAATATGTATTCAATATACATTTCATAAATATTTTAATGTGCTTTTTATTTATCTGTGTAGTGGGTTGTACAGCAGTAGGCCTGTCACTTCTCTTACTATATCGACTTAACGTTCAATATATGATAGATAGAACAATATTTTTCTATGTCAATATTCATCGTGTGTTTTCTTTGCACTTCTGGACAATTTTTGGTTGTTTTCTTGGCAATATGATAATATTAAAGACGTAAAAGGTTGAATAAATAACTTCTATGACTCATCTCAGATGCAAACTATACTAAAGTGATTCATTTATCACAGCTCATGTTTTTTTTCTACAACAATATTATAGAATAGTTTCAGTATTATCGTTTAGCGTCTGTAATTTCTTATATATGTGTGTGTGTGTGTATATGTATATGTGTGCATTACATCAAACTACTGGACCAGTATTTAGCCAATAGTCAACCACGTTACTCCACTGCAGCAACGATACTATAATCAAAATCTTAACCGTTATAATAATTCTTTGTCAGTATTTTATATGAATGTAGACTTCCATAAATCAGGTTTTTTAAGCCCGAGCCGAGGTTAGTAATTTACGTTTTGGGTGGAGAGGTGAGAGGCAAGATCTTCCTGATGGCATTTTCCCCCTCTGGGTTGCAAGGGATGGCAAGGGCCTATAACGGCACATGCTGCTTTAATATTGTATTTAATATATGAATGGAAGGTTTCTAGACTATTGAATGTTGAACAATTGTATTCACATACTCTCTAACCCTTCCAGCAATTATAGATGCTCATATAAAATTACTGAGTGTGTGCTCTTCTGATAAAAGCCACATTATAACATATAGTCTGGGCATTACATAAATCATTACTTGCATGAACCAACAATCTGGCTTGCTTCAGGTAAAACATGTTCAAACATACCTATACCTATCCAGCTCAGATAATGCCACAGAATGGAGATCACATGTGCCACTATCTTGTACAAGACCTGGAGACACTGGTATGTTCTATCAAGTGCACCCGACAGGCTAATAGTACTGCTCTGGTCTCCCGTTTAGGTGGGGATGCAGAGCGATTTGTCTGCTGTGCCTTTAGGCACCGCAGGCAGGTAGACACACAGAGAAATAATCCTTGCTCAGAAAATCCTCCACCTTGTGTTTGGTCTCAGTGGAACAGATGTGGGGATTACTCAGGGCGCTATCTCCCTGCTAGCGTCTCATTGTCTGGACATACATCAAAACATTGTTTATACCGAAGGACCAACAATACAAAGCTCAACAATACCACTGCTCATGAAATAGTGCATATACAGTATATATAATAATGCACACACAGTATATTAAATCATAATATCAGTATTCTGAACACTGCAAACATTGACAGCTGTAAATCAATCAACTGCCTCATAAGGTACTGGAGCAGGATGTGCCACGTGAAAATGTAGCCAATGGTTGTGCTATATGGAACTATAACTATAATGATACTTTGCAGTGGCATCGTCCTGGGGGTGTTGTACGTGTATGTGTATTGGAAAAATGTTCACCAGCTACCATGGAGACACAATGCACACATTAGCAAACACTGTTAAATGAGTTTTAAGATACTAAATGGATTTAAACAACACATTTTCAGGAGCCTTTGATCAATACGAATGTTCATGGTCCTGTTTAGGTGTTCGATTTTCAATAAAAAAAGGTTAGAGTAAGCAACTGAAAAATTGTTGGATAATGCTAGCAAGCTTGGGACTGTAATGTTATTCAAGAGGGACTGGTTTAACAGCACAAATCAGCTCACTTGTTGTAGTTCCAACACAGTCTGTTCTTTCCGGTCAGATTGTGTTAAAATAAAGCTCAGATTAAAGTCTAACAAGCCTCATCTAGAGCGGTGCTTACAAATGCATCACGCCCTTAGGGAATATTGATGTCGTCAAAATCAGTATCAATAGAAGAGAATTGTAAAAAGAGTAATTTTGCATACACTGTAAATGATACAAATGACCAATAATTGACAGATTATTACCAGCAACTACAGGTACATAAAAATATACTTTCTACTGGGCAGCCTGACTTCTGTGAATGCCCTCTGAGACTGCCTGTTATCAGTTGCTCTGGCAGACAGGCCGCTTTTAGTAGCCTTTTACACACAAACACGCATCTACACACACACACTCACATACATACACACCTCCGCCTGCCCTGCACAAGCCCCTCACGCCCATTTGCCGTGTGAGGTTTACACGGCCGGATTACGGAAATCTCCTTTCACTAGAGTGTTGTACGAGAGGGCCGATTTGCTCTACCGGAAAGACTTGCCCTCACAAAGAGACGACCACTGGGGCCGGCCGGTGTCCAGGGAGTTCGCTGTCATCCCCTTTCACATGTGGCATGTCTTATGTCAGATTAAAACTGTTACTGTGTATGTGGGACTCGTACTATTAGCCTGTGAAGATACAACTATGACCTGTGCTCTCTGGTTACATTTTGTGAATGAATGTTGGTTTGAATCAAGTCTATTGTTTATTATTTTCTGATCTATATTATAATGTTTTTCCTCACCCAAAACATACCTGATGTTTGTTTAGTTTCATTCTCACATGTTTAAACGTGCACTATGTAACTTTTCCAGTGGAGGGTCCGTCATCTACTTGTTTCTATGGAGATGTCATTGCTCTGCCTGGAATGTTTCACAGTATGACATTAAACAGGTCTACTTTCCATGTATTCAATTAGAGGGGTTTTTGTAGTATGGTTTAATACCATACTGTGAAACATTCCAGACAAATCAATAACATCTCCATGGAGAAAAGCACTTGACGGACCACCAGAAAAGTTACACAATGCAACTTTAACACACAAACTCTATTCACCTTCACTAGAATCAGTTGGATAATTTCAGCCCTGGAATTGTCTATCTCTGCTAAACAAAAGGTAAATGGTAGCTCTTAATTTAAGGTGGAAATAGGATACAGAGCATTGTGGACAGCCTAATAATGCAGGATTAACTCATTAAGTTTATATGCAAAATTACATTGCACACAAATCTTTAATATTAAAAATGTTAGGGTATTTAAGAAGAACATTTATGACAGAAAGCCCTTCAACAGAAAATGTATTCCACTAGATCTTAAATAAGGGAATGTGATCCTAAAAAAGCAGACAAAATCCCTTGACAGCTATTCTTTGCAAATACAATGGAAACACAATGAATGACAAGAATACCACTTAATTTTAAAGTAAGCCAAGTCTGTCAATTAAAGTCTTGACGAACGAACAAAATCACACTTCATAAATGTATCTGATATAGAAGTTTGGCTGGAAAGGTAGAGCTGTGCTTGTGTGACCAGGGGCCTCATTTATAAAGTTCCCGTCTGGAGACACGGGGAAAAGCGACACTCAGAGCAGAAATGAAGAGAGTTTGAGGAAATGTTTGATCAGGAAATTAATCACCAGAAAGTCCACGTATATGACCCGAACTCTAAATGTTCCCTATATTTTTGTGTAAAGGGGAAAATAATGCCTGTGCCCGTCCCAACCCAGGCCCGCAAATTCACAGGTAAGCAGAGTTTGGATGTTTTGTGTGGACTTTTATTGGCAGAATAATAGCTCCTGATACAGTGGAGGAAATAAGGATTTGATCTCTTGCTGATTTTCTAAGTTTGTATACTGACAAAGAAATGAACAGTCTGTCATTTTAATGGTAGGTTTATTTTAACATTGAGAGATAGAATATCAAAAAGAAAATCCAGAAAATAACTTTAAAGAAAATATATAAAGTGATTTGCATTTTATTGAGTGAAATAAGTATTTGAACCCTCAAGCCAAAATAGACTTAGTACTTGGTAGCAAAACCCTTGTTTGCAGCACAGAGGTCAGATGTTTCTTGTAGGACCAGGTTTGCGCACATATCAGAAGGAATTTTGGTCCACTCTTCTTTGCAGATCATCTCTAAATCATTAAGGTTTCGTAGCTGTCACTTGGCAACTCGGAGCTTCAGCTCCCTCCATAGGTTTTCTACAGGGTTAAGGTCCGCAGACTGGCAGGGCCTCTCCATGACCTTAATGTGCTTCTTCTTGGGCAACTCCTTCACTGCCTTGGCTGTATGTTTTGGGTCATTGTTGTGTTGGAAGACCCATCCACGACCCATTTTCAGTTTCCTGGCGGACTGAAGGAGGTTGTCACGCAGGATTTTAACGGTACATGGCTCCGTCTACCCTCCCGTTGACGCGGTGAAGATGTCCTGTACCCTTAGCAGAAAAACACCCCCAAAGCACAGTGTTTCCACCTCCATGCTTGACGGTGGGGATGGTGTTCTTGGGGTCATAGGCAGCATTTCTCTTCCTCCAAACACCGCGAGTTGAGTTAATGCCAAAGAGCTTGATTTTGGTTTCATCTGACCACAGCACCTTCTCCCAATCACTCTCTAAATCATTCAGGTGTTCATTGGTAAACTTTAGGCGGGCCTGCACATGTGCCTTCTTAAGCAGGGGGACCTTACGAGCACTGCAGGATTTTAATCCATTGCGGCGTAAAGTGTTACCAATGGTTTTCTTAGTGACTGTGGTCCCAGCTGCCTAGAGATCATTGACTAGCTCCTCCTGTGTAGTTCTAGACTGATTTCTCACTGTTCTCATGATCATTGAAACCCCACAAGGTGAGATCTTGTGTGGAGCCCCAGACCGAGGTCGATTGATGGTCATTTTGTATTTCTTAAATTTTCGAACAGTTGCACCAACTGTTGTCTCCTTAACACCCACCTTTTTGCTTATGGTTTTGTAGCCCATTCCAGCCTTGTGCAGGTCTACAATCTTGTCCCTGACATCCTTTGACAGATCTTTGGTCTTTCCCATGTTGGAGAGTTTGGAGTCGGTGCTTGATTGACTGATTCTGTGGACAGGGGTCTTTTATACAGGAGACTATTTAAAACAGGCGTCTAATTCAGATGTCGAGTTGATTAGAAGTGTCTAACTGGTCTGTGGGAGCTCTTAATGGTTGGTAGGGGATCAAATACTTATTTCACACAATCAAATGCAAATCAATTAATATATTTTGTATAAAGTGATTTTCTGGGTTTTCTTTTTGATATTCTATCTCTCAATGTTAAAAGAAACCTACCATTAAAATTATAGACTGTTCATTTCTTTGTCAGTGGGCAAACCTACAAAATCAGCAAGGGATCAAATAGTTATTTCCACTACTACATTTCAAATCTGTGTTCTACCTGCCGAAGCGCTCGTCCCCTGACCACTAATCTACGTACTTCTCCCTCCCTCCTTTCGCTCTCCCGATAAGAGCATCTGAGTCGTTGTTGTCACATTTAGTTTTGTGTTTATTTGTAAAACCTTTTTTAAGCCTTTGACGTGACTGCGTGATGCTGTGTGGAGCGCCCTCCCTCTCTACCCTGTGTGTCTCGGGCAAACCCACTGATTATCGGCTCATGTTTAGGTAAATCTCACTCACGAGTCACTTTGCATGCTCCTTTTACGGAGAAGTGGAGGTGTGGAGAGGGCGTGGCTTGGGTTCACGTGAGCAGATTCTAGCTGCAGGTGGGATCTATGAAGCACAGATTGCGTGGTTGCTCACTTCTTTTTTTTTTTGGTCATGTTATGGTTTCGGAGATGTTTTTAGATCACAGCTCAGTAGATTACTAAAGGCCAATTAATCCTGTGCGTGTGATTATAAAGTCGTTATTTTGTATTAGGCTATATGTTTAATATATTGTTTAAAATTGAACGTGTATCTGCATAGACATATTTTTATCATGTTAAATTTGATCATATCACTTTATTTGGTTTGTGTTTGGCCTTTGAGTTCGCTAAGTCGAAGCGCCTTAATGGAGGTCTATGGAAGAGCCTGAAGTTTTCAGAAAATTTGACGTCATTACATTGCTTCTGCCCATTGCTTTACATTACAGCCCTGAAATACGTCTTGGGGGCACAGGGTGGGGGTGAACTCAAATCAAGTGATTGGTCTTTAAATTGATCTATAAATATTTATCACACACCAGACCTATTGTGAATCAGCTGCTCGCTCTCTCCTGCCCAGCCCCAACTCTCCACTGACGCCATGTTTCTACTATAGGCTCATGAATGGATAACAACAGTGCTATGTGCTATACAGTTATGGCGAGTTCAACTTCAAGTCAAAGAGTGTCCGAGGAACAGTTTTTAGGGAGTAATATGCCTTTTCTTCAGCGGGACCCTTCTGGCAAGCAAGAAAAGAAGCATTAAGCTGGAATGAGTGCATCTGGATGCTGTGATATCCTACAACTCTTATTTAGATTTACACAATGGCTAATGGCGGCTACTTACTTTCGCCTAAACCTCCACACAGGAGGGGAGAACCAGTGCAGCGGACTCACTGACACAGACCTGCAGCTGGGACCCATGACTGACTGGGTCCCAGCTGCAGGTCTGTGGTCCATACAGGTGTGCATTATAGATTTCAGAAATATCAGAAATTAGGATGGTTGCCATAGTGATTACCTATTTAAAATAAAATGATATCTTTTGAATGGGAAACTTGTTGCATATAACTTTGGACTAGAGCCACCTCTCTTTGATACTGTGCAACACATTAAGGACAATCATGGGCTAATGTAGATGCTCCAGGCACTTAGATAATGACACAAGCACTTTCAATTACACAAAATGGCTTTGCTTAGTAGATCTGTTCAGATTTGTGTTATGATGGCTTTACTTAAATGACTTGTATGATATTTATTTGGGGTTTACCTCAGATTGGTAGTGGTCTTAGAGTCTGTTGTTGCAGGTTAGAAGCAGTGGTGGAACATAATGAAGTAAAAGTAGGAACATACTGTGTAGTATAAATTTTAGGTATCTGTACTTTACTTAAGTACATAATTACACTTACATGCCTAAAGTTACTTTTACTTCACTACATTTGGGAGCAGGTATTAGTACTCCACTACATTTTTGAACTGGGCTGAAAAAAGTTTTTTTTTTTTTATTTTTTTTTTTTATTTTATAAGTACATTTTTTTCATGTGATATTTTTACTTGAGTATTTTTTGCTCCAGTATCTGTACTTTTACATAACAAGTAACACAATTCAGTACCAGTGATTGGAAGCTTCATCCTTGTCCAGGACAGCTGTTTCTACAGAGCCACCACCGAGAATGAGGTGTAAATTGTCTTAATCATTCACTGCTGTTACACTACAGAATATGAGACTGCAATGATTGATGGACAGAGTCAAGTTTGTCTGTGCTAAGCCGCCAAACAAAGGCAATAATTCAGGTTGTGCAATATGTAAATGGATCTGTTTAATTCAAGGTTGTGTGACACTATGTCCTGGAGCTCCATAGCAACAAACAAGTACAGCTCATTCATTCTGAGTTATTTCACCAGTGCTGCCCTACTTATCAGTTAGAAAGTACCACACATAATGCATAATGTGTGTGTGTGTGTGTGTGTGTGTGTGTGTGTGTGTCTGTGTGTTCTTCACCTTCCACAGTGGTCTACCAGAAGCCTGGGAACTTGAGAGTTCTGGCCAGTATCTTTGCTGTTTCTAATACTGCACTTTTCTGGACTGAGATGTCTGATGTTTTTCCTGGGATCTGCTGTAACCACTCCTCCAGTTTGGGGGTTACAGCCCCGAGTGCACCGATCACCACGGGCACCACTGATGCCTTCACGCATGGTCAGGAGCTTTTGTGTCTTAACGTCTGTGGTCTGTATCTCCTCCTTTGGCCAGCTTATGATTCCTGCTGGGTATCTGATCACTGGCAGGGAGTAGCTGTTTATTGCCTGTGCCTAGTTCTTGCCATTGAGCTGGCTTCTTAAGACTTGCCTTACTTTTTGCAGGTATTTGGCTGTAGCCGCTTTCCTTGTTGCCTCTTCAAGGTTGCCATTTGCTTGTGGGATACCAAGGTACTTGTAACTGTCCTCAATGTCTGCTATTGTTCCCTCTGGGAGTGAGACCCCCTCTGTGTGGACTACCTTCCCTCTCTTTGTCGCCATCCTACTACATTTCTCAAGCCCAAATGACATTCCAATGTCTGTGCTGTAGATCCAGGTGGTGTGGATCAGTGAGTCGATGTCTTGCTCGTTCTTAGCCTACAGCTTGTTGTCATCCATGTAGAGGAGGTGACTGAAGGTGTTTTTGAGTTAGTATCCATAGCCAGTGCGGTCCATGATTTGGCTGAGGGGGTTCAGACCTATGCAGAACAGCAGTGGGGACAGTGCGTCTCCTTGGTATATGCCACATTTGATGGACACTTGTGCAGGTGGCTTGCCATTGGTTTCAAGAGTGGTCTTCCACAACCGCATTGAGTTTGCAGTGAAGGCCCTTAGAATCCTACTGATACTGTACAAGCACTCAGTGGTCCATGTGTGGCACTGAGTCATAGGCTTTCTTGTAATCAATCCAGGCAGTGCACAGGTTGGTCTGACAGGTTCTGCAGTTACTGGTGACTGTTTGGTCAACCAGGAGTTGGTGTTTGGCTCCTGAGGTGTTTTTATCGATGCCCTTCTGCAATGTTCCCTCTAAGCTGCGCGCTTGCGCAATTGCGCACTACTCTCGTGTTCTCCGCGCACAGCAAACATATGCAGCGCACAAAATAAAATCCAACCTGAATTGTAAATAAAATAAACACATTACAATTTATTCTGTGCCATTTTGCAATGCAACTCAGAGAGTGGCAGCCTGTCACTGACAAGCGACAACAAACGGTAACTACAGATAAAACTATGACTAACACTGTGTCCAGCCAATGATATGATGATGCGGTTCACGTCATGTGTGTTTACTTACGCTGCATGAGTAAATGTTAACGACATTGATTGGCTGCGTCAGTTACGCAGCCAATCAATGTCATTAACAGCGCTTTATGCGTACGTGCCTGTGTTTTGCAGGTTAGCATGTAGCTAACGGTTCGGTGGAGCTGCTGCTGCCAACCCTTTATCATGGCGAAACGACCGGGCTGTGGCAGAGCCACTCAACAAGCCAAAGTAAAAAAGAAATGCTTTTCTTTTAAGATGGAATGGCTGTCGGAGTATGTGCGAATAGAAGAAGAAGAAGTAAAACTCGGTGAGATTTTTGTGAGAAAGGGCTGCTCTGCAAAACATGTTGCGAAGCCAAAGTAGCAAGCGACTTTTCGGAGGGAAAACTGTGGACTGAATGGAAGTTGGACTATCTCAAGCGTCACACTCAGCAGAAAAGTCATTTGAATGCTGTTGGAATTGTACGAAGACGCAAGATGGGAATGGGGATCAGTACATTATTGCAGGAGAGCGCAAAAGATCGAGAGAAGAGGAACGAGCTGTCACACAAAAAGAAATCCGACCCCGGGCAAGTCAAAGTTCTCATCGACAATATTCTACTCGCCATCAAAATGAATGCATCAATGCTGTCGGTTCAGCAAATCCACGATCACATGGCGAAGTATGTGAGTATACCGGAAAGCTGGCGAAGTAAAAACTATGCCTTTGAATTTGTTAACTCAATCAATGAGATAGTGCAGAATGAGACGATGTGCAATGTTAAAAATGCACCCTGGCATACCCTGATAGTAGACGAGAGCACAGACATAACAGTGAAGAAAATGCTAGTCCTGTACATCAAATACAGGGAGAAAAATGACGTCAACTATAAAACTGTGTTCGGTGGCATCATCCAGCTGACAGCATGCACTGCTCACGATATTGTGCAGGCAATCACTCAGTTTTACTCCAAGCATGGACTGGACTTGCAGAGAATGGTGATGCTGACCTCCGATGGTGCCTCAGTAATGCTAGGAAAGCACAACGGAGTTGCAGCTTTATTAAAGCGGCAAATACCCCACCTAACGGAACAACATTGCGTGGCACATAGAGAGGACTTAGGCATTGATGATGCCTGGAAAGATGTGCCCTTGATGCGAGATGTGGAAACTCTTCTTAGAACTGTATATTCCACTTTCTCTCGGTCCACTGTAGTAGAAATTCAAATGAAAAACTGTGTAATTACATATTTTACAGACAGTTACAGGAATTTACACTGTATCACATGCTTATGCTACAGCACACATCTCATTGTGCAAAATGTGAATGTTTTAATGTGAACAAAATTTGATCTCTGAAAGGTGTAAATGTCTCAATTTTTCCAGAGCAGGACCTCCACCCAGGCCAGAGCAGGACTCCACCCAGATCAGAGCAGGACCCTCACCCAGATAAGAGCAGGACCCTGGCATACAACATACATACTACAGTACACAGCTCATGAAAAACAAGATTTTTGTCTTTTTCTTTGTAAGTGGGCCAAATCGTTTATATTAAAAGTGATCTAATGGAAATAGCTGTTGTAATTTGATTCTTTTAATAAGCCATGTAATTTGTTATGATCTCAGATTTTGGACAGGTGTGATACTGGTGTGGTGCGACAGTGTGCACATCTGATTTTGCTCAGAGTGGTTCAAGGAATTCCCAGGGAGTTTGTGTGTATGCTCAGACACATGAAAAATTAGGGGGAACATTGCCCTTCTGTGCTGTGACCGCTTATCTTAGCTGCGATGATGACATGAGCTTCCATGTTGTGGAGAGACAGATTATTGGCCGATAGTTGGATGGGACTGTACCCTTTGAGGGATCTTTCAGGATCAGGATCATACGTACGCCCTTTGGTTAGCCATTCAGGGTGAGTCCCATCCCTAGGCAGCTGGTTCATTTGTGCTGTCAGATGCTCGTGGAGTGCAGTGAGCTTCTTTAGCCAGTATGCGTGGAACATGTCAGGGCCTGGTGCTGTCCAATTTCATGCCTGAGACTCTTTCCTGAATGTCTGCTACTGTGATGGTGACTGGATTCTGTTCAGGGAGGTTGCTATGGTCTTCTCTCAGAGCCACCAAACACTGTGCATCGGTTTTATGTGATGCCTCCCTCTCCCATATGCCTTTCCAGTACCTTTCAGTCTCCAGCCTTGGTGGGTCTGCTCTGGTGTTATTCCCCTGCCATTGAGCATACACTTTCACAGGTTGTGTTGCGAACAGGGGGTTTATTTGTCTGGCTTCATTATCTCACATGTACCTCTTTAGGCGGCTGGCTAAGGCTTGTAGCCTTTGTTTGGCAGTTTCGAGTGCTTCAGGTATGGGCATCTGGCTGTACCTCTTGGGTACTTGCTTTTTCATTGAACCTTTCTTGGCCTCTGACAGTTGGCTCACTTCTTTCCGTGCTTCCTTGATTTTAGCCTCTAACCGTTTTTTCCATGGTGGGTATTGTTTCTCATGCCTCCCATGGTTGCTCTTATAGCCCAGCACCTCTAGGATCACTGCTCCTGAAGTGTATATCAGCTCATTGATTTTAGTGATGGTTGTGGTAGTGTGTGTGTGTGTAATATAACCACAATATTTATTGTTACAGAACTGATTGATGTGAATGACATGAGCGTTGTAACATGAATGGACTTTACACCATAAGATTAACATGACTTGTTTGTTGACCCAATCCCACATTTATGGACTTTCAGTTTGGATATTACTTTCAAAAAATGTGTATCCATGGGTTTCTGAATAATAAAAAGGTAGGACCATTGTCATAGCAATTAACAATTCAAAACACAATATTATATCTTTTTAATTGTCAAGCGTTCTCAAAATGACACCATATAACACGAAGATGAAACCCACAAATAGAATTATTGCTGGGTTTCAGATGACATCATAACATTGTATATGGCATGACTATTTTGGTCATGCCTTGGCCCTGATAGCTTAGACATACTTCTGTACTCAAATGCAAGCTTGTGTTGTCAAACCAGTGGATGTAACAGATGTGAGCATGGTGGAAATAGAGCACTGTCACTGAGCTTAAATGGCTATGTTGGAAGATTGCTAGTTGCGACATACAGGAGAAGAAGGAGCAGTCCACATTAGTCCCAGGCCATTTGTGTCATTCCCATCTCGGACATGTTTCGGAAACACCTTCACTGGGCCCAATGAGGCTGCACTGATGGGAAGCTACCTGCACATAGAGAAGAGAAGAAGAGAGACCCCGTCCCGTTAACGTGGGCTGGCTATTCGCACATATGCAAACTATACAGGAGGGAGGAAAAAACTATTGACTTTGTGGTTAGACCTCAGAGAATGTGGAACTAAAAATAACATCATGGTAGTGTTATGAAGCTGAGTAAAACAAGATAGAGAACCATTATAGTGGGCTATGCTGCTTTTATCGGTTGAATGTCCTATTTGTCTGGGTTTCAGACAAATGATATCTTCCTGATTTGAATGATTTCATGAAGATTTGTCTCATTCAAAAGATCAAATATTTTGATTTGAACTGCGTACTTGCTATTCATGGGTTTCTTGTTCTTTCCCATTTATTCATGAGTTTCAGTTTCCTGTTCACAAGTGATATTTTGAGGACTTTTACCCATTCAAAATATATACCTACTAGTTTGTTTTGAATAGTTAGTTGCCATAGCTAGAGCTAGATTTTCATCACTCTGAAACCCATGGATACCAATGGAGGACCGTTGCCATATCTTAAAACTCATGAGTCTGATAATCTTCTAATGATCAGCTTGCGGAGAATGGTGTATTTAAAACCAAAGCACTAATCAATGGTGTTCATATTAAAGGTCCTATATTACACAGAATCGATTCTTTAGGCCATGTTATATTGTTGTTGCCTCATCAAAACATACCCGGAGTTGTGGTTTGTTTCATTCACACATGTTTAAGTAATCCTTTAATATTAAACTGTCTATGTCTCCAGAGCTGAAAATACTCTGTTACACCTTGTGATGTCATGAAGCAGTAGTTTTCAAGTTAACAGCTATTCTTTACCTTTTGTTCAGCAGAAATTGGCAATTCCAGGTCTGAAATCATCTAAATTATTTTATTGAAGGTGTATGGCGTTTAAAAACACAGTGGAGCACTTCCTGTGTTATCAGATGACATCACAAGGTGGAAGAAAGTGTTTTCCGTTTGAGAGTAGAACTCAATCTAAATATGTAGGGTTTATGTGTTAAAAATGTGTGAATGGAACAAAACACAACTCCAGGTAAGTTTTTAATGTGTAAACAATTTTATAACATAGACCAGAAAAAAGTGTAATATGGGCCTTTAAAGTGACAAAACAGTCAAAATATGTAAAATGTTAACAGTGTAAATACGACTATGGTCTATATATAATGAGAGAAAAAGTGGCAGATTTATTTTATTTTCCTTGACCTCTTTTTATTTAATCTTTATTTTATGGCAGTGTTGTTCGTCTTTTTACACTTTTATGAATTAAATAATAGTTACAGATCAGATGAAATCATGTCCATTAATAGTGTCTATAGATATAGATAGTATTAGTTAATTACTTCTTTGTTGCACGTTATATGTACTTCATTTGTGTCATGCTTTATTCTTGGTAGCACAGATGTGAATATGTGACCAGTGTTTTTACATACTTTCTATGATAAAACATTTGCTCTGGTCTCCTTTACTTCCTCCTTTGCAGAGATTAGTTGAATATTACGTTAACTCAGAATTATTGTAATGTGACGATGATCTGCTGTTGGTGTGCTCCGCAAAATGAAAACTCTGCTTCATTTACTGCCTCATATTGTGCTGTATATTTCATTATGCTTCATAATGAGACCGTAATATGCTTTTTGCATTTGCTTGTTTTGTCTGCAGTTTTATAGCAGCCCCCCTGTGCATTGAGTATGTTTTGTCCGCTTACCGCATCTCTTACACAGGCTCACAGCAGCAAATTCTCCCATAATTCAGCTGCAAAACAATGAAATATGTATCTTGTGTTATGGCGAGATTATTCATAAGAAGTCATATATTTCTTCTGCTGAAAATGTGAATATTAATTAGCTATTCCCCAAGCTTTGTGTATGGAGGATGTGGAGGATGTGTATATTTGCATTAGACTCCAAATGGAAAACCGCTTGAGGATTGAAGTCAACAATTCATTTCAAGCTCATATCAAATAAACTGTCTTATTATTTACACAATACGAATCTGTTAATTATGTACATAAACATAATTAATCATCAAGATTGGGGCTGTATAATAACATTACAATTTTAAACCAGTATGAGCTGAAACTTTTTGAGCACATTGGCTAGTGTGTTTTTATTAGGGTCATTATTAGGAAATACACTTTTTGGAAAGATGATGCTGTGCAAGACAGGTTGTATTGGATTAACTCTGAATGAAGATAAATTGAACTACTTATAGGCCTATTATATTCGATGGTCAGTGCTTAGGTGAAGATTTGTGCTTTTTTTCAACTGAAGAGACAATTAAAGGGTCTATATTACACTACAGTATTTTCTGATTTGTGTCATTTCTGCCAAACAAAAAGTCACAAGGTGGAAAAGAACATTTTGAGCTTTGGAGATGTAAGTAGACTAAAAATGCAGGATCACTCAAACATGTGTGAATGAAATAAAACACAACTCCAGTTATGTTTTTGATGAGGTAACAACATTCTACTATAAAGCTCACAAGAGTGAATTTTGTGAAACACAGGCCCTTTAAGATGGCAGTCTAGAGTGCCTCATTCAAATACATCACAGTTTGAGCGTGATGCTGCAGATAGGTGACAAATTATGATAACTATGAATTAGCAAGCTAAACATGATCTTAAGAGATAGTTCTCCGTACCATTTAGATCCCATACGGACCATCTGATTAAAGTCTTAACGAGAAAATGATTATATGAATGAAAGCTTATTGGCTGTGTTGATATGAACTGCCATGTAATAGGATATCGAGACTGACTTATTAGCGCCATTAGGGATACTAAAAATGGTTATGGTTAATTACACAATCATCTGCACCTACTGTCAATGGCTAATGAGAAGTTCTATGCTCAGACTGATTGGTCCCCAGGCCATTGGAATCTCAAGGCCTGTTGCAGTGTTAAAGATGTGCTGTGTAGTGGCTGTGGTACAGCATAGTAATGTAAAGAAACAACTAATGTGACACATGGGGTCTGTTACTGTGAGGAAACTGTCTTAACCCCAATTATGGAGTGTTCAACGTGCAGTCATGCTTATCTGTCTTGGTGGAAGAAGTACTCTATTTTGCTACTTAAGTAAAAGTAGAGATACTGGATTAAAAAAAAAAACTATTATTGTATAAGCAGCACTTATACAATAATAACAAATACGTTTATTTTTCAGTAAATGTAGTGGAGTAGAAAGTACAGATACCTGCTCTCAAACATAGTGATATTAAAAAAAATCCACTTTAAAATATACTGAAGTAAAGTACAGATACATAAAATGTATACTTAAGTACAGTACTTCGTTACACCAATGTCTGTTTATAAACCCAGTGTAAAGGGTTTTCTCTGAACATCTGAGCAAGCTTGAACATTTGAGTTATGTTGAACATTTGGGTTATGTGATGTTGCCCATTGATTGGGGCCTATCCTTGCATAATAATCCATTAATAATTTCCCCTTTCCACTAAGCGGTCAAAATTAGATATGAGTTGGTGCAATTATCAAATCGCAAAGGCTACAAGATAATAAGATAATTTAGATAATACACTTTTAATTGAAAATTTTAAGTACCTGCAGTTTAGATTTCTACTAACATGTTCCTGAATGCACTGGATTCTTGCATTGGTTTGTCAGTTCATATTTCATCTTGTCTCTTGGAGTTTACAATGTGCAGTACTGCAGTACTTTGCTTTTTCCACCAAATAGTGCAGCCCTAGTCTTTAATCATGTGTTGTGTTTATGTGTTTGAGATCTCAACTTATTTAAACACACACAGTTATTTTTATATTTACTTCTTGGAGCTGACACAAGCGTCTGACTGTGTCCCAGAATTGTGCAGGTCCTTCTTGGTGTTGGTTCATAATAACATTGAGGTCTCCAGAAATAAAGTTTGTTTTAATCCTGTTCCACTTTTCCAACGTGGCCTGATGAGTAATGCTTGTTCCCCTCCCACCTCTGACTCCACAGCCAAATTATTCATTTCTAACCCTCCTGTTTTCTACATGGCTGCTGCTGCTGCTGCTGCTGCTGCTGCTGCTGCTGCTGCTGCTGCTTCTGTAAAAGCTATGTGTTTAATGTGTGCTATAAACATCTAAATGGAAATCAGACAGACTGGCACTGTAAGTGGACAAAAATAACAATTTCCACACTTTTATTGCAACATAATATTTTAGCACTTTTTCCCAGGAGTGTGTACCAACGTCTGTGTACAATAGGATCAGTGATAGGAAATAACTTAATACATGTACATAATATGTACATAATAATCTAGAGTAACTTAATTTTGATACACAGCTTGTGGTGAAATGTGCAGTTTTTGCACTCGAATCAGTGTTAAATGCATAACAAACAATGCAACAGACATAAAGCTGTTTTTAAGATAAGACCATCTTTGTTTGTCTCCCATGGGAGACATTTGCCTTAAGACATATGCTTTAACACAAAGAAAAGACAACATAGCAACATAAGTCCACCACTGAACATAAATAAGAGGTAACCATGAATTATATACCAGCAGGGATCTTTAAGTCATTCTATACAGGCAAATTCTTCACAGACTTGTATTCTATGTCGTATTAGTACTAATATTCTAATAGTTTTAATTCTATAAAGCAGTACTCTGATTCAACCATGTATCAGAATACATTACAAAATGCATTACAATGCAGGTATGTAATCAAATACATTTTAAAGGTATTCTTCTTTATGTCTTTATATAGTATAGCCCAAGGATATCTACTGCTCTCTACAATACTATGGCCATTCATCCCAGCTGTTAGAAACAATTAGAAAGTGACAGTGCATTTCAGCTGCCCTCTGTACACAGGCTAAATGCTGCTGTGAGTGTCACTGCTCTGGATCACTGAATAACTGTCATAGTCCCTCCTGACCCCCAGCGCCCCCTCTCTGCGCTCTCCTTCCTCTGCAGCCCGTTCTCTCTTTCATGTGCTCGGATGCCCCACCCCCACCCCTTTTGCCCACGGGGTGCCGCCGGGGCTCTCAGCTGGCCTCAGGGTGCTGCTGATTGGCCGAGCTGTCAGAGCAGTGCTGGTGCCTTGGGTGCACATGACAGTGAAGTTTAGGTTCCTCTCTGACAATAACTGGAAACAAAAGTGCATAGGCTGCAGAAATGCTCACACTTACAACCTGTACCTTACTTTTAATTCATGTTTATACATAATTATGCAATGTAGCAACTGGATTTTAGACATGTATAATCCAGAATATAAAAGATGCATTGTTATATATATATATATATATATATATATATATATATATATATATATATATATATATATATATATATATATATATATATATATATAAATAATCATGCGGAGTGGTTTATTTGTTCTTGTTATATAAGACATTCAAGGGACAAAAAATAGATGGTTATTGAACATGTGTTACCCTACCAGTTTATCTTCTAGCTGCTTTTGTTGATTTACTAGGGACCCAGAATTCACACTTAGGCCCAATCCCAATTCTCCCCCTTAGCCCTCTGTCTTTGTCTTAGCCCTACCCCTTAGCCCTACCCCTCTGTCTTTAAACAGAGGGTAAGGCTAAGGGGTGTGTTTTAAACCCTTAGAAATGGGACACCCCTTTGCAGTCGCAACAATATGACATTATTTTTAAAGTTTTGAAGTATTGTGCTCCTTTTGAGTTTGTTTTAAATGAACTTTGCAAAAAGTCAAATGTTTTTTTAATTTTTTAATTTGTTAAAATGACTATACTCTGTACAACATATGTAAATCAAATTTTAATCAACTGTAACACAAAATTAAAATGCTGCAGAGGTGGATGGAGTTGTAGAGGATGCCTGGTACACACAAAAAAGAAAACAAAATGAATACATAGTCATAAACATATATAGTTGTTCTGGTACCTACAAATATTATAGAATGTAATATACCTTATATTTTATTTTCAAATTCTCCCACTTTTTTGAAGCTTGTTGGGCTGACACAACTCCAACAAGTCCAGCCTCCTACAAGAAATTTCTAAACAAAATACAAATGTGATTAATAACATGTCATTTTTAATATAAATAGGGGATAATTTACAAGGCGAAACGAAACAATAATATTTTAGGCCATGCATGTTCGTAATACTTTACACATTCTACTGTAACGTGTGTATAGTTCTAAAAGCGCATGAGACGAGTTACAAGGCGAAATGAAAACATATACAGATACAGCGATATATTTGACACATTCTAGTCTAACATATATGCGTATATAGTTCTTTTAGGCCATGCATGTTCGTAACACTTTACACATTCTACCGTAACAAGCATATAGTTCTAACCGGGCATGTTACGATAAGCCGTATATGTCAGAAAGCGTAAATGCAGGCGCCATGAGTATACCTACAACTTTTCAAAAGTTACTACAGTTTTATACAACTTTTTATGAGGTTCTTGAGTGCAAATACTCACATTTGTCCAATTTCTTCCCGATTGCTCGACACTTCCCGATTTCTGTGTTGCTTTTTGCTCCGACTTGCGTTAAGCCACGCCTATCCCCTTTGCGCAAAGGGTGCATCTGAAAACGCTTTGCGCAGAGGGGTATCATAGCCCTTCCCCTTAGCCCTCGCCCTTACAGAAAAGAGTATTGGGACACCCCTCTGTCTCTCGTGAACGTGCACAACAGAGGGGTAGGGCTAAGACAGAGGGCTAAGGGGGAGAATTGAGACGCAGTCTTAGACTTAGACACAGTAGCTCACTCATCACAATATAATATAATAACAAAGAGTAAAAAATAAATGGTAATAGTAAATTCTAAATAAGTAGCAAAAAAGATAGCAAGAGGCATAAGTGTATATGTCAAAATAAAATAGAAAAATAAGTAATAAAAATATAAAATCACAGCTATATACAAGAAAAAATACAAGAAAGAGTGCAACAATGATATGATGATTGACAGGACATAAGGTTATCCGTTACATAAGGGTGAGTTGTTGTACAGTTGTAGGGAGTATTATCTGTTACATAAGGGTGAGTTGTTGTACAACTGTATGGAGTATGGTATGAATGTAGTCCTGTATCTCTCACAGTTTGAGTGGAGCTGTAGGAGCCTGTTGGAGAATGAGCTCCTCTGTCCCTCTATGGTCTGGTGCAGTGGGAGAGCAGGAGTGTCCATGATGGAGAGCAGTTTGTCCAGTGTCCTCCTGTCCCTCACTGTGACAAATGTCTCCAGCTCACAGCCGATCACGTAACCCGCTTTACGGATCAGTTTGTCAATCCGCCCAATGCCCCTTTTACTGGTGCCGCTCCCCCAGCAGACCACAGCGAAGTACAGGGCGCTGGCCACCACAGACTGGTAGAAGATCTACAGTAACTTGCTGCACACATTGAAAGACCTGAGCTTTCTCAGGAAGTAGAGTCTGCTCATGCTCTTATTGTACACAGCATTACAGTTGTCTTTCCAGTCCAGCCTGTTGTTCACATGGACGCCAAGGTACTTGTAGTAGTCCACTATTTCCACGTCATGGCCCTGGATGCTTATGGGCTCCACTGGTGTCCTCTTTCTCCTGAAGTCAGTTACTAGTTCCTTGGTCTTGTAAACGTTCAGGAGCAGATGGTTTGCCTGGGACCACTCCACAAAATTTGCAATCAGTGTCCTCCTGTCCATCCCTGATACACCCTACCACTGTCATCAGAGAACTTCTGCAGATGGCAAGACCCGGAACTCTATCGGAAATCAGCGGTGTACAGAGTGAACAGGAACGGAGACAGGACTGTACCCTGGGGGCTCCTACATTACTGACCACTGTCAGACAGTGTCAGACACTTCTTCATTTCATTACAAATATGTGAGTCTGGTCACTGGCTAATCTCTCCGAGGTTGGATGGGTGTGATTGATGGGTGGACTAGCCAAATAAATATAGACAAATATGGGTGTTCTCAAAGAAAAAACAAAGGGTAAAAATGCAAGTATATATACCATAACTTCTAACTTTTGTACTCTGTAGAGATTGCTTTGCCTGTTGCCAGTAATTAGATGTAACCCATTGCTCACTATAATTTGGAGGACTGTAATAACATATTAATTTACCTACATGTAGTATGAATTTTCTTTTATGTCTTTTTAAGCCACTATTAAAAATCTATCTGGAAGACTGCAATAAAGGAGCTAAATCCACGTTGTCAGTGGACTGCCCCGGGTTCTATCACAGAAAAGTAAACCTGCACATATAACATTACCACTCTGCTCCTCAAGTTTTCACAGGCTGCTTTGCCCTCTTTAGGCCTGCCTCTAGCTCCTCACCACGTCTTCATTGCGATTATCTCCTGGGATGTCCCTTTGTGTGCCCGTGACCATGCCAAGTATTGTGCTGGGAGAAAAGCAACGGTTTTTAATGAGCTGCGCCTCTCCGGGGGTCTGTGGTGGGTTTGGGCTGCTAAGACAAGAGCGTCGCCCTTGATCTCCCACTGTTCCTATCACAGAATGGTAAAAACGTGCTTTCAGTTACCCAGAGAATTCCTTTGTAGCGCTCCATTCTGCAGAGGCCCATGGGGACTAATGCCATTACTAATACACACAGACTCCTGCGCACTGCTGGGATGCTGAGAGAGCAGCTCATAGCACATCTGTATCACAGGGATAATGTTGAAATTTGCTTTGCAGTTCTCCCGTTATAACTTTCATTCATTTGTGCAGTTATCACTCTTTTCCTCAATCTTCCATGTGGATAATGGCATTATCAGGTGTACCCAAGACTTTTCTAGCAACACTGTACAAATGGGTGATAACTGAAATTAGAAGGCTTTGTTACTATGAATGCGTATTTAATGTAGAGATTTGTTAATATAATCCCACTTTGCAGAGACGTAACCTCAAGAAACCTTAGAGACTCAAAGAATTAAATTGAATTGACCAAAGAATAAAATGGATGGGACTGTCTGGGTAGCACTGTCAGCAGGAGCAGGCAGACCTTCCTCCGGTGTCAGTATTGATGGGCTTCTCACAGCCGGAGTCCCGCTGGGAGGAACGGGAGGAGGCAGGGAGATGGAGCTCCACATGGCACTGCAAATGCAGACTAACTTAATGAGACGGACAAGCGTAGAAATACATTTTTTGGACAGAGTTTTGACAACTGGATGTACTTAAGGCTAAAGTTGAATATGTCATCAATGACAAAATGTTCTTTAGTTTTAAACTAAACTACAAACCAGCTTACTTAACAATTGTTGAATCTACTTTGTTTTTTACTTCTACTGTCTGCTGTTACTGCATCATGTATTAATTTTACAATAATTTGTTCAAAGTTGCCTTTGCTGAATAACTGATAACTGATTATTACTATATGAGACAGTTAAATAAAAAGCAATGTAATTAAAATGCTTACGTTTTACTCAAGCTGAATGGATCCTTTAACAGTACATTTAAACAGTTTGGTGCTCTGAATCTAAGCCCATTCCTTTTCTTAAGATTCTAAAGAAAAAGGATTCTCATTCAGTTATTAATAAAACTGCATGTAATTTTTATATTTTTATGCTGTGTATGAAGTTGACAAAAATACCACATTTCTTGATCATTAACACTTCTACATAATGCATATATCTCCTTATGGTTCAGTTGATTTAAGGTGTAGAGCGGGAGCTTCTTGCTTCATTCCCCATTCTGTTTGCACTCCATAATGGACTGTCTGGGCTGTGTGCTGTGTTCTTCATAAGAATAGGGATGAGAGTGTGCGGCGCTGGCTGTCACTGCTTCTCACTTGAGAGATATTCAACCTGAGCTCACTGCAGCTTCTCTCCAATGTGACTATTTTTAAAACCAGCCCTTCTTGTGACGCCTGGAAAACTGACACCTCTCCCATCCACACTGCAGCTGATGTTATTGTATTTTGGGAAAGAAGAAAAGTTGGAAAATGACAAAAACTTATAGCGCTTCTTTTTTTCCTAATTGGGAATTTTGTTGCAGTTTTGTCAGCCCCTCGCCCTTCTATGGTTCTTTCATCTCCAGCCTCACCAAACCCTCCCTCCATTTTGCTGTTCTGTGGGCTGTTTGCATGGACAGCCCATCAGATTATTTGAATTTCACTTCCACCATCAAAAGCAAGGCACATCAGCTTTGAAGAGTGACAAGTGCGCAGCAGGATGGATCAAAGCCATGCAAAACGGAAATTTAAGAGCGAGTTAAAAAGCGTGCCGTTTTTGCCTTTTCCCTCATGTTCGACAAAGAGGAACAGGTAGTGGAGCAGCAGGGGCTGAGCAGGTACTATCAAACAGACAGCCTCACAGAGTATAGTGTACAGCACAGATACTTTGATAATGCTTTTAATGATTCATCCGGCTCCATTGCACTATACCCCACAGTAATGCAAGATTAAGTGTAGTGGGTGGATAGCTCCAGATTGAACGGTGCACAGTGCACAGTCTTAGGTGAGGATGAAACTATTGTTTCTAATGTTAACTAAAGAAATCTTATTTCAATATGTACTTAAATGGAACTGTGGAAATGTCATCTTAGTTTGGATATATTAAGATATAACTACAGGCACTTTGGGGGGCCCATCGCGCCACACTTGCACCGGGGCCTCGTGCAACTACGCTGCGCCACTGGACCACATACAGTATCTGCATAGTTGCCAGCTAAATGACTTTTGCTTTTATTTACAACAAACAATTTTAGGAGAAAAGGTATGGAATATGAATAATACAGAAATATAGAGGATCTGTAATATTTATGTACAGTTTTGCACAAATTAAAATGTTGGTTAACTAGCTGTTGGTTGATTTATATTTTAAATCTTATTATAATTTGTGTGCAAAAGGTACAGTAAAACAAAAGCTTTTTCAGAACTTTCTTTGGATGACAATATTGTAGAACAGTAGATCAACTGCCATACATTTATCCTCCTAACAGCAACCAAAAAACTTGGTCTCTTTGATCTGACAGTCTAATTTCGTGTGCTTATTTTTTTATGGCAGAACTTTTTATAATCGTGTTCTCCCCGCCAACCAAGCCAAGGTGGCTCAAAGTATAAGACAGAACAAAAACAAGTCTTCTTGTCAGTAAGTGGTTCCTGTTAAAGGAATCCAGATATTTGGCACATGGTGTCTAAATTCTGCTCGACAACTGTGACAGCCAAAGCGCAACTGAGAGGTCTGTCTCCTCTGAGTAGTTGGCATCATTACACCAAATGCACTTGCGTGCACAAATGCAATTCATTTCATTTATTAAACTTACTAATCCACTTAAAGCAGCCCTGTTTCTACAAACTTTAGCTGCAGCTGTGCTCAAGGTGTTTTCCATATTTGGCCTCTGTGACATTTACTTTGTGTGCCAGCAGTTTATGGTGCCTACATAGACCTGCCTCTCATAATCCTGCAATAAAATCTCATCTTTATTGTTAAAATATCAGAGCACAATGAAGTGTAATTATACTGAGTAAATGTCAGAGCGTGTAACCTTTAGATTCAAAGAACAGTTGCTGTTTTCTCAGTCTGTCAGATTAATTCAATTATTATTATTTTTATTTTTTTATGAAATACTTTTCACAGCACTGAAAAACCTGATGATAAAGATGTCTTTTAAGATCAGTTGGCACTCACAGAGGTCAGTAACAACACAGTTACTGTGTGGGAAGTGTGTTGCTCATAGTAACAAAGAAGCAGCAGGGACTTCAAATAATTCTAAATTTTCCCCTCATGTTTGTCAAGCAGGATTTCATTTTTTTTATTCTTAAATTATTAATTTCCTGAACATAAAAATACATACTTTAATCATTGCCATTAACACAAAAATACAATTCCTAAAATACTAATACAAAACCAGATGTTTTAGTAGCAGTGGAGTGGCTCTAGACCCCTTATTTAAAAACACTTGTGCATATTTACTATTAGAAATTACTGAATTAAATTGTATTGTAATTTGTATTTACATTTGTATCATGTTAGTTACATCTCCATTGCTACAGGCCATATTATTTATTAGCCATCAAGCACATATCTGTATGAATATGATGTTAGCGCAGTACACTGCTAACCCTAATCATCCTTGTTCAGCGTGTAATTCCACATTATGTGCATTTTAACGGCTCTGTATGGGTGCATTAAATCCGAGCAGACAGAAGCAGCAGTGTGGGCCTCTAGGTGCCCATCACTGTGAATGCGTGCTCTCACCCTGATGCCTTTGAGCGGGTCATGGAGATGTGTGTGTCCACTGAGCGCCCCCTGCCTCCCCGGTGTGTGACCTACGGGGGTATTTGATGTGCCCTAAAGGCGCGGTGAGGTAGCCCAGCCCATAAAGAGCTATAAAATAAAAAGGCAGACATGAGAGAGGACTACAACACAGGCCCAAGCCATTAAGCTGGGACCAGACATAAAAAAGGCTATCAAAGAGTGTAAACCTCACATCGCCATTATTGTGTGACATTAGCCCTTAGCACATAGTAACCCGTAATGATCCCTTGGGTGCTTGCAGCCAACTGGCCTTTAATGACTTCCTGCTTGACTGATTGTTGGTTCCTTGGAGCAAAACGCTGAAAAAGACAGAGATTGTCGGTTATGTAAAGAAACGTTCTTTGTTTAATCTTGCATACTTTTTTAAATACTAAAGATTAAAGACTAGAGGGCAACACAAGAGTGTTTGGTACATTCTGGTTGATCTGAAAGATGACAAAGTCAAGTATAAAAGTATAGAAAAACACATTTCATCATTACATTTGTATCAGAGACACTGTAGGGATAATGATGTTTATAGTTTTGGTTGTCGTTGTATTCTGCGCCATTCTATATGTTTGTGAGCTTCTTTGACTCTTTTGATGCATAGCCAATATAGTTTTATAAACAGTGTTCCTACCATATTTAAAGCAGTGGAAATAGTTTCAGTTTACCAAACTCTTTGTAAAGGGATCATGTGTTCATGAAGAGAGTCATGTAACTTTGGCTGTGTGATGAGAAGAAACCGTGGCACACCTGACCAGAGTGAGTTTGGTGCTTTCACGCTTGTAATGTCCAGACGTTTGGTCTGGTCTAAAGTCCATGTGTAAATGCTCCTTTGGGCCATGATCTTTACCAAACAGCTGCTCCTTTGGTCTGGGAAAAAAAAGAGATGCCTCGGTCTGGACCAAGGATTGGTTCTGTGTAGTGTGAATGCAAAAGTTTTGAAGTTGATGCTTGTAATAATTTGAAGTTGCAAAACATTTAAAAATCTGGTTTTAAATTAAAATGTATTTAAATATACTGCCATAATTTTAAAATACTGTCTTCCAAGTCATCTCGCAGCCCCCAGCTCAGTGCCTTGCGACCCTGCCCTTGACTTTGGGAACACTTCACTATTGCTCCATGCAAATCCAACATGGCACACCTTTGACATGCACCAGACATGCTAACAAAGCTTTCAGAGGCATTCCTGAAAACAATTATTTTGAAATACAAATGATCTTTGATTGTAATGTGTACTATCTAATGAATGCATCAGGGGCTCAGTAAAATGGGACTATTTTGACAACATATAATACCTTAATTATCCTTTGTGTCTTTCAGTGATCTCTGAGAATGACGTATCTTTGATCAGAGATATGCGGTCCCTGAGCAGGGAGTGAAATTCTGTTTATCATTCAGCATTCAGCACAAAAGCCTCAATCTCACAGTCATCACTCATGGGGCTCCCAGAGCCCAGTGGAGGCGAATGTCTTCATTTATTCAATTTATCGATAAAAAGAGTGTTCATTAAGAGACGCGGTGGCTCTGACATGTGCTCTCAGGTGGCCTCCATGTTGAATCTTAAACAGGCGTGGAAGCAAAGGCTGCTGATGTAGAATTCTTTTGTTTCCTCTAGGAGTAATGCACTGACAGGCAGCTACACACATCCTGCTCTGCTCTGTCAGACCAACAGCAGACCTGATCACTGTACTGTCCAATGCACAAACCTAAGCCTATAGACCTCTCCAGGACTCACACACTCACAATTCATACATTAATTTCAATGAGACACCATAATATAAAAGTTGTTTAGAGTTTTTCCGCAATTTAGTGCTCTCAGCATCACATTTGAATCAGTGTTTTTGCTGTTAAGTCACCAACAGACTGTTTCATGCGCAAAAATAGAGCATATTCATGATGCAGCAAGAATTTAAAAAAAAACAAAAAAACACATTTGACTTAAATATTTTCTACATTTATAACTATTAACTAAAAATGTAAGTTATTTTGAACTGCTGTAAAAGAGTAACTTGGCATTTATTTGTTGCAAATATTTGTGGACATGAAGGGTAAAGTCTTTAAAATATGTTGTGGTGGGCAGCACATATGCATCTTGACCTTTTCGAGATGTACCTACAGAAACAAGCAGCCAGATGCTTCTCTCAAGTCATTTCCTCATTTTATTATGGTGACTTTTAATCTTAGGAATACAGGTGACACAGTGGTGTAGCTGTCATTGCTTTTGTGATATTTGTAACTGCATTGCAGTCAATAAATGAAATCAGATTGAATGAACTTTTAAAACACGGTCCAGACAACTATAGTTTTTTTCTTATTTGTTGTTCCATCTCCAGGCAAAGCAACAGCCCCTGACAGTGCAGACATGTCTCAGAGTGTAACAGAGGCACATTACCATGGCGATGCAGCGAGCGTGGCAGCTGAACATTCTCATGTCTTTCTCACACGACGGCTCTGCCACCCGCTGAATTATTGAACTGAGCCGGGCTTTTTGATCTTAGCTTTAGTGAGCCCACACTGGACCTTAACCTGTCAAACACTGAGACACACACAGGCTCTGGTACACTAGAGTCTCATGTGCCCAGAAAAGAGATTCATGCAAAACTCAACTCAGCGGTCTGCTACAGTCCTGTTTTCAGACAAAGGAATGTAGCTTATGACAAGGTTGCGTTTATTGTGGTTAATTTTTTTTTGTTCTTCATGGTGTGACATTAGAAAAAAAAAATTTAAATGACTTTGGATGCATGTTGTATAATAGTTGTAGCACTGTTTTGAGTAGGATCGTGTGTATGATTGTATATATGTGATGATTGTTAATAATAGTCACTAAAATCACTAACTTGATGATTTTTTTAGGTAGATCAATTGCAAACAGATTCTCATAATGACCTGACCTACTGGCAGCACAAAACAGCACCAGAAACACCCTACAGTAAACATATTCACATCACACACATGCTACTGTAAAACATACATGGTTTTAATAGATACAAACATTGTATTAGAAACATGCAGTGATCCTGTAATATATTTTGGATTAAGTTTTTGAATGAAGAGAGGTACAAACCATTTGAGTTTTAGGGTCTGTTGCAGATGAGTTATCTATGTTTAATAAGTAGCTGGTAGGATTTGTAAATGAACAATGACCAGTGTGTTACAATAAGGTCTCCTCATGTTTTGGCTATAGTCTACACATAACAGTAAGGAGCAAACAGAGGTACTACTATTTGTGTATTTTAATGAAATTATTATCCCATCTGTCGCAGCACATTTTCTACCAGATGACACGGAGAGTGAGGGCATTATCCCATTATTGTAACACTAATACTGAGCAGATTTGACTGGCAGATGGTGAGTGCAAGGAATCAGTGCATTTAGTTGTACATGAATATTTGTGTGCAATAGGGCCATATGAGTTCTCTTGTGTTAGTGTGTACCAGAAGTAGGTAATTTATCCAGTTGTGGTCTAAAGTGCTTCTGAAGTGCTCTGTCCCCTGAGTGGAAACAAACACAACAAGAAGATAATATGGTGTTTCATTTATGTTATGACTCTACTTGTCATGAGCTTGTTGACAGTGTTCTAAAGAGTAACCAAATATTGTATGAGCCACACTTAATGGCTATAGCTGAATCTGCACTCAAATGTGTTTACTCCCAATAGAACAGTATACCACTGCACAGTCCTTGACGCTTGGTCTGGACCTGTGCATATTCAGATCTGTATCAGAAAGTATAAGTGAGTATCGGCGTGGGAGGATTCAGCTGAAATTAAGAGAGAGAGTGTCACGTTCAAATGCAGAGATGTTTTATGCAGAAGCCAGTGTCACCGCTGAATGCATGAAGTCATTTCATTTTCATGCATAAGTGCAGCCCTGCAGACCAGGGAAATTACAGTGGAGGGAAAGTATAAGATAGAAAGAGGAAAATCAAGCCCATTCTCCATGCAACTCTGTCATTATTGCTTCTGATTTGTAACCATAGCAATGATGGCTCAGTCCCACACAGCAACAGCACAACGGCACAGCACAGACAGGTGGATGTGAAGACATTTTTAAACACAGCTGACACAATGTTGTATTCGTTCTCTGCTTTGCTCTACGCATTGCTTCTTAAAAGAAAGCATGGGGCATTGTGGAGTACCTCATAACAAGGCCATGTGGAGTCACATAAGTATTTTCTACCTTTAACCTAAAAACATTCACAATAAGGTGAACGTACTGCTTTCTATGGAAGACTCTGGCTTCAGCTCTGGAGAAGAGCCCCTGGGTGTTTTGCTGTCACCCACTTTTTGTCTGGCAGATGTTCCAGGTTGCACTGAACATCCCTACTGTGACAACAGTCAATATGATCCAAAAGGTATCCTCTGGTAAATATGCATAATGTCCTACATGTCTTTATAGTACATGATATTAGCAGTGTGAAGAAGAGGAAAAAATTTAAGCATGAAGAGAGAGATTGATCATATTTTAAAAGAACTGAATTAAAGTCAAATTAAAATGTAATTTAACCAGGTATGAAAAAGCAGAACTCTTATGTGACCGTATGACATCTGAAAAAAAGTTAAATAGAATAAAACTGAATCTTCTGCTACTTTACCTGCACGTAAAGGGTCCATATTATGTTATTTTCTGATCTATGTTATAATGTTGTTTACTTGTCACAAACATACCTGCAGTTGTGTTGTGTTTCATTCACACATGTTTAACACACAGGCCTCACATATTTAGGCTGAGTTTTTCTCTTAAACTGAACATTCTGTGAAGTCATGTGGTAACACAGGAAGTGCTCCACTATGTTGTTAAACTCCATTACACCTTCACTGGAACCATTTGGATAATTTCAGCCTTGGAATTGCCCATCTCTACTGAACTAAAGGTAAAAGGTAGCTGTTAACATTAAAGCAACTGCTTTGTGACATCACAAGGTGGAACAGAGCATTTTGAGACTAATAATAAAGGATAACCTAAACATGTGTGAATGAAATAAAAAACAACTCCAGGTATGTTTTTGAGGAGGTAACAGCAGTAACATAGCTTAAAGCTATAGCAAAAGGAGAAATTTAATTTGTCAACTGGACAGAGTTTATTTGGTCGAATACGTTTCGCAGCTCATCCAAGCTGCTTCTTCAGAGCTTTAAGCTTATTTGCATGAGCTTAAAGCTCATGCAAATAAGTTTTGCATAATATAGGGCTTTAAACAACAAACAGTATTATAATGCAGTTTTTTTCCCCATACAAACCAACACTTTTCTGCAAATCAATGCCAGCAGATTCCTTTTCCCTTTACCTTATTTTTACCAATGGCGCTGATGACTTATTGACATCTGAGGTGCTGGCAAGACAAAACCTGTTCAGCTCTCTTTAAAACACCCATTTTGAATTGTACATGACATAAAAGCTGCAGAGAAAAAGGTGAAACTGTTAAAATGTGGTATTAAATTGCGAATAACAGTTCAGCGGGGCTAGGATCGTTACCGTGCGCCATGGTGAGAAAGACAGTGTAACCTTGAGGCCCCGTCATCGCACTTTTTAAGGTTCACTGAGAAATTATGCCGGGACAAAGACAGAGCAAATCTTTAACCGCACATTCATCCATTTTCTATTCTCACCTCGGCACAGTCAGGTTCAAGTGAAAAACCTCCTGGCTCTGAATCGTTTTGTACATTATATAGTAGTACACGTTTATTGAGCTCATTATCAAGGAAAAGTCTTCGTCTTAGCTGATGCCTGAAGTTATTTCAACAGCACTTTTTAACCGAGTTAAAGGTATAGCAGGTTCAATGGTCCGAACAGGGGAATGTGTGACAATGACTAACTATAACAGTGACTAACTATAACTAGGCTACACTTTGTTTTGCACAGTGTATCTAAAGATGGTAAAAATTTAGAATGTTTTGGTAAGAAGTTGGTACTTTTTGGTAGTCGCTTTCTTTTTTGTTACTTGCTCATTTGTATCTTTGTTTCTATTCAATATACAAATCTTAATAATCTTACTGAGATATGGAAAGTTAAATCCTCATTTCCCAGCTCTTTGTTAGAATTGTGTCATCTTTGTTGCATGTTGTTATAAGTTCTCTAGAATGTCATAATTTCAGATGGTTTACTCTATAGTAAGTTCACTTTTCTTTTGAGAGAAGATGTCAAACTTTGTGCCTGTTTTTGTTTAGACCCACTAATAAGTTTTAACCTTAAACAAGGTCAACATACTTGCAAAAAAAGCAAAAAAAAACCTATGCAAACCTCTAACATTAGGGGTGTGCAAAATTTTTGAAATATCAATATATCGTGATGTTAAATTTGGTGATACAGTATCGTTATCATGGGTTGCTGTATCAAAATATCGTCAAGGTATTGGTTCTGTTAGTTTATTTTTTTTCTTTTTGTTTTTGAGACAACACTACAATTTTGCTGCTTATTTAGTGGAAGGAAATGTTTTAATGATTAAAATAGATGTATTGCATATTCACTTTGGACAAGTAGTAGCTCTTAAAAAACAGCAATATATCACAGAGTATCATGTACAATATATTGATAAATGCATGTATCACCATATTGTGATAATATCATATTGTGAGCTATGTATCATGTACCTTGTGATTCTCAGCCCTATTCCGCACAACTCTAATCTTGTTTTCTCCAATTTATTTTTCAGATTCGATCCGACCAGGACAAAGATGTGGGGATTCGCTACAGCATCACAGGAGCAGGCGCTGACCAGCCTCCAAGTGGAATCTACAACATTGATCCTATTAGCGGGAACATGTTTGTCACACAGCCCTTAGACCGAGAAGAAAGAGCATCGTTCCATGTAAGAATACTCTTTTAAAAGGTCCTATATTATGCAAAATTCAATCTTGTGAGCTTTAAGCCATGTTCTAATGTAGTGTCCTCCTCAAAAGCATAGAGGTTACAGTAACCCTTTATTATTTGTTTGTCTACATCTCCAAAGCTCAAACTGCTCTGTTCCACCTTCTGATGTCATGAAGCTGTAGTATTCATGTTAACAGCTACCTTTTATCTTTCATTGAGTAGAGATGGGCACTTCCTGAAATCATTCAAATGATTCTAATGCATGTTTAAAAACACAGTAGAGCACTTCCTTTATTACCACATGACATCACAAGGTGGAACAGTGTGTTTTCAGTCTGAGAGAAGCACTCAGCCTAAATATGCAGGGTTTGTGTGTTAAACATGTGTGAATGAAACAAAACACAACTCCAGGTGTGTTTGTGATGAGGAAGCAATATTATAACATGATCAGAAAATAGTAATATGGGCTTTAATATTGACTATTGATTTTTAAAATACTTGCAGCTATAATTTCACCACATTTTCTGGCATGTAACAGTGTACAGTTTTGATTCTTTTTCTACCTTGTTTGTCTTGTTCCCTGTACCCTCTGTGTTGTCTACTCCGACATCATTACCACCTCATTATTCCACAATTATCTCTGCAGAAACCAGACTCGCCTTTTCGTGCCGCCATGTCTCTACCTTTCATACCAATATCGAATGTGCCAAAAAATACCAGTGAGAAGCACACCTTGAAGGACTTTACCATTCTGTTCACATCAGCCAGGTCCTGTCTGCCGCGAAATGAAGAATGCCGCTTGACAAAACCCACAGACACTTTGGACTGTCATTCGAATTTGAGTTTTACCTGCAAAGAGGAGTGTGAGATGGATGGATGACGGAGGGAGAGAAAGACAGAGGGAGAGATGGAGAAGTTTGGGAGCTAATGAGCTGGTGCAGTACTTGGTGTGAGAGTCTGTCTGCTCATGTCATTAAGGACAAGTATGAATATTTATGTAATGAAGTTAGAGCCTGACATGCAAAGTGAGGCCATTTTCAGTTGGACTTTTATTATAGTTTTTTAGTACAACTTTGACTTTATGTTGCCAAGTTGCAAATGAGTTTTAGATTATCAGTGTAATACAGTGGTGGAAGAGGTACTCAGTTTTGTTGTAAAAATCTACCAAAGTAAAAGTACTGAAATAACTATTTAAATACATACATAAATAAATGCATACAAAGCAAAAGTATTTTGCTCAGGTTTTGAGATGTAATAAAGCTTCAGTGTAATGTGTTTCAAATTTACTTCATTAAAGTGCAGACCTAAAAAGTACAGTACAGCAGTAAAGTGGTGTACTTTTACTTCCTTAGTGTTGATTCAATATCCTAAAATGTGCTGCAGTATTTGTAAATTAAAAATCCAACAAGAACAATTTATTTCATAGCAAATTTGTTGAATAATGGAACTCTTGTAT
The DNA here is from genome assembly GCA_029959045.1 of Taenioides sp. WSHXM2023. Classification (NCBI taxonomy): domain Eukaryota; kingdom Metazoa; phylum Chordata; class Actinopteri; order Gobiiformes; family Gobiidae; genus Taenioides; species Taenioides sp. WSHXM2023. The sequence goes on from CM057087.1 coordinate 34,422,473, forward strand.
TTGTCCCATTCTTCAGTGTCACAGTCATTACGTTCAGTTGTTTTACTGTCACATTGTTTAAGAGGAGTGTCCAGCCCAGGGCCTCCTCTTTGTGTGAGGTAAACCCCCTTGAGCTCGGTTCAGTGTTATCAGTAAACATTTTAGAGAAGATAACGTGACTTTAGGGGGTACAGGATAGCGTCACTGTACCTGCACACTTTTTTGGACAAATCAAACTGGATTCTCTTATTTGCAGTAGTCATTTTGTTCTCTCAAATATAAAACTAAATCTTTGGTAATGCCATTGTTAGCCTATGTAATCAATACCTCAAGATGGGCTCCATTGAAGATTATACTCTGAAAGTCTAAAAATCAGGGGCTGCAGATGGAAACATTGCTATTTACCTATAATCTGATGCGGAACATCTCTGTTTTAAATATCTTAATGTCTTTGTACATTGTCTCTTCAAGTAAAGACTAAACTAAACGAGTAGTAGTCCTTGGCGGGCTTAAGTGTCATTAACAAGTGCACTGGGCAATTCAGACAAGTTCAATTTCATTCTCTCAAACCTGATACTTCACTATGTGATTCTCAATGGAAGGCCTTTCAGTTCCACATTTTGCAACTCTCAGCAGAATATTTTCAACCTGTGTCCATTGACCAAAAATAAAAATGAAATGTTTCAGTAGATTAACTGCCATAACATTGTCTGTCCATGCTGTTGTCGTTCCTCTCAGTTGCTTGGCTTTAGCCAGCTCTGATCTGTTACTGCAGTTGGTTGTAGGGCAATATTGCCTAAAAATAAAATTGCAGATTTGATTGTAAAATTGTTATTTTTGTTGCAAACTGTAAATGGAAAATGCTTAAACATGGAATAAGAGCTAAAGCTTGAGCATGTGATGCTACGACGATATTATACAAGAAGTGATCATATTTAACCCACTGTCATCATCATCATCATCATCATCGTCATCATCATATCTAATCCAAGTTGTGCCTTTTCTGGAAACACACACTGCCTTGCTGTTTAGACTTGTGCTCAATTATCGTTTGCAAGGCTGAACTATGGAAGTCTAGAGGAACGTGTTAGGGGGGAGGTAGGGGAAACAAAATCAATATTCTTCCAGACAAATCAATATGAATTAAAAATGTAATCGATATTTTGCCCAGCCCTAGTTTGTTGTATTTTTGAAGTTGTACAGTTACAAATCTTTATGTTATCTGCTGTTCAATGCATCATCTCAACAGCACCAAATGCTCCTTTAATGGACCAAAGCTTTCCTACAAACTGCCCTTATTTACCCATTAACATACACAAGGAATATTAGCCTAGTTATCGTTGATATGACTTCAAAAATCAAGATGTATTGAATCATGTGGTAAAACCCACAATCACCTTTAGAGTCTTCCCTGATCATGCAAAAACAACAGACATGACTCTGGGCCACAGAAGACAGGACTAACATCTGGGCTGGGAGTAGACTAGTTGTCAGCCTCTCTATGCAATCGCCCGTCAACATGATAGATGGCAGTGTGGCACATAGGCCTCATTCAAAAGCATAGTCCTGTCTCAGAGGAGGGATCCAGTAAGCTGATGTCTTCATTGTCATACATTATCAACACAGTGGCAGTCCCACATGATTGCCAGAGTGATTGGTTTGTCTGCTCTGGTGCTCTGAATGCATTTTTCCATAAGCCGTCTTGTTCCTTTACAAATTTTATAGTCACTGTTGCATCATAGTATTTTAGTATTTTGAGTGTGTTTTAATTTCCGGAATATTTCAAATGTTGTCTAGTAAACCCCAACATTATAAATAATGTTGTTCATATTTATCTGACCTCCTCACCTCATATGTTCCCTCTAGAACTCTCAGCTCTGGTAAGGGAACCTTGCTGGTTGACGTTATTAGTTATTTATGTTTTGCATGGTAAAATAAAGCTAAAATAAATTGGACCAAGGGAAAATCTGTGACATGTGGGAAGTGGTTATTTTAGGGTGTGGATTAACAACATTATTTGATTTTCATTGTATTCCACAAGGCCCAATTTGGATTCAGCATAGTCGATATACATATGATACTATTGTTAGAATCATTTGCACATCCATTTTGTTTTAGTGTCCCCAATGGTTCATATGTTACATTTATGAGAGCCGTGATTGTCCATTTGTTAAGCCTAAGAGTACCCTTCTCTATATCCACATAAGGATATTGGTTCTGAGGATAGTGCACAAGACATACACTATTATGTATCTGTACGTGTACTTTGGGCTTCAGAATACTAAGGTTTGTATTCAGGCTACTGATTATGAATGAGCTTGTGCTATTCCACAGTATCTGATTTTTACTCTCTCCAAACTTTGACAAACACAACTAGTTTTTATTAATGTACAGTTAACACATACGTCCAAAATTCTTCCTCACTGATTATATGCATTCCTAGAATCCTAAATACACTATATTGCCAAAAGTATTCACTCACCTGCCTTGACTCGCATATGAATTTAAGTGCCATCCCATTCTTAATCCATAGGGTTTAATATGACGTTGGTCCACCCTTTGCAGCTATAACAGCTTCAACTCTTCTGGGAAGGCTGTCCACAAGGTTTAGGAGTGTGTTTATGGAAATTTGTGAGGTCACACACTGATGTTGGACGAGTCAGTATCCGCCCTAATTAATCCCAAAGGTGTTCTATCGGGTTGAGGTCAGGACTCTGTGCAGGCCAGTCAAGTTCATCTACACCAAACTCTCATCCATGTCTTTATGGACCTTGCTTTGTGCACTGGTGCACAGTCATGCTGGAAGAGGAAGGGGCCATCTCCAAACTGCTCCTACAAAGTTGGGAGCATGGAATTGTCCAAAATGTGTTTGTATGCTGAAACATTCAGAGTTCCTTTCACTGGAACTAAGGGGCCAAGCCCAGCTCCTGAAAAACAACCCCACACCATAATCCCCCCTCCACCAAACTTTACTTGGCACAATGCAGTCAGACAAGTACCATTCTCCTGGTAACCGCCAAACCCAGACTCGTCCATCAGGTTTTCAGATGGAGAAGCACGATTCGTCACTCCCGAGAACGCGTCTCCACTGCTCTAGAGTCCAGTGATGCCGTGCTTTACACCACTGCATCTGACGCTTTGCATTGCAGTTGGTGATGTATGGCTTGGATGCAGCTGCTTGGCCATGGAAAACCATTTCATGAAGCTCTTTACGCACTGTTCTTGAGCTAATCTGAAGGCCACATGAAGTTTGGAGGTCTGTAGCGATTGACTCTGCAGAAAGTTGGCAACCTCTGCGTACTATGCGCCTCAGCATCCGCTGACGCCGCCCCCTCAGTTTATGTGGCCTACCACTTCGTGGCTGAGTTGCTGTCGTTCCACTTTGTTATAATATCACTGACAGGTGACTGTGGAATATTTAGGAGTGAGGAAATTTCACGACTGGACTTGTTGCACAGGTGGCATCCTGTCAGAGTACCACGCTGGAATTCACTGAGCTCCTGAGAGCGAGCCATTCTTTCACAAACGTTTGTAGAAACAGTCTGCAGGCCTAGGTGCTTGATTTTATACACCTATGGCCATGGAAGTGATTGGAACACCCGATTTTGATTACTTGGATGGGTGAGTGAATACTTTTGGCAATATAGTGTATGTAATGAGTTTCAGAGGCAGTCAAAATGCTCTTCCTGATTCTTGGAGGATAAAACTCTTTATAATTAGATGCAGACAGCACACAGCAGTCTTATAAGAGCTGCTTGTACAATATATCTGTAGAGAAAACTTTTTTTTTTTTTTTCAACTAAACAGAAAAAATGGTTAGAGCTACTAAAAGACGTTAACCTCCCTTTTTTTAAGACACTGTGCACCTGCTGCCTATGATCTGTGATTTCAGAAAAGATTAAAGCTTTCTTGGACCCATAGGAAAAATATAGCACTGGCTGCTTTCGTTCAACTCGGGCAGGACAGTCCCATGGCTACAGCTACATCTCACAGGCCAAAGTTTTGCTTGTTAGTTTTGGGTTCAAGTTAAAGAGATCTGCGGCTGGTGTTTTTGACAAAGGAGCGCCAGGGGAAGTGTTTCTTTGTGAAGTGAGATGAGTAGGAGTATAGAAAGGGATAAATACAAAAAGATTTTCACAACATATTTTAAACACGATTGTTATAAAATTGCTGTAAATGAACACACTAAATTAATATGGCCGTTCCTAGCAAATTTGACACAGTTGAATGTCAAATTAAAAGTAAAAGGAAAGGAACAGACATTTGGCTTATGATAACTGTAATTTTCTTTTTCTTAATTGCTATTCATGAAGTTTTGACCTTAAATTGTGCCATTTCATTCTCCATTGTTCGTCAGGGCAGAACAATGGATGCCAAACTCATGCAGACATATTTCTGGTGTATTTAATGACACCTTTTACTGTCAAACTTCTCTGATATACAGTACTGTGCAAAAGTTTTAGGCGGGTGTGAAAAAATGCTGTAAACAAAAAATACTTTCAAAAATATAAATAATGATTATTTGTTTTTATCAATTTACAAAATGCAAAGTGAGCAAACATTTTTTCCCCCATATTGATCGATCTTGATTTTCGATTCGATCTTCTTCCATCTTATTAAAAACATAGACAGGCGGACTTCAGGCATATATAGGCTATATAGTATTATAACAAATGCCAGAAACATCATTGTTGTCACTATTGGCCCAACTATATCTATCAGAGCACAACGCAGAGCCAAGCACAAAGTTTATGCAGCAGCACAACCTGATCCACGGCTCACAACCAGCCCCAACACAATGTAACACTCCCCTCACACCCATCCCCAACAACACAATCTGATCCACCGCTCACACACAGTCCCAACAACGTCAGTAAAACTACAAGCTTCGAGCAGCAGAGTGTATGCTCTATCCACTGTTCCACTGGTTCTGTCTCCAAAACTGTGAATCAAAATAAGAGCCATAGAATATTAACCCAGCCAATGCACTCATTTCAGCTTAATGCTTCTTTTCTTGCTTGCCAGAAGGGTCCCGCTGAAGAAAAGACATATTACTCACTAAAATCTGTTCCTCCGACGCACTTTGGCTTGAAGTTGAACTCGCCATAACTGTATAGCACATAGCACTATTCTTAAGATGTGGACGCTGGTGGTTCTGGTCAGACACTGCCACCAGTGTCTGACCAGAACTGAAGAAGCAGTTTGGATGAGCTGCGAAACGTATTTGACCAAATAAACTTTTGTCCAGTTGACAAATTGAATTTCTCCTTTTGCCACATAGCAGTATTGTTATCCATTCATGAGCCTATAGAAGAAACATGGTGTCTGTGGGGGGCTGGGGCTGGGCGGGAGAGAGCAGCTGAATCACAGTAGGTCAGGTGTGTGATTAACGTTTATGAAGACCAATCACTTGATTTGAGTTCGCCCCCACCCTGCGCCCCCAAGACGTACTTCAAGTTTGCAATGTAAAGTAATGGGCAGAAGCAACGTAATGACTTCAGATTTTCTCAAAACTTCAGGTTCAATTTAGGCTCTTAGCGAACTCAAAGGTTCAAACACATGGACCATATAAAGTGATATGAGCATATTTAACATGATAAAAATATGTCTATGCAGATATACGTTCAATTTTAAACAAAATATGAAACATATAGCCTAATACAAAATAATGACTTTTATATATTTTTTTAAATAGATTTTTTATGTACGTCAAGTTAGGGAGTGCGGCGCACTTGCGCCCTCTATTGACCAGCCACCACTGGTTTCACCCAGAGGAGTGAAAGAGAGGAGAAAAGGTGAAGCGCTGCGGCTGAATCAGAGAGAGAGGAGAGTGGGGGAAGCGGTCAGACGGCTCCACGCACGCACAAGACAGACTCACGCACAGAGGCAGAGGGAGAGATTCTGAACCTTTAGTCAAGTTGTGAAGATTTAAGTCAAAACTTGTTAATATGTGAGGAGACAAAGGGATGCACTGTGGCTCAGGCTGCTTTTTCATAAACAAGAGCGTAAATCCTCGTCAGCACCACGCACTCTTACTGCCACATGATGATCTATTGATTAAAATGTGCATGCCTTATCATCGAGATCGACCTAAGTAGAGATTGTGATCTATCAGTCGTGCGATTTTTTGCACAGCCCTATTTTGAAGCAAGATAATTTGCTACAATGATGCTGAAACTACTTTACGCCTCTGACACAATAACAATATTGAAGGATATTTCTAGTCTCCATGTCCAGAGATCTGGTCGTTGTGGCCCCTGCTTTCGACTGCTGCCCAAATCTCCCTGCACCAGCCCCCTATAAATCCTCCTGCTGGGGGTGGTTCCACGGGAGGACAGCCCCACGTTGCTCCTTCGGGCTGTGCCAGGCCGGGCTCCGTGGGGGAAGGCCCGGCCACTAGACGCTTGCTGTCACGCACCCACCCCAGGCCCAGGGTGGGGCCCCGGTAATGCCAATCCGGGCAACATAATTGGCCATGCTGTGTTTCTCATCACGGGGGCTTCTGAACCGCTCTTAGTCTGACCCGTCCCCCAGGACCTGTTTGCCTTGGGTGACCCTACCAGGGGCATGAAGCCCCCGACAACATAGCTGCCTAGATCATTCGGGCACTCAAACCCCTTCACCATGTTAAGGTGGCGGTTCAGTGAGGGGAGCAGCATAATTTCCGGGGCATATAAACCAGAGAGAATAAAATATCAAAATTAAAATAGGCCGACTGTTTTTTGATTGGTGTTATTTGAAATAAACTTTAAATTAAATATTGGAAATAGAGGTCGAAATCTGTTTTTTTTTTGTTTTTTTTTTGACACTAAAACGGAATAATGAAATAAACTGTTTTCCTATTTTATTGTTTTTCATTCTTAATTGAAATTGGTATATGGACCGTCTTAATGTATTCCATTTCATTTACTGTAAAACACAACAGTTACATGGTTCAGAAAAGTCAAAAGAAACAAATCTAAACCACTATATTTCTGTTTTTAGCAAAAAGTACATATTGCCTAAGGTGTGTAGTATGTCCCCTGCGAGTATATGGTTATTTATGGTTATGTGTCCGCTAAAGGGAGCAATGGGCCAGATAAAAGTGCACTTCTGTGGTGGTCCGGTTATACTGCAGAATACTGATGGGGCCTCACACAGCTTGTCATCAGCACAGCCAGCGCTCCAGGCCTTTAGATCACATTTCCAATTTCTCCATCAAGTGCACAAACACACAAACACTGGAGTGTACAGGGGATGGAGAGGCTAGACATAACAGGCATAAACGGGTGAATACCAAAATCTACTTTACCAAATCAGAAAAACTTGGCTCACAAAGGGAAAGACATCTCCGCTATACCTACTTGAGGTAGGTGAATGAATCCAAATGTGCAAATCATATATAACTTGTGCTTTTTATACATGGAATGATCATTTTGTCACAGTTTACCCATTTGGCTATTGTACGCAGGATGTGTTCCTGTTTCAGTGCAGATTTAGATTTGGTTTGGTTTACTTTTGGGTTAAGTCCTCGTTTAGTCCCAATTTTGATATGGTAGATGTGGGAGTTTTCTCTCTATAAGCATCTGTAGATAATAAACCCAAGTCAACAATCACTTAATAGTAACAATACAGTTTTACAATAACAGAATGAAAACATAGGTTCATTAAGCACAAACCCAGTGACTCCATGTCAGGACAATATTCTATCAGACTGGTAATGACTCAGTGCCTCCCAGTGCTTTCTGCATCCATTAATAAACTGTACAGGAAAATGCTAGGCGAACATATGACTAGAGTGTAAACAAAGACTGAAAATGTGCTGTACCAACCACAATGCTCTCTCCACAGTCACAGGAGCAGTCTCACGTCTCATGCCACAAACCGCTCACAACTGAGGAAACAGATTGGCCCTTGTTTGTTTGTTGTGACTCTGCTCCGTGTGTGTGTTTGCCCCGTTTCAGCCAATGAAAAACGAGCATCACGAGGATCATTAAGTAGCTAAAAAAGCCCAGTTTTGATTGGTTGTAAATGTAGTTATTATGCAGCTACATGCGTCCAAAGGGTGTATGGAGAGAGTGTGTGAATGGTGTGTGTGTGTTTGGGTTGTGTTGTTATGCTTCGTCGACAGATGTACACTGAGAGCCCACATGATGAGTGAGGATTCACAGGGAACAGGTGCTGCCGATCTGTCTTTCATGTTGGCGTATCAGAGCGTCCTGCCACAGCGCTGCCGTGCACACAGGTTTACAGCTTGGCGCATTTATGTTGGGTATGGTACACTGCAATATTGTGATCGTAATTTCATAAGTCCATAAATAAAAAGACCAAGAATGAACCTTGTTCGGTAACAATAATTACTAATTTAATTAAATATATTACTAATTTAGTAATTAGTAAATTAGTAATAATTACTAATTTAGTAATTAGTAGTGGTGGAGTCTAACATAGACCCATTTTAGAGCTAGTTTAGACCAGTAAAGCAGTTATATAACTACTTTAGATCTGGTGATACTCCATAAGCCAAATATTTTCTTATAAGTAATATTTGCTTTCAAATGTTTGAGAATGAATATGATTTTTAGAATTATAACACCTAAAATGAATAACTCTAGTATCTCTCAGGTACATTACTGATACTTTGCAATAACATCATGCAGGGTGTGTCTTGCATGTATTTATATGGGGAAATGTTTGGCAGTTACCATGGTGACACAATGCACGTAAGCTAACACAGGTGATTTGAAACTCAAGAGGAAATATAAAAGTGATTTCAACATTTTTAAGAACCTGTGATCAATACAAGCATTTATAGTTCTGTTTATGTGTTTCTGATATTTAACAAAAAAAAGTGAATATGACTAACTGAAACTGTTGGCTAATGCTAGCTAGCTTGTGACAAATTTGATGTGTGAGATGTGATGTGTGATGTGTGTTTAACTGCACACATCATCTCCCCCAGTACCGTAGCTTCCCCTTAAGCACATTGCACAATGGGCACAAAGTGCTTGCGGGGGCACCATGTGAATCCTCACAACCAAAAACATGCTTGTTTACATATTATCTGGGTGTGATAGTGCAACTAAAAGTACAACAAACTTATAGACAGAACTGTATTAGAAACACTTGAACTTATTTTTATATCTTGCCATTTGAAAAGGCTGTCATTATGATATATGTGTGTGCGTGTGTGTGTGCGTGCGCGTGTGCGTGTGTGTACGTGTGTGTGTGTGTGTAGTTGCAATCCAACTGAAAAATATGTGCTTTTACAATTTTCCTCTTGCGCTCTTGCAGTGTTTGTCCTGTTATAGCTATATTTTTACTAACTATAGTGAGCCTGCCAGTTCAGAGGGCAGTAATGTTAGACTCATCTACCAAAACATGTTGTACAATAACACTACTTACATTCAGGAAACTGCTGTGAAATGCTGAAGTTTCTTGCTTCTGATCATAGGACCACTACTTCATAAAAGTAAATACAAATGAAGTGTCTTGCACAAGGACACATCTACAGTTTGGATATAAACCTTTTAATTTAATAAGCCTTTTAATTAATGGAACACCTCTTATCGCCATGAGCTACTCTATCTTCAGAGGAATTGCCCTAGCCTTTTCTGGCCATAAACTGAGTGTTACCATTGTAGATCGTTGTTACCGAGCAGCAGCATGCACACAGATTAAGACATCCCACTGTAGATGATGATTACTTGAGTCAGCTCTCCCCCCGAGCCCCATGTTCCTCTTTGTGTTTCCACCCCTCATTTGCTTGCACAAAGCTCACTCCATGTTTTTTTCTCCTCTCTGTATTCTCACACAGAGAAGTGTCAAGGACCCTCTCATCAGTCAGAGACATCCATCCAAATGGCTGCTTTGTCAAAACAAACCCTGTCAAACATTATTTCTCAGCAAGAAATGAAAGGAAAAGGGAGGGAGGTGGGGAGGGGTGGGGCAGCTTGTAACCCAGCACCTCAGATATTTTTTCGGGACCCCACTAACAATAAAATAGGTGTTGTTTTTGTGACATTGGATCAGTTCATTACTTCGTGCCCCATTCGCTGTGGTGGTGGTCAGTGCCAGGAATCACACTTGTGTCCCATTGGCAGAAATGGGGCATGATATTTGCCAAAACAAATAAAACAGCCAATTAACAGAAAGAGAAGTTGTGCCGTGTGGAGCATGTGAATGGGGCCTTGTGTCCATCAAACCAGTGGGCAGTGGTGGAGGTGGTGGAAACTGACATCTTTCATTTGAAATATAACCTGAGCTGCATGGTAATGTTTAAAGGCACCATACTACGCAAAATTGGCTTAAAAACATACCTGGAGTTGTGTTTTGTTTCATTCACACATTTTTGAGTAATCCTGCATTATTAATCTGTCTCCATCTCCAAAACTTAAAAAGCTTTGTTCCACCTTGTTATGTCATGAATTGGTAGTTTTCAAGTTAACAGCTATACCTTTTACCTATAGTTCAGTAGAGATTGGCAGTTCCAGGTCTGAAATCATTCAAACAATTTCAGTGAAGGTATATGGAGTTTACAGTGGATTACCACATAACATCACAAGGTGGAACAGAGTGACCACTTTTATTCAGTCTCCACTGAATAAAAAAAGAAACAGGATGTTGAGCTAATGAAAAATATATACTTTGGTGATGTATGTAACGCATGCAGAGCACACAACCTGTATAACCTGTATATGTTTGAGAGTTGTCACGAAGTTGAAGAATGCTTTCAAAAGAGGTTAGGTGCCTCTGTCAGCCAAACACAACCTCTGATCATTGACTCTTCATTCATAAGCCATTCAAAATGCTCTCTCTCTCCTCTGTCATTCTATTACTGTTTTCTACCTTTTTCATCCCATCACCAAGCCTCTTCCTCACTGCTAAGGATGAACAAATCTGTACATCTCTTCTTGAGGTCTGAGCATAGATCTTTATGAATTAAATTGCTCCTCACTCATTTGTCTCTTCACATCCCTCTTGATCATTAAAAAAGTGTCTGTACTTTGTGGTCCAGTGTTGTGACACTGGTCTATTTTCAGTGTTCTAATGAGGTTTGGTTTTGTTTTCACAGCTGCGAGCCCATGCAGTGGACATGAATGGAAACCAGGTGGAAAACCCCATAGACCTGTACATCTATGTCATTGACATGAATGACAACCGGCCCGAGTTTCAGAACCAAGTCTACAATGGATCTGTGGCCGAGGTCTCCAAACCAGGTACATCAACACAGCAGCTCTGTTGTCTTTGTAAATCAGCTACACTGTGACAGCTGTCAAGTGTATAAATTATAATCTATTTCTTTTGCAAAATGCTCTGGCAAGCCTTTGAGGGCATCCTTATTTTGCAATTTGTTAATAAGAATAAATTAGTGATTAGTGACGTGCTACACTGAAATGAAGCAAAGGATCAAGACCCCTTGTAATTTCTGCTGCTAGATGTTGTGGTGGGTGTTTCAAAACTTGGTTAAACCTTGTGGTTGCCATGGAAACCTTATAATGAGACGAATTTGTGATTTTAGATCTGACGAAGAGAAAGTTTTCAGTTTGCTAACCTCCAACAACACAATGTCAAATACTGCGCTGAAACTGGAAGGGGCTGTGGCTGGCAACAGCGCAGCTACTGTGCTATGAGTCACTTAGCGAGCTTTGCAAAACTTAATACAATCAGTAGTGTCAGAGGACTGTCAAAGGATAAAAGCGCTCTGCAGTTAAAAAAAAAAAAAAAAAAGTGGTTTTACATTATTGTGTTTTTCAAAAATTTTCTCCATGACCACTCACAGTGCTCACATTTACTTTTGTTTGTTAGTTAAATTACACAAACACTACTTTGAAAACATTCTGAAAACATTTCAGAAATTTCAAAAAGATTCGGAAATCGCATATTCATTTTTGGACCACTGCTTTGAACTTCCACCTAGTCATATATGTTATTGATTCCAAAACATTTTTCATCTTGACAAAATCAGGTTGAGGTTGAACAGTTCAAAGCATCATATGAGATCTCCGTGTTCCACCATCTTGTTCTGGCCACGTCGTTATCAGATCCCACCAAGCACAGAGACACACGCAACCGCAGAGACAAGGGCTGAATGTGCAATGTCTCAGCTCCTCTTCTAACAATCAAACCCTGAGGACTTGTGTTTGTCTTCACATATTGTTCTGACTGCAAACTTAAACCTCAAGGGGATTTGTAAACAATATAGAAAAAGGCTTGAATTTTGCACGCCGAGACGCTAGCCATGTTCCTCAGTGAAGCGTGAGTGTATGTACCAAAAGCTCTAATTAGCGAGGTTGAACAGATAGAGGAAAAAACTGTGATTTTTTTTTTTCCTTTTAACAATTTATTTTAGTTGGCTGCAATCAAAAAACACAAAACTGATCCCAATTAACAGGCAGCATATTAAGTCATGTTGAGTCTCATTGTCGTGCTCTTCATTATTACATCCAGGTAACATTTGCAACAAGTGCAATGCAGAAACTGAGCTCTTTTCGTTGTTCTGAGTCATTATATGAATTGATTTTAATTAGCTAAACATGGCAGTAAACTGTGCCAGTTGCTGCCATTGCTTGTTTAGTGTGAGGCAACAAGAATGACGGGCAATCCATCTTCAGGTCAGGGCGTAAGAGTTGGTATTTTTGTAGTCAAGCTTGAATATATCCAAATGATCTCTTTAACTTGTCAACACATCCAGCAAAGTGGCAGCAGTGGACTTGAAGTTGTTTTGTTGTCTGCAAGATTTGAAAATGGACATAATAATTTGGATGCAATTTTTGGTTTTCGGAACAACCAGACTGCTATAAAAGTTGCTTCCACCGAGTAAATTAAATAATGATGGTGTTTGGGCACGTTGGATGTGAGCACAGTCCCTTGCAGACTGTTACAGACACAAGCTGACAGAGAAACGGTGAGAATGAAGCTGGAGGTGAGAATCCAAGCGTCCTTAAAATAAACATGGGAAAAACATGGCCTGGGATACACTGTGGGAATTGACACAATAACAACTACTGAAATCTTAAGTATTCTGCATCAAGTTGGACTATGAGGTAGAAGGTCTTTATCAGTTTTCTGAACATATTTGACTTTGTTACCTTCTGTGATCTTTTCTAAAATTACAATACAGCAGTTATCCAACATAAATTTGGTGTGGCAAGGAAACAAAACAACAAAAAACTGTTTTTTTTTTATTACAAGGGAAGATTGAATCCATTAGTTTGAAATTCTATATGCCTAATTTTAGCTACTGTTGAACAGCAGTGATACTCAAAATGAAAAATCCTCAAAAATGCCTTTCTAAGAAGACATTTCATACCCATTTCACAGTTGCCCATTTAAGTTTGACTGTCTTAAAAATGTGAAAAACAAAACTAATTTATTTCAAAACTCTAAACTTCTTCCTCACTTTCCTAACGGATTCTAGCATCCCAATTACTCACCGAGATGGATCCATCACAACTTTCAGAGGCCAGTTTTGTTGTCATGGTAAAGCTAAAAACAACTAGTATGCTAACAGTGCACTTCCTGATTCTCCAAAGAAAAAAAAAAAAAAGCTTTATAATTAAATACAGACCGCACAACACAAAAATGTTGTTCTTACAATGTGTAGGGCAATACAAAAATGTATAAGGCAATAATTTTTGCTTAACCACATGGGGAAAAGTGTATAGAGCCACGTTATTCTGAGCAGTAACAGAATGTGACCCTGGTTCTCCTAATCTCCATCACCTCCATGACAGTTGGTGCTTGCCCCGCACTGATCAGACATGTCAGTATATCACAGGCTTCAGATCCACATATCAAAGAGACTGTGAAGTCGTACAGCACAGGACTGTGTAACGCTGTGACTAGCATCAAACACGCCTACAGGGAGAGTTCTTATCACACACATCAAACCTTTCGCCACCAGCTTATGGCACTGTCATTGTTGTCAGGTAGAAATACAGTCATTTAAGGATGTGCTGCATAGCCTAATGGAGACTTTTATGAAGTCATGGACTTCAGGGTCTAGTTACAAGATGTTAAAAGCACTAGGTAACTTATCAGCTGCTTGTCTCCCTGGAGATGGTATTGCTTTGTCAGAAATATTCCACAGTATGCTATTTAATGTTTCTCTCTTGTATTTTACTGCTAAAGAAATACCTTGAAACATATCTTACTGTGAGCAGGGTCACCTCTCTTACCTCTGTAACCTGGCTTCATGGAGCCATCTGCTTGTCTGCACCGGAGATTTTTAAGTTTACTGGCCTACTGTGGGAGATTCTAGGTAAAGCAATAACACAACAATTAGGTGGTGGACTCTACACCAAAAAGCTACATATTGCACCTTTAATAATGGGTTAGATCTGATCTGAATGATTACAAATATCAACCGAGATTTATAGAGAATTACTTTTATTCCACCTTCCTCATAATTGTGAAAACATTCTGCCATAACTCTATTTCTCAATCTTGATAAGGCTCAAGTTTCTCAACAGTTGTACGTTTTTATGCTGTTTTGCTAATGTGGATTATGAGAGCGAATGGAATTAAAGGTTAGAGATAAGATCATGAGAATTGTAGTTTAGAGAAATCAAGAACCACGCAGTATAATAACAATTTTAGATTTAAATACAGTAACAGGGCCATATTTAGTGCAAAACAAATATAATTCCTTACCCAAACTATTTTGTATTTTAAGGGATAGACGTTTAACAGATCTAACAGAAACAAATCATATCACACATGTATTTCCCACCATTAGAGATTATTCTAATATGTCTGATTGGTAAAAAAACAATATATTGCAATGGCACGAAATTACCAAACTTTGAATGTGTAATCTGCACAAACAATACTCAAGGCTTTGTTTGCTTTTTGAGATAAATGTAATGTCTTATAAATGTAGAAACACTGAGAAAAAGTTATTGTTCCTAAACATAATTACTCCAGCTCCTTTCCCCACAATGTAAACACATGCTTTGTTATTCTCCAATGCTTGTTTCACAGTGTTTTTCTTCAGCTATTGTCTGTAGTTCAATAGGATTTCTTATGCGGCATGCTACAAACAAGCCCTCTGGAATAAAACTTTAACTACACAATAAAGATAATAGACACAATAATTCACAAAGGGATGTACACAAAGAAAGAGACAGCAGAGCTAAATCGTAGGCTTCAGTTCAGGCTTATCTAAAGGACCTACTCAGATTGAAGGTAACTAAAGTGAGTCCAGAGATTGGTAATAATGACTCCATGAGTGACTGAATGTTTTCTTGTGGCAGAATCTTAGTCATATTCTTGTCATTTAACCATTAAAAGGCTCTCTCCTTCCATAGATGAACTAGTTTAAAATGTTAGTATGTAATTATGTAATGTCAGCATATGAATATAATAATGCATTAGCCCTTTATTATACATGTATTAATTAGTGTTAGTTTACCAATATCTTATTCTTGAGTTATTGATACAAAACCAATAATAAATAGGGCTATAGTCGACTAAAGAAATTATTGGTGGACTAAACACGTCCTGCAAAGCTCTCAAAACTACGCATCTCCTTGTATCTGACCCAAACTGCATCTGGACATTATTATTTATGCAAAAAGTATATATGTTGTATATTTAAAGTATTTTACAAAAGTACTAGAAAACACAGATTCAGAATCATGAGTTTAATCTTCCCTTTTACACATCTTCAGCTAACTCAGTCACTCCTCCTTTCTGTAGTTGTCCCATATAAATCCTTGTCATCAAAATATGATGATTAGTCGACTAATACCAAATATACTCAACTACTTTTCATATCAATTGTACATTTTCTACTAGTGTCATCATGTCTTATTTTGTAAATAAGTAGGTATTTTACAGCAGGATCAGAAAATATGTGGGAATATTTGTTTTAGTTTTGTTGTATTGTTATTGTTTTTTTTAATCAAATTTTCATTTTGAAATAACTGCATATTTGTATAATATACATTTAGCTTTGTTTTACTATTACTTATGGTGTAAGATGACATGCCCTTTGGATCACAGTGAGGGGGCTGCCACTCCGTGAAGCATTATTACTGGGTGGATGTGTCCTACAGAAATGGTCCAATAAAATGAAAACGCCATGTCCCTGACAAAGGCCGACCTGGTTTGAACCATCCAGACACCCAGACGTCACCTGTTTGTAAAACACCTTCATAGCTGAACAAATTCTGTAAAGGAAAAAAATACAGAGTGTATCTCAAGAGAGTTTTACATATTATAACTATGAAGGAATTTGCTTGAAAAAAGTAACAAAGATTCAGATTCAAATGACTTAATACATCCTAGAGCAATTTGAGCAGTAAAAAAAAGGCAACGTTCATCAAGCAGAAATTCTAACCAAGAGGAGCTTTGAGATTCATAAATTTATGTAAATTGAGTACCCTATTTTAGAATAGTTTATAGTGATATTTTAAATTCTGTGACAGCCTGAAGGCAACCTCAAAAATACAGCATTTAAATATGACTTGATGAACAAAAGTAGTTGTCAAAATATTATTCATGCACAAATCAATTGCTTGATTTTTGTTTTTTGGTATTTGGATGTGGATGTATAATCACACAGAGAAATCATAGAACAATGTGCTAATTCTGGCATTTCAGAGTTCAGACACTTTTCCCCAGTTTACAGTAAAGCAGTAACAATGCACTTTTGTTATGATCTGGTTGGACAATCTACACCAACAATGTCATACATGCGTCCAATAGGAGTAATTATGCTACGCCTCATCAAATTAGGTTGAAGGTCTTCAGGCTTTTCTTCAGGAGAAACACAGGAAAGAGGCTCATGGTGTCAAAATTAACTTCCAATACCCTTTCAAAACACATTGCGTCACTGTTTACTCAGGGAATGACTCATTATTGACTATGAAAAGTTTATAGTCGTGGGTGGTAACTATAATACACTTTACAATGCCAAACAGATAATTTAAAAGAACAACTTAAGAAAAGCATGGCAATAGCTGAAACTCCAAAAATCATCCAATCAGAATGAATATGTAAGCAATATAAAACAGTCTGGTGTTTAAATGTGAGAATATACAGAGGATATTACTGAAGGGGCTGGTGTAAATTGACACGTTGAATACACATTAAGGTGTTGATGTAGCTCCAGGTGTAAATTCCAAGTTACTTCCGTAAACTGATGTGGGTTAAACAGAAATGCTCAGCTTGTTCTGTTAAATGTATTTCAGTTGTTGCGTGGGCTTTCACATTTAAGCTTGTTTTACCGTAAATTTCATCATTTCATATCAGGTTTTTCCAGCACTTTCTTGTGTGTACTGGTGCATCTATGACCTAATTGGAAATCATTTGTTGACTGTAGCAGGGTAACATTTGGATAGCCGACAGCTCCCACCAGTCAGCTGCAGTCATCGGAGTCTCTTCCTCTCCGCCGTCCCAGACACATTTTCAGCTCCAGCGGTTTTGGTGGAAAAGCAATTAGGATTTGGAATTAGTGATGAAATTAAAGTCGTATTAAACAGGCTTTGAGATTAACCCTTTCTCTCCTGCCTATTATCTAATCATGGATCGAGAAGTACTCATAGCCATCTGCAATGTCACTGATTATTTCTTTGTAATTTGTGTTTTGTTGTTTCTTTTTATTGCCAGTGTTTGAGTGGCTTGAAATAGAATAGGAGACCACTATTACCTCATTCAAGCTGTAAGGGAGGATAGTGCCAGCAAGACCTCATTACGGCAATAGAGACACCCATGGCTGTGACAGTTCATGATGAAGCGCTAAATCCTGCTATACCTGAGGAATGGGCAGTTGTGTTCTTATGTGGAAAGCAATGCTCATAAGTCATACCTACTAAATGAAAATGGTCTGCCTCTTATTACGTGAGAGCTGACTTAGCAAAGGCTCTATGAAACAGTCAACTTAAGTGTAAAATTCTTCAAAATTCTGCAACTTCAAAGAATTTAACAAACTTTGGACATACCAACTAACAAGTCTGGACATCCCTTCTCATTCAATTTTTTTTTTTTTTTTTTTTTTTTTTTTTCTATTTTTACTACTTTCTACATTTTATATAAATACACAAGACAAGAAAATATATGAGGCAAGATACAACTATATTGCCAAAAGTTTTCACTTATCCATCGAAATCGGGTGTTCCAGTCACTTCCGTGTAGAAAGTCAAGCACCTGGGCCTGCAGACTGTTTCTACAAACATTTGTGAAAGAATGTGTCGCTCTCAGGAGCTCAGTGAATTCCAGCGTGGTACTGTGATAGGATGCCACCTGTGCAACACGTCCAGTTGTGAAATTTCCTCGCTCCTAAATATTCCACAGTCAACTGTCAGTGGGATTATAACAAAGTGGAACCGATTAGGAACGACAGCAACAAAGCCATGAAGTGGTAGGCCACGTAAACTGATGGGGTGGGGTTAAGGGATGCTGCAGATGAGTGTGCAGAGGTCGCCAACTTTCTGCAGAGTCAATCTCTACAGACCTCCAAACTTCATGTGGCCATCAGAGCTTCAAGGAATGGTTTTCCATGGCCGAGCAGCTGCATCCAAGCCATACATCACCAAGTGCAATGCAAAGCGTTGGATGCAGTGGTGTAAAGCACACTGCCACTGGACTATAGAGCAGTGGAGACGCGTTCTCTGGAGTGACGAAACGCACTTCTCCGTCTGGCAATCTGATGGGCAAGTCTGGGTTTGGTGGTTACCAGGAGAACAGTACTTGTCTGACTGCAGTGTGCCAAGTAAAGTTTGGTGGAGGGGGGATTATGGTGTGGGGTTGTTTGTCAGGAGCTGGGCTTGGCCCCTTAGTTCCAGTGAAAGAAACTCTGAATGTTTCAATATATTAAGAGATTATGGACAATTCCATGAACTTGACTGGCCTGCACAGAGTCCTGACCTCAACCCAGTAGAACACCTTTGGGATGAATTAGAGCGGAGACTGAGAGCCAGGCCTTCTCGTCCAACATCAGTGTGTGACCTCACAAATTTCCATAAACACACTCCTAAACCTTGAGAACAGCCTTCCCAGAAGAGTTGAAGCTGTTATAGCTGCAAAGGGTGGACCAACGTCATATTAAACCCTATGGATTAACAATGGGATGTCACTTAAGTTCATATTCGAGTCAAGGCAGGTGAGCAAATACTTTTGGCAATATAGTGTATACGGAATTATGTAAAAAATGTTAAATACTAAATATTTTGTATATTTTTAAATCTTCAAAGTAACCACACTTTGCTTTGCCGACATTGCTGCAAAACCTTGGCCTTCTCACAATGAGGTTCCTGAAGTCGCCTGAAATGGTTTTCTCTTCACAGCTGTGCTATGTCAGGTTCAAGAAATGCCAAAAGTGCATTATTTTATTTGAGTTTTTATTCTTTTGTTTGAGATTCTTTTTTGTTTGCTGCTTTTTATATGTGTCATTCATAGTTTTGATGCTTTCAGTGAGAATCTACAGTGCAAATAAGCATGACAATAAAGAAGAAAAATACAGTGTAAAAATCTTTTGACTGGTGGTATATATTATATTATACATTGTTATAACATGTATTTGTTTGAATGCATTGTTAAGACTGGACTAAGCAACAAGCTTTTGGGTCAGATACATTTCATCAAAAACAATTTGACACATTAGAATTAGGTTTTCCAGACTGGGCATTCTAACAATCCCAATCAATGCCTTACACAACCTATACATTTTTATTTGCCCCTGTCTTTTAGATATTAAATAACTGTTAACTATGACAGCTAGCTACCAGTACAAGATCTTCCCATGTCATCAAATGTGAACGTCTGTCCCCATTGCTCTCCGGGCTGCTCCTCATTTGCGAGAGCTGGGCTGCACTGTGCGGGGAGCTGACATATTCACATGGCCACAGCAGTGCTCTGTAAATGGCTGCCTGATGGAGAGTGACATTTTCGCACAGCCCTGGGAGACTGGGGGCCGATCTCTCCTCTTTCCAATACAAAGTGCTCCTAATTGCCCACATGCATTAGTGAGCCCCGCTGACAAACTCGCAGAATCAATACTGCTGCCGACACTGGAGCAAGAGTGCGTCGTTCTTGTTCTGCAATATATAAGACTACAAAGGTGATATGAGATAAAAACTAAGTATTATTTTTAAATCTTAGCTTCAGTTCGGTTAAATCTGCTCAGTTGTGACATACTTTTGTGCTTGTCACCATCAAAAGCTGAACTATAAGCTGTACATATGTACATATGTCTTACACGTAATTTTATTTGTTCAATGTTACATGTGTGTTGGGGGGTTATTAATAGCAAACCAGTATTGTAGTATAAATTAGTTTGACTTTGACATTTTAAACGTAATTTCAATGATGCATTGTGTCACTATTCTAGTCCGTCACCTGCTTTTCTCTATGGAGATGTTACTGCTTTGTCTGGAATGTTTCACAGTATGGCATTAAACCTTTCTATCATCAGCAAAAGGAGAAATTTAATTTGTCAACTGGACAAAAGTTTATTTGGTCGAATACATTTCACAGCTCATCCAAGCTGCTTCTTCAGTTCTGGTCAGATGCTGGTGGACACTGCTTTATATCTGCCTGAAGGGAGGAGCTTAATTACAATGAAAATTACTCTGAGACACACATATTTATTTACAGTTTCTGTTAGTCAGGTGAGTCTATTCAGTATGGAGTGGGAGTGGGGGAGTAGTTAGCATATCCATTCAGGGCCATGATGGGTGTTTTCACACCTCTGGACCTGACCTGGCTAGTCCCATTGTTTTCTCTGTTTGTTTTGATTTAGGTTTGAGGACAGAGTTATAGATGGGAGACAAATGATATCTGAGACCCCCATTTCTGTTCAAGGAAGGATTCTCTTTCTTGACAAAAATAGCTTCTTTAACTCCTCTCTCAAACCAGTTCTTTTCTCTGGCCAAGATCTGGACCTCGCTGTCCTCAAAGGAGTGGCCTGTGGCTTTTAGGTGGAGATGTACGGCAGATTGCGGCCCACCCTGGTTTTCCCGTCTGTGTTGATACATCCTTTTGTGAAGTGGCTGTTTTGTTTCTCCAATGTAGCGCTCACTGCAGTCTTCACTACACTGAATGGAGTAGACCACATTGCTTTGTTTGTGGCTCGGTGTTTTGTCCTTAGGATGGACCAGTTTTTGTCTTAAAGTATTTGTGGGTTTGAAATAGACTGGGATTTCATGTTGGAAAGTACTTCCTTCTCTGCCTGAGTGAGCACCCGGTTGGAAAGATTTTTCACCCAGCGTTCTTTGTGCAACGCTTGGTTAGGTTTATCCTCCTTCCTTTTGTTACTCCGATCCTTGGGGTTAGTTTCATGGTGATTTTGGAGTTGTGTGAACTTCCTTATGTGCCGTTCTTTGGTTTTGTTGTGTTGTCTCAACTGACCCGTGGTTATGAAGTCGTTAATCCTTTGAAACATTTCTTTTGGGACTAGCACCGTTAACCTGTTTAATAAATTGTCTATTTCAAATTTTAAGTTTTCAATGTCATAATTTTAAGTTTTCAATGTCAAATGGAGACCAAATTGGGCCAAGTTACAGGTCAGCTCTGTGGAGTGGTAACCCTGCCCAAAATCAAAATGCCTGTTTTCCTTGGTATGTTTGAGCAATAAATCCACCTATAATTGAATAAATGTACAGTAGATCTGTTTTATGTTGTACTCCGGAACATTCCAAGCACAGCAATGACATTTCCATAGAAACAAAAAGGAGATGGACACACAATCAAAAAGTTACAGAGTGTACTTTTAAGGCTACTGCTTTTGCAAATATTCAAATTATTAACATTTTGGATGCATACTAAATCAATGTAAACTAAATACAATGGATAGTTTGAATGTTTTATTATTATTGCTTGTTGTATTTTAAATAAGAAAAGTAATTATTTTTTATTGTAGTGACCCATAGCCACGCTACATGTATTCCACTAAAACCTCTTGATTCAAAGCCCAGATGTGTATGTGAGTGTATGGCTCTTCTGCTCTCTCTGAACCTTTGAGCTGTCTGCCTTAAAGGCCACTGTTTATCTGTGATTTTAAGACAAATAGGAGAGCGCACAGGAGCATTAAGGGCATCCACTGTGCACTGAAGGCTGAAATAATGGCTGCTGGAAATGGCACAGGACAGCTCATTACCAAATGGACTGTGCGACCGGAAAAACTCTGAAATTCATTCCTCCGTACAGCAGAAAAGATATCTGAAAAGTCAAGAATTTAGAACTTTGAAAGTAAAGTTTTAGACATTAAAGCAAAGACATGTCAGTGTAGTTTGTGATTTAAAGAAAAAGGTCATTAGCAGAACCTTTGTTCAAATTGTTTGAATTGTTTGAGTGGAAGACCATGAAAGTATTTTATACAGTGTTCACAGGGATTTCACTTTAGGTCTGAACTTTTGGACTTTCTGGTTTGGTTTGAACCCACGTCTCAAATGTGACGTTATGAGGACTGTGGTTTAAACCAAACAGCTGCTCTGTGGTCTATAATGTGGCGGCCTCAAGCCTGTGTGATAACATTATATTGATTTTGTTCTCATAAATGGTCAAATTATTAACCGTTGTGATCATAAAGATAAGATAGGATAACCCTTTATTTGTCCCACAATGGGGAAATTGCATGCGTATTGTCATGACAAAAGAAAACCAACAACCCCAGAAAAAGTAAAGTGTGGAAAAAATAAAAATAGAGAACATAAAACAGATATTTGCATATTACAAGAAGTCTCCATGGCAGTCATGACCTCAAGACCTTTCATAACTAACTACATGTTTTTAAGTCATTTACCAAGACACTTACTTTTCATAATTATCAAATTTTACTGAAAAAAAAAAGTCCAGTTGTGTCAACATTGCTATGTGTATTTCATATTGAACTAAACTAGTAGCCTGCTAATTACCCCTCTGTGCTCCGCCCTCAGGCTCCTCTGTGATGCAGGTGACGGCTACAGATGCTGACGACTCCACCACAGCCAACGGCATGGTCCGCTACCGCATCCTGTCCCAGAGTCCCCACAGCCCCATCCCAAATATGTTCACCATCAACAGTGAGACGGGAGACATTGTAACGGTCGCAGCCGGCCTGGACAGAGAGGTCAGTGTCCTAGCAGCTGGCCACACACAACAAGGAATTGAGATTTATTTATAAAATAAAACTTAATACTTGATTAAATTTTCTTAACCATTAGAATGAGAAGTAGCAGCAGAAATGCTTTTGGTTTTAAAGATTACAGTTATTTACCAAAATAAAATTTACAACGTGGAACCATGTTAGAACCTGTCCCGTGCTTATGTACTGATTATAACTTCAAACATGTTTTATACATGTTTGAAGTTATGCCCAAGCCGAAGAAAACTGTAAACACTCAAATTTCAAATAGTATCTGTTTAAAATAGATTGGTTACATTTTCTTCAGCTTTTCCAACTGAATGTGTCTGTAATCTGGATATTGACAAGCAAAAAATTGAGAGAAAATCATTCAAACACACCAGACCCAGACAATTTAACATCCCTCAACTGTGATTTCTGATTACTGACATGACTCATTTCAGTTCATTTAATATGCTTAGTCCTTCTGCTTAGTGTCATAATATTGATCTTGGCATTCTTTCATATTCACCCTAATACCAGAAAATAAAATGTAATTAATGAACTAGATATTTTTGTTGTGAGTTATAAAAAGATGTCTTTTTTTTTTTTTTTTTTGCTCCCATAGTCAATTTGTTCCAACAGTTTTCTCAAGAGCCAGCAAATTAATTAGTCCACAAATAAGCCTTTCCACTAATCAAGTAAAGCTTGACAATCCATGCTCAATAACAAGTGTTTATTGTTTTAATGACAACAGACATGGTACATCATTTTAATTTGAAATTGTGAATATGTGATGTAGGGCATATCAAATAGTCTTATTGAGTTACAGTCTGGTTATATTCAGAGCAGGTAAATTCTATCTGGAGTTGTATTGCAGCATATAATAATAATATATAAACCGCTTTACCATCTGCACATTTTAATGTTATTTGAAATTTTATCCCTCACTTATTTTTTTCCACATTCCACATTAATAACTACACCTTAGTCTAAATATACCATGAACAAAGACTTACTTCATAATGAAAAAACATTTCTTAAGAATAATTCAAGATTAGTAACTACTTAATTAAATTGTTAGGATTAGGAGTTAGAGTTAGGATATTTACTTTATTATCTTAAATCATTCTTCATAAACTGTTTTTTCACCATGAATGATGTTTTCTTGCTTTACTAAGGCTATTAAAATTGTAGTTACTATGAAGTTACCATTTTGTTGTGTAGTTTTTGGTTTCATATCATTTTATTATATTATTGGTCTATTTTTAATTTGTTTGTAATAGTTATAACTACTTTTTTTATTTATATTGGACTGTTATTTTGAAATAACTACACTCTTTCCTATAAGTACTAAATATGTTTACTCTTCCCACCTCTATTTACTGCGCTGTTTGTATGAGTGTGCATGTGGGCTGGCTGTCATCCCACACAGTGCATATGTGTGAGTATTTTCCAGATTGTATATTCAGCTAATAAGCGGGGTCGTGCAGGGTCAGCATTTGTTGATTCCCAGCTCCTTCAGGTGACTGTGGGCAGTAATGTTTTATGGCATGCTGCAAGTTGGCCAACCTACATTCAGGATAAACACACAAGTATTCCATCTGGCTGCAGGGTAAGGAGAAATAGGGAAAAAAAAAAGTCAGATTTCTTGTACAAAGTGTTGTTAATTGGTTGCTTTTTTCTTGAGTTATGTTTCACATCCTGCCCCAAATAATTAACACATACACTGTTGAATTTGTGGAATTCTCAAACCAATTAGCACCTGATTTCTTTTTATTTCCAAGTGCAAAGGGTTAAAATTACCACATCCAAGGTGTGTTTAAAGTGTTCATAGAAACTAGGACTAAACTCAGATTTAACCAGATTTAACTGACAGTGCTACCTGTAAAGACAATCTGAATGTATTAAATATTTGATCTTTTTACATAGGACACACTTTATTTAGGTCATTGTAGTGTAATTCGAGGTTAGTTCTAGACTGGCTAGATTGGCCGACTATCTAACTCTTTTCCTAACTTTAACCAAATCCTAATTTTAAAGATACACCATGTAACTTTTTGTTTGGGGGTTCGTCATCTGCTTGTGTATATTGATATGTCATTGCTCTGCCTGGAATGTCCCACAGTATGACATTAAACAGTTCTACCTTACATTTATTAAATTACAGTTGGTGTTATAGCTCAAAAATACTTACAAAAGTAGGCATTCTTACTGTGAGCAGTGTTGCCTCCACAGATCTGACCTGTAACTTGGTCTGAAGGTAGAAAAGTTTAATACCATACTGTGGAACATTCCAGACAAAGCAATCACATCTCCATGGAGAAAATAATTTGACGGGCTCTCCACTGGAAAAGTTATACAATTTCAATTTCCTTTAATATATTTCTGTTGGTATCACAGTGAACATGTCACTGCGCATGTGTCGGCATTTTTTTTGCTAGTTCTACTCCCAAACAAATAGTTTTAACTGATAATTAAGACATCTTTTAGAAGGAGATAATAAACATCAAAGCAGCTTTTGACTTTGGTTATTACCTGGACCTGTGTTTTAAACTCTAGAAGCACAGATGTTAAAATTAAGCCAACCAACGAAAGCGCACCAGTAGGCCACAGGCTGCATGGCTACAGGAGAGCCATGCACCCACTCACCTCTACCTCCAGCTGTGACAGCTGCATCGCCCTCAGTTGAATTGGAACAACCCATATCCATGTTTGAAAGCCGAATGGAGAGCAACCTTCATATCATCCTGGGGAAGACTCAGGCCACCGCCAACAGCACCCAGCTGGCTGACACGGTCCACTGCTCTGGAGACGCCTCTACTTCAGTCCGGTCAGATCCCTGGATTGTTGTGGCCCGTAATGGCTGCGGACGAGGTAAGTGAGTAAATCGGTCGTCCTGCTCCTCTTCCACCATAGACGCAGCTCTGTCAAATAAATTCAATGTTCTGGACCATGAGGATTTTCCCCCGCTGCCCTAAACTTACAAGGGCCGATTGCATTTCACCCCGGCTCCACAATCAGATCGCCCCGGAGTGCGGGGCATGGCCATTAACGCATTGCCACCAGCCTTGGGTAACTTGCACAAGAGTGAGTTTCCGCTGCTGTCCAGGACTTCCCCAGCTGCGGCCCCAGTATAGCCCGGAGGTTCCGCCTTGCATATGCTGGGTCCGTCCGCTCGGCATGTCAGGGTAGGACCCGCTGCCCCCTCTCCACATGCGCGTATCCCAACCTCTTCGCGTGAGCAGAGAGGGGCCTCTGTTCCCTCCTCACACATGTCGACCTCGAGCGCTCAATGTAAGTGAGGAGATGGTCTCACTCCTGACCATGCCGCCTCGCGGAGCCTGGCTCACGTCTCTGTGGTGCCCTCGGCTCTGGCATCCAGGCCAGACCCGTCCGTTTCCGTGCTTCCATGGTCCAGCACATGAAAGTAAACAAAGGCCACACCTCCTGTCACCCAGGTGCTCTCGTGATGGATATCATAGACTCCACCCCTACCACCTTGCCTGATCATCCCACAGTGTCAACGGTAGTCATTCATGTTGGAACAAACGATCTTAAATTGCAGCAGTCAGAAACACTCAAAGACAACTTCAAACTCCTCATCACTGCAATCCACAGTTTAGACAAACAGAGTGCCATCCCTGGACCTTTTGCACCACCTCGTTTTGGAGATGAGAAGTTCAGCTATTTAAGAGCATTACACATATGGCTCAAAAGAGAGACAACAAAATCCCCTACATGGACAATTTTATCACATTTTTTAAGAGACCTGAACTTTTTTAAAAGGACCGGCTACACCCCAACATCCTCGGAACCCGTCTCCTCTCATATAATATCACAGTCACTCTAAAAGAAGCATGACAAAATAATCAAGATAATTCCCGTGATCAGCAGAGAGTGGCATAAGCATAAAACTTTTCATAAATTTACTGCTAACATCAATAATGTCAGATCTCTTCCAAAAGCACATTCATCACAAATTCCTATAGTTACTCAGTCCCCGCTAACTTTAAACATGGTCCTTTTAAATGTCCGCTCTCTGCTGAACAAGTCTTTGAACTGAGGAAGCAGCTGGGATGAGCTGCGAAACGTATTCGACCAAATAAACTCTGTCCAGTTGACAAATTAAATTTCTCCTTTTGCTATCAAGTCTTTTATTGTTAACAACCTGATTTTAGACCACAAACTTGACTGCTTCTTTTTAACTGAAACATGGCTGGGTGCAGACACACCATTTGTTCTCACAGAGGCCTCACCACCAACTTTTAACTTTGCTTTTTCAACTAAAATGGTAAAAGGGGAGGTGGCACTGCTTCTATATGTACAAACAATCTGGCCACCAAACCTATTTGAACAATTTTACAAGTTTTGAACAAGTTTTTAGATAAAAAAATCCTTCAATAGTTTTACCTGCCCCTTGTGATTTTATTACTGATCATTTTAACAGTAGACTACGGTCAGCTCTAGATCTGGTTGCTCCACTCAAAACCAAAAACATCAAAACCAAATTAAAGCCTCCATGGAGAAATGAGGAGCTGAGAAAGAGAGTGCAGGAGGGCAGAACACAGATGGAGAAAAAACAAAACAACAATAAACCACCAATTATTCAATTAACAATTCAATAAGAAATGCAAGAAACCATTACTTGTCCACAATAATTACCAACCACAAAAATAATCCAAAAGTTCTCTTCTCAACCATTGACAACATTTTGAACCCTGATTTTAGCACATTTTACTTGACACCCACTGACTCTCTCTGAACAGTTTGCAGACCACTTCATGGGAAAGATAAACACTATCAGCTGTGATATTTTATCTTGTCAAAGCTCTGTTTTTAACACATCTGAGTGTTTGTCTGGACCAGAGGAAACACTGGACAGTTTTGTCCTGGTTAATGCTGAGATGCTTGACAAAGTTTTCTTCTCAGTGAGGCCCACCACATGTCTTTTAGATCCAATTCCCACCTAATTTTTTAAGTAATTTTATGGATCTTTTAGGGATGAACTTTTAATCATGATGAATTGTTCTCTTCAGACAGGGGTCTTTCCCACTGCCTTCAAAGCAGCAGTGGTGAGGCCCCTGCTGAAGAAGAGCAATTTAGATTTTAATGATTTTAACAACTACCAACCAGTGTCTAACTTACCATTTTTAAGCAAAATTTTAGGAAAAACTTGTTTTTATCCAACTAAATTATTTTTTAGATGATCACAACATTTTGGAAACATTTCAATCTGGTTTACGGTGAACCACAGCACTGAGACTGCCTTGGCAAAGATTTTAAATAATTTTAGAATAAATTGTGATTCATAAAAGTTGACTGTGTTGGTTCTACTGGATCTGAGTGCTGCCTTTGACAGTAGACCTCACTATTCTTTTAACTCGCCTAAAACACCTCGGCCTCGCTGGTGCTGTTCACAAATGGTTCACATCCTATCTCACAGACAGAACATTTATGGTGAGTGTAGACACATGCTCCTCCAAAGTCCATAAAATCACATGTGATGTACCCCAAGGTTCCATTTTAGGCCCTGTGCTTTTTAACTTGCACATGCTCCCTCTTGGTGGTGTCATCAGGAAACATGAAATCAGCTTCCACAGCTATGCAGACTCTGAGCTGATTTTTATAAAAATCAGAAGGGATGGTGCTTGGGCCTCATCTCTCCCCTGGGCCCTGTGTCCTGGTGCAGGGATGGTGCTTGGGCCTCATCTCTCCCCTGGGCCCTGTGTCCTGGTGCAGGGATGGTGCTTGGGCCTCTTCTCTCCCCTGGGCCCTGTGTCCTGGTGGAGGGATGGTGCTTGGGCCTCTTCTGGCTTGCCTGTATTCATCCTCACATTTTACTATGTGCAGTTTTATGTATTTTAGCATGATAGTATGTGTGTGAGTGTGTGTGCATGTGTGTGCGTGTGTGTGTGTTACTGTTTGGGTGGTTTGGTTGTGTGGGGTCAGGCAGCTGTGGGGGCTGGTTGGGTGGGTGTAAGGAAATGTGAGGTTGTTTTTAATCACTACAAAGCACTTTGTGTTACATTTTTTGTATGAAAAGTGCTTTATAAATAAAGTTTGATTGATTGAATATATTTAATGGATATGACTACTGCTGTGAGCCATGCTGTTGGATGTGAAGCAAATTGCAGGAGCACATTCACACTTGACTAAAATACAGTATCCACATATCACTCCAAACACACATACCACTGCATAGTACCCCACAATGCTTTTGTATTCACAGAGCTCTGGAGAGGAGCCCATGTATTGTGAGTGCGCCGGGTTCAGGCCTGGCCCCATAGCGGGGCACTGAAGAGCGCAGGGGACAGCTCATTAATCTGGAGGACTGAGCCAGCCCGGTCCCACCTGCCTCTGATCGTCCCACTAAAACTGGGACACACCTGGGAGCTCACCCACCTGCAGCTGTGCAGAGAACCACACGCACACACTCACACACATGCACACACACACATTCACTCACACATGCACACACAAATCTGCATGTGCCACAACACGGTCTGAGAGAGGGCTGTCTGTTTGCAGCTGTTTACACACACTGTTTATAATGTGATGATAGTGCTACACACGGTTTGCATAAATAACAGTGCCGTGTTCGGTTTTAGGGACTTAAGAGTCAAAGCTGCCCTAAAGAATAGATTTTCACTTTAGGCATCCAATCCAAAAATGCACTAATCTAGTAAAGTAAGCCTTTTCTGAGCTTCTAACCATGTCAGAAATGTTTCCACATCAAAAACATACCCGAGGTTGTGTTTTTCCCCATTTTCACATGAGTAATTCTGCAGTCAATATGTCTTAATTCATGAAGCTCTTTTGTCTTTATATTGTCCATACATCTTCACTAGACTT
Organism: Taenioides sp. WSHXM2023; assembly: GCA_029959045.1. Classification (NCBI taxonomy): domain Eukaryota; kingdom Metazoa; phylum Chordata; class Actinopteri; order Gobiiformes; family Gobiidae; genus Taenioides; species Taenioides sp. WSHXM2023. The sequence continues at coordinate 34,452,333 of CM057087.1, forward strand.
ATGATCATTTCAGAGCTCAAATTACCTCCATTAATCAACTCTCCTTCTGTTTCATGACATTAACAGATGTTGGTGTAAAGTAGAGTGACCTGCAGATATTCTCAATACATACATATATTATTTTAAGTAATACTACCAAAACTGTGATGTCCAAAGTGGGCTCTTGTGCATTTTTGTTAACTGATTGATTGAATTGTTTTTTCATTTTTTTCTATGTAATAATTATAATGTATATTAATACGGGTTAACACATCTTGATGCTGGATTTACAAAACACAATTCCTAAACCAAGACAGCAATCACGCCTTTTAATATTTCTCCTGCTCATTCTCTTCTCGCTTTTCTCTCCCCTTTTAGCTCATCTCACTCCAATTACAATATTCATGCACTAATTAAGAGGTGAGGTGGACCTGTGGTGTGGAGGAGACCAGAGGTTAGAGCCTGCTGCCTTTGCGTGTGACACATTGGAATAACAATTAGACTTTTTACCCACAGTCTGTCGAGCCTGTCCCAGCTTCAACTCATATGCCCCCAGCCCAAGAGGGACGTCTGCCTGCACACAAAACATCAGGCGTTTTTAGGGCATCTGTCTGGCTTCTGCATCAGGAGGTATTGAGGGCCGTAAAGTATAGGCAAGATGCTTTTTAAAATGATAAGTTGTAAATTGTGCAATGGCTAGTGGGCTAACAGAAAGACAACCAGAGATGTCATAAATGTCTTATATTATGAAAAAATTACTCTTGTGAGCTTTAAGCCATGTTATAATGCTGTTACCTCATCAAAAACATACCTAGAGTTGTGTTTTGGTTCATTCACACGTTTTACTAATCCTTTTTTTTTTAAGTCTGTTTACATCTCCAAAGCTCAGAATGCTCTATTCCACCTTGTGATGTGATGGTAGTACTGAAGTTAACAGCAACCTTTTACCTTTAGTTCAATAGAGATTGGCAATTCCAGGGCTGAAATTATCAAAATGAAATTAAAGTGTATTGAGTTTAAATACAAAGTGGAGCACCTCCTGTATTACCACATGAAATTACAAAATGGAAAAGAGCCTAAATATGCAGGGCTTGTGTGTTAAACATGTTTGAATGGAACAAAACACAGCTTCAGGTATGTTTGTGATGAGGAAACAACATAATAACAGATCAGATTATATGTAATATGGGCCCTTTAATGTAGTACAAGGACATATGGTTGGATTGTGATTAGATAGGATTGGATATCACTGAAAATCACAGGGCTGGGCAGTTCTCTACATTTAAAAATTTGCTTGAGTAACTTGTATTTAATAGTTTTCAAACAAACATCTACACCTGTAGTTGAGTAATGTATTTTACAGTGCAACAGTACTCTTACTTGAGTAGGTCTTTAAGTGACAGAAACTTTATGTTGTCAATAATACAACATTTATGTTTCTTATGTTTCATATGATTTAGTTATTCCATTTTCAACTTTGTCTCTTTTGAAAATATCAGATTTTGCATTATTTAATGTTTTGTCCTTCCAAGTTGTAAATGAGATTGTAGGACATTTACCCTTACAGTATTTTTATTAGAGTAATTTCTTGGACTGGACTTGGATTAGATTTTGGTGTGTGGTATTTTTTTATTTCTTTACTCTACTCACCTCTTGAAAATGTGTACCAGCATCAACACAGTAAGGCTTCAGCTGTATTTGACACTGTCCCACTGAAATGGATCAAACCAACATACATCAGTAGCAATTGGAGTGGCTGGACCGTCACAGTTGTCCGTGGACTAGGCTCTGGGTGTCCTCCTTGGTCCCTTCTCCCTGAGTGTCTGACAGGCAGCGCTCTTGCCTTTCATTACCCCAGGCTGTGTCCATCTCCCATGAGGCACTGCTTTGGAATGCTCCAGTGGGCACTAGCCAAGACTCTGGCCAACTTCGCATTGTACTGGGTGAGCCATCGATTAGGACGTGCTGCCTAGGTTGTATCAAGGACATGGGATAAAGAGAGACTGCAGAATCCTGAATAGGGCCAAAGTTGTATTAGCTCGAAGTATGGGGGGTTTGGAGAGCCTGAATGAGGTGTATTGATGAAATTGTGGATTGAACTAAACTGCTTTTAGACACCTAGGCAAAAGACACATTTATCCACTCAGTGTTTATCTAAGATGGAGTACATGTTTGGTTCTTTTATTGTTTCTTGAAAATACAGATTTCAGAGATGTTTCTACATTTTGAAGGATGGTGCTGAAGGAGTTGACTCAGCTAACCCTTGAGTGATTCTGATTGTCTCCTATATCCACACTTGTAATCAACACTGGTCAGAGTCATAGACTGTATAAAGAAGTGGACTAAGGGAGTGTGATGTCACCCATAGCCTTTGGCTGCAGTCAAATGAAGCTCATGATGCTAGCGGATATAGGACCAAATTTGGAGCCGAGTTCCATATTAGGAATAGGAAATTATTTATGAACAAAATAGCAAAGTAAAAACACCAAGATCATGTAAAGTGGTTTAATACGAATATTTTAAGATCAAAATGATGAGGCTCACAGCAGCAGTTACAGAGAAAGGCGACAATTTTTCAGTGTTAAGTCAATTGGAATTGGAGTCGATGGAGCCAGAAGTGCCCCCATGGTCGCTTCCTATTTGAACACGGCTGCTAGTGGGTTAGCTCTGTTCATTTATATATACAGTCTATGGTCAGATTGCAAAGGCACAGCTGAAATAATAGGTAGATAGATAATAATAGAAGTAGAAGTAGAAGGAGGGGTTCTAACCCGGGGGGTAGGATTGCCACTGCACTCACTGAAGAACATTGGATTATATCACACTAAAGCACTTTTGCTTCAAGTGTACAAAGCACGGACTGGTAATTGCCATTATAATTGATAAACAGGAACATTGGAAATAGCTCCTAGCCAACTTATTAACAGAGCCGTGTATTCAGAAATACTGTACAATTATGTTATGTGAGTGGCACCTGTGTTTGCATGTTGTACTCCTGTTTACAATAGAGACCATTTACTTCAAATGAACAGAAACCTGTATGGAGTTGTCTGCCGGTACAACATGTACACAAGTTCACAGATTTACTAAATGAAAAAAATCTTACTGTCAGTGTTCATTTTGACAATACATTTTAATTTAATATTTTATTCTATTTTAAAAGCAGATCATTCTTATTTGTCATTGTCATCTTGTCTATACAGACCACAGACACATCTCACACACATCACCTGTGATGGAGGCAGCTTGTGTGTGACTCTTTATTCAGCAGGACATGGCAGAGCTGCTGGCATAAACGCAGAGGAGGATTTAATGACTATGTTTAGCTTACCTGTTTTTAAGGAAGAACTGCAAAAAAAAATCGCTGCTGCTATGGGTTCTGTTTGCTGCATTGACGTTTGACTATAGGATAGAAGGATAGAAAAAGATGATGGAAAAAGATTGATTGTTTACAAATTGAAAGTTATGTAAGGACACGCATAATTTACATAGTGCGTGTGTGTACATTTTTCCATGTCTACTGCAGTTTCATTTGAGCCCAGGTTACCCTTGAAAAAGAGATTTCTTATTATTTGGCTTAGCTGGGAGACATCTAGGCTGATTTTACCATATTGTATTGTCAATTAAATTTGTATTAGTCTTGTTTTTTTCTGTATCTAGGCTATAAATGCCAATATCCACAGTGGGTGGATTATTAGAAGCAATTATTCAAGCATATATTTCAACAACTTGTGGCTCTCTCTCGTGGCTTATTGATCACATCCAACTGTGTCCAAATGCCTTATTTGTCTTTCTTACACATCTTCTTATGAGGGAATGTGGTGTATTCCTGCACCTTGAACTGCAGTACTTTTTCTAATTAATACTATAATGATGCTGTAAAGAGTTAGTTGAAGAGACGAAGTTCAGCTCAGTTGCATTAGTTGGACCATTACAGTGACAAAAGCTGTTCACTTAAAATGCTGATGTAAAATTCCTCCTTACCAAAAATGTGAAGAAGCTGCAACTTTATAAACGTGCCACGATGATCATGACCAAACTTAATTATACATTTAGATATATCATGGAAAAATACTCAAATGGCTATATGTATTAAAAAAACCTGAATAATACTAAGCATATTACAGAAATGTACTTGTATAAGTGAAAACATTAATGATCTACAAGAGAACACCATGAATATGTTGCACAATCTGGTGGTATAATGTTTATTGTCTCATTCCTATTACTGAATACACTTGTAGGTCTGTCATGATAATTACTATGTTGACTTATTGTTCAATATATGCATTTTGGAACTATATATATTATGCAGCTCAATATTTATTGTCTGTACAGTTTCTTATTTTTTGGCTGTTATTTTTTGGCTCTGATATAATTTGAGCTATAGAAATTTGAATTAATAATTTCTATAACTCATTACAAATGCAAACTAAATACTAAAGTGTTTCATTCTACTATTTATTTATTGCAGCTCTATATACGGTACTAGTTATGTTGTTAGGTGGGTTAATATTGTCATTTATACATTACAGCAAAAGAAAATATATTAGTAACAACATGTGGAGGGTTTTTGGACTTATCAGTACTTCCCACATTAGAATAGAGCGTTGTACGATTACAGAATGGCACCACCAGAAAATACAGAATTTCTACTAAATCACAGTGTTTTTAAAGAGAGAACAACATTACAACATTTCACATTCCCCTCACAAACCACAAACCCAACACTGCCTTGGCGAGACAGTGAGAGAAGCTTCACTGAGTTATGAGCACATACTCCAAATATGATCTGCATAAAAGGATTGGCCCTTTACTATATCAGTGCAATATTTTAACCAGCGTCTGTGAAATTAGCCATTGAGTGCTGAAAAAAAAAAAAAAAAAACATCCGTTCAACGCTGTAAAACTAAAAGGAAAGCTGCAGTAAGGAGCACATTAGCCCAGACAGATTGTAAGTGACAAGCTAATGACTGTAGCTGCTCGGACCCTGCCAGGACACTTCACCGTACACAACCAAGTGCTACAGCCCATTTTAGCCCGTGTCGACAGGCCCAGTCAGCCCAGCCTGGATTAATTCACTACATGACTTCGTTGACTTGTTTGACATGTCCTTACCACTTACTCCTACTACTTTTTACTCTCGGTGGAGCAAACACCCATTGGGTAGAAATCGCTGGCTGCATTGAGGTCTCTTGTGCTTGTCCTGTGACTTGTTCTGTCTAGATAGCCCCCAGCTGTTTTCCCTCCTCGACTTTTGGATTGTGAAGCAGCTAAGTTTGAGAGAGAAAACTGACTTTGGCTGCAGTTGTGGTACAGGTGTTAGCAGGCAGGGTGTTTTAGATCACACATCTGGCTTTGGGAGTGCAGTTGGACTGGAGAATCGGTGTTTCTTGCCAGTTTGGGAGTCTAATCACAACATGACTTTTAATGGTAATTATACTTTGCTTGTTTGTGCTGTTTGGGATGGCTGCTATTATGAACAGGATAAAATAGGGCCTTTCGTGATAAGTTTTAGAATGGACATGATTTATATCAGAACTAGTTTAAAGGTGCATTGTGTAACTTTTCTGGTGGAAGGCCTATCACCTGCTTGTCTCCATGGAGATGTAATAGCTTTGCCTTGAATGTTATACAATATGGAAATAAATTTGGTCATCACAGTGGAAACAAGTCACTGGTCAGATGAAGAAGCAAGCCTGCATATTGTTCAATTCATGTTATTCAAGGTATTTTTGAGCTGTAAAACCCCTGTAACTGAATACATGCAAGGCAGGTAAGTTTAATGCCCTACTGTGGAATATTCCAGGCAAAGGAATAACATCTTCATGGAGACAAGCAAGCAGCTGACCCTCCACCTTAGAAGTTACACAATACACCTTTAAGACCACACAAACACTTTTACATTTACATTTTATCATGACTGTTGTATCTGAATCTTGTCTGGTCTGCAAAGACGTCACGCTTTTACAATATTTTACAACAACATCTGTGTCTGGAACAGTATCCTGCCGCCATGAATTCCAGTGGCCAATGGTCCATTTGTGCCAAAACAAACATGGCAACTTACGAGTAACGATGAGTAAAATAACACAGAGGATGGAGAAACAGCACAGATTTCTACAGAATCAACAAACAAAGCACTAAATCTGGCATATTTAGACCATCTTGAGTTCTCTAAGTGCTCCCCCCCTCTGATATATGTCAGCGCGTCGTAAACTATTAACCTCCTCCAGATGACATCTTAGTACTAGCATATTGGATGGACAGGTTTTCTGCAGACATTCTGAGACACATTCTGGTTAAGATGTTCATTTCTGTCTCAAATTTCTGTTAAAGGTCCTATGTTATGCAAAATTGACTCTTGTGTGCTTTAAGTCATGTTAGAATGCTGTTACCTTTTGCTTCATCCACACATTTGAGTTTGAGTAATGCTGAAATATTAGTTTGTCTACATCTCCAGAGCTCAAAATGCTCTGTTCCACCTTGTGCTGTCCTGAAGCGGTAGTTTTCAAGTTAATAGCTACCTTTTACTTTTTGGTTAGTAGAGTTCGACAGTTCCAGAGCTGAAATTATTGAAATTATTCTAGTGAAGGTGTATGGGGTTTAAAAACACAATACTTCCTCTATTACTACATCACAGCACAAAGTGGAACAGGATTTGTGTGTGAATGAAACAAAACACAACTCTGGGTATGTTTTTGAAGAGGAAACAACATTATAATATAGATTAGAAAACAGCATAATATGGGCCCTTTAATTCATATTCCATGTTGAAGATTATGTAGTGACCAAAACCTTTTGTTATTCATTGCCTAATAAAGTACTGAAATGTCCGCAGTTAACCAAACTGGGAAAACACAGCCCAATGAGCAGTAATAGCCACTGCTGCAACTACTTCTATCAGCTCGCCACATGCTGTCCTGGTTTACCCTCAACTACTCTTTCTATCTACTGCTTTTTTTTTTTGCACAGTATAAATGAGACTGCAGGGAGAGGCATTGAATGGAGAATTAGCAAGCTACTGTTTGAATGATATCTTTATAAGTCGATTAAAGGCCAGCCCATATTGACTTTTCATTAATAAACATTTGAGGTGCAGATTAACTTGTCTCAGCTCTCCACAATGGCTCCACGGGTGTGTTGTAAACGGCCTCCATCCTGCAGGCTCTTTGAACAGTGTGCCTCTGCCTCGAGAGCCGCAGAGACAGAAGAGTCCTGCAGACAGAGCGATGTACACAGTGGTAGACAGTGAAAGCAGATATTATGAGCGAGCTAGAACCAGATCAAAAGAGGCTCAGTGGGCGAGGGTACAATAAGCTGCCTGGAGAGAGGAGAGAGAGATGCTAAAGCAACAGCTCAAGCCAATCAAAAAGCAAAAGCAGAAAGCACAGGAAGCAATAAGGGCCTCTCTACCTGAAAGATGTCTGTCGCAGCTGTCCTTGGTGTCTATTGACTGCGCTGACGAGTGGAGAGAGTTAGCAGGTAACAAGCTCACAGCTGAATGAGGAGATTACACTGGCTATTCATTTTAAATTTCAAGTTCTTTTTACTTGCACTGTACTATTGATTTGATAGGCATGTTAGATGAAGTATAGGTTAATTAATGGCTACTTGGTACTTTTATGTTTTTTGTCAGTCCTTTTGCAGTACACCTTCTGAGGGGAAACGATAATCTACTCATTTATGAAAAGAAAAAGTTGGGTTATGTACCTTTTTAGTGGAGGATCATCCATTTGCTTGTCTTGCGGATGTTATTACAGTGTATAATAATGTATACATTTAGTTAATTTAAGGTGTTTTCATTGCTCAAAAATACTCCAAAACACAGGTGCTCTTACTGTGATTGTACTCGCCTCTCCATAGATCTGACCTGTACCTTGGCCTGGTGGCATCACCTACATGTCTCCATGAAGATACTTATGTTTAATGTCATACTGGGGAACATTTCAGGTGAAACAAGAATATATCCATGAAGACAAGCAGGTGGTGAACCTTCATCCAGAAAAGTAACACAATGCACCTTTAAATTCTTTTTAAATTTCTTTACTGATCCACAAGGGAAATTATTTGGACGCAGTAGCTCAGACATCACATTATATTATAAATTCAAAATAAGTTATAACAAAAAAATATAAAAATAAAAAAGAGACTCTTGTCAAATAAGGCATAATTATATAAATGTATAAGTAAAAATAAAAGAAACAGAAATATAGTAATACAAATATATTACTCAGCTATATATAAGAGGTGGGTAGGAGAAACAGTGCTAAGATGAAATAGTGAAGGTTTTCTATTACATAAATGTGAGTTGTTGTACAGTTGTATGGAGTATGGTATGAATGTAGTTCTGTAACTTCATTCAAACCCATTAACACACAAAATTACACATACATCGAGGAAGTGTTAATAGCGTGACACTTACCAACCTGTAGCTTAACTCTCTGCCACTTGAATCGTCAGTGTATTCCTTGTAATAACATGCCATATTCACATAATCCATAATTACTTACTAAAAAGCATTGTACATTGGTTTACTGGTTACAGGTGCCTCCAGTGTGTAAACAGTAAAAAGACATGGTGTTCTATGTAAATGACTGAATGCACTGAACATTGGTCTGTCCTTGACACCCATTCCCTGTTTCTGTGCCTCCCTAAACACGGCCATAATGAGACAAGTGGATTAGGAGCCAGTGAGAGGCTTACATTGTTAGCATGAATGAACACATAGACACACTGGATTAGGCTCTGTCCAAAGTGTCTGGATAAAAGCTACAAGATAAAAACAAAATCAAGGACATCATCGGTTAACCAACCATTGCAACAAAACTGTGTGGGAGGCAGGGAGGCATCAGATGTTATTTCTGTTTATAAGTTAACAGACAAGTTGAAATATTAGTACATGTAAAACATCAAGACTGCCAAGTAGAAAAGACTAATTAGTTTTGACTGGAATGTGCTATTATGTTGAGATAAAGCCTCTAACACTTTTGTCTGTGGAAATGAACTATTTCCACAGACCTAGTGCTATGTAACTTTGCAGGTGGAGGGTATGCCATCTGCTTGCATGGAAATGTACCACTTTATGACATTATAACATTTATCTCACATTTATTCATGTACAGATGTTTATATTGCTATAAAACCATGAAAAACATGCACCTTTACTGTGGGAACGCCTCTCCACTGCTCTGACTTGGATGGATTGGTTTATTGCCATACTGTGGAACATTCGAGAATTAGCAGGTGGTGGACCCTCCATCAGAAAACGTACATGTATTCATCTTTAAGGAAAATGTGTCACTGTTTTACATAGCAAATCTCTCCATGCAACATATTTTGCTGCAGTTATAAGGCTTCAAGGTGCTCACACCAATGACACAACATATTTTATTGAACATGTGTAAGATTTGTCTGGATGGTAACACTCACTCTTACCAGTATATGCTCTTATTTGGTGTACCCACTATTCCCTCCAGAAACTGCACTGTCCACTGTCTAGTATTAGCTAAGAGTCAACAGTCTAGTGAGTAAGAGACGCAATTTTTAATGTGAATACGTAATCACATCCTCTCTGTATCTGCTATAGTATAAACAGACTAAAGGTCCTTTATAACACAAAACTGACTCTTGTGCTCAAGTTATAATGTTGTTACCTCAGGAGTTATGTTCCGTTACATTCACACATGTTTGAGTAATCCTTTATTATTAGTCTGTCTACTTTTCCAGCGTTCAAAATGCTCTGTTTCACCTTGTGATGTCATGTAGTGGAAGTTAACGGCTACCTTTTACCTTTTTGTTTTGTAGAAATTTGCAATTGTAGGTCATCCAAATGATTCTAGTGAAGGTGTATGGAGTTTAAAAACATATTGGAGCACTTCCTGTATTACCACATTACATCACAAGGTGGAACAGAGTGTTTTCCATTTCAGAAAAGAACACAATAAATATACCAGAAAATAAAGTAATATATGCCCTTTAAAGCTCCTTGATATTTATTTTGGAGGTGACTTCTCAATACAACTGGATTAAATAAGGCCTTGTATGTTGAGTAGAATTTAACACAGCACAAATTTCTCTGATCTGGCCAAGATTTTAAAATTTATATCAGATTATTCATCTTGTTTTCAGATTTATTATCTATTTACTAGTTCTGAGACTGCTTAATTCTAGTCTAGAAGTAGTTTATTTTATGATAACTTGTCAAGTAAAATTATCTTGCTGCATGGACAATTTTGACCAAGCTTTTTTGCAGAGTGCACTTTAATGATTGATAATCTTTAACTAAAACTGTTTTCAAGGATTTATTTTACTACAATTGTATTACAATTTCAGCTGGGAATAATGCATATATTTACAGTGCCTCAACATGTATTCTGTTTTTGTATCTCTTGACAGAAAGTGTCTCAGTACACTATCATCGTCCAGGCCACAGACATGGAGGGGAACCTGAACTTTGGTTTGTCAAACACAGCGACAGCTCTCATCTCTATCACAGACATCAATGATAACCCCCCAGAGCTAACCGCCAGAACTGTAAGTATTTTGTACTAAACACTTTACTGGTGTTATAATATTGTGGTGCATGTGCAGAAAATATATTTTATACATTTGAACCCTAACAGTTGATTCCTATACTATATCTTGCAAAAGACAATGGGCACAAAGATTTAAGCAGAAATTTTGTACCATATTAAAATTTTGAAATAAGTAGAGGTACATGACTAAAATGTATGCAAGTTTGTAAATTTGTACTTAAGTAAAAGTATAAAGTACACATGAAAATACTGCTTAAGTATGCTGGTATGGATGATGTTACCTTGGCAGCAAAGCAGCGTTATCCTACAAAGAAGTGGTTACAGCGCTCTCAGTATTCCATACTCCTTTCTGTACGTCTTTTCATGTTACGTACAATGGGATGTGTAAGGCGTTTGAGTGAGAGTTTTCAGATAATGTAAAACAACCTGTTAAAGACAACAATAGCCAGCAAAAAGTGAAACGAAGTGGAAGGTGAGCAGAAATATGTTGCGTACCTCTATAGATAAGCAAGAAAATAAACTTTGAATGAGAATGAGAGGTGTGGTGATGTTTGGGATAGTGCCATGGCTCCATAGGGGTCCGGCAGGGTGCAGCTGGCCCACTTTCCACCGCGCGGCATGTGTGTCTGGAATCTCAAATGCAGTCTTTTATGTGGGATGTTATTGGGAACTGCTTTGAAAGGGGCCCTCTCCTTTATGTCCTGGAGTGTGAGTAGCAAGCGGTCCGTATGATGTAATTTGATGGGCAACCATGTCTTCTTTCTCCAGTCCAAGTACAGTAGGGCAGCTCAAAAACTAGACTTTTGGAGTAGATACAATGTTTTGGGATAATGCAGGGAACAGCTTGGATTTGTTTTTTTGGTTTTTTTTTACATTCTTGTCGTAATCTTACCAAGTTTACCTGAGAGTAATTTAGAACATGCTACTTTAAATACTCTTTTTACTTAAAGGTGAGATCAACCCCATAAATGGCACTGGCTGAAGTGTTGATTAAACATGTGACACATTTGAGAAAATAGACACCTTCAAGCCTTCAAGCAGAGTGTTTTGGAAAGTAGCTACTTAATTGTAATGGATGTAGTGGAAAACAAGTTTGTTAAGGACGAATTAATTTAACAACTTGTGCCTTGGTGGTGTAAAGGCAGCTTGCAAATCTAGTATGAATTTGTGTCTTGTCTCTGATCATTTGCTGTCTCCCTGCTCTGCACTTGTTTGCTTGTGGTTCTTTTCATCTAAATTACATAAAGTCAAGTTAAATGGTATAATGGCAGGAGGCAGGGAATGTGGTAAACATACTGAATTCAGTTGAAACAATGCAAAGGAATTGTGCCATACAATTCTGAGGGTTTGCCTGCTGTCATAGAAAATAGTATGTAATAGTAATAGTATGTGTTTTTAATACTCGGCACCAGAAGTAACAATTAAATCAAATACATTCACTCAAAGTGAAGATTTTGTAGAGGCTCACATTTTTGTACCAATTGTTGTAGGGATTTCCAGAGATGATAAAAACAGGGGTTCAAGCAATTATTTCAATAATATAATAATAACGAACAATAATTACAGCCAACGTCTATCCAAAATGTCTTACTCAAGGTCATCATAGTTTCTGGTTAGCCACAAACTCAACTGAGTGGTCTATGATATATTTTTAATGTCGAACATTTTTTTCACGGCTCCCTTGCCAGGAACCAAATATAGTTCTGAAAAAGTATGCCAACAGAACTCTCTCCCTCTTCTAGTTTAGCAGTTCCACATAAAAAACACAACCAAAAGAATCATATTTTCAGTTTTTCTGCAACATCCATGTTAAAAAATGCACAGAAAAGACTTTGCTGTTTGTCAATCTCCTTGTTTTTTGTTTTCGCTTCCCACACAAGCAAGTCGTCTCTGAGCTGTTCAGTAATTATTTGTGTATGACAGACACGGGGATGCTCTCTATGGGAGGCATTCAGAAAACATAAGCGCGTTAATTAAGTGAAATTGCTTGCGGGGGCGTCAACCAAGCTGATATACTGCTGCTAATTTGAAAAAAGGAGCTGCATGTTTTATTCATCCCCCCACATGGGTCCTAACGAGTAATGTTAGCTCTGTGTTTGTGCTTACGTGATAAACAGAAAGAGACAGGATGCAGTCTAACTCAACAAGAGCGCCTCTGCCGTGTCAGTGGCTTTTCAGTGATTTGTAGGGTTCCAGCTCAAATACAGGCTTCAGCACAGCCCTCTGCACTTACCTGTGGAGCTTCTAAAAGGCCTTCAGAACATGAAATTATCTCCACCACATCCATCACTTTAGATCCTTTTACCTCTCCGTCGATTTATAGAAGCAGCTAACTGGTGCTGCCACAGGTCTTGTGTCTTCATCAGGCCTCCTCTTATCTTCATGGGGCAGGTTGCTTTCAGTGCTTCAGTTGGTGACACACACACACACACACACAAACACAGAAAAATATTGTATCCCCACACATTGCCTAGATGTCTTATTCATGTGTAAAAACATAAATTATTGCAGTTTAGGATTCTAAGAAGTGTTATATTTAATTCGACTTGTGCCACCTGTTGCTTCTACTAAAGCACACAGCAAAGACATAATAATATTCCAGCTTTATTCTAACTGGAAAGAACATTTTAAATATAAATCTAACATATATAATCACTGCTGTGTTTTCTTTTGAGTTTTGGATAAATAAGTCAAGCTAGTAATGTTAAAATTATTTTGTATATTTTTAGTTCAAAACATTTGAAAGGAAAAAACAAAAACTTAGGAAGGTTTACTAAGAAAACAGCAGCGGAGCGGCTCAATTTTGAAGTATAAAACATGAGACTGGGGATGAGTGCCTGGTGGCTATAACTTTATTGCATCATAGAGAAGACATAAGAGCAGTGATAAGTGGACTGATGTTAGCACCACGGCGTTTAGGGACATATTCTGTCCAAAACGCTGCCGTCAGAATCTGCTGTTGTGTTTATGAATCTAATTTAGTTTCATTGAGGTGCACAATGTTCTCATTTGCCTTCAGTAACAAGGTGTTTATGCACATTTCTCCTGCTGTGGTCCGCGTAACCGCACAATGGGTCTAAACTGATGAGAGCTGCAGTAGAGTATGAGGGTTTGAATAGACAGTGGCCTAATGTAACTCTATACGCAGATCTGATGAAGTGAATCCGGTGTTGTATTTAAGCATGCATGGCATATGTAATTTAATCAAGCTCTAACACTGATATTGTTCATGGTGAATAACAGTCTCTTTAAGAAAGGCCACAGCAAACAGAAGTTCACAAGTTCCCCTCTCAATGATGTAATGAATGCATTATTTTAGTTTAATTACTTATATATATTTTATTTATCACATTTGAACAGTGAAATAACCTGCATTCATGCGTATAATGTAATCTACTGCCTCCTCCATGCTCCTTGATGGTTTATTTGAGGTTATTTGCATTTCTATAATAACGTCTCTTAGCTTTTAAATGGAAATATGATATGATTAAAAGAAAGTTCAGATTGTGATGAAGGACAGAAAGTGACTTTTTTCTATGTAAGATTTATAAACTGATTTAGAAACAGGCTGCTCTAATTTAAAATACACACAAAAATATATTAATTTCAACCCTTAAAGACTCAAAAAAACACAAAAGGAAAATATTAGTATTAGTAAGCTTTATTGAGTTATCTTTGGCACCTCCCCAGCAGAAGACATTGCGATGAAGCTTCTGGAAGATTAGATGAGAAGTCTCTGTTAGGGCCTAGACTCTGGAGGTGGTAGAGCTGAGGGGATGAGGAGAGTGACGGGGATGATGAGAGGATGATAGGATGAGGGGGTCCTGGGGAGGAGGTGGGGGGCTGCACAAACTGAAGTGACCGAGCAACTGCTAAGGAGGTTTATCTTGGGCAAACTGGGCACTGATTGGAAGAGAGGAGGTGCGGCGTGAGGAGGAATAATGGAGTGAACTGATGAAGGTTGAGAAGCAGATAAACTCTGGAGAAGCGATGAGGTAGACTTAAGCAAGGTTTGGTTTTCTAGGCTGAATTTACGCTAGCTCCATGTGTGGAAAATGTGCACCTGTAAGTAAAGTCTCCTAGTACAGATCATATAAACCAAACTAATGCACATTGTGATGCCTTTTCTCTCTTTTGTTTACAATTGGTTTGCATTTAGCCATTTGGCAAATCTGACTTCTCCTACATACTTTCAAACTCCTAAATGCTTTGTAAAGTCTCTTGAGGCTTATCAATGAGTCCACATTGCATTTTAGAGAGGCTGTCCATTCACCCTCCCCTTACACCCACGGCCATTGTCTACGCCCCCAGAGACGAGCATATCCCAGTGTGCCGTCTGACAACAAACATGGAAGGTTTGTGGTGGAAGCCTTGGGGTTTGCAAATGAAATGGAGCAGCCCACACACCAGAGACTATGGGAGAGAGTGCATATTTAATTTGTTCTGTGCTTATCGGGCCTGCTTGTACGGCTGGGGGATGAAAAGAGGGAAGGGATGGGCTGGGCTTTGAATCCTGCTTCAATCCAGCCGTGATGAAGCCATTAAAGAAAGCTGCAGCTGCCAGGAGCATGCCTCATAAACTGGATTATCATCTCAGGCCTGTGTGCACCTTTGAGTGGCCAGTCTGCATGTAGCTCGATACACCCTGTAATATGGAGTTAGCTTTTTCAATGGCAACTTAGACTTACAATAAACATGTGGCATGTATCTGAAACAACAGGAATGGTTTGTGTGGTGATTGGTTAATGGTAACTGACAGGCAGGTGACATGAGAGTTGGATGAGGAATACAGTTAAATTTACATACAATTTCATTTCAGCAGCAACTTAATGAAGTTCATTAGGCAAAAATTGTTGCTAATGCTGCCTTAATTAACACTACTTATCTAATTGCATATTAAATCCCAGATTTGAGGAATGAACAGAATTCAAATTAAATGGGTAAACACTTAATTGAACAAATCCATTAGTTGAGTTTCGTATGAACAGGCATGCACTAGGGACTACATTAACATAATGGAAGATACAATTCTCTAATTTACAAAATACATCTTTCTGTGACTCCCTTTCCATTTAATGTAATAAGTGCAACCTCAGTGCAGTTTGTTTTAATACGGACAATTATGGAAAATGCCAAATTATTGATTTAGGTTGAACATCTCCATAAATCATTTCATTTGAGGGCATTAGGCCAGTTAAATTACTACATCATTATCACTGGCCAATCTTCACCACACAATGTTTCTTTCCTTATTTGTCATTATGCAGTTCTCAGGAGAAGTGCCGGAGAACAGGGTGAATGTGGTAGTGACAAACCTGACTGTACTGGATCGGGATCAGCCCCACAGCCCAAACTGGAACGCTGTTTATCGCATCGTCAGTGGAGACCCAACTGGGCACTTCACCATCCGCACAAACCCTGTTACCAATGAGGGCATGCTCACTGTGGTAAAAGTAAGTAACAGCATCCATAAAGTATATTTACCGATCATTTGAAATAATGTACCATATCCATGGGTTTCAGAATGATACAAAACATTAAGATAGTTGCCATAACAAAGAACTCTTTTTAACAAAAATACATATGTTTGATATAACATGAAGTTGAAACCCATGAATAGTGGAAACATCATATTAATTTATTACAACTTTATAACTGTCTTAAAAAATTAAAAGAATGAGTCTTGGCAATGAATTTGAATACCTTTTATCCAGTGTTTAATTATACTGTCTCTTTGATTAAAACATGCTACTTATTTACATCAAATTTAATATAATTTGCATATCCAACTTACTAAAATCAAATGCAAAAACAATTAAACAATTTTCGCTGCAAGCCATATATAGTTATAAAACAACAGTAAAAATACAATCAAAATAAAATGACATGAAATGAAGTTACAGTGTAGTGTGCACGTTGTCTTCTCATAAAATCTCCACATTTACTATTAATAATATTGCCCATAAACTCACACAAAAAACATCTATATAAAAGGTAGACATTCATTTGAAACATAGGCTTGAACTGAATACCATTTGTCCACGAATAAATGTCATTTGTAGCGTTGCAGTTATTTGCTCTATATGATGTTTTATTTTACTTTTCCACTGAGTAATTGTGAGGTGCAGCGACCTGAGCCAGGAGACAGTTATCATTTTTTGCCAATAAACAGTAAAATTTTCAAATCATGATAATTTGACTATATTATATCTTCAACTGACCTTCTTCTCTCTAGCCAGTGGACTTTGAGATGAACCGTGGCTTCGTGCTGACGGTGGTAGTGTCCAACCAAGCCCATTTGGCCAGTGGTATCCAGTCTTCATTGCAGTCCACTGCAGGAGTGACCATCTCAGTGCAGGATGTGAATGAGCCTCCTGTGTTCCCCGTCAACCCCAAGATGATTCGCTTTGAGGAGGGCGTACCAGCTGGGACCACCCTCACAGTTTTCTCTGCACAGGACCCAGACCACTTTGTCCACCAGATTGTGAGGTAATGCAATTTATGATTAGATCTATGTACAGTAAATATACATACATTTTCGGTAGTGGGTCCATCACCTTCTTGTTTTTTCAATGGATATGTTATTGCTGTTCTTGGAATGTTCCACAGTATGATATTAAATAGAACTACCTTACATTTATTCAATTACAGAATTTTATAGCTCAAAATACCTAGAAAAACAGGAATTCTGACTGTGAACAGGGTTGCCACTCCACAGATCTGACCTGTAACTTGGTCTGGTTTGCTCTCCATGAAGATAGAAATACCATACTGTGAAACATTTCCGACAAAGCAATAACTTTTCCATCAGAAAAGTTACACAATGCACCTTTAAGTGTTGTTGTTTTGAAAAGTAGCTGAAAAGGAGTGTGTGCAGATTTGTTAGAGATGTCAGAGATGTGTTGTAGATGTCAGGGTGACTAATGATAGGGGATTGGGTGAGGGGCAAAGGTAGCAGCCCGTGATTGCTTGACAAAGGCCGGTGATACATCTCATTTAAAAAATATTTCTTACTTTCAAGCAAATTATTTTTTGTGTCTGAACTCCATGCTCTTTTACTCCGGCATCAGATTTTCCCATCTGCTCCCATATTGTTTTTTGACAGCTTATGTAAACTGCAGGAAACCAAAGGAAACATGCAGTTTTTCACTATAAAACAATGTTTAGGTAGGTTGAGCTTTCTGTCTGTGAAAAACCATAGAAAACTGTTTGATAGGCCCAACATGACGCCAGCTCCATTGACATCCATGCGATTACTGCATTGACTGCCCTGCAAAAAACTGACAAGACCTCTACATTGTAAAGCTAGTATGCTTTGATCTTCTGTTTTAATAATAGAATTCTTTTCCACTTAAAAATGTCAAAATGTCTCAAAATGACTGAAGTAGGCCTATGAACTGCTAAAAAGGACGTCTTGGTGTTTCAAAAACTGCAGCCTTTGTGTTTGCTACGTGCCTTTATTCAAATCTGCACTTTGATTCGACTCATGTTTCAGCCCTGTTTCACTGGCCCTCTGGAGTACATATGTTGTCCCCAGTATTTAATCAGAATCTATCCCTACTGCATGGCATCCTTCAGAGACCCTCTCCTCCCACATTTCGCTACATCACCCATCGCCTGGCAACAACCACTGTGAGGCAGGCGTCCCTGTAATAAGTCGAATGCACGATGCCAGGCAGGAGTTGACCCCAAGCGCGACAGAGACTCCCACGTGCCCTCCATGGTCCAGCAGGCTCGTCCCTCTACCAGCCCAGCCATATTGATTTTCCTTAATGTCACCGACTGAGGATGCCACTGGAAATGTTAGTGAATTGATAGTGTGTTAAAGGTGGACTTGTATAGTCTACTGCGGGGTGAGCAATAGCTTTAACAGAGGTCGTCTCCCAAAGCAGTTGTTGGGTCACTAAAGATTTTTGGAGGTTACTGAGCAATTTAGAAGCAAAAATATCCCGTATGTCTGAAAATGACTCTCTTCACTTTCAGCTCATACCTTTACCATATACATAACGCATGTGCTTAGAGAAAATACTGTTTAGTGCTTCTAGGAACATTATTAAGTTTAGTTTGTAGTACATATACTAGTATGGGCAGACATCTTTAGGTATTCAAGTCTTTTGCGTTTGTGATGTTCAGTTTAGAAGTACTTTAAGAAGTATAGTTATGTCATACTGGTTGGAACTTTTGAATTATATAATTTTGAAGTTACTTGCTTCTGGTTTAGTCCAGGATTCTGATTTATGTCCAATTTATGGGTTTCTGCATCCTGTTATATGCAACATTTTGAGAACTTTTTTATTTTATATTTTAAGTTATTCATAAATTCTGAAAGTTCATAAATCTGAAACCCATGGATACCAGCTTCGGGACATTTTGGATGAATTTGTTGAAAGTTAATGTCAACTTAATGTCCAGAGTAGTGTGCTATTTCTTGCAGCACCACTAGTTGGGGGTAATGAGCTGAGACGGCGCTCTGTATGAATCACTTACAATCTACCCTCTGATCTTGATTTCTATCATGATGTGATGTAATGCTTCTATTAAAAAAATCCATGAAAAGAAAACAAGATCTTAACGCAGTATGTCTCTGTGGCCGTGAACTGAGTGCCACGCCTCAGACATGGTCACTTTTTTCAATTTTTTAGTAAGACTGTGTTATTGATCTGAGCTCAGAGCCTTTCAGACAGCTCCATGCCTGCTTTGGTGACCCCACCTGAACTCTGCGTACGCTCAGACACACGCAGCAGCAGCAGCAGAGAGTGGGTAGGCAGCCAGCAAAGTTTCCTCTCATTTCTCTCATTTTTTAAATTTATTTTTTGCTGTCTCTGGAGGAAGAGAGAGAGGCAGATCTGAGGGCTAGTCTGTTCGACAGCAGACTTTACTATTAGATGGGATTAAAGCTGTGAATTTATGGAAGTGTTTGGAGAATTCAAAACAGTTCTGTGATGTTGGGTCATGTCTCGTAGCCTTCGTTTTTGCTAAAACCTAAGCAGTACATAAAAGTGAGAATCTGGGAGGGTAAAATGATACCACTTTGATATCTTTATGTAAAGTAGGAGCCCAAATATATTAAGGAAAGGTTCAGTCTATGGCAAATATTGCTGCTAATAAACTCTCTGAACTTTACAGGCTGAAGTAGCAAATAGTTTTCAGTGGCACACATGATGGCGATGTGCATATGTGAGGTCAGGCAGAGTGCTGCAGGAATTTGATACCACAGTAACAGGGACAGGCTGCCAATCTGTTCACTGTCACTAAATGATAAACTGCCAAAGTTGCTCAGATGGCATACATTTATCAAATCAATATACGTAGAGTCCTTGGATACCCTTAAAGGAATTGTACGTAAGATTTTTAATTTAATAAATGTATCCTATCTCTATTCCCAGATAAACATCACGTCAAAACGTTTACTGATAAGAACTCTGATGTTGATTCATTCATAACGTCCTATTTATTTATGTTAAAATTAACAGATGATCCGATCAGAAAGGAGAAAGAGCCTCGCATGAGTCTCTGGTGTGAGTCCTCGCCTGAGTCTCTCATTTGGTTTGCAAGTTGCAAGGATGAAAGTTGTTTTAGACCTAAAAGGACTCTTTGATTTGAATCCCCACTACCTAAACCCTGATACCCGCATCATTAATCAGTGTTAGTGCCTCTGTAATCAGTAATCAGCCTCTGCAGCTCAGTGAGGGAATTTTGGAGGGTCAGAGCTTTCACATGAGGCGTGGCCATTCCATATACTGAGAAAACACTTCTGTGTACTCCGTCTGCAGGTTTGGGCACAGGCAACCCAAGTTCCGTTGTGATTGTTAAGACCTTTTTTAAAACAGTAGAGGGTAGGTTTAAGGTTTTATTAATATGGCTTTTAGGATAACTACTTCACAATCTATAATTATGATTATATGGTCAAACCTAGAAATAAAATATGGAAAAAGTAATTTACTGTAGCATAAAGAAAATACTGATGTATGGACTTGTGTTTTACAGGTACTCCAAACTGTCAGATCCCGCTAACTGGCTAAAAATCAATCGCACCAATGGTCAGATCACCACTATGGCCATGCTGGACCGCGAGTCTGTACATGTGAAGAACAATGTGTACGAAGCTACATTTTTGGCGTTCGACAATGGTAAGTCGGGTAAGTCAGTAATTCTGCTGATGTTTTGGTGTTTCCTCTCACATAGCCCGTTTTATCAGCACATCAGCATTCTCAGCTTTTCTTTGGCATCCGATAAGTGTCATTACTTGTGCAATTGTAACTCTAGACAAACATCTGAGTATCTGTGGTTTATTTTACATCGCATAAACCCTGTGTACATCTGGGAAGCAAGTTTTGTGTTTGTTGTTGTTCCCGATAGAACAGTATAAGGTTGCAAAACATCAAATAACCTTCCATTATCTCTAGATGCTCCAGAAAATCCATGGGGGATGTCACATTAGCCTGTGTTATGTAATATAGCATAAGTTATGGTCATGTGCAAACTTGGTGTAATTGGTGTAATTGGTGGATTAACCAGTCAGAAAAATGTATGTCAAAAAAAACATGGCGGCTTACAGACATTAAGTACCACCTACTTAATGCTGTTCTGCAGTAGGATTAAAAACTGTTAAGTAAAGTAAGCATTATACCTCAAGGTCCTTTTCTTACAATAATGTGGCTGCAGCACATTACCCTCAGCTGCTCCAATCATGTACAGGGCTAAAGAAGTAAAGTGCACAAATGGAGGTGCTTACACTCTTGTATAAGCCGACAGGACCCAGGTGTCTTTAGCCTCTGCGAAATGAGGCAAGTGTTGACTACATATTGATTGCAAATCCCACTGTCAACACTGGAACTGGATTGAAATTCTCTTTACTTATTCTACTCAAGCCGAGCGTAAACGAAAGGCAACAAAGCACCCAGCACTATCATAACCGACAAGACGGTCGATGGGCCTTGGGACGCGGGGTTAGCAGAGCTGTGTGTGTGTGTGTGTGTGTGTGTGTGTGTGTGTGTGTGTGTGTGTGTGGAAGTTAGTGGGAGATGGGAAAAACAGTTCAGGTGTATAGAGGCAGTGTGAAGTCTATCTCCACTGTACTGCACCAGTAATTTAGTTTATCCTACTGACTCTGACAGCCAACTGAGGGTGTCAGCTGAATATCAAGGCCGCCATACATCACTGCAGCAAAGCAGCATATACCATTCTATAATGTTCTGTAGGAGCCAGGTTTCTTGTTTTTAGTTCCTTGCTCGTAGATTAGACTATTTTACATGTTTTAGGATTTATGGGAAGAACCTCACACTGAATGCCCTCCACATTTGGTATCAACTCCTTTGTGACCCTGCAAACACATATGCATGTACAATATGAACAAACCTCATGATGAGTTGAGCCTGCAGCGTTCTTAAGTAATTAATATCACTACATTTTATGAAGAGAAAATTCTGGTGCTGAAAAACAATGCTATGTTTTCTGTAATTGAATTTAAATAGGAACTCCTTGTGTCAGGTTTGGTGTGGGACGACAATGGCCAAACAAATGCAATAACTGCATTATTATGTAATAAGAATTTTGTCATCATCCTAGACACCACACTAATGTCATGCACATATTCTTAAATCCACATAGACCAAAAGAAACAAGTGCATTCACTCTCCAAACCCCTGCCAGCATCCAGTCAGTATTTGGAGTCAATTAAAATAGTAGCTGTTTATTTAACCTCAGTCTAGAACTTGGGTTTTTAATTAGTTCCAAAAGTATTTCTGTTGTACCTTCTTGATGTGACAAGCTCAAGGGCAGGAGAATGTGACAAAGTATTTAAAGCTGCCAAACATGAAACTTTTAGAGTTACAGCTGTGTCACTGGTCTTTGCTTTGTGGAACCATTGTCAGTGTTACATTAAGCTAAACACAACGGTGTTAATACCCACTGGGCCTTCAGGAGAAAATTGTCTTATCTCTCTTGGATTATAGATTGCCTTTAGTTTTCACATTGTCACATTGATAATTTTAGTTTAAATCTGTGTAACAAAGACAAATAGTTTACCAATAAAGATGTATTCAGGTTTATGAGGGAACTGCTTATAGTGAATTCAAGAATAACACAAATTTATTAGTTTATTCTTGTTTATGGGTTAGTGAAACCTGTTTAAGTAAATGCGCCTGCAAAAGGGAATATAGGGAAGGTCAAAAGAATCAAGGCCCAGGGAACAGATTTATCTTATTTATGTTTTGATCATGTGGGAGTAAAACACAAACCACACATTACCATCACAAAACGCAAGAGTGCAATCAAATTTAGTTAAACTGTTACTACAACAGATACTAGAAATATTTACTACTAGTACTCTGAATGATGACCATACAAGTTTGTTTTTGCTCTTCTTAAGGTTACACTTTGCAGCGCATCCAAACCAGACACCAACATTCTCAATATGACTTGCCTAAAGCTTTCATTTCAATGTCTCCTGTTATGACATACCCATATTTTTCAGTGCAGCCCAGAGCTCAATGCCGTTAATTGCATTTTGTTGCTGCTACTTGAGACAACAAAAGTGGCTGTTGTTTAAAGATGCAGAGGCACTTAGGAAACAATAAACTAGGAAGTGACGGGGAACAAACAGTTTAAAATGCAGTTGTGTTCCAAAGTGTTGCATAATCACAGAACATTAGCTGTTAAAGAATACTGCATTAAACATCCAACATCTCCTATACAAACTCAAGGTAGGCGTATTAGCAGATAAGGATAGTTTTATCTCACTTCTGAGTGGGCTTATTAAATAATCTGTATGAAAGTTAAACACATTCTATGTTTGGATCCAGTGTGCGAAATACCCGTCAATATTCAGGGGGAAGGGCCCATCTCCGAATTGTTGAGCAATACAGATATACATTTTCAGTATGCAGTAACCTTATCCGAAGTTGTGCATTACAATGCAAGAAAACGAATGAATAAATGTTAGGTATCGACACGCAGTCGGTACACTTGTCAAGGACTAGAGTTTCCAAGAGAATAACTGGGGACTGACTGAGGATGCAATACAGATTTGAATGTATTTATTTGATTTGCGCACATTTGTTTACGTTTTACAGATAGAAACTTAAACCCACATGGCTCATTTGCATAAACTGAAAAAACAGCTGCTGCACAAGGAGCGCCGTGTGTGTGTGTGTGTGTGTGTGTGTGTGTGTGTGTGTGTGTGTGTGTGGGTGTGTGTGACTTGCTATAGGCTGTCTGTGGCATCCACCATTGTGTCTTTTTTCACATTGAGTTTCTATTAGCTCAATGATGTATCTGTCTAATCGTATTCTCTAGATCAGGGGTCGGCAACCTTAAATACTCAAAGAGCCATTTGGAGCGTCTCCCACAGAAAAAAAAGAAAACACCCGGAGCCACAAAACCCATTTTCATTGTAATTAAGCTCCCCCCTTCAAGCAGATATAAAGCAGTGTCCGCCAGCATCTGACCAGAACTGAAGAAGCAGCTTGGATGAGCTGTGAAACGTATTCGAACAAATTAAATTTCTCCTTTTGCTATGGATTCTTCCTGGACGACTGAGGGACTCTACACACACCTGTATGCTCTGTATAAAAAACTATAGTGTGTTGCATTTATGAAATCAATGAAATGCTACAGAGAATACATGTCCATTCATATATACGGTCTATGCTACTGCAGACATATAACCTCTGAAAAGTTTAACATGAACCATTTCCAGCGCGATATACGCACAGAACAGACTCACCATCAGCAGCACATCCCTCTGTCACAGGAAGAACACACATATTCCACTGAGTCGTGATGCACTCTGTAGCTTTTGCTTGCTAGCCATTTTGACAGTACTTTGTTTTCAGTATCAAGTTGGAGGGGGGGGTTCAGACTTAGGAAGAAATTTGATCTATTTTTTGTGTTAAATGGCACTGTTTTTAAATCTGTCTTAATGTTCTGGAAATCTGAATATCATTTTTAAGTTTTTAATAAGACAAAATAAAATTGTTATAACATTTATAGTGTAATATAGTGTAAATGCACCCTCAGAGGATCAGCAGCAGGCACAATCATCTGTACTACATTAACAATATTTTTTAAAAATTACAGGCTTCAACTGAATTATTCCTGAAAGAAGATGAGTTTAACGCGAATGGCTTTGAAAATGTTTTTTTCTGCCACTTGTACTCTACCTGAGTTAAAACACAGTAAGATTCTAAAGCAGAATGTGCTCACACTGCTGTCAGTCTTTAGTATTGGCTCCATTTTTTGGTGAACGGTGAACAGGTTGCTTCTCCACAGATCTGACCTGTAAACATCTCCACTGAAAAAAGCCTTTGACAGACCCTCCACCAGAAAAGTTAGACAATGAACCTTTAAAGTCATGCACTGAGCTGACTCCATATGACCCACTCCAACATATACCAAATGGACAGCGCCCCTGCTTTATAAATATATTTTAGTTTGCCCTCTCTGTGTGTCATTACTGTTAATTTTTTTTTTTTTTTTACAATAACTTTAATGACATAGAACACTGACTCGTTCAATGTCCTCAGGTTCTCCTCAGGCCAGTGGCACAGGAACCCTTCAGATCTACCTGATAGACGTTAATGACAACCCTCCCGTGCTGCTCCCACGAGAGGCACAGATCTGTGAGCATGGCAGGCCCAACTCCAGGATCAACATCACGGCCTCGGACGCTGACGCAGACCCCAATGTGGGACCTTTTGTGTTCGAACTGCCCACCTTCCCAGCCATCGTCCGTCGCAACTGGACCATCTCCAGACTCAGCGGTGAGTCCAGGCCAAGTCCATCAAATCCATGATATGAAGGAATCTGAACCAGCTCATGGGGAGTGGTTAGAAAGATGTATGAAAAAGACATTTGAAAAGTTTAAAGATTCTATATTTTGAATTATTGAACTTTATTTGACTTTTGATACAGTATTTTGTTGTTGTTGACTTGTTAATTGTTGTCAAAACTGTCCTATATTTTAATCACTCTGATACCCACTGATACTTACAGCTGTCCCATTAGAGTCACAAATAGATTTTGTACATTTCATATTTTTGTATTTTGTTGTTGAACAGCAAACCAGTATTAGGTGTACACTATATTAGGTGTACGCTATTTTTAAAACTGTTTGATTTGACTGTGATTTGCTTTGAGTACATACCACTCATGAAAAAAAATGTTTGGAAAAGTTCACCTCTAATTTCCTTTTGATTCAGAAATACAATTACTTTGATGTCAAGAAAAATGCTGTTGGAGAGAGGAGACGTTCCCAACTGAGAGAAAGCGTGTTCACAGATGGGAGACCCCTTTCCTTGAACAACTGCTGGGTCGGTTGTGAGCTGTGAGCGAAGTGGAACAAAACGCCTGACAGAGCCCGCGGTCAGAGACACCGCCGCTATCCCGGTGTAGACGCACCATCTACGACTCGTGACAAATGAAACCCATTCATCTACACTCCCCCTGGCAGCCGCTCTGTCACCTGATCGGCCCAGATGGATGCTTCGCAGCAGCTTTCTTCTTGAGGACAAATCTGATGCCATACCTTGATCCTACTCCCACCGAGCCTGTTGTTCAAACTTGACTAAATGATTGATGGAGAAGGTTATAGTTGTTGTTGTTTTTATCTTAAATGCCTACATTTGTACATATGTGTCAGGATGATTGCTACTTCAAGGATTTTTTGCGATTGCTGGTGAACAATGGTATCTTAAATATACAAAGTATAGAAATACACTTTTGCATACAGTAATTGCAGCATCCTTTAATACAAACTTTAAGCAGCCGGCACAACCGGTTGTAGAACTGGAGTTGAATCAAGACCATTATTATTTGTGAGAGGTGAGAAAAGCCTGTTTTTTCAGCTGGTTCCAATACATTTGTTCAAAAATGCTGCACAGGCTTAAACGTGCGTGATGCATTTAGTTTGACATTCTATTGAATGAAGAATCTGATTACTGAAATAGCTGTCATCTGTACTTCCAGGGGACTATGCTCAGTTGAAGCTGAAGATCCCATACCTGGAGGCTGGTGTCTATGAGATCCCTGTAATCGTGTCAGACTCAGGGAACCCTCCTCTGTCCAACCGCTCCATGCTCCGGATCAAAGTGTGTCCGTGTGACGACAGTGGCGACTGCAGTGCCACTGGAGCTGTGGCAGCAGCAGGGCTGGGCACAGGGGCCATCATCGCCATCCTCATCTGCATCATCATCCTGCTCAGTGAGTGCACATATTCACAGCACATTTAAGACCAACTAGTTGGTTTCACCTACTGCTCACTTACTTTAGAGTTAACTAAACTGAAGGGCTTGCTGCTATTCTTCACCTTGTAAAATTTAGTCACCCCAAATTCATTGATGCAGTAGATCATACAAAAAAGGGGAAAAGGTTGAGTTGTCTTCAATAAACCTTGCGCCAATTGTTAAACCTACATAATTTTCATTAGCTGTCTATGTAAATCCTACTTGTTGACATGTGTCCCTGTGTTCCAGGCATGGTGCTTCTGTTTGTGGTTTGGATGAAACGCAGGGAAAAGGAGCGACAGGCCAAGCCTCTGCTCATTGATCCTGAGGATGACGTTCGAGACAACATACTGAAATATGATGAAGAGGGGGGAGGGGAGGAAGACCAGGTACACAACAGGCTGAGGCCCTAAGCCTTTTACAAATTATAAAATCCTAGATTTAGTTTCATCTGTAGCATCACATGGGGACTGTCTTAGGGTGCGCTCACACTAGGACTAAAGGACCCTAAAGCGCAGTACTTTTGTCCAGTGTGCGCTAATGTTACTCATACAAGGAAAACAGTGAATAAACTCCGCTCCAAAACATACGGCAAAATCCGGCAAATGAGTGTGCCCTTAGAAAATAGACTTATGATATAATATAAATTCATGTTAAACATTTGATATTTTATAAAATACCCCTTGTGAATTTACCACTTTCATTGGGTTCATTTATCTATATCTATCTATTTATCTATCTATCTATCTATTTATCTATCTATCTATCTATCTATCTATCTATTTATCTATCAATCTATCTATCTATCTATCTATCTATCTATCTATATATATGAATTACATAAATGATAATGAATGTTGACAATGTAGAATTATACTATCAAAGCTTTTCTTACTTTGCATAGCTTTTCTTGTCTTGATAATATTATACCATAGTGAACTTTCGATGTTTCCTCGGAGCTATCATTTTGAACAGGGTTCCAGGGCCCACTACAAAACCTCATCTCAGATTTACTATTCATAACAGAGTTAGGTTTGATTAGAAGTTGCATTTAGTTAGAGAAAGTTGAGGTGAAAAATGTTGTGTAATGAAAACAAGAGGCATTCTGTGACACTGATCATTAAAGCCCGATGTGGATCCTTGTAGGACTATGACCTGAGCCAGCTGCAGCAGCCTGAGTCACTGGAGCACATCATGAATAAACCTGCGGGAGTGCGGCGTGTGGACGAGAGGCCGGTGATCACAGCCGAGTCCCAATACCCTGTGCGTCCCAGCCTGCCCCACCCTGGAGACATTGGGGACTTTATTAATGATGTAAGTTCACTTTAACACTGACACTACTGATGTTAGTCATTATCTGCCAGGGAAACAGCTCTCACATTTTGAAGTAGCATTATCCAGTTTTATTTATGAAGTTACCACTGGTGTCGCCATTATCATTGCGGATATAAGATTTTGCTTTGGTCTACTCATCTGAATAAATGTTGTTTACTGGTTGGTGCACATGAACATTTTACATTTTACACACATTAACCTACTGAATATAACATTTTATTGGCGAGACATTTCTCTAATTCTTCATTGAAAAAAAGTGTGTGGGGTGGACAAGGTGATTAATCAGTGGAATCTGGATGACTGAGGAATTACACAGAGTAAGTAGTGCTATGCTCATGTATCAGTTTATTACAAATAATAAACAGCAAAGCATTTTAAGGGTACACATTCAAAGGTTAGTTTCACTGATCTTTTGTAAATAAACTTGAAGTTGTAGAGCATTTACTTCCCTCTGAATCTTTTCCATCTGCTTATTCTGCAAAGCGTTATATTTCTTCAGCAAATTCACTTGTGTTTTCAGCAGTTCAAACTCATCAAAAAATCTGAACATCGTTATCACAAAGTTTGTCTGGTCACTGAAAGACTTCACCTTTGAGATGAACAAAACAAAAAATCAGTGTCCATATTACTTTCATTTTTGTAATTTCTGTGTTTTACAAATGACAAAAGCTGTACAAAATATTTTCAAACAACAAAATGTACTGCATGACAAATTAATATTTGGTTTAGTTGAACTATTGATAAAGTAATTTTAATTCTTTTAACCAAAGCAAATACATACACTTCTTTGAATTGCAACTCACCTCTATATGCTCACATTCATCCTCTTGTCCCTGCTCCTCAGGAAGCTCCTTAATGTCTGCTGTTCCACTTTCATCCTGAAGGGAGCGTGTGTCTTCTGTGTCCTCCAGAAGAACTTGCTCTAAAATCACAGCCTCTGCAGCTTGTCCCTCTATGCGGTCTTCTGTGTCACTGGACGGCGCCCCCACCTGGCTGTCCGCAGTCATGCATGAGCACCACTGCTCAGATTTCTCGATAGATTGTGGAGACGCTGTGGGTTCAGTTGGTGTGTCTCTAGGCTGCATCTCCTACAACATCAAATGGACAAATAGAAAACACTTGGCTATGGCAAATAAAACTCTATTTTCATGAACAAACAGCACTTAGTATCTTAGGCTTTCAAATGTAGTGCTACATGCAGCTCAGTGTAATATTGGGATAGTAAGCCATTGAAATTCAATTCTAGCTCTTACCATGCTGAACATTCTTGTTAGGGTTGAATCGTCAGTGCCATTTGTCAGCATTAGTCGCTTAAATCTAAAAATAGTCACATATAGTTACCACACATAACATTACATGTTCTAATATTTCCATATTTCCATAATTGTTATCCGACAGGTATAGATATAGTAGTATAAATTCTCTATACATTTTCTCAAAGACGTATCAAATAATAATCTCAATAGAACTGTAACTTCTCTCACCTCACCATCATGTCCAATAGCAGAGCCTCGTTTTTTTTGACTTGGTCTTTCAGCAGGCCAAAGTCCAAGAGGTACCTCATTGCCAAGATTTTCGGGCTTCTGTCTTGATGATACTTGGAGATAAACAAAAATTACAATGACATGTCTCATTTCCAACAACATATCAATCATGGCCAGAGAGAAAAGAGATTGGGACTGGGATCATTAAATCAAAAAATGAGCATTACTGTGTTGAAAGTAGCAATTGTATGTTTTTTTTATTTTATAAATACATTCACACTGGTCTCAGAGTATGTCTGTGTTAAGACACTCAGTTAGTATTAGCATTGATTTAACAGTAACTGAGAATTCTATGCAGTGTGATGATCAGCAAGCCTAATCTCTACAGGACCATTGTGTACGGGACATATTCTGGGAGGTGGGATTCAGAATACACACTTCACTATACTTTAGCTGTGTGTCTGGTCACTGTTGAATCTCCCAGAGTCCAGATGGTTGTTACTGAGATTTGCTCATTTTGGATTTGTGAGGTCTTCTTGACCACATGCAGATGATTTCTTCAGTGAGTATTTCACTACTACAACAATAACTGTGCTGCTAAAAATACTGCATTTAAATAGCATAACCATTATAAATATGCTTTTACAGTAATTATATGTACCAGTGGTAGAGAGGGTTAGTTAGAGTCCAGCACTCACTAAACTAAGTGTATACCATGGCCAGTGAGAATTCCAGTGCTATAACTGCAGTGTGTTAATACTGCATAATGCACAAGTAGACCGGCAATGGTTAAAGTGCATTCTATATCACTCCTCTGCTGCCATCACCATGACATCACTGTAAACAAATGCTCAACTGCTCTGAGTAGAATGTAGGGACTAGCTTCATTTAAAGCAAGAAATAACATTTGAGACATTTACAGACAGGCTAAGAATGCTTGTACCTGTTTGGGCTGCACACCCTCTTGTCCTCGCTCATCAGAAAGGGACCAACTGT
This sequence comes from Taenioides sp. WSHXM2023, assembly GCA_029959045.1. Taxonomy (NCBI): domain Eukaryota; kingdom Metazoa; phylum Chordata; class Actinopteri; order Gobiiformes; family Gobiidae; genus Taenioides; species Taenioides sp. WSHXM2023. Next base: position 34,482,888 of record CM057087.1, read on the forward strand.
CTTCACTGTCATCCTGGAGGCCTGCGTCTCCAATGTCTCCCTCTCTGTGGTCCTCTGTGTCACTGGACAGTGCCCCCACCCCACTGTCCACAGTTGCACATAGCATCCACTCCTCAGCTGGAGACAGTGTATGTTCAAATGGCATGTCACCGGGCTGCATTTCCTACAGCATCAAATGCACAAATAAAAAGGTTACTTTAAGATACTCTAGCAAAAACTGAATGTCAGTAGCCAGTAGCAAAAAAATATTTATGTTTACAGAAATGTTTTATATTTTCCTGACCCACTCTGTTTGGTAGAAAGCAAAAATTGTTCTTACCATGTTTGCCATCACAACGTGATGCTGCTGGTTGTCCTCCATAGAAATCACCTAACTAGGGCTGTCCTCAGTAGAGTTTTGTCTCAACAGTTAATTTGAACTTCAGAATACGGTTTGATTTTAAATGTGTTTGGGTTTAAATTAATAACTACAATCAGCAATGATCTGTGTGCCGAAAGTGCAGGGTAATGGTTTAAATCAAAATGAATGTTCAAATAAAGCTAGAGGAACCATGGATACTGTTGCCATGGCAATTGCAGTGACCCTCTTGTGATTGTAATAAGAGCAAATTTATAATAATAAGTAAATTTAAAAAAAAACAAAAAAAACTACTGGCCCTGAATTAACCTGAATTCTGAAAGGGGAATATTATTTAAAAATATTCTATTAGTATTCATAATACTGCATTGGTCCATAGACCTATTTTATGCAGATATGCAAATGAAGACAAGTGATACTCATTTAAACATTTTCAGGAGACTGTGATCAATATGTGTGTTGATGGTCCTGTTAACGTGTTTGATTTTTAACAAAAGGTGAGCACGACCAACTGAAAAATTGTTGGGTAATGCTAGCTAGCTTGTGACAGTAAAGTTATTTGGAGGGACTTGTTTAACAGCACAAATCATCTCACCTGTTGTAGTTCCAGCTAAATCAGTTCTTTCTGGTCAGATTAGCATCACTCCCCCAGGGAATGTTGATGAAATCAGCTGCAAAGTATCAATACATGGTGCATGCATAGTCAAAAACATTAATAGATATTCTGTTTATTTCAAATTCTAGTTTGAACTACATGGGGCTACAGTGGACAGAACACATTTACCTAGGTCTACTTAAAAAAGAGTTAAATTAGTTAAGTGCCTTAGTGGAAAGATGAGTTTTTCTGCTTTCTACATTTTACTCTTTCCAGACATTCCAGTGGTCTTTTGTATTGAGGACTGCAATCTGAAAAAAGCCCTCTGTTATGACCCCTAATACATTTACCACTCACAGAACACCATCAGTAACATTTGTCTTCCAAAGAGAACAGTTCCAGTAGTGACATGCTATCCTGTTTGACCTCACGTTGTGTTTTGTCTGTGCAGGGTTTGCGGGCGGCGGACAATGACCCCACGGCCCCGCCGTACGACTCCCTGCTCGTGTTTGACTACGAGGGCAGTGGCTCTACGGCAGGCTCGGTCAGCTCACTCAACTCCAGCAGCTCAGGTGACCAGGACTACGACTACCTCAATGACTGGGGCCCCCGCTTCAAGAAGCTGGCAGATCTGTACGGAGGAGGGCAGGAGGACTGAGAGCAGTGCTGGGACAGGCTGAGGAGGGGCAGCCAAGGACTACACTTCACTTCTGGGACCACGATGGCCCAGGAAGGACCCTTAAGAGGGGCTGTTACCAGGCTTGCCTTTTCCAGCCTGTGTGTGTAGGAATTTTGCTGCAATTGTATTCTGGCTTTATACATTTCTTAGTGGCAAATTTGTAGTGTTTTTTTTTTTCTTTTTTTGTCTCACCGCGCTGGACCCTCTGGGGATAAATCGATGCGGTCACAAGAGACACTGGTAGTGAAATATATGCTTTCACTGCAAATAGAGAAGTCTACAGTGGTTGATGTTGCTTAAATTAGAATATGAATCTTTTTTTCCTTGGGTTTGGCTCTAGCATATGTGATTGTTTTTAAGTTCCATGCAAAACACTTTGTGATGGCAATCCTCAAAGTTTATAGAGTCAGAAAGGAAAGGGAAATAGGTTTATTTACATGCTAGACCGACATTTTACTTTGTTTCGACATACTGTATCCTTCACTGGGATGAGATTAAATTGTTTAAAAATAGTTTAGTAAATACGCTACGTATGAATGTTAACACAACACCCAAAATTGAAAAAGTCTTCTTGATGGGAATCAGAAGCTTCAGACCTCTCTTCAGATGGCTACCTTTGAAACTTTTGTTACTATGAACCACTCTTGCGTGAATGAGGGACAACATAACTACATGGGATGCATGGATGAATAAAGGACTTTATCGACAAATTCAGAATTTAAGCAATTTCAACGACTGTAGACATTCTTGCAGTGTTGTTATTGATTGTGCAGACCACTTTCTGCTTTAGTCTCAAGAAGAGAATGTTTTCAAATGGACTCCTCGATCTCTTTCACTATGTCGACTTGAATTTCCTTACAAACAGAAGCACTGTCGTTTTATAAAGTGCCTTTTGTGGTGTGTTTTTTGTATCCTGCTCTTCTCAGGATCGGTTACCATGTCTTAGCCCCTTTCGCGCTCTCGGCTCTTCTCGGACTTGTGCTAACCCCAGGTACTTCATCAGCGGGTACGGACAAAACCTGGGGTCAAAATTACATCTGGCCAGCCTGTGTTGATAGGGGCATCAACCCTCTGCTATGGACCTGTTCCATCGTGACTTTAAACATGCAACGCTTGGCTAAATTTTTATAACATTCAAGTCTTTTCTTTTTTTCTAATTTTGTGGAGAATGGCGTTTCCTATATGGACTTTTTGAAGCCATCATGAAGAGACTTGCCTGAACATTTATCTCCATGTGTTATGTAGGCATGATCTGATTATAGCCAGACAGAAGAAGAGATTAGGAGGAATATGAAATCTTGGACGCCTTTAATTGAACATTCCCATTTTTTATAATCGGCCACAAAACTATTAAAAAGGTGCATGATTTTGTTTTTCCTCAAACTGTTTTAACACTTGTTACTATGTGGTGAGAATGTGAAACTAGTCAGCGGGAACCATATGAATATACTCTGTACAAAGACACTGGGTAAATAAAAATACTGTAAGATACCTATTTTTTGAAGTATTGATGACATAAACATTGCTACTCTTTTTTCTGCCTATGGACTTAGCCACTCTGTTCCATTACCACAGGGTTACTTTAATTCACTGCATTTTATAGTTTTTATTTGTTGTTATTTTTAACCATTTTTTTCTTCTCACATTCTTACATTTATCCCTGACATGTCCTGCGAGAGTGAGTTTGTACTGCCTGATAACAGTACAGTTATTACATTGTTATTAGTGTAAAGAAACCATTTGATTCATTCATCTAGAAACTGGATGTGTGGTTTAAAAAATAAACAAGACCAGTCTGAAGTCATGCATTTTTTTTATTCTAGAAAAGAGCCACGGGAGGATTGTTAAGAAGACCTACTGCACTTGTGTTTGCTATATAGTTATATTGTATGGCATCTGTGGACCATTATGTTATAATTTGCACCTTTTAAATCCCAATATTCATTTCAAAAGACTACAGTACCCAAGGGGAGCTGACGTTCCTGTACAACAAAGAGCCATGTAGCTGTCAGCATCTCCTTTGAACAGCTGCAGATCACACTAGCAAGTAGCAGATATTTTTTTCATTTGTACTAAAATGACAACGCTGCTGAATCCTACGTGTATGATCACTGAGAATATAAAACTGAAGAACTAAGTAAGCAGTGGGCGTATGCCGAAAATGGGGACTGACTGGCAATATGGTATCTTGAAAATAAGCAATTAAAGATAACTCAAACATGCACAAATCACTCCAAATACAACTATGAGGGGGTAAATGAGAAGTGGAAACAGCTATAACATGGTTAAAAGCTCTGAAATGTCGATATTGCCTGTTTATAATAGGTCTGCTTTTTGGACACAGTGTGACGCTACCTGAAGACTGAGGGATTACACAGGCATTACAGTAAGAAATTAAAAAGGTGGATTCAGAAGAAGGTGCATATATGCAAAGCAACTTCTATTGCTTACAAACAACACATTGCTGCCTGCCTGACAAATTTAAACTTTGTGTTTATCCTACTATTTGAACAACAGTACAGACTTGTTGTGCTCTGATATAACAATCGCATTCAAACTACTTGGCAGCAGTTTTTGCTACTGTCTTTCTTGCACAGTAGCACGTACAGACTAACTTGTTTTTATTAATATCATTTTTGGCCATAAATGTGGTTAATCCAACTGCATGTGCTGCTTACAGTTTCTTTTCAGTCTTTAACATATTTCTCTATTGAAAATTGACATTTACAAAAAACAAAATTTTATCTCAACAAATTGCAGTTTTACATTTAAAACCAATCTCCCAAAGGCAAATTTTACCATCAGACTTTGGTCATGTTTTTCTGTGCTCTTTCATTCATTTGACAACTTTGCAGCTGTGAAGCCTTAGTCCTGCTCTCAGTGACCACAGAGACTCACTGGTTTGGTGCAGCCTGCAAAGGAGTTCACTCTTGATCTATATATGAACACTTGATATATATATGAATTTGTGTCTGGAAAATCTGTGCTTTTTTGTCTGAAACCTGTCTAATATATGCTGAAGAAAATTGACGATGGAATAGCAAATACATCCAGGCTACTTTAATGCATGTGTTCATTACATATAATCAAAAGACACTTACATCTCACTTGTACTGTATGCAGTTTGTCTCTTGGCCTATTCATACAGTTTGTGCTGAGCCCTTTATCCTTGTTTGGTGTGAAATCCTTTGCTGTTAGAATTTAGGAGCTCACAAATTGTAGTTTTTTTGCTGTTACATTTTGAGTTTCTATTTTGAAAGTGACAGTTTGGGCCAACATCCTTTGTCACATGAGAACAGGTCTTTAGAATTGAACAAACAAGGTGAATTCAGTGATCATGTCTTTGAATGAGAGCTGAGTACTGTGTGAACTCAAAAAAAAAAATTGTACCAGATTTCTTGGTATGCAATTAACCTAAACTGACTCCATTCCTGCAGTTAACACATTAAAAGTGTTGTCAAAGCCTCCTTCCTGTGCATGTTTCTCAAATGCTTGTGTAGTGCTTGGTGTTCCTAATCTGAATAATTGCCTTTCCTCCTCTTCAACAGCCTAATCAGACTTCTGTGGATATAAGTCTCTTCGGAGATTGAAGCAGTTAATCTTTGACCTTACTGTTTGCATATCACTTCATTTTCTTCTTGAAATGGAGTATGCGGCTGGATCTCGTAGCAATGTGCAGTCTCTTCCTGTGATTTCAATTAGTCAGCTGAAGAGCCAGAAGAGCCACTGGGGACTGAATAGGGACTTAATCCACTTCGCCTGTGTGTCTATCAATTAGCCACACCATTAATCCCTGTGGCGTAATCTGGCCTTTAATGAGATGCCCGAGAGCAGGCTGAGGCAAGAAAAATGTGGCAATGGCAAGATACAGGTTGGACGTAGCCACAGCAGGGATAGGGCAAAACATTAGAAACCTCTCTCCAAGGGTTATCTGTAAAGAAGCCATCTGAACTTTGCACCAGTGAGATTTCATACTAAGCCTTTTATTTAGTTAATAAAAACTGATGTGATTTTTACTGTTAATCAACGCAGAATGTCCCACCGTAACGAGAATACCCAGCATTAAACCTTAGTTAACCTTTAGTCCAGTAATGAGCTCCAGTGTGGACTTGGTGCTACCGTAGAGCCGTGTTAATAAAGGAAGTCATCAGCAGCACCAGGCTCCACAGCTGAAATAATCATGTGCGTGGTGAAAAGCCATCGTGGTCAGAGGCAGGCTGCACGTAAGCACATTAGCTTCATGGAGGAACACTTTGGCTCTAATTGGAATGGGCCCTGTTAGCAGCGCGGTGCGGTGAGCAGAATATGGTGTTAACAGCAGAGTCGCTATTTTTTATTGTTGATTTTTATTCATTAATTTTATTGTCCTTGTTGTCTCAGGCGGTGGAGGGTACTAGAGTCATCAGAATAACCATGTGCCCCACTGGATCCACCACAACAGGGAGTTAAAGGTGCATTGTGTAACTTTTCTGGTGGAAGGTTCCTCACCTCTACCTTACATTTATTTAATTACAGTGGTTTTGCGGCCCAAAACTATGTAGTAAAACAGACATTCTGACTGTGAATGGGATTGACCTGTAACTTGGTCTGGTTTGGCCTCCATGAAGAAGAGGTTTATTACCAGACTGTGAAACATTGCAGACAAAGCAATAACATCTCCACAGAGAAAAGCATTTGACGGACCCTCCACCAGAAAAATTACACAGTGCACTTTTAAAGGCACTGAGCTCACACAGGTGCCTATAGATTATGTAGACTACAATTCTGTCTCATTGGTAACACTGCAGGGGGCTTGATTATAAGTGTATACCCACAACCCCACAGCAGGCAACAGGGTGAATCCATGTGTTTTATTATGTAAAAGTCGAATAGTTATATAGCAATAGAACTACACAGCTCATGATGATAATGTAACACCATGGACCATTTTAGCTTTATTTATAACCAGAATGGCTGTGTGTTACGCAATTTCATTTGAAGCATAGAGAATAAGTGTGCAGCATGCCTTCACTTTGCACTTGAACGTGAATAATATTTCTGATGTCTGAAATCAAAACTATAAAGCTGTGGGATGCCTCAGGACAGCTGTCAAATTGAAGAGTAAAGAAGGAGTATATGTTTGAACTGTACATCCTTTGCAAGTGCTGTTTCTAAAGATGCCGTACACAGAGTTTTGCAGACCCTGAGAGAATCATTTGCTGCTTTTATCATTATTGTATTGAGCTACAAGTCTGGTTCAAACGCTGGGTCATAGTAGGGTTCAATGATGTTACGTAGCCATTTTTTAAAAAACATTAAAAACACAGGGACTATAAGTTCTGCATTAGTAGATAAATATAGCAGTTTACAATGAACACAATGTAAAATAATGATCTACATAGTCTGTCATAGATAAATACCAAAAAAAAAAACATAAAATGGTGCACTGCATAACTTTACTGGTAAAGGATCCACCACCTATGTGTATCTATGTCAATGTTAAAGTTTTAGGCTGTAATATTCTAGTACAGTATGGAAATAAACTTATGAATCTCCATGGAGACATCAGTAGTCCAGTTTATAGGTAAGATCTGTGTAGCGACAATACCAGCAACAGTGAGAATCCATGTTTTCAAGGTGTTTCAATTAAAAGACCTGTAATGAAATAAATACCTAATATTTTAATGCTATACTGTGTAACATTTTAGCCAAAGCAACAGCTCCATGGTGACAAACCAGAAAAGTTACAAAATGCACTTTTAAGTAATCAGATGTTATGCGGTTCCTCTAAAGTGATAGCATGGTACGTGATAAATGACTCAAAATCTAACTAGCCTAATTAAAATGTATTTATTTTACTTATTCATTCATTTGCTTTCAGTATACATTTCCGTGGATGATAGTGGTTCGTTGATTCCTTCCTCCGTCACAACCAGCTTCTATTGGCACTGCTCCCCTCAACAGATCAACATAGTGCAAGAGCAAAATAAATCCCAGTCTTTGTCTTTGATAAATGGCGTTTGGACTCGGGGTGTGTTGCTGAAATGTGTATTGTAAATAAAGTTCCGTCTTCAAACATGTCCTGGCTGGGCTATTTTCATTTCCTCTCTGTATCTCTGTAGCGAGTCTACCTGGGCCCATGCTGAGACTCTAAAGTGAAATACACTAGTTGCGATGCCCACTGCGTGATCACATAGTTTAGTATTAGGGTTTGCTTTCTGAGCCTGGACTATACAGCTTTTGTGCTGACACCACTCGGAGCCTATTGCATGCTATTTCAGGAGCTGTCGAAAAATGAGAACAAAGCCAGCAGGGTAAATAAATGTCCCCGGCAGCACTCTGGGGAGAGAGGATGCACTGTTTAACGACCAGCCATTTGCGATATGGATGAGTGGCCTATAGAAGGAGCTGTGCAATTACCATGACACAGGATTCATCAGCACTGGGCAGTCAATGTAGTCAGGAGGGAGCTGGCGGTGCGCTCACTGCATCGCTCACTAAAGCAATATAGTCTGTATTTGAATATGTTTAGTGGGACTTGTTTTTTGAACTATTATGCAATGGAAAAGCACAGGGTCAAACCAGAACTCAGGCCCGTAGAGAGAAATTTCAGAGCCTGGGGGCAAATTTGCAGGTCCAGATGTCTACATGTCTCTGAAAAAGATTAGAATAATACAGCTATCTGAATGTGGAGAGAGGGGTGGGCTGAGGAAGGTCATTTTCTGTTTTCTTTCTTTCTTTTTTCGTTATGTATAACTTTAAAATTGGAAAAAAAAAAATACAGCTATCTAATTCTTTCAGCATCATTTACCTTACCTACAGTACAGAAACAGTTATTTCACTTAAAGGTGCACTGTGTAACTTTTCCAGTGGAGTATGTAAAATCCCTCAGTCATCCAGGTAGAATCCATGGCAAAAAAGGAGAAAATTTAATTTGTCAACTGGACATAGTCAACTATGTCCAGTTGACAAATTAAATTTTCTCCTTTTTTGCCTTTTCCAGTGGAGATATCTTCTGTCTATTCACCTGAATGTAGATACTATTGCTTTGCCTGGGATGTGTGTAATTACAGGTGTTGCTGTAAATTATCTTGAAAATTAGATATTCTTGTTGTGAACAAGGTCGCCTCTTCACTGATCTGACCAGTAACTTCGCCTGGTGACAACACTGGCACGAAATATACAAGTTTACTGCAGTACTGGGGGACATTCTTGGCAAAACAATAACATTTATGGAGACAAGCAGGTGATGTTACAGAAAACTGCACCTTTAGGATGATTTAATGGAATGTTGCACAGTACTGCATGAATAGCAAAAGGAGAAATTTAATTTGTCAACTGGACAGAGTTTATTTGGTCGAATATGTTTCGCAGCTCATCCAAGCTGCTTCTTCAGTTCAAATAATAAACTCTGTCCAGTTGACAAATTAAATTTCTCCTTTTGCTATGGATTCTACCTGGACGACTGAGGGATTCTACACACAGTAGTATATTTTTCACTTTAGCAATAGCATGGAGATAAACACATGTGGCAGACCAAAAAAAGATCATAGTGTGCCTAACATTCTTATTCTATCTTCTATATTCTAACATATACTTCAATAACAAAAAGAGTGACCAAATAAAACATGCTGCATTCCACTTCAGACACGTTCATCTTCTATAACTTAATTTACTACCTCATAACAATATATTGTATGTTCTTCTCAAGTAGTTTTTTATGTGTGTTTACTTAATAATTTATGTTCCTTCATAACAGCAAAACGTCGCCATAATGTTTGTCATGAGCCACTTTAAAGCAGCATCAGAAATTTATGAGGCTCCAAATGGCTACGCAGGGAGTCTCATTAATCGCACTTACATACACTTTATTCTGCCACTTGAACTTGTGGCTTGTTTTTGCTTGACATGGTGCTTTGTGTCACCAGTGTCGCCTTAACATTTCATGCTTTTTGACAAGTAAGAGTAAGGCTGAACTATTCATGCAGCATGCCAACGTGTATTTATAAGTGTGTTTTCTTCTCCTCTGCTTTAGCTCCCATGGTCTCAAAATGATTTAATGCAAGAGTGCAAGTAGGGTATCCTAGTTGCTCCCTGCAGCATTGAAGTTTAATCAGCGGCATATAATTCCTCACCTAGGTTAAGCCTTCCCTAGGACACTGTGCTATGAGAAGCTTCACTCTCTCCTAAACCACTCGCACAGTGTCCTACAGGCAGAGCAGCTCTGTTTACTATGCATAAGGCTCGTTATGAATAAATAATTACTCAGTCAGCACACATGTAGGGAAATAAAACAGTAATAGGTGTGTCATAGGAATAACAGTGTGTCTGGTTTGCTGTTTTGTTTGACTGGAGGTTGAGAACAATCAGCTGTATCTATGAACAGATAGAAGATGCAAAACCAACTTTTATCTTTTAACCAAGTTTTCCTCATCATTATCTTACTCTGAATTGTATTTTGATTGATTTGTGAGTGCTGCATTTGAGGTGTGAGTGCTCTGAAAATGTCCAACCCACCCACTGCCCTGTACTCACTTGCAATACTTCTATCTTAACCTGTAAAGGTCCTATATTACACAACATGTTCTCTTATGAGCGTTTAGTCGTGTTACCATGTTGTTACTTCCACAAAAGCAGACCTTGAGTTGTGTTTTGTTTCATTCACACATATTTGAGTAATCCTTTATTATTAGTCTACATCTCCAAAGCTCAAAATGCTCTGTTCCACCTTGTGATGTCATGAAACGGTAGCTCCTTTTACCTTTAATTCAGTAGAGATTGGTGATTCCTGGGCTGAAATGGTCCAAATTATTCTAGTGCAACTGTATGGAGTTTAAAAACACAGTGGAGCACTTCCTGTATTACCACATGACATCACAAGGTGGAACAGAGTATTTTCCGTTTGAGGGAACCCTAAATATGCAGGGTTTGTGTGTTAAACATGTGCGAATGAAATAAAACACAACTTGAGTTATGTTTTTGATGAGGAAACAACATTATAACAGATCAGAGTGTAATATAGTGTAATACAGGTTATGTCTGCGAATGCCTCAGTCTTCCAGCTAAGGCTTTGTTGTAATATGCATCAAAAGAGAGCAGGAAAAGAGACTGATAATCACCTGTGTTCCAACTCAAACCCACAGAGTCGAGGCAAGCTGTTTATTTTTGTTCATGGATGATTTTTGTATTGGATCACCAGTTGGTATTTTGGTACATTCTAAAGATGCTCCAGTGTATTTAGTCTTTGGTCTGTCTTTATATACAAGACTTATTTACAAATGTAGCTGCCGGTGTCCTGCCTTCTGAAATTGCCTTCTGTTGGGCTCCATTAAAGAAGGCAACAGACTATTAACCCCTGTGTCAATACCTTGGCCGCTCAGCCAGGCTTACAACCCCATTTCTACTGCTATGACAAACACACAGCCAGGCCTTAGTTCAGCCTCTGTCTCACCACATATTCCCCCACTCACCCAGGTCCTACCACTGTCAGCACTAACCCCCGCTGGGACAAGGACACAGCGCCCAAATGGAGCTGTGAAAAGTTGAGGAGTAATAAAGCGACGTCGCAAGGGAGCAAATCAGTCTTTTGTTTCAACATAAAAGTGAGCTGGTGCTTTTTAATGGGTTGTAAAAGGCAGCGACTAAAACGTAGCGTGCACACATCACTACATCCAAATCCCACTCCCAGTCTCATCCCTCTGAGGACTCATTCGTTCAGAAGCGCAGGGCCTTAATCAACAATATGCAAAGAGGCGTAGAAAGGGATCAAATTAATTAACGGACTTTTTAGTATTGCATTTGTCTCACAGCGGGAATAGAGAGCCTGGGTTTCTACCAGTTTTGTGAAGTAATATGAGAAACATGTGGCTGACTTATTTTTCATATTGCTCTATTGATATCCAGTCTTGTTCAATAAACAATTTCAGAGTATGTTGCAAGAGCGAGATACAGACATAACTTGCTGTCTACATGTTGTAAAATTGATTCGGCATTTTTATCTAGTCTATAGAAATTGAATTTTACAGTTCAAATGACATCACAGCTTTCTGGAATTTCTATAGATTAAAAATGAGCTGGGGGCAGGTTAGAATTCAGCACTTTAATTGTCAAAATGCAGATATTTTATTTATGATTTTCATTATATTACTGGGCCTATCCACTTGAAAACACAAAAAGTTACTTAAAGGGCCCATATGCTATTTTCTGATCTATGTTACAATCTTATTTCTTCATCAAAAAACATAACTGGTGTTGTGTTTTGTTTCATTCACATGTTTAACACACAAGCCCTGCATATTTAGGCTGAGTTCTCTCAAACGGAAAACACTCCATAGGACATCCACCTTGTGATGTCATGTGGTAATATATGAAGTGGCCCACTGTATTTTTAACTTCCACACACCTTCACTAGAATCATTTTGATCATTTCAGCCCTCGATTTGCTAATTTTTACTGAACTAAATGTAAAAGCCAGCTGTTAACTTGAAAACTACCACTTGATGACATCACAAGGTGGAGCTTTGGAGATGTAAACAGAAGAATAATGCAGGGTTACTCAAACATGTGTGAATGAAATAAAACACAATTCCATGTATATTTTTAGTGAGGTAACAACATTCTAACATGGCTAAAACATGGCTTAACTTTCTGTAATATAGGACTTTTAAATATCACTATAATAAGGACGTTTGTCCTTTTCCATCTTCCTTCATGCATGTTTTGGCAATAATTCATATGATATAACACTGTACTTTCTAAATCAGGGGTCACCAGACTTTTTTCTCTGGGGGCCACATTATCTCTTGACTGTGGTGGGGGGGCCGTATAACAGAATTGTTTGACCCAGACCAAAGTGACCACCAGCAGGCCTCATTGTGTAGTACAAATTACTATCCTGGCACATTCATCCACAATAATATATGAACACATAATTCATGGCACATATTTGTTTATTGTTACTAGTGGTTTGCAAAAGTAGCAAGTACTTCACACTTTGTTTTAATTTGAAATACCATAGATTTTCCATTTATTTATTTTCTAATAACAATAACATCAAATATAATTATTTAAATATAAATATATATTTCTAATTGAAAAAAATCAACAAAATACAAGATGCAGACATGTTATTATTTGCCAAAAAGTAATTTAAAAAAATAGGCCATGACAACTCACAGGGCCAGTTCAAGTGGTGGGGCAGAGGGGTTGGGGGGCTGGTCAGAGGGGTGTGGCGGGCCGGAGTCGGCCCATGGGCCATAGTTTGATGACCCCTGATCTAAATGCTAAATGTTAAATAATGTAGAGTATATTATAAAGAGAAGACATATCTCAGTTAGTCACTGCTCAGGGGGAACAGGTGTATATTTGACTTTTTGCCTGTGCAGGACAAAATGAGACTGTGGCTGTCGTGATCTTTTAAATTAATGACAAACACCGGCGTTATGTAAACTCACCTCGGGCCCGGCACAAGTGACAACACAGAATGTCACAAATGAATAGGCACTCCTTTAATAGTATGGTGCAAAAGTGTGATGCTGCTCCCCCCTGGCAGGCTTGTGGTGTTTACCCATCAACCCTCAGGTGCACTGAGCTGAGGTGTCGCCATGGCAACCGGCTTCACCGACCCTCCCTTTCTGTTGTTGTCGCTCCGCCGCTGGCACTCAAGTGAGAGCTTATGTGGACTTAACGGTGAAAGAGCAGCAGTGTTGAGGAGTGGAAGGGGGGATTACCAACAAAAATATTAGATCTGGAAACGGCGGCACGAGGAGGTGAGACCATACCTTCATCCACATACTCCGACAGGAAATGTTGGATATTCTCTGGGTTATATCGACCGTTACTCCTGCAGGCTTACATGAGCCAGGTAATATCGCAGTGTGAACTGTGCAGTGCAGGTACCAGACTGTAAGCCAAGTAATGAAATGTGAGCTGGTGAACAACATTACCATTAACAATGGTGCCTATAATGGAATGTAACCTAACCTATGGTACATCTAACCAGTCACACACCACATACCACACACGTCCTGATGCATGGATATCCCTTAAGACTAATGTTAATAGTTTACTTGATTTATGTTTTTATTAGGTACAATAACAAAATGCGCTGGAACTGCACATTCATAATGCCTTTAATATATTAATACAATTGTCCTATGAATAAGTAACCTTAGCAGCAGATTAATACGAGTATGTCTCTACAGTTTATATTACACGATGCACATCTCTGTATTCATACACATATTGCCAGTAAGTTCTTAATATTACTACATATTACTGTCTTAATATTCTGACCAGCCCAAATGCCTACAAAGCAAGAAGGGTCCAAGAACTGCATAGCTGTTATTCACTAAAACCTGGTAACCACAATCTTTGGGATAAAGTGATGTCCCTTCTTAATCTCAAGACTTTCAACGTGCAGCAATCTGAATGAACTTTTAAAATGATCATCTCTTATTTCCTGTGTCAGGGTTTGAGGTTTTGAATTGACAGTGTATGTTATAGCCGTATACCACCACACACTTGGACAAAACTTCACAAAGACGAGTGGATCTGGAACCGTCTCCTGTCTGCCTGATTTCACAGGGCGTGACTGGAAGACAGATTAACCAGTCGGAGAGATGCAGGCTTCATACACGTCAAAAGGAGAAAAAAAAACTACATGACTGAGAACAGCATGGATTTTGTCAGATCAACAATCGAAGCATCAAACTATCTCAGGCAAAAGAAGTTATATATTTTGTTCTGAATTTATGAGAATTTTCAAGACGTGATGTCTTCTGCATTTGAGAGACATTTGCTACAAATCAGCGGCTGTGGTTGGACCAGCTCAAGTTTGGACTGATGTTTTTCACGCTCTATGGTCCGATTCCAGACTTCTGGATTTGAACAGAATGTAAAAGAGACTGGCTGGTCAGGCAACCTTCACCCAGCCTCTGCTTAATATCTGATACAATTTAAGCAATTTACGCGTCGTAACGTTTGGGTTTCGAGTGATTATGATTAAATGAGATGCTGCCACCTAGAGGTTCCCAGAACAACTGCGTACTAGTGCAAAATGGTCTTTTATTTTGTCTGCTGCTAACTGAAAGTTTCCATTTGCTGTGCACATAAAGCCTGTCCCAATCATGGCAGCATCGGGCCACCATCCCGCAGACAGAACGGCCTAATTGAATCCGGCTCTAGTGGTCGGGAGACTTAACAGCTGATCTGCCAGATGTGGCCAATTCTCCATGTGTTGTTATCATTATGGAAAAGGCTGGTGAAGGGATTTAAAGGGATTTAGTGCTGTTCTGCTCACATGCTCCACACAGAACTGAATGCATTTGCTATTAGACATTAAACGAAGACTAATTTGTGTTGTGCAAATGGAGGAATAAATAGTTATGATCTTGTGCAACTCTGAGAACGCTTCATCCGCTTTGTTACTTGTGCTTTAATAATGTCTTCCTTGACACTAACTATGCAATGCTGCCCCCCAGTGGATTGTTCACAATTACAAATGCGCACAGCAGAAATTCTTTTAAGGAGCAAATGATGGTATATAACTAGCAATAGTGTTAGTGACATTATAAATATAAGCAGCAGTCTATAAGAAATTAATCATCATTATATCAAAATACAAAGATCCAGTACCTTAAAAGAAGAGTACTATAACATCTGCATGCTAAATATCTTATCAATAGAAACAAATGGATTAAAATGTGATTTATTTTGTGACTGTTCATGTTTCAGCACAATTAGCCGTATTGGTACTGATACTGAAACTACCCCATTTTGTTAACAATCTGTTGCACACCCCAAGTTCCCACTTTCATCTATAAATATGTATGTGTATGGAGTCTCTGCTGTTTAGAAACAAGCTCAACAAGTGAAAAATGTTGCATTTTCAATACCAGTATCAATGATAAACACCAGTAAATTATAAGTGATTAGTTATAAGTAAAATATTTCAAAGTACCATAGTCACTAGAGTGGCTTCTACAATTCGAGTATTTGAGCCAGTAAAATTCCTTTCAATAATAAAATGACAGTCAGTTGAATTAAATGTCTGCAGTAATTTGTAAAAAAAACCATCTGTATTTATTCAATGTTATAATAGAGAAAATGCTATGATTTTTCCCTGTGGGTTAAATTCTCAATACTATACAAATTTGTGTAAAACTTTAGGTAACATTTACAAATGTACAAGAAACTCAGAGTCAAAACCTACAAAGTTCAGTAGCACACCAGAATATAAGCAAGTAAGAGTAAATGGATGTACAAATGTTTTCAAAAGTAAAAATATGTGAGGGTGGCAAGCTAGAAAAATAGAAGTTTTAGTTAGATTTTGGTGAAGTGATAAATAATAAAGGGTAAAATTCATGTGAAATATTTCAGCAATAAAATGTGTCAAACTACATTTTCTTACAAACACAATTAACTGCTGCAAAGAAAAAGTAAAGACATCTTTTATGCTATAACATCTAAAAACCCACAATACAAAAGATGTAAATGATTAGAAAATCATAGGGCAACAATGGGCAGTGTATTAGAGCAACACTGAGGTGAAAACTTCAAGAGTATCAAAGTATTTTATCATTATTAAAGTAGCCATGAGTACAGTAAGATTTAAAAATAACTATTATGCAAACACAGGATAACATCTCAATTATGTTTTACTGTTAAATTTAAAATGAAATTAAAGTAAGAATTATTGGAACAATCAAAATTATGCTGCAAATGAAGCCTCTCCATACTTGCAATGTCTTGACAGTTTTTCTCTCAGTGTGAGCCTAATACCAAATCAAACAGTGACTGTTACATGTCAATAAATAACTAAACATTATTTTAAGCCCATGTTTAGTAAATAAATACAATAAAACAATCAAGTAAAGTAACCAGAGATGACATAGCAAAGCACAAGCTACTGTTTCTTAGTTACAGCAGGGTTAATTGCTTAAGGGGGGTCCATATGGCTTCTTCATAGTTAGGAAGGCAACTCAGTAGGTTACACAGTCTAATTCACAATAAAATGTTAACAGAATTTAAAATGTCATAATTTTTTCATTAAAAGATATCTTGTTTTTCTTAAACTTGTGCATAAAAATGATCAGAAAATAAACTGTAGTTGTTACAGTGCATAATTATACAATAAGTCACTTATTCATACAAATTTTCGTAAAAACATAGAATCTATTTTAGCACTTAGAAACAAGATGCAAATAATTGAAAATAAAGGGAAGTGTCTGCGGAGCGAGGAGGGTAATGGGCTATCTCCAATTATTGAGTACGGTCTGCACTCTCCTCCTTGTCACTTTAAGAGTCACTTTGTGCTCTTCACTTCCCTCTCTCTGGGTCCTGTCTGACATTAAGTCTATTTGAGAAAGCCCTTGTAGAGGAAATGGGAGCGACTGGTAAATCTCTCATTCTCCAAACAGAAGAGCAGGTCCCTGAGATTGACACGTGTGATGCGCTGCCGCGTGGGTCTGGAGCCTGATGCAGAAGCCCCTCCAGACATAGACGAGGCTGTTCCGGAGCTCTGCAATGCATTATGGGGAAAACAGACCACAAGTGAGAGCAGGTAATATTTAACAGGCACTTTGTTGTGCTATTCTTGCCAAATATTTAATTTTACAATGGATTAGTGATCTACGAAAATATAATTGCGAGTCATTTTCTCAGAGTAGCAGTAGTAGTAGTACAATATGACGAGCTTATTGATTATGCAAACAAAATCCCAAAATTGTGAAGTTGGTTTATAGACAAAGTCCTGACAAAAGTGAATAGTTGCAGAGGTGACAATATGGACAAAATAACTGATCTAGGCTATATTTATATATGTCTATTAATAATAGTAAATAAATAAGTAACTAACAGCTAAAAATCATTAAGTGCTTTACAGAGAGCAGTTACACCAAATTATAATAACATTAATGGATTAGATTTATACAAGGCTATGGTACAGTTTATTATCCCTATTTGGAAATTTGTCCTCTGCATTTAACCCATCCAGGAACCTTCTTGCTGTGAAGTATAAGTACTAAGCACTCAGCCACTGTGCAGACTTTCAGACACCCAAAGCTCTTTACAATGCATTATCCATTCACACCACACTCATGGTGGTAAGCTACTACTATTCTATCCTAGGGAGGGAAGCCAATCTGTGCCATCAGCCATTCCGACTATTCACTAACACATCACACTCTTACTAGGCAAGTGTGTTGCTTAAGGATATGACAGTATGCACTAGGTCTGTCTAGATGACCCTTGTCTTACCTCAGAGGCAGAAGAGGAGGAAGAAAAGTCCCCGATCTTCCTCTTCTTCCTGGGACCGATGGCTGCCAGAGCTGTCAGGTTGGCCTCTCTCTGCCTCATCTGTGCAAGCTCTTGCTGCTGCATCTGGACAATTTAAACAAAAAGAAGATGCATTTAAATAACTGTGTACAGTTTCAGGACAATATAATTAGACATTACAGTGAAACTTTACCTCTTTCGCTTTCTGTTTTAGTCGTAGTTGCTCTGGGTCTTCTTGTCGAGCTCGAGACTATAATTTCAAACATGACACAAAGTGACGTACAGACAACAATGGTATCATAGGATAAGAGCATTTTAAATCTCTGAGCCAGAGGGGACCTAATGTTTTTAGTTCTATAGAAGCCATTTATAAATTAATCAATGTGTTAGGCATTTATAGAATTTAATGTGACTTTGTAAGAAAAATGTCTGCATTACTTTACCTTAGCTGCCTTTAGGAGTATCTCTCTCTCCTGTTCCTCCTTCCGTTGCTTTTCTAACTGGTCCAGCTGCTCAAAGAACTTGAGCTGAGCACGAACATCACCGCTTTGCTCATAGTTATCATTGTCCTACCAACAGAGGGAGGAAATGCCTTACTGTAATAAGAGGCACATGAATATAGCTAATCTAATTAACAATATTAACCTTAAAGCTGATGTTTTTCTGCTGAGCTACTTGTGTAACCTTTTCCAGCAAATTTTGGAGGTGTTGCTGAGTGGCATGAGACACCAACTTCACCACATCTGCACCAAAATCTGTCACCGCATGTCTCCTCCCTAAAGAAGAGGAGCACAGTCTTTAAGTCTGAAAGGGAGAGCACTACACAATGTGAAAAGAGCCACTCAGTCGCACCAATCTCCAACATCCTCCGCTGTAGTAAAGCACAGGAGAGAAATGCCTCATCTTCACAAGAATGTGTTACAGACCCCACCAGACTTGAATTAGTCGCTAGGATGTTAGCGCTTTCTTCAGTTAGGTTTACTCCAGCCATAGACGCCACGTCATTGATGTCATCATCATCTCTGGGAAGAATATGGACAAAACAAAAAGTTATGTCATTCACTTCAAGAAGGTTTTTAAGGGGGTGGACAGGTGTAGACTTATGTGTTAAAGGTTGGACAAGTAGAATAGGCTTTACATATCCTTCTTTTACATGAATATACATCTTTGATTTTTTTGTGAGACCTCAGAAATGTAAATATAAAATAGCAACTTACTTGAACGTGCCTCCCGCCTCTTTCAGCTTGTTTCTTTGGGCCAGAGTCAGTGCTGTAGGAGAAAGATGTTAAAACATCTCCACTACAGCCAATGTTTACTTGTATCTCATTCTTCAAGAAATATAATCAGGCCATTCCTTTCCAGTTTACATACAAATATTTTGTATTTAGTGAAATTTAATTTGTAACCTTGACACCATATGTTTTATGTATGCCTTTTATCATATAGCAGTTGAATGCTTTTCCAAGCTTAATAGGAATATACCGTTTACTCTATACAACAATATTCAAAGTGCACTATCCAGTGGTGTATAACGTTACATTATATACACTATCAAGACTCAGATTAGTCCCCAGCCTCTCACCTGGCTGCAGCTCTTTAAGCTGGACCTGTTGTTGTCCCAGCATTATTCGGCTTGGAGCATGATTCCTGAGCGTTACCATGGAGGCTGTGGGTAGGGTTACCTGAGGTCTCACCAAGGCTCTCTGCTGGGGAGTTTGGAGAACCTGCGGCCATTGAAATTAGGATTAAGTCCAGTGCTTTCTTAAAATAAGTGCATTATATGAATATAGCCCTTTACCAGAGAGGGAGACTGTCCTGGTTTGGTGACCCCTGGCTGGAGGAGGGGTCTGGTGATGGATGTAGTGACCCGAGGCCCAGGGCTGCTGAGGATCACTGTGGAGGTGGTGGAGGCTGGACCTGAACTGGACTGAGGGAGCTGGCCCTGCTGGATAAAGGCTGCAGAGTCTGGAGTGAGCTGTCTCAAAGCTGGGAGACTCCTCTGCACACAGCACAATATAAGCATGCACTAGATCAATTCCCTGCTAAAAAGTTGTAAGTTATAAAAAGTACAAGTTGTGCTCATGACATTCTAGAATATAATGTCATAGTGTCTTACAGATAGCAAGGGTCTAGATAGGGATAGATAGGGTCCACAAATTTTCCATATTATAGTTGATTTATGATTGAATACAATTACTTGTTCTGACATTTTTTGCTTCATGCAGATAGGCTCAGTAATTAGAGATATTAAGCATGAACAAGGACAAAAATGTTAATTTTACAGTTAAAAGACAAATAGTCCCACAGAATTCTGACTTGCCTTCCAGCTCAATTTTAAAATATGACCAGTTTAGAATCTTGTGATGCCATGTGAACACAGCCTATTGAGTGTTGAACCCCTCAGTTGTCCAGGTAGAATCCATGGCAAAAGGAGAAATTCAATTTGTCAACTGGACAAAAGTTTATTTGGTCCAATAGATTTCAGACGCTACATTGTCTGATTGATTTCATACATAGTTTCTCCAGTGTAGCGCTCACTGCAGTCTTCACTACACTGAATGGAGTAGACGACATCACTTTGTTTGTGGCTCGGTGTTTTGTCCTTTGGTGGACCAGTTTCTGTCTTAAAAGTGTTTGTGGGTTTGAAATGGACTGGGATTTCATGTTGTCTGAAGATCCTCTGTAGTTTTTCAGAAACACCAGCCAGGTAAGGAATAGTTACACCCTTTCTCCTGGGCTCTGATTCTCTGTTGTCTTGTTTCTTGGCTCTCTTCGTTTTACTGAAAGCCCATTTTGGATATCCATAAACAGAGAGGGCTTTCTGCACATGTTGTTCTTCTTTCTCCTTTCCCTCTGTGCTTGTAGGAACCACTTGGGTCCTGTGTCGTAATGTCCGAATAACAAGAAACAAGAGAAAAGAGAATTAGAACCCAGGAGAATGGGCGTAACTATTCCTTACCTGGCTGGCATTTCTGAAAAACTACAGAGGATCTTCAGACAACATGAGTTGTCTGTTTATTTACAGTCTTTGTTTACAGTCTATTTCAAACCCACAAACACTTTAAGACAGAAACTGGTCCATCCTAAGGACAAAACACCGAGCCACAAACAAAGTGATGTGGTCTACTCCATTCAATGTAGTGAAGACTGCAGGGGGCGCTACACTGGAGAAACAAAACAGCCACTTCACAAAAGGATGTATCAACACAGACGGGAAAACCAGGGTGGGCCGCAATCTGCCGTACATCTCCACCTAAAAGCCACGGGCCACTACTTTGAGGACAGTAAGGTCTAGATCTTGGCCAGAGAAAAGAACTGGTTTGAGAGGGGAGTTAAAGAAGCTATTTTTGTCAAGAAAGAATCCTTCCTTGAACAGAAATGGAGGTCTCAGACATCATTTGTCTCCCATTTATAACTCTATCCTCAAACCTAAATCACAACAAACAAAGAAAAACAATAGGACTAGCCAGGTCAGGTCCAGAGGTGTGAAAACACCCATTATGGCCCTGAATGGTTCTGGTAACAAGACCCCACACTCATTGCATATTCAATAGGCCCACCTAACTAACAGAAACTGTAAACAAATAGGTGTGATAGTCTCAGAGTAATTTCCCTGTAGTTAGCTCCTCCCTTCAGGCAGATATAAAGCAGTGTCCACCAGTGTCTGACCAGAACTAAAGAAGCAGCTTGGATGAGCTGCGAAACGTATTCGACCAAATAAACTTTTGTCCAGTTGACAAACTGAATTTCTCCTTTTGCCACAGCCTATTGAGAAAACAACAGGCTGTACCTTCAGGAAAGGCACTAGGTAAGGTTGTGGTGATGAGTTCAGCTCTTTGTATAGTCTGCTGGTGAATTCCTCAGCTTCCAGTCTGCTCTCCTAGGATGACAAAACATACATAGGCTGCAGGTTTTATTGTATTTCATTATTAATTTTGTAATATATAACATAAAACATATAGCATATCTGTTCTTTATGTAAGCCTCTTTGTGAATACACTCACCAGTAGGTCCTTTACCAGTTCTCTGACACATGCTGCCGTCTCAGTTGACTGTTTCCCAGTAGATGCCAATTTTATTAATGTAGACAGGAAGTTCTTACATTTGTTCACATTTTCCATTGTCTCCTGGCATGAGAATATTAACAAATACAAATAAATATTGCACAATCATAACTTTTGGCATGCACACTCTGAATGACACTTTGCAACTCACTTTACTGTATGTTAGTGAGGTAACTGTGGGACCACTTGGTCTGGGGGGCATTACAGGCACTGCAGCACCAACTGCACTCTTTAGAAAAAGAAGGGAAACACATGTGATCTTTTAAAGCAGGCCCTCAGAGAAAGAGTGAATAACAACACAACAGAATGCATAAAGTAAGTGGAATCACAAATCTACACAAATACCTCTTTAAAATTGTGACTAAACTGGGATTAAACCAGGATCTAAACCTGGACTAGACCAGAATAAAACTGGGACTACAGCAGGAGCACACAGAGTTAAAATAGAGAAGTGGTTAAAGAAAGTAACAGTTGAGTCTCTGTCACTGTAGTAGTAAGTCTCTTTCAGGACATGTTACCTGAAGAATAGGGGGTCTATGAAGTGTGGTGGTTTTTGGAAGAGTGGTAGGCACAGGGCCTCCCGGTCTGATGACGGTGCCGGGGGTCACTGGTCGACTGATGACAGCATTTCCTGGGGTCTGTGTGAACAATATATACAGTAATTACAAACTCCTGTTCCTTGTGTACTTAAAGAATGAAAAATAAAAGTATTTCGCTCAGATTTTGAAAAAAGCTCTCAAATGTACTGAAATAAAAGTAAAAAATATCCACTTTTTCCACATTTAGTACATTTAGTACAGTATACCTAAAATGTATACTTAAGTACAGTACTAGGGTTGTTCCGCATCGTCATTTATGACCCGCCATCGCGATGCCACGTGCATGAGTGAAATAAAGAACTGCGCTGCACACGTACGACCTGCACACGTATAATCTCTGAAAAGTTTAACATGAACATCTCCAACGCGATAGAAGCACAAAACAGACTCACCATAGGCAGAACATCCCTCAGTCACAGAAAGAACACGCATATTCCACTGAGTCCTGCCCTTTAGTCCGACAGAAGCTGACCGCATCAGCGGCACAAGGAGCAGCTGTTTTTTCAGCGCTTCTAGTTTATGCAAATGAGCCATGTGGTTTTAAGTTTTGCTTCTGTAAAACGTAAACAAATGTGCGCAAAGCTGCATTAAACACATTATTATTTGAGTCCTCCTCGTAGGAAATAAAAATCCAAACTTAAATTATCCATCTGCAGCGAACCAAAAATGCGTCTGCTTCTGTGTCCGTCATCATTTTATCGCGTGTACCGCGTGTACCAGTATCATCAGCCGTGAAAGCAAATGAATCTGCCCACGTAGCATTAAGCGTTCTGTTTTCTTCAGAAACTTTTCTTTTCTTGGATTTATCATCATTGGGCTGAAAATCATACTGCTGATGTAGGTGCCGGTAAGTCCGGGCTGCCAGTGTGTGCGGGTGGCGCACATCTGCGGCTTTGACGCATGTTTTGAGCGACAAAAATATTAAAAACGTTTTATTTAAATGTTATAAGATTACCATTATCTACAATTTTAGATTTACATTTAAAAACAAACAAACTAAAATAAAAATACAATGTAATTAAATACTCATTATTATTTTCCAAAATCACAGGGAGCCACGACAGAACGATGAAAGAGCCACATGCGGCTCTGGAGCCGCGGGTTGCCGACACCTGCTTTAGACGATATCATCATCCATCGCGATGTTTCACTGTAAACATCGTCATCTGCCAATTAAGGAGACATCGCCCAACCCTATACAGTACTACTTTTACTTTGTTACCTTCCATCACTGAACATATGTGCATAATACCTGACTTTACCAGCTGATCTAAAACAATAAGAATGTCCGGGAGAAACATGGTATATACAAATTGGTTCTTAATTTTCTGCTTTGAAAAAAAAATGCAATGAAGCAATTTTTCCAATGCAGGTCTGCCAGTTTTCACTTTAAGCAAATGGATGTAAATATAGGAGATAGCGAGAATGGAATCTTTAGGGATAGACCAGATAGGCGGCCACAGGTGTCATTTGTCACTCTCCGCAGATGGTGTCTTACCTGTACAGGAGTTTGCATGTTTGCTGGAGTGGCTGCCCGCGGTGCCAAGCCTCCCTGAGCCTGGGCCTGCATCTGGGCGAGAGCCTGTTGAGGAATCATCAGCAGCTGTCCACTCTCACTGCGCACAAGCACCATCCCTGGAGCATGTTAAACACAAAGAACTGTTAAAATACATTGCAGTATTGTATTCACATTTGAATAACTAATGTAGTCAACGTTAAGATGGTTGTATTAAGAGGTAGTTTCTGTGATACATGGGTAGTAAAACCAAATAAAGATTATCCGTTGGTTGTATAGCTGATTCATTGGTGATTTTTACGTATTCATTATTTTATAAGAATTACAAGTTTACACAGAAAGAAGAAAGCATTACATATAAATAAATGCATATTTTGTAATTAAATTCTGTATGCAAAATTGTTATAATTACATTTTGTAATACCTTGTAACGTGTGCATGCATTAATAATTCGCAATAACCATAAAACACTGTATAATAAACTGTTAGTACAATGTAACTTAAAACAATGTAAATGGAGTTCTAATATAATGATTTGCATTGTAATAAAATGTGAATGTAAAACCAGGTGCCTGATAGTAACAAATTAAACAACTATGTTTTCATTGAAGTCAAACACTGAAGCAATGTTTCCAACTGAAGTGCAAGGTTAAACAGTAACAGCAATAGTACCATTACACCTCAAATATAATAAAGTCAATAATTAATTTTACTTTCATCAATTGTCAATTAACACAGGGATAACTGATCCTTAAAGAGGTTGTAAGCCTTAATCGAATGTACATTATAATATCATTAATGAAAGTATCTAAAAGATTTCCTCACCTGGAGGAAGTTGGATGTTATGCACGCTGGGCTGTCCAGGAGTAGGCTGTGGTAGTCTTGGTGCTAACATCTGGGGAGTCAGAGTTCGAACACCACCTGGACTGGCAGAAAGAGAAACAGGGGTCCTGGGACTGACAGCCTGCTGAGGTGGGGACTGTATTATTGTTGTGGTGGGCTCCTGCTTGACAACATTTGAGCCTGTGCTGACAGACACAGAGTTGGGATCTGGGTTGTTGTTTACTTGAGGAGCCGATATGCTGATACCTGTTGAAGTGACAGCTGCAGGGCTGCCATTGTTGTTGCCATTGAGAGCTACTATGTGCATAGGTGGTCTAACAAGTGTCACAGTGGCTCCTGCTGCCTGGCTCCCAGCTTGCGTGTGAGAGTTCAATGGAGACGTCTGAATAACGCTATTGGAAGAAGGCAGCACTTTTGTCAACATTGGCCCGCTGTTGACAGTTGTACTATTGGTGCTGCTGTTTCCTGGGCCACTTGTCCCTGCAGTCCCCAGTAGAGGGGCTGCGCTTCCTGAATTGTGAGAATTCATAGTTTGGCTCCCATTCAAAGTCTGCACTGACAATGTGTCGACTTTTCCCTGGGTAGCGGGCAGAGAAGTTACACCGCCACTGACAACAAGTGGTTTGCCAGGGTCGTGTCCAGAGGAGTCCGTGCTGCTCGTCGATGCGTCCATAGTTTAACCATTGGGGACTGGTTATTAACAGCCCCCCTGCACTTTAAGTTGACTAGAAGGAGTAGAGACGTGTTGAATAGGCAATAGTCCGCCGATACTTTCTGTCAGTTCTGGTGCTTGTTGCTTGTACTTAAGAGAAAAAAATGCAAAGGAAAACATCAGTAGTAGTTACAGATCGTACCTGCTTTAGCAATCACAAAGTCTCAGCTGGACATTAGCTCGCATTACCCCTTGTCCCGGAACTATAACTATGTAATAACCGGTTGTCTCGTTAACAAGGCGTTACTATTGCACAAGAACAACAGTTGTGACTCTACAGATTGCAGCTGATGATATGCTACATCTTTATTCACCTCGGAAAGTTAAAAAAAGCTTATCCATGGAGCCAGAGCCAACCGCCATCTTCACACTTCTGCGAGCTTGTGAGAGTGAGGTACTTACCGCCTGACGTGCGCATGCGCACAACAGTCAGTCTCCTCCTGGGAAGGAGCTCTGCGCGCTCTGATTGGCTGAGCCGCGCTGTAAAAGGCGGTACCAATGGCTCCAGCTGTCATTCCACGGGATGCCTGAGACGGAACAACATCGTGTCGAAGATTAACTTTTTTCGTCAAAGTTCTCAGCGCTGTTGACGTGTTGATGCACGATCAATAGACGATTAGTTCTGAAATTTATACGCGAATATTTTTTTGGAGTCAGAACTTAGTTTACGTCAAGCGAATCATCCAAATTTTACAGTTTAGTTGCTGTCTGTAAGCTGGGCAAGATGGCTGCAGTGTTTTGGCCACCAAGTGAAGTTGTTGTAAAGAGGCGATTGAGGGCGCCACACCCTCCGTTTACAGAGCAATAGGTCTATTAGGCCTACTTAGCCACTCGTGACCAAGTGTAGTCTTAATATTCAGTCAGTGGACTATAATTCCGCCCATACTGCCACAATTTCTATAAGGAGAATATACAGCAGTAGCACATAACACAATAAACATAACTGGAAATAATGCAGTGGCCAAACTAACCTAAAAGGAAAACAGCCAAGACCGCCGTGCTGTCGTCGAGTAATTAGAATAATGCATTAGACATATAGCCTATCACTTATCAGGCACTCAAAAGTTGTTTTACAATTTTGGGCATTATTTACTCCACTGTGGTGAGCTTGTAGTCACGGCTGCCCTGGTGTAGGCCATGGTAGACCGACTGAAGTATTTAGGGGTCTCCCATCCAAACTAACTAGGCCCAACCCTAACTTTTTTAATTCCTGTTTTGTTTTGTTTTTTTTTTTTTTTTTTGTTTTTTTTTTTTTTTTATAAATAAATAATAATCATAATAATAATCATAATAAAACTGGAGATGAAGATGTTCTGTGTCACATAGTTTTAGAGAAATTTGCAGAAATAAAAAGTCTTTGCTATACGTACGCACTGTAGGATATTTAGAAAAAAAAAAAAAATAGGCCTACACAAAGCATCTTAAAAATGTAAGAAAGAAATTTAATATTTTTACTTTTTTTGGACACTCACGCACACATCCATTTCATAGGTAATGTGGGCAAAGTGTCTTGCGTGAGGACACAACAATACTTTTCACAAACACTCTGTTGCCATGGATATGTTGCGCAGCTGAGTCTGATTACCTTTGTCAGTGATAAATCGCGCAGGTGTGCGTTAATTGCACACCTTGTTGCTCATTTTTTTTGCGGATCATTCGGTGCTCCAAGCTTAGCGTCTTTGTTTTTCTTTTTCAGAGCAGCCATGAGTGGCGGAGGAACCCCGTACATTGGCAGCAAAATAAGTTTAATATCAAAGGCACAAATTCGTTATGAGGGCATATTGTCTTCGGTGGACACGGACAGGTCCACGGTTGCTTTAGCCAAAGGTAGGCTGTACCCTGCAGTTTGATCTATACAGACGCGTTCCCATATAGTGCACTGCTCAAATGTTTTCTTCTGTAGTAAAATCGTACGGAACAGAAGATCGACACACTGACAGACCAGTGCCCCCCAAAGATGAGGTGTATGAATTTATAATCTTCAGAGGAAGCGATATCAAAGATATCACCGTCTCTGAACCCCCCAAACAGCACCATGGACTGCCACGTGATCCTGCAATTGTACAGGTAACCTGCACAGTTATGAGTAGGATGTAGTTTAAGTCTTTGGCACACTTGTGATGGGCATGGTGCCAGTTACAGTAGGATTGCCTTGCTGTGTGCTTGTTTTTACAGTAACAATTGGAAAAATGTGCATATTTTGGGGTACAGTTAACACTGACAGCTGTTGTTGTTTCTGAAGTCATCCCTCGGGAGCTCTTCTGGGTACCACCCTCGCTGGAGCCCATACAGGGACATGATGCCCAGCTACAACCAGCTTGCTGCTAGCACCTTACTGAACCAACAGTACAATGCAGCTCTGGGACTAGGTAACTTCACTCACACTCGATGCATAGTTTATACCAGGTCTGTTTATTCAGGAAGATCTCTTGTGCAGAAATCTGTTCCACCTTTTTTGGAGGTAGCATTTTTATAGAAAAGATTTGCTTTAGTGAACATTTTCCTGTAACATTTATACTTTTTTATTTATTTATTTTTTTTTTTTCCCCCCCTGAGGTCTTCATGGCTTTCCGACCAGAAGAGCACCCATGGTTGAACAGGCTGTGCAGACAGTTCCTCTGGCTTCTGCAGGTCAGAAGAAAGGGAAGACCCCAGCACAACCACAGAGCAGACAGCCTGTCCGCCCCAGCCAGCGTGCCAACCAGGACACCGCTCAGGCTCAGAAAGAAAATGTGCCATCCAGTAAGTACACTTTAGCCTACCTGTTGTAGGCTCCTGTAGAGATAATGTCTCACCTCCTCAGATCGGTCTTCATCTCAACCAAGTGCATCTAAAGTTCAAACCCAAGCAGATGGCCAGAAGCGTCGTCAGAAACAAGGTAGTCTGTACATCTATGCTTGTCCATCGCTTGTTTAGACTGAAGGCAATGATCTTGAAATGGTTTGATTTACTTTGAATTAAAAACTTAATTTTGCCCCTTTTTAAACTACGTTAGCCAATCGCAGGTCTAGAAACCGAAGTAAAGGACAACTTTTGGTAAAGAACTCAAAGGCCACAACCTTACAGTTTGAGTCAGACTTTGATTTTGAAACTGCAAATGCTCAGTTTAAGGATGATCTCACTAAAGAGGTTGAAGGTATGTATCCAGTTTTTCCTTTGGTTAAGATTGTATTAAATATGTAAAATATTTTTCTGTACAGTTGAGAAGGTGGAATCAGGAGAGACTGAAAGCTGCCCAACTATTCAAGAAAAAGAAAGTTTAGGAGATAAATACTATGACAAGACAAAGTGCTTCTTTGACAATATCTCTTCAGATCTCAAGCCCAGGTAAAGTCTATGGCTTTATTGTAATATGAACATATAATATTGAGTTGTCACTGTGCAGGAGAACCACTTGGGCTGAGGAGAAGAAGCTGAACATTGAAACGTTTGGTGTGCCCGGGCGTTTCTTGCGGGGAAGGGGCTTTCGAGGCAGAGGACGCAGAGGCCAGAGCAACACTGAGCAGAGGCCCCTCCCAAAAGTTGGTAGTGGGAGGGTGTAATTTTTGTTTTGTAAATAACTAAATTCTAGTTTTCTACTTAAGTGCTTCCTTTTTTCCATTGAAATGCTAAATTAAATATGCCTTTTTCTTTGTATATTGTGCTTGTAAATTTGTAATGGGGAAACATTTTCTTTACAACTGCATCTGTCCACTAGAGGTGGATTAGTAGTTGGTTAGAGGCATGCTTTTGAGGTTTTATCCTTAACCAGCATGCTTGTTTTTGTTTGTCTGACTTTTTCTCCTACATTGTAAAGATGTCTAGACAGAGCATCTTTGTTTCTCTTGTATGAAATGTGGAGTGTTTGATTTCAACATTTAACTCTTGTAAATTCTGTCTCAAAGGTGCCAATTAAATTGCCTCAAAAACTACAAGTCTGTGATCTTGCTGCACACAAAATGGTCATTTATGTACTTTTTTTTTTTTTTTTTTTTTCTTTTTTAAACGGCTCAGCGGCATACAGCTATACAGAATGGTATAGTATTGCTCCTAAAATTGCAGGTCCATTTAACATTTTAGATGCATTCTGCCAATATAAGCCAAGTTGCTGAATTCTGG
This sequence comes from Taenioides sp. WSHXM2023, assembly GCA_029959045.1. Classification (NCBI taxonomy): domain Eukaryota; kingdom Metazoa; phylum Chordata; class Actinopteri; order Gobiiformes; family Gobiidae; genus Taenioides; species Taenioides sp. WSHXM2023. Next base: position 34,512,606 of record CM057087.1, read on the forward strand.
GCTGAGGTTGTCCAGAACATTGTTAAAAAGGTCCGTCTCGGGGATGGAAATGTTCTCCAGCTCTGTGGGGCCGTCCTCGTCTCCCTCCTCTGTGTATAGATGAGGCTCATAGTCCAGCAGCTCGTCCTCAGTCTCCCAGAGTAAAGTTAACCTCTGTGGACATGGTGTGGTCGTTATGTTTGTACCAGTAAACTGCACATGTACAGTGTGGTTACTAAACTTACCTGCTGAAGCAATGCCCGAACTGCTTCATTCCACACACTTTCTGAATTTGAGCTGTGCATAAAATGTGTTTCTCTGGACCCCTGCACAATAAACATTTACACTCATGTCAACAAAAATAAAGTCTTATTTTAATTTTGCCCATCTGTCACTCTTAAACAAACCCATATTTATCAAGGGAAATGAGTGTAACTGCAAACAGTTTTTCCACAATATTCAGTTAATTTATTCAACTTGTGTTCTATGCATGTATATGTTTGAGACTGGGTACTACTTTTCTATTTTATTTCTGTGTTCCCTGGGAGTTTAATACATATGAAGCCTGCGTTTCATCAAAGTTATAATATTGATACTGATATTTGGTATAGTGCAGCTTTGCTTTGGGGCGCTCAAGAATAAATTTTGATTTTAGTCTTTCATTTCTTTAGCTACCCTTACTCCCAAACTTTTACCCCTAAATGGCTTTGAGCTACTTTTCCTCTATTTTTTTAAGCACTTTTCATAACAGCCTATAGATCAACACACACACACACACGGTTGGTTTTGTGGCAATGCAACATGTTAAAATATCAAACGTCTTTTCACCATTTCAAACCATTCACTCAGATACAAAACCTAAAATATTAGACTACCTGTTTGTAAAGATGTTCTCCTATGGCTTCATCTGAATATTGTATCCACTAGAAGAAAAGTAAACAAGTTTTATGTTTATGTCAGAAACAGATGTTTAAAGAAATAAAAATAAAATGCATCTTACCTGATTCCTGTGGTGGTGGTGAAAATGCTGCGAAAATTGTTCACTATATTCTGTATAGTGTGAGTTCAATGTGTTTTGCATAATATTCTATTGGATTACAAACAGAACAAATATAGTTTTTAATAATAGTTTGTTTTTAATAACTGACAAGGTGAAAGTTATTTTATACCGTATTTGTAAAAATAAAATGCTGGGCTCTATCATGCAGTTTTGAAGTTTGTTCATCAGTCGAACCAGTGTGCACGTTTAAGGGAACCTATACAAATGATAAAATTCACATAGTGTATTTTAATCATCAACCAACAGACAACTTAAGAAATGTGTAAAGTGTCTGCTGTACCATGCAGTCTGTTCCTGGACCCTCCATATCTGAAGACAGTGTTGTTCCCCCTGAATCTGGAAACTGAATGGGAGCAAACTCTTTCTTACAGGTAACAAACAGAGCCAGCAACAATCCAGCTGCATAACACAAAACAAATGATGCAGAATGTCATGGTCTAGGGAGTAAATTAACATGATGTTCCTGTACTGTAATAGTGTAAACAGAAGCAAAGCAGGACTCTATAGTGGTCTGACTTTTTATATTTAAGTTAGACCACTGATTCTGTTTTTAAATGTTTTATAAAGACATTTCCAAGGCTGCACTGTTCAAACCATTGTTTGTCCCACATTATAATTCCCGTCGTACCTCTGGCTTTTACTCAACCTGATGATGGAGCAGACACCCATGACAAAAGATGAAGTTGTGCGTCTCTTACCAAACAGTAGCAGAAGTGCAAAAAACACAAGGCCAACTGCCCTAGAAGACGTGGCGATGGTGTTTTCTCTACGGATTCGACAGTTTGGTGCAAGGGAGCAGTCACAAGCAATCACACTAAGACTGTAGACGCTGAACTGTCCCTGCATGTCCAAGACCTTCAAACTGACTGTGTGTGAACCCACAAACACTCCAGGCTCCTTCACCAGGCCAGCGGTGTAACCTGCACAAAAAATAGAACAACCTTCCTTAAATAAGGTAATTTACTGTTGCAGACTTGTGTGTACAATGTTAATGAATTATTAAATGCTATTATATACTATTAACAATAACAGCACTAACAGCAATTTCCATTTCATTGATTCTGATTTCCACAATGGAAAGGGAGCTAATAAATTGGGCTGCAGCTCTAACCATAAGAGGGGTTGAGCCTCCATTTGTCTTGTACATCTCCAAGCAGCTCAAATGTAAAAGGGCCTCCAAAGGGGTTGTCATCCAAGTCAAAAGCAGTAATGTTGGTTGTGGTGATGTCATCTGACACACACACGTCCACAGAGTCCACCTCCAGTTGTGGTACATTGTCATTCTGGTCTGCTATATGTATGTTCACTGTAGCAGTACCTGTCATCTGTGGCTCTCCTTACCAAACAAATACACATCATGTTATTTAATTATTTAGTAAATGTGTGAAATATGTGAAAGTATAAGTAGTACCATTGTCTACTGCATAAATAAGCACTGTGTAGATGCCACTGACAACATGAGGTGATTCACGATCAGCGACTTTAACAGTTATGATGTCACCTGTTTTGGGGTCTACCTTCATCCACCCAGCGGCATCGTCACCAACTTTGTACCTGCACAAAGAAAAAGACAGAGAATTAAAACTTTAGGGCAACATATTTTTGAGGAGTGAACAGTGTTTAAAAATTGAATAACACCATGGATTTGGATAATAATTAACAAAATGTGGCCAGCTACTAACTCAAGCCACAAGGGGGCAGTACCAATTACACATAAAAATACAATTTTATCATCCCACAGCTACTAAAAAGACGTTTTGTCAGTGCGCTCCAGGGTTCCTTCTGCACCACCAGGCCTTCACCAGTTTGTTTTAGGATGTTTGGGAAAGCATCCTATGCAAAACCATCAATACACAGAAAAAAAAAAAAACGTGCAAACTCAGCTTGTGTTATGATGATGAGAGGATGAGGATGAGATAAGGCCCTATTTGTGAACTAGTAAATGCTTTTATTACTGTATAGGATCTTATGATATGATTATGATCTATATCATATATATGACTCACACAAAATCCCTTGGATGCCTGGAGTCAGGGTCGTATGCTGTCACATTCCCCACCCAGGTACCAACAGGTGAGTTTTCCTCCAAAATGACCTCTTTCACTGTCACGAGGAACGCTGGTGGATCATTCACATCTTCAACTTCAATGGTGACTTTTAGAGTCTGAAAAGAAGCCGCTTCTTCACCTCTGACCATGTCTACTGTCCATAAGCCAGAGACCACTTTCTCCTTTACTGTGCAGTGGAAAAATGGTGCCTCATTCTCCACCATGATGGTAAGGTCTTTTTTAGTCATCTCTTCATAGTCCAGCGGCTGAAATGAAAAGCATCATGTATGTATTATTGAAAAAAATCACACACGTATAACAAAATATTTGTCTTCAGTATCAAAAAACATGATGACAATAAAAGGAAAAAAACAAAAAAAAACAGGACAAACAAGTAAAAAGGATCAACTCACAAAACAAACAGACACAGTCAGCACACACAGACACAGCAGTGAGGAGACAGGCAGGACCTGGTGTAACAGACCAAACTCATGCAAATACACAAGACACAACAGAACAAGACAAACTGGACAGGTCAAGACGAGCACCTTCAAGTCCTCGTACTAACCACCGGTTTCCTATTAAAAGTTCAAAGTTGTTGCTCGCAAACGTTTTGACAGAATAAACATGTGTTTAAATATGACCATGAGTTGTTAATGTTTTAGAATTCAGAATTACAGTTTCAGTCCCATTTTAATGGTTTTGTAATGTAAAAGTAACTTATTATTATTTGTAGCTATGATTTTTTCAGTTTTAAATTGTAGATTTAATTTATTTTTAAAGTGTACCAAACATAGTTCAACCCTTTTAATGACTTTATAAATAGCAATTTTTCCTATTAAAATAATGGTGTTTACTAATTTTGATGAGAGATTATTCAGCATATTAGCAATTATATTTATGGGACTAATATCTTGCTTGTGCTATAGTCTGTACACCTACATACTGCACACTCTTACTAAAGTCCATAGACCAAAGACACAAAGGACAAAACTGAACACACAGAAATAACAATAGGAGTAGATTTTATAGACAGCCACAGAAGCTCTAGAAACCACAGTGTAAAAGACTTCGATAGTGAAAACCTTCTGTAAAAAAAGCATCGATTTGAAAATGTGGCTTTTTTGGTTTCCTAAATGATTGTGTAATATTTTACACACAGGCCTTGCTCTTAAACCAACAGAAACATTGGGATTCTGGTCCTACCGGACTGACTCCCTCACAATACACGTCTAAAATTATCATAGCATTCTTCGACCAGCGTCTGGATGATGTTTAGATAAGTTTATAAATCTGATGAGTGTTTTATGCTGTTTTCACAAAGTCTTTTTCAGAGATTGTGAATTGTTTGTGCCTTGAGTGAATAGTTTAGCAAACTGTGCAAAAGCTTTGTCAGATTTATGAAAAGTTTCAGAAAATGTACTTAACCATTTGAAAAAAAAAACTGTACCACACTATTTTGCAGATAGATATATCCCTATATAATCCCTCAGGGTCCAGGTATAGGGCAAAAGAAAAATGTATTCTGTCAACTGGACAGAAGTTTTTTTTGAGAGCAATTATGTGTTACCTCTCGGTTCTTTGGTTCTTTTAGATACACAGTACTGCACATTTCACAGAATACTTAATGTTAGTAATAACTTCACCCAAAAATGTATTATTCATAAATAATAAAATAAATGCAGGTAATGATATAGCATGCAACGGAATTAGTGGGAGGAGCTGTAATGTCAGGCATGCAGACACAGCCACCCACACACCCACACACGCACACGCACACACACACACACACACACACGCACACGCACACGCACACGCACACGCACACGCACCCGCACCCGCACACGCACACACACACACACACACACACACACACACACACACACACACACACACACACACACACACACACACACACACACACACACACACACACACACACACACACACACACACACACACACACAGGACCTACAGTCAGCACTGTGAGAATGCCGTCATTAGTCTCTGGGTCTGTCTCCATCTTAAAGTGCTTGGCGTCCTCTCCTGTGATTGTGTATTTGACTCTCCATGCAGGGCTGTTTGGGGTGTCTTTGTCTGTCACATGTATCCTCAAAGGGGATACCCCAGTCTCCCCTTCCTTTACTTTGCCGCTTCCCTATAATGTTAACAGGAAAAACAAACAAACATTGCAGTACACACCCTATGTGCTGAGGATTAATTACACTGCATCTCCATTCTGACAGACCTAGACAGGCAACATATAATTAAAGTAAACTGTTAAGGAGGTAAGAATTCAAAATCATACTCACTATATATATTATAGTCTAAAGTTCTCACTAAATCACAAAACCCTTGATCATCATTAAAACAAATTACACTTAAGACTGAGCTGACTGAATAAACAAATGTTGTATTTTAGACGCTTGGATTATTGAACAATTGAAGTAATAGTAAATCACTGTAAGTCAGAGAGCCTTAAATAAATAGAATCTGAAAATGAATCTGCTCTGCTGCGTATTTCCCAAAGCTAAATCTTTGGTATTGGTACCGACTCTGAGTCTTGTGAATGAGAGATTGTAATCCAATATGTAGTGTGCATGTTGGATTACAACATGTACATAGACACAGGACTGAAGTAATCTTGGCTAATATGGTATAACTGTTACCGTTTGGCCACTGATGATGGGCAGGTGGTTGTTTCCATCTTGGATGTTGATGACCACTGTGGTTGAACTGGACAGACTTACGACATCACCGTGGTCCTTGGCCTCTACTAACAGTGTAAACTTATCAGCCACCTTGAGTTATGCACATGGACAAATACGGTTTAACAGGCATCAGTATGGGAAAAATGAAAACTCAATTAATTGTTCAATAAAAGGTGCATTTTGTAACTTTTCCCTGGTATGTTCCACTGTAGTATGGCACATTATCTTTCTGGAGAGTAGCAGGTGATGCAACCACACCAAGTTACATGTCAGGTCTGTGGAGAGGTGACCCTATGCAAAAATGCCTCTTTTTTTTTTTTTTTTTTTTTTTAGGAAATTTTAGGCAATGAATTGAATAAAAAAATATGTCACACTGTGGATCATTTCAGGCAAAGCAACAATATCTTCATGTAGACAAGCTGGGAAAATTTACATAATGCACCTTTAAATTGACATGTTAGTCAGATATTCTTGAGAGATGTGCACCAGTCAAATTCTACATTTTCTTCATATATGCAATCATAGCTAGAGGCAAGGCACGCCATATCTTGTTACCAAATAATATGCTTCTGGAAGGCATGAGAAAGTACTCGCCTCATGGTCCAAACATCCTTTGAATGAGATTTTGCCAGTCTCCTTGTCCATAAAGAACTGTACGTTTTCAGTTTGTGGAGACACAGTCTTGAGTTCGTAGTGAAATGCTGAATTGGGTGAGCCCCTCTGATCTCGGTCATGGGCTAACACAGCCAGTAAGAAGGACCCTGGAAAACAGCTGGTCGTCACAAACCACTCTGCACATGTAGCTTGTGGTGTGTGATTGTTTAACATTACCTTGAGGTGTATCTTCTTGTGTGGTTATTTCATACAAACTCCTTTGGAAAAGAGGTGGATTGTCATTGATGTCAATTATTGTGATCTGAACGCCTAATTTTGTATCTAAAGAGAAGTCTGATTTTTTGGCCTCAAATTTCAGCTGTAGAAATAAGAATAAAATGATAGTCATAGATGTAACAAATAATACAGTAATTATTTAGATGCATGCATGTTGTTTGGAGCAGAATTTGGACTACAGAGGAGGAAATTGGGCTTTGTAATAAACTGCACATGTTTATGTGCATGACATCAGTGTTTAAAGCATTAAAGCAATAGAATTATTTTGAAAAAAATTTAGATTAATGAGAGTTTCATAATATTTGTTTCAACTTTGATTTCAGTTCTTAGTTCCTTACCGTCAGCAACTCCTTCTCCTCGTAGTCCACTGGTTTGTGCACATAGATGATGCCTTTTTCCTTGTCAATGGAGAGGACCCCTTTGGGTTCCTCGTCCACTCCTTCTCCATAGAGATCAAAGTGAATCCGATAGGCTCTTTCAATGTCAATCTGTAATCAATCCAGGACACATAATTTATTTTAGGGTCATTAAACATGCTTGTATTATCAGTGCTCACTTTTCCCAGCTCATAGGGGAACGGCCCAGGGTGGCCCTCTTCTATGGAGAAGGAATCTATGATCCAAGCTCTTTTGTGACGACTCTGTAGCTGCAAACAGGCTGCCCCTGATAGAAGATAAACCTGAAAATGAAAATGACATTTTGTCTTAACAATGTCGTCTGCGTCTAAGTATGCAAAGCAGGAGTTTTTGCCTTGGTTCATCCCCCTGACAGAAGTAGTTAAAAGTTATAGACTTGGCTATTAGTTTCAACATGTTTGCGCTCAGCCGACCAGTTGCTGAAGCACGAGGGTGACTATGTGCATGTTTTGGTACTATGCCACAACCTTTTACAATGTATTTTACACAAATCTCAAAGTTTATTGCTCAAAGCTCAAAATCTGCTTAACACTCTCAACTCATCAAAGGTCAGCATAGTATGTTGTATTTTCTACCTAATTTTCTACATAATTAAAATTAACAAAATTATGAATTGATTAGATACAGAGAGCATTATTTAAAATTGCGTTTGTTCAGACAAAAATAATTTGCATTGGTACTTACAGTAATGATAAAGCGGAGCATGGTCGGATCTATTCAATAATATGTGTGGTTGTCAAAAGTGTTTCTCATATATTATAGGCTAAACCGTAGGCTCCGCCCCCTCCCACACACCCCCACCCACACACCCCCACCCACACACTAATAACAGGGTGAACAGTGCGTCACAACTGAACCTTTTACAGTAGTCTACAGAATATATATATGTATATATATGTGTGTGTGTGTGTGTGTCACTTTTCTCATCAACTTTGGAGTATTTTAAGCCAATTATTTATGATTTTCTATAAATTAAAACAATGAAAGAAGTTGAATTTCCACCTGAACTGAGAAGTGTTTTGTGGGCCAGTACATAGTACTTTTTTCACTATTAAGTTGTTGTGCAATATGTACGTAGTAATGCTTGTTACACTTCATGTAAATAAAACACCTTTTCTTGTTACAATGTTCAAAATGTTGACATTGTACTTGATTTCTTTAAAGCAACACTTCACGCCTTACTTGAAACTGCATAGTTCTAAATCTAATGTTTACTTTAACAGAAGAAACCGGATGTGGAGGTTAGATGTGTCCAGTTTTACAACCCAGGGAAGGGTCATAGCCAAATTAAAATCTGTGTGCACTATGAGACTATGAGAATTTGCTCTTAGCTACATTATGATACATAAGAATGCATTTTAAAGGAAGTCATATGCACCAAACAGACTGGGCCTCAATCCCCAGCTCCTGTGTAACCTTTTTTATTAATAGCAAAAGGAGAAATTTAATTTGTCAACTGGACAGAGTTTATTTGGTTGAATACGTTTCGCAGCTCATCCAAGCTGCGAAACGTATTCAACCAAATAAACTCTGTCCAGTTGACAAATTAAATTTCTCCTTTTGCTATGGATTCTACCTGGATGACTGAGGGATTCTACACACTTTTTTTATTAATATTATTCATTTTATAAGTATAAGTATCTTAATAAAAACTGAGACTTTACGTTCTTTACTCATTATTCTTGCACAACCAAACCTTGTGCCAAATCTAAAGTGATCCACTTCTGTTTAGAAAATTCATTTTGTCTTCTTGTTAGATAGAAATGTTGTGTTTTCTTCTAATAAGACAACTTTGTAAAATGCTAAATAGCTTATTTATCTGACATGTTTTGACGGTAGCACTTCCATCTTCATCAGAAGTGTCAGCTGACTGCTGTGATGTCTCTTAACAGCTGTTGTTCTTAGGTGTGGTTTGCCTGATCTGGCAGCTCAGACTGATCACGCCTACCATAGCGTGGTGGTCTCTTGAGCAGTGAATCCCATGTGTGAGCCAAGATAAATGCCCCCTCGTCTCTGTTGATGGTCCGTACACCCCGCTTCCTGATTTCAATAGCCTCTGGTGAGGCGAGAGGCTATTGAAATCAGGAAGTGGGTGAACTGACGCCTTTGATGAAGGCGGAGGTGCTACTGCCAAAACATGTTAGGTAAATAAGCTATTTAACTTTTTACAAAGTTGTTTTATTAGAAGAAAACACAAAGTTCCTGATCCACTTCTGAACAATAAAAATATTTCAAGTAGTGTGCAAAAAACACAACACAAATATTAAACATTTGTTTAATTATTATGTGTACATTTCCTCAATTCAAAACAGTTATAATACATGTATGTATGTGTAGTAATGTTATGGTATGCAAAAAAAATCAATTGTTGAAATAATCAAATGTGATGTTCATGTATTTTATTAAGTAAAATATAAATTGCTTAAAATAAACATCTGACTTGCTCTGAGTCCTCTCTATTCGTCTGAGTTTTTTATCGATACTGTACAGTTTCCTAAAATAACATCCTTTAAAAGCACGCTGCTGCTGCAATTAAACTGTCAGAACCCAAGCTAAATATTTTATTTACATAGAATCAGCCCACACCTTTTTACACAATGTGACCTATCAATCAGTGAAATGCATACAAAAATAAAGACACAACAGTTCAGGTGAGGACAGAATTTTTTAAGTCCATTGGAGCTTGCTACTCTCTCCAGTAACTCACAATGCACAACTCTTTTCTGTGGGCTTGGACCTCCTCTTTAGTGTCCCACTCTTCTCATGCTCCTCATCATCAGAGCCTTCAGTGGGCGAGTGCGTCCCATCATCAGAACCTTCTGTGGGTGACTGCATCCTGTTGGCGTTCATGTTCTGGCTGTCACCCGAGGACAAAGAAGATGTGGAGGACATTCGGGACTTGGAATCGAGGCCCTCCAGCACATGCTGGAAGAGTCCATTGCTGAAGACCTCTTCGTTGTTATTGTTGCCTTGTACTGATTAGAATAAAATAATGATTAACAAATGTATAACTGTCTTTATATAATATGTGTGTTTAGTAGTTAACATACCTGGCATAGGGGCGGTAAGAACAGTTTCTTCACTTGAGCTAAAGAACACATCTAAAGTGTCTTGGTCAGAAATGTCAATCAGCTCCATCTGGTCAAGCAAGTCCACGTTAACTTCCATAGACGAGATGCTGCCAATCGGTGCTGCAAAATAATGGGAAACTGCACTAACAAAATCATTAAAATTTGACAGCACAAATATAGATATATTATGAATGTTTCCAAGTAACTAAAACTAATGGGCCTACATATTGCTTGTAGGTATATATGTTATGTTTATTTTATTGATCACATTATACAAAACAGAACACAAGGTGTTCTTGAGAGATATTTCTTACCAACTAAACATTTTGCCCAAAACGTTCATATATTAAAATATTGTTGTAGGCTCAGAGTATGGTACTGGGTGCTATTAGCCTGTAGAGGTCAGTCTCTACCAAAGGAGACAGGGGCTCAGTGATCAGAGTGAAAGAAACTGTTCCTATTGGTTTGAAAGCAAATATGTGTAAAATATTTTTGAAAGAATTATTTATGTCACATTGTCTTAAAGATACTGCAAAAAGATTTATGCACTTTTGATATGAGAGTTAAGGCAAATTGTGTTGTCAGCAGATCTCCAAACTCACGTCTTTTGTAATCTCTAATGCTCAAATGGGCTGATGACAGGTAAACATCCACATCATGTTGGAAGACCTCTTCAAAGAAGCGCTGTCTCTCTCTAAGTTTGAGCTGCTGAGCTGCATCCATGTCTGACACCATCCTCTGACTGCGCTCTGTGTCTGCTGGAAGAGAACAGGCCAATTTAGTCATAACTATGTTTATTATTATAATATTATTATCTAGAAAGTACAATGAGTTTTATGCATGTCTTGTTTTTGTTGAATAGGAAATTTCATAAGACAAAGCACTATTATTCAAGTGGTGTTTATGTGTGGTTATGTGGTGGCTATATGCTAATCTTGTTTAAGACATCACTCAATCCAATTTTCCCACTCATCAGCATCAATGAGATAATGGCTATGAATTACTGGAACAACACAGCACTTAGAATAAGGACTTAAAGAAGTTAGAAAAGACTGTTAAATGCAAATACACTGGAACACATGAACATTACAGTTTCCCATGCACATATAGGCTATACAGTTGAAAATCTTTAGCCTACAGCAATGCTTTTACCAGCAGAACTGAGCTAATTGGATAATGTCACCGAGCTGGAGCTACACTGGGAATAGTGTAGATTAAGAGAAGGAGCAGAAGTCAGCACATCTAAAAATACACCTGCCTGTTGGAGAGCAGAGACTCAGCTGTTTACATTAGGTACATTCCTGGGATTCTCCGTTGCTAACTGATAAAATACATTTCTTTCACATAACCACTGTGACCCATCACCACAAGATCAAATTTTAGTGTTGAAAAAAGCAGTTCAAGGTTGTGTCTGCTCAGCAAAGAGCCTGGTGCTCTGTGTTTGACAGCCTTCCTCCTGGGCATAGGGCACTGTCAGAGAGGGTTCAAAGGATGAGGAGGGACAGAGGGTTAAGATGGGTAAGATGGGTTATGCTTTATTTTTTCCTCATTATACTTCTCTTATTCATGATCATATTGTTTATTTTAATCAATTCTTTATAGCTACCATTTGTGTCGTATGTAGTTATATGAAATACAAAGTCAGCCAAGGCTGATACCTGGTATTTGGCTTGTTGCTGTGACCAATATTTGATGATACCAATATTTCACCTTTAAAATCCATAGCAAGGCCTACAAATTTATCTTTTAACTTTAACTTTTAACTTAAATAATAACATTTATTTATCTGGGATATAAAATAATTTGTTTACATGTTTGTGCATCATACATTAATATTTTAGGTAGCTCTTCTGTTTCGATTTTACTCATTTGTCTTTTAAAAGACAATTCTGATGCACTGAGGACAGTCTCGGAATGACGTGGGCACACAAAGACTCATACCAGTATTGGAAAATATTAAGTATATAGCCCGTACTAAACCTCTAGTCACCTCGTTCACCCACTGAGTAAGGGATTTGGTAGTCAATAAAAAACAAGTCTAAAATGTGTGGTATGTGCATCTACTCTATGTGTGATACAGCCTTGTTTTGTCACTATTATACAAACGCAATATTGTCAAAAGTCAGGAGGAGTGAAGGGTGCAGTACTGACAGAGGAGAGTGTTGGAAGTCAGCATCTTGGTGTATTTTTCACTAATAGGAGGCTGCTTTTGATTGTGATCATTTGCAAACAGCACAATAAGGGAAACAGAGAATAGAGAAGCAAAAAAAAAAAAAATAGTTGAGTGCTTAACTAATGTTTTTTTATGCACTGTTAATTATAATTGACTGTAGCATTGATTGTTACCACTTAAAGCTTGAGGTCTGCAGAGAGCCAAAGGTTATCCAGTTATTGATTTGTCTTTCCTATCCAGTTCTGTTTCCATTAAAGAGTCTTCATCAATGCGGGTTTCCCTGCCCTCACAACCTCTGTTTAGTAACAGCATCACTAAAGCCCCCGGTCACCAGACAGGACCAGAGAGCAATCATTTCACTACACACTAAACTCAGAATATAAAATTAAAACAATGGAGAAAATATGTGCTTTTGGAGTACTTGGTCTATTTATGACACGACACAAATAGACCAAGTACACCTATGAGTGGTCTGCCTTACAAGATGGTCCAGACTAAACGCATATTGTCACACCGTCCTTGAATTAGGGCAATTACGGTTGTACAGTGAAAAAAAATATTTTACAATCCAGTTTAAAAAAAATCTGATTATATACACATACTGTAGACTTCTTAGGTAAAAAGCACCAATCCTACCAGTGATGAGATTAAATAATGAAATCTCAATCAAATGTAATTACTAAAAAAATACCAATCCCTAAATGCAATATACAAGCAAATAAAAACATCCAATAACAAGAAAGGATGTCTGCGTTGTACAGAGTAGATTTGACCTATAGCACAGATTTGAGCCAGTACAGCCTTAAGAATGTAATGGTCATTGTTCAGATGAGAAAAGCAGATGGCCTTATAATGAGTAAAACAGACTGATAGAGACCGGACATGTCTGTGTGCCATTCTGCCCCTTCCCCACAGACGGTCAGACCCAGCCTCCTCTGTCCCTGGGCAAGCACAGAGAGAGTCCATTCACAGAGGCACAAAGACAAGATGTAAAAGATTGGGCCTAATGCCAGTTTAAGGAAATTACCATGAATGAGACAGAGTCAGAATGCATCTAATTTTACCCGAAGATTAACAGGAAACAAGAATCTTGAGCATCAAAATCGGGGGAATTCCAGCACTTTCCATTATCAAATTTTGCCTGCTTATATGTACAGATTGGTATTAATGTGAAAAATGAATAAAAATGACCAACAACATCAACAACATTTCCAATCATGTGGAAAAAGATAACTCAGACATAGAGAAAGTCTTAAAAGGAGGTAAATTCTCCTTTACTTTAACTGTAAGCAAAAAAAACAGCATTATTACAGCATAGTATTAATATCTATCCCTCATCCATTTTCTTCCACTTATCCGGGATCGGGTCGCGGGGGGCACCAGTCTGAGCAGGGACTCCCAGACTGCCTTCACCCCGGACACTTCCTCCATCTCCTTCGGGAGTCCCCAAGGCGTTACCAGGCCAGCCGAGAACCATAGTCTCTCCAGCGTGTCCTGGGTCTTCCCCAGGACCTCCTTCCAGTGGGACATGCTCGGAACACCCCCCGAGGGAGGCGCCCAGGAGGCATCCGGCACAGATAGCCGAGCCACCTCAGCTGGCTCCTTTTGACGTGGAGGATACTCATTTCAGCTGCTTGTATCCGCGATCTTGTCCAAAGCTGATGACCATAGGTGAGGGTAGGAACGTAGATTGACCGGTAAATCGAGAACTTTGCCTTTCGGCTCAGCTCCCTCTTCACCACAATGGCTTGATACAGTGACCACATCATTGCCGATGCTGTACCAATCCGCCTGTCAATCTCACACTCCATCCTCTCCTCACATGTGAACAAGACCCCGAGATTCTTGAACTCCTCCACTTGAGGCAGGGACTCTCCACCCACCCAGAGAGGGCAAGCCACCTTTTTCCGGTCAAGAACCATGGTCTTGGATTTGGAGGAGCTGATCTTCATCCCAGCCACTTCACACTCGGCTGAAAGTGCATGCCTCAGTGCATGCTGCAGGTCCTGGTTTGATGGAGCCATCAGGACAACATCATCTGCAAACAGCAGAGATGAGATCCTGTGGTCCCCAAACTGGACCCCCTCCGGCCCCTGACTGCACCTAGAAATTCTGTCCATAAATACAATGAACAAAACCGGTGACAAAGGGCACCCCTGGCAGAGTCCAACATGCACTGGGAACAGGTCTGCTTACTCTGACTTACTGCTGGCAATGCGATCACTGCTCCTGTGCCAGTGATACAGGGACCGGACAGCCCTTAGCAAAGGGCCCCAGACCCCATACTCCCGGAGTACCCCCCACAGGACACCACAAGGAACATGGTCAAATGCCTTCTCCAGATTCACAAAGCATATGTGGACTGGTTGGGCAAACTCCCATTAACCCTCGAGCACCCGATGGAGAGTATAGAACTGGTCCAGTGTACTGTGGCCGGGATGAAAACCACACTGCTGCTCTTGAATCCGAGGTTTGACTATCGGTTGGATTCTCCTCTCCAGTACCCTGGAATAGACCTTATCAGGGAGGCTGAGGAGTGTGATTCCCCTGTAGTTAGAACACACCCTCCGGTCCCCCTTCTTAAACAGAGGGACCACCACCCCGGTCTGCCAGTCCAGAGCTACTGTCCCCGACTGCCACGCGATGTTGCAGAGACGTGTCAGCCAAGACAGTCCCACAACATCCAGAGACTTAATATACTCGGGACGGATCTTATCCACCCCCGGAGCCTTGCCACTGCGGAGCTTGCCAGCCATCTCAGTGACTTCAGCCAGGGTGAAGTCCACTGCCGAGTTCCCAGCCTCTGCTTCCTCCTCGGAAGACGTAACGGTGGGATTGAGAAGATCCTCAAAGTATTCCTTCCACCGACTGAGGTCAACAATTTTCCACCCACATTGTCTAGTACCTCTCCCAGGGTCTCCAAGAAAGCCGGGTAGTCTGCACTGCTGTTCAGCCAGTAGGCCGACACAACAGTGAGAGACCTGTCCCCGACCCAAAGGCGCAGGGACATGACCCGACACACGGCAGCTGAGCTGTAGGGCAATGAGCAGGTCCACACTAGCCGGCTGCCACTCCACGTGGGCAATGCCAGAGAAATAGAGAGTCCAGCCCCTCTTAAGGAGTTGGGTTCCAGAGCCCAAGCTGTACATAGAGGTGAGGTCGACTATATCTAGTCGGTAATGCTCAACCTTCCGCACAAACTCAGACTCCATGTCTGGAGATCCGGTCGTCAAGGCCCTCGCTTTTGACTGCTGGCCCCTTAGGGATTCTCCTATGGGTGGTGGTTTGGTGGTTCCATGGGAGGACAGCCCCACGTCACTCGTTCGGGCTATGCCCGGCTGGACCCCGCGGGGGGATGTCTGGCCACCAGACGCTGCTGAGCACCCACCCTAGATCTGGCTCCAGGGTGAGGCCCCGTGACACCAATCCAGGCAACGTAACTGGCCTTGTTGTAAAACTCATCATAAGGGGCTCTTAGTCTGACCTGTCCCCAAGGACCTGTCTGACCTGTCCCCCCGACAACATAGCTCCCGGGATCATTCAGGCACTCAAGCCCCTCCACCACGTTAAGGCAGTTCAAGGAGGGCAGTATTAGTATTATTAACTTTATTTATGTAGCACTTATCTTAACAGAGTTATAAAATGCTCTACATACAGATAATTAAGCAGGCATAAGGCACAGATTAAACAGTACAATACAGAATCAAAAAAATAGCTGTGCTACTGTACAAATGCTATTCTATAAAAGTATGTTTTTTAACTTAGATTTGAAAGTGCCTACAGAGTACTTAAGTACCTTTGACCAAAACATATACAGATACTAGAAGTTAACCAACTACATTTAGTCTACCAATGATATTTGAGAAGGCATCTTATGTAACACCATATTTTGAAGGTCTGCTCCCAGAAATGATCAGTATTGTAACACAGCGGTGCATTGATCTGTTGTGTAAATGCTACAGACAGTGTTACCCACAGCTCTATTAGCCCAGCAGTCCCCTGGTGAAATCGTGAGCTTGAGGGGGCTGCTCTGTGACTGCGAAGGACTGCATTTTAACTACCTTTCCAGAGAATCTCCTTTTAACAAATGTAAAATGCCAGAGTTCTTAGTCTTGGTAAATACCGTAAAACAGAATTCTCATGAGAACCAGCGCAGTGATTGCAGCGCAGAGGAACTGAATGTTGGACTAATTTAGGCCATGCCAAGGCCTTTCCTGAGAATCGCTGTCCTTGTGTAAATGGATGAGATCACTCTTTTGAAAACAGCCCTGGTGGTGGTATTGAGGGAGGCGTCCAATCAGGTTTGAAATAAGAGACTCCCCCAAAGGCAGCATGAAGAACCATGGTAATGAGACAAGTGGAGACAAGTGCTCTCTGCTTTGTTTAAGAAGAAGTGAAATCATTTGGAAAAAATCATCTAATTTTGAAATGAAATGTCATCATTTTTTAATCCTCAAAGGTTTTATCTTCAATTTAACTACATTACAACAACAGCTAATGTAGGTCTAAATTTGATCATGATCATATCTAAATATTGATATTCAGTCTTCTTGCCTACCAAAAAATAAATCAAAATCAACAAAAATTGCTCCAGTTTTCAATCGATTCTGGTGTCTTTGTGTCTAATTAGGAAAGCTCCTTACTCTGAAGTCAGACCCACAATGGCTTCTGCACATTACAGAAACATATATTGTTGAGCTCATTCTCAAAACAGGCTCTGCTGAAACTGTGATACAGAGATACAGAATGTAGTCACATTCATACCATACTCCACCTATACATACAACTGTACAACAACTCACCCTTATAACCCTATGTCATATCAGTGAGTATTTCATCTTTCATCTTTTCTCATTACGACCTCTCGTATAGTATAGCTGAGAGATATATTTGTATTACAGTGTTTTTTTTATTTTTACTTATGCATTTATATAGGCAAATTACATCTTATTTGACACCAGCCTATAATTTTTGCGACTTATAGTTATTTTTGCTTTTATTATCATTTATATTTTTGCTCTTTGTTATTATAATACATTGTAATGTGTGAGTTACTGTGTCCAGTTTCCTTTGTGGATCAATAAAGTTTGTCTAAATCTAAGTAAGTTTAATGTAAGGAGAATCTATGACAGACTGTATGCTTTAAATCTATTCAAGTTGTGTATCAAATAGCCAAAGCTGCTGGCACCAGGCAACAGCGAGTGGCATGAGAGCTTTTACACTTGTTTGAGCTGAGGCGTGGAGAATAGACTGACTGGCTCTTTTCAGCCTCTGTGCTACGATTTGTCAGAGCTGAGATTTTATTTCACATGGACCTGCTGCCAGCCGTGACATGGGAGAGGAGAGAGACTGGCGACGCTTATGTTGTACTATAAATTGCATTTTACTGGGTCAGTAGAAAAAGGTTTTACAATTAAAGTGGAACTAAAGATGAAATTTGCTTTTTTTTCTCACTACGAAACTATGTTTAGGTGTTCTAATAGCATTATCTACTGTTCCTAATCATTTTATTATCCTGAACCCAGTTTTATTTTGTAATTTCTGTGTCCATGTATGTGTTTTGAGTTTTGCTTTTTGTCATATTGATTCTTCCTCTGTGTGTGCACATATATCCTGTGTTCTCTTTTGCCCTCTGTTGGTCCATTATCAGTGTCATGCCTTGTAAGTTTCTATTTTTGATGTTTGTGTTTGTTTACTTCTGGTCTTGATTAAAGTTTCCATTAAACAATTTTTCAAGTGCGGTCTTGCATTTTGGATCTACCCCCTCTTTAAAACGTGACAGCAAACTAGCTCAATATAAAATGCCTCAATTTCTAGTAGTTGGTGACATCACAAGAGACTGGCCTGATTTAAACCAATCATCCTGTTCTTGTACCCCCAGACCTCGCCCGCCTCCTCTCTCACTGTCTTCTTTAGGTCAGTTTAGCAGCTCTTTTTGAAATGTGATTGTGGGCGGTGTTTAGGTGTTTAGTCCTACTTTAAATACAATCTACATATAATATTACAGGGCAGGAAAAATACACAAAATATCTTCAGGTCTCAAAGTCTCAAAGAAAGCTCACAGGTTTCAGCACAAATTTCCCTACTGGGACTAAAGTGTATCTTAATATTCACTAAAAAAAAGCAGTTACCCGTGAAGAAATCTGTGTTGCATACCAATGTCTGACATGAAATTTTTAACGTGAATAAAACCCTCTTTATAGCCTTGGTACTGGCACAATCAAACAAACTCAGGTTCAGGTTTTAGCATGACAAAGACAGACAATAATTAATTTGCTAATTAAAGCACATTTTATTTTAGAACTTCTTAACACAATAAAATCCCGCTTACAGTTTAAGCATTGTAGTAAGCTATATATCGAACACACTTTTATCTTGTCATGAATGATGATTAAATTACTCCTGAGGCTCTTAAACTCAAGATTTTCTCTGTGAACAATAATTATAGTGTATAAACCATGCCGTACAGAGACATTTAGCTTTCATATGAACATTAAAACAACCTCTTAGACATGTCAGACCATACATAAGAGTATAATGGAGCGACTGAATCTCCAACACCGTGTGAACATAGCACAGAGGAGGGTCTCATTAGGTAGAAAGCCTATCTTGTTATTTTATCTTTGCTCCCAGCTAAAGATCGACCCCAGCCTTCTTCCAGCAGGCTGTTAACAGTTTGTAGCTCTTGTGGTAATTAATACTGTGTCTGTGGCTTTGAGGAATGGCACTGTAATTGGCCAGATAATGAAGCTGCTAGTTAAAGCGCACTGAAGATGTTTAAGCCTTCCATCTTAAAAGCGGTCCTCCATGTCTTTTTTTTTCAAAGGCCTCTAAATAGAGAATTGCCCGGGTTAAGTGAACAGACAGGTGGTCCCGGTGTGTCGCTTTTATTTTAGGATTTCTCACAACTATAATTTTCACATCCAAAACATTGTGTCTGTAAAGTCAGTAAATTTGTGTACAAAATATTGAATTGAAAAAAACAGTATGGGTCATAGCTGAAACAAGACACTATTCCCACAAGACGAGACAAGATGAGATTTTAACAGAATTTGTACTGCTTTTTGGAACTGAGAGATGTAACTCACCGACACGTAACTCTTTTTTGTCCAATTCAAATTTAAACGCTTGGGAAAAAAAATCTCACAAGACCATTTTTCTCACGTGTGCATAATCTCGTAGCAATTTTGTCTCATAAGATCTTGTGACACGAGATCTTGTCCCATTCCTACTGTCCAATAATTTCATTGTTTTCTAGACAGTCCATTTTCTTCTCAGATTTCGTCCAATACATTCTGACTGAACTCTCATCCAGCATCGTAATCTTTGTATACGGCGGTGGAATGCTACGCTTGGTAATGATTTGAATAACCTGGGCATGTCTTTCGAAACATGGCAATGATTGGACATACAAGAACAGTTTTCCCAGAAACGCTAAAGCCAGTTGAGAAGAATTAGGTTTTGAATATACAGCCTGGAATAAGTCTTAACTGGGGGATGCATGCCTCCATACAGTCCCTTTGGTGCTGACCCAGATAATGATGTGGTGGTTTGTGCATTGTAATAAACAATTTAACAGTGATCAGTCCATGTACTCTCTAAGGTTTGTCTCTGTGGACACAGCTGAGCTCATTTTACTAAATAGATTTCTCAAAAAATAGTTATCGTAACAATTTCAGGATAATTTTCTAACCTAAAACTATTTCTCAGTCACATAAATAAATATAAATATAATACTTTATTTTTAAAAGAGATGTGCATCACAAATATATCATAACTTTACTTTTTTAACTCTTACTGATTCTTATAGCTATAGGGCTGTGCAACTACATACAGCATACGGAGTTGGAATACTTTTACTGTTAAATTACACTGATAAGTCTGTTTTGTTAATCATCAAGCAATGAATATTACAACTTACATTCGTTTTTAATCTGAAAAAAATCATCTTAAAGCGTATTCAATCAATAAAGGGAAAAAAAAGATTTTCACCTAGCACAGTTTTCTGAACAATCAATCGTCATACCACAATCCACAATTATTTAAACTGACGACATTTATCCAATTTTCTACAGCACTAAATAGTAATGTTATTACTGTCTTCCTCTTATTAGTATTGTCGAGATTTGATACGTGCCATTAGCTTTATATGTCTTTACAGTATGGCAGCACAGTGCCTTCATCAGGCATCAGCCCTGCTTGCAGTTAGATTGCAGCATCTGGCCCATCCACAGTCTAATCAGACGACCACTCTTTGGCTCATTTCCACAACAAGCAGCACCAGCACCGGGCTCAGCAACAGATGGGGTTGGTTGTGTTGAGGGCTAACAGCTGATCTGTATGAAATCACAAAGGGACTGACTCTATCCCCCTCCTGACTCTGAATGTGGGTTTGTGTGTCTGTGGGACACCAGGGAGCAGCGTCTGATTGGATAGAGAAGCACAATCTCATTAGAGGCAGCAGATTTTTGTCTGGAGTTGTGCAGTGGCCCTAATCCAACAGAACGGGCTAAGAGCACTCGATATTAGGGGAGCATTAGTCAGCGCGATGATTCAACATTCCTGGGTTGGATTTGGGCTGGAACAGCACTTTTACATCCAGGAAGCATCCACACAACAAAAGCTATTTAACCTCACTCCACAACTCACTCCACAGTCATCACATTTAGAGGCTCACATGGAAAAAATAAACAATGACACCGTTCTTGTGACAGTAATCTGAGTATAATGAGCATAGAGTGTTGGTATGCTGGGATATTCCACTTGTACTACTCTGGGCCTATGATGAGGGTGAGAGGGTACATACTGGACAAGAGGATATTTGGCTGTTTAGTAAGCAAAATAATTATATATATATATATATATATATATATATATATATATATATATATATATATATATATATATATATATATATATATATATATATATATATATATATATATATATATAAAAATACGCAGATGTTTGCCCTGTGTGTCAATAAAAAGAGAAGTAGACATGGATTGTCTAAACTGACCAAAACCAATGCACATAACTATTTGTGGCTTCCTATAAAACACAAAAACATTTAACTAAGATGGTCAAAACATATAAAAACTTATCCAAAACTCATCCAACACGTGCCTCAGGACTTAGTGGGTCACTGTGAATGCAGAATTAAAGTTGGAAGCCATGCTAAAGACCTACAAGTGTCACCTTCTAGTTCCAAAATACATCACAGAAAGAGCATGACCTAATACAAAAAATATTTGTTAATAGTACTCTACAGTTTACAGTAGCCTATATTAAGTATGAAGTACAAATCAGCCTACTGTAGCTTTACATTAACAGAACATTTCACTTAATGTTAAAATTAAAATAACAGCTACTAAAAGGCATATTGGTTGTTTGTCTCTAGAGTATGTATAACTATTGCACTATGTATATCTATTATCTAACATTTCTAGTGTCTAGAAGGATGTCAGTATTACAACATAACCCATAACATAACATGGGCCAAGGGTCAAGAATGCAAGAAATTACATATAGAGGATCCATATACATTCATAGTCTGTTCAGTCAGCATTTGAATTGCCTTGACAAAATATGTTAAAACTGTTAATGGTCCTATTGTTTGTAAGTAGGGGCTTTCCAGTCTCAGTTCATACTCACTTGGCGGGCGTGTATTGGAGCTCATGTTGTCAGAAGGTCACAGGAAAATCAGATAATCAATGAGTCAGACTGCAATGGTCATCTCTCCAGCTCTTCAGCACAGCCTCTCCAAACTGCTCCTCCAAGTGGCTCCCTCAGCGGCTAACGAAGAGAGGAGAAGTTAGTGTCCAAGAGGAGCAGACAGTCTGACCAATGAAAGGGTGTGCAGAGGAGGGGCTTATAACTGTGCAGCACAATATCTAGGAGAAGCAAACACATGGCTTTGTTATTTTTGTGGCATTACAAATTATGAGCGTGCCTTGAGTCTCCTGGGAGTTTAATTTGAATTTAGTTATGCAATGCAATAATTAAAATCTTCCAAGCTACTAAACTAATCTTAGTGGTTGAGATAAGACATCTAAAAACTAATTCTGCGTTCTTTATAATACATGTTAGAGACCTAAATAAGTAGCTCATACTGGGTAAGTAGCAGTTATTAAGCAAAACTAACCTTAACCTGTTCTAACCTATATCTGAACTTTAAATTATGTTGTTGATTTAAAAATAGATTTAAGTCATGGGAACCTAATTTTTGTCCCCACAAGGAAGGCAGGTATCCATATTGCGATATACAGATCTTATGATACAGACTGTGCCTTTGTGTCATTAAGCAAGGCAATGTATAAATAGAAGTGGGATTTCTTTTGTGTCTATCGGGCTAATGAACTCTCAAAACTTAAATAGGGTTTTATAGCCTAAATAATAATAGCACTAAATACATAATAGCCTTATTCATAACAGTATCACTTCCAATCAGGAGAAAAACAACAAAAAGTTCATTCTGATTTTATTAGTCCTATTAGTACTCAGGCTTTTTCCTCTTAGGCTCCTTCCACAGGGAAATGATTGTGTGAACACAGAACAGGAATTAACAGATCGACACGACACATTCCTCTGATGCAACAAAGGATCTCAATTACTGTACATTCGTATCGATTTACATTTAATTAAATATAGTAATATAATAGGCTAGTTCCTGACTGATGGGTTTACTTATTACTCGCAAAGCCACTCAAAGCTCAGGTCGCCCTCTGGTGGTGCACACACGCAACTACCGCTACATCAGTTTGGGGCTGTAAGTTTGGTTAGTCTGTGTTACACTGTTGTTTCCTCATCACAAACACACCTGGAGTTGTGTTTTGTTGCATTTGCACATGTTTAACACACACAAACCCTGCATATTTACGCGTTCTTCCCTCAAACAGAAAACACTCTGTTCCACCTTGTGATGTCATGTCGTAATAAAGGTCCACTGTGTTTTTAAACTACATACACCTTCACCAGAGTCATTTGGATCGGAATTGCCAAGCAACTGAACTAAAGGTAAACTTGAAAATGATTGCTTCATGACATCACAAGGTGGAACAGAGCACTTTGACCTTTGGAGATGTAGAAAGACTAATAATGTAATGTTACTCAAACATGTGTGAGTAAAAACACAACTCCAGGTATGTTTTTGAGGAGGTCACAACATTATAACGTGACTTAAAGCTCACAATAGTCAATTTTGTGTAATATAGGACCTTTGAGTTAAGATTTTCTGTTTTCATTACAAAACACTTTGGTGAGGAATTTATTATTATTGTTCTGTGTAACTACTTTTCTGAGTGTCCGACCTGCATGTTTCTATGTACACTTTATGGCATTAAACATATCTTATCTAAAGCAGGAGACAAGCAGGGCCATCAGTCCAAGTTATGCCTTTATTTATTTATTTATTTTTTTTACCAGGAATAGTTGAGTTACAAAAACATGTATAATTGAATTTAACATTCCAGGCAAAAGTACCATCTCCATGGAAACAAGCAAGCGGCAGAACCTCCACCCGAAAAGTATTTTATTTTATTTTATTTATTTCATTTTGGTGGGCAGTGCAACATTTCTGTTTTTAAGGCTACATACATTTATTAATATATTCTTTCTTTCTAGTTCTTTCTAGTTTATTTTATTGTTTGTTTTATTGTTTTGTTTTGTTTTGTGCAGTTGTGCAAAAGTGCAACTGTGGGCAACTGTGCAGTGCAAACTTAATCTGCTGTGAATGTGAATCCTGTGTGTTTTGTGTACTACATAAGAGGCAGCCACTGAGATTGTGAGTGGGCAGAGGAAACACGAGATGACTCAAAGTGAGAAATCCTCTCCGATGGGTTTCTCGGGGTTTTACCTGCTGAGGGCATAAAAAACCAATGACCAACTCAAGTGACTCTAATAAGCCAAGTTCATGTGTTCAAATGTAAAAAGTACAAGAGACAACAGTCGAGACAGTTAAGAAAACAATATGCCCCAGGTCTCATAAGATATCTAAATTATCTGCACGAGGTTAATGTTGAACTGACCACTTTGAGTTAGATAAAGTTCTTACGTTCAAATGATCTGTTAGAGTTCCCCTTAGTTAGCCATTTTAGTTGCTGCTAATGAAATTACATTTTAATGATATGAAGCAGCTGACTTTGCCTCCTCTGTTAGGATTTTTCACCAATCAGAGATCATATGTTTTCTTTTTTAATATTTTCAGATTAATAATGTGAGATACATTTCTATACAGTACAGGGATAAGGCTGTGGCTACAGTCACACATATTTAATTCACACATCACACATCAGTGGATGCTTGGTGGCCATGGTACCTATGGTCAGTTCTGTATAACTTTTTACCCATACACAGGACACAAGGATAATATACAATGTTGGTTCGCTGCTCATCTTTGGATAAAGTGGTGGATTGAATTAGATTATTTGTAAACCTAGTGGTATAGTTAACTTTTAAATATATATGTATATAAGTTCTTTAGTTGAGTTTGCCTGCATCTTTAATATTGATACATGTTTTTGTTTATGTCCAGGCTGATCTTAAGTGTTTGCCACTCTCACTACACACGGCAAAGCACCGTAGCCATCAGGCAGTTGTACTGTACGCCTACCATCAGCTGAGGAGTGGCACGGCAGTCTCATTTCTAATTATACTCCCAACTGTGGCGAGGAGGGATACGAGTGGAGGAAGGTGATTTGAAATGAAGGAGAGGCTGAGAGCCCAGCAGCCATCATACGAGGTGAACAGGTTCAGATGTGAACGACTGGCAGATAGAAACAGAGAGGAAGAAAACAGAGCTGTGAGCTGTGTCTCAGAAAGGTTAACAGGACTGGCTGAGGAGAGTGGGAGTGCAAAATGTAAAAAGCGAGTAGGAGGAAGGAGAGAGAGAGGAGTGTCTACTGAGCCTGTCTGGATGTTCATTCTGCTTATTTCACCTGCAAACAGGGAGCACAGGAACCAGACAGGTGTGCGGAGGAGCAGCTGTCTGCAGGAACATGTCTGAAGATGTCTGAGTAGAAGAGACAAGAATGGATGGAGCAACTTGAATGCCTGCCAAAGTACTAGGTGAGAAATTACAAATGCTCTTTAATTTAGTTTGCTCAGATGTAATAACACCACCATAGATGACATTAGACAAACTAGACGAGAATCATATGCAAAAGTCTTTCACATGCAGTATACATTTAGTTTGCATAACATGAGCATGTAGTTAACAGATGACCTCATAAGGTGACAAGCCAGACATATCTGATCATACTGACTAAGAACGCAGACGGGTAACATTTGAATGAATTTCCATGGATGTTATTATTAATAGACTTAAAAAGCATCACTTAGAGAGTAAGCTCAGGAAGCTCAGCTCAGAATGGTGAGGTATATGGCAACAAAATAATCTCTCCAGGTAAGATGTGTATTTTAAGTAACTACTTTAGTCATTACATCACTTTGTTATGTCTGTTGCATCTGATGAGTGTAAAATCTGTTATCTATGAGAGTTGCCTATATATAGCCCACTTTAGCATGGTGAGTCTTGTGTAAGTCTTATGAGGAGGTCAGCAGAAAGGTGTTACATCACTTATGTCCATCACTTATGTCCATCACTTATGTCCATCACTTATGTTTCAGAGGCCAGAGTAACTGGGAATACAAATGTAACCTATGTAACTCAACACCCACCCTTGTTGTTTAGTTTTCCATATTCTTGCTTTGCTTCTCACATCATCAGTTGTACTGAGCTGTACTTTGTTACCATAGCAACACTTTATTTTAGCTCCATCAACATCATTGAAGGCCTTAATTTGTGGCATGTAGTGGAGCAAACGGTTCTACTAGCTACAAGAGCCACATTATATGACTCTAGCTGTGCACTCATGGCATGATACTTGTGTAGGTGTTCGGTCTCAGGTGAGAGCAGTGCAGCAATGTTGTGTTGCATTTTGGGTTAGTGACCTGCAACATTCTGTAAAGCATATCATCTCATTTTCAGGGGAATTCAAACTTCAGCGTTGCTGGAATCCTTAATGAATGCAGACTGAATCCAGTTGAGCATCAGCGATATGAGCTTCTCCTTATACCCTCCTTTGTTGTCCGATAGAGACAGCCTTCCTCTGAAGAAGAGGGACCAGAGGCCAAACTCACCACTCCAAAGTCCACAGTGTGACAGTGCCATCTTTAAAGCCCCCTATCCATATAAAAGACACAGCAGCCCCTTCCAGCCTGTCCCAAGGTGGGTGCGCCCATTGCGTCATTCATGGACACACCACTCCAGCAGGATCAAACCACACAGCCTGTCAACATTCACAGACTATCAACACTGGACAGAGCTGAACAATGTGCATTCTCTGCAGTCATGGAGTCCATTCCACTTTGATCGGCTGCACTCTCACCCGTCTGGACCCTCCAAATATGTACAGCCCACACCTGTGTCTCTGCAGAATGCTCCTCACTGGGAGAGGAAAGTACAACACAGAGACAAGGAGATGAATGGAAGGAATAATGGCCTGTACATGGGCAGAAAAGACATCACATCAAACTTATCTACACTGGAGAACATAAAACTAACATCATGGCGTTCAAGTGCACCTAAATATGTAAGTACAGTGTTTTATGTGTAAACGCAGCACTTACATAAAAGAAACATTAACTTGTGTATCAATCACTTGTTTTTGAGTGCAGGCAAATACAGTATTAGCCTTCACTCACTTTTTACATACTGTATAAGCCTTTCAGATTGTGTGTTTGCTTCTGTGTCCTCAGTTTTACAAGCAAACTAAGCCCCCTCCATACCCCATTCTCAAAGTTCCCTTTAGTGAAAACTTGACAGTGAAAAGTATCCTTCCGCAGCCCTCCGGTCAGGCCCGGTCCTGTGCTCTCAGCCCTCTGCCCTGGCTGCTGCCACATTTTGAAGCAGGCTCTTTGGTGGAGCTACAGGACGGGCGTCTGCAGCGGGTGGAGAGCCTGCAGACAGAGGACTTCCTGCTGGGTGCTATGGCCTGTCCCGACCTGCGCCTCAGCTGTTGCACTGTGCAGAGAATCTGTCCCTCAGAGCAGACCGCCTCTGTGTGTCGCCTGCTCCTCCTCCTGCACCAGCCGCTCTCTCAGGTGAGTAAACTGCACATCATCATCCCTGTAATAATTCAACTATTTGTCTTTGTCTAAAGTAAAGAGATACTCCTCCTTTTGTTTTAGGCCTGTATTACTGTTAAGACATAACATTCATTAAAGTTTTGTACTAGTGGTTTCAGTGAACAATAATGACCCTAGTTAAAAAGTTAACATACATTTTTTAGACTTTACTTCAATAGTTTGCTACAATTCAGCAATTCTCCTATAAAGGATTATTTCAAAGTCCATAAGCTCATTAAGTATAAGATCATTTGTACTCCCCTGCAGGAGTTGGTGGATGTACACCTGGAGTACCCCTTCTTTGTGAGGGGCCAGGGTTGGTCTTCATGTAGCCCCCAGAGGACAGCCCGTCTCTGTGGCCTGCAGTGTCGACAGCTCTGTGTGGGGGATGTCTGCCTGGCCCTCACCCCCCTCACGGCGCCATGCCCCCCAGACTCAGCCTCCCAGGAGCCAGAGACCCCACCCGGCTGTAGAAACAGGTGTGAAAAACCATTGCGTCCCCCAGGCCTCCAGGCACCACCCTCTGGGGAGAGCAAAAGACCTGAGGAGGGGCGCAAAAGGCACTCTTCAGCCCCCAACTGATCACTGGGCTCCAAAGACATCTGATAAATGTTTGTCAAATGTAAAATTTATCATACAGTGTTTCTAAATGTCAGTGTGCAGCACATGCACATGTAAAAATCTTAGCACTTTATATCCATGCAACTGAGAGGTTGGACACGATCCATCACATAATATTGCTGAAGGAATGAAACTCAAGAAAGGTTGTGCCCCTGTTGGCACAATCACTCTTACAACTTCTACACCAAATTAAATATATTGGAACTTTGTTTACTGGCTTATTCTTATCTACCTGTTTTCCTTTTTTTGCCAAGCTTGGTTTGTTGAAAAACAAATCTACCTCTTTTTTTTTTTTTTTTTTTTTACTACAAACTGGCTGTACAGAAGGAGAAAATGGAGTGTATTGGGAGGTGAAAATTATCCTGTGTGGAATCAGACTCTGATGATTTTGAAGCGATAAGTGATGTCTATTCTAAGAGATGCCAGAGTGAATGGCCTTGTAAACTTCTATTGATTGAGAGAGCTTTACTTTTTATGCATTAATGTCTGAACCTCTTGTGCTGAGCATCCCAGACTTAGAGATAATAAAGCAATCCCCTCAGGTTATGAAGCTTTTTCCATTTTTCTGATGTTCAAGCCCGCAAAACACACTTATCTTCAATCACACAATTTTAAATAAGTTTAATGAAGTGGCAAAACATATCAAAAATAATGTTTGGAAAAATATGCAAAATATAATTAGAAAAAGTAGTTTTATTAAACTTGTCTATGTTCAGTCCACATGGCTAAACAGACCCCTGTACAGTTACAGTAATATACTGTATATTTGCTCTGTCGCTCCAGTCCCACACATTATCATTTAGTGCATGGATTATCATTTTTATAGAAGTCTTCAGTCTTTTTAATGCACACATTAATGAGCAAAGAACAGTATTTCTCTGGCCGCAAACTAAAACCTGCTAGATAAAAACTAGTCCTTCTCTTTGCTCATGTCTTGCAATGAATCTTCAACTTCTCCCCCTAGTGGAGAGAGTAGAGTGGGGTCAGTGGCAGCCACACGCCCGAACCACCATGTTGCGATACTTCTTGAGGATGACATTTGAGCTGTCATCAAAGTAGAGCACTGAGATGCCATGCAGTTGGGTGGGTGCACAGCAAGGCTTGGGTACAGTCCCAGGGTTTATGAAGTGTACCTAGGGTTAGACAATGAAAACCTTAAAATAAATAAGTCAAAAAGTATGACTTCATTGTAGTTCCTGTGTTAGATTAATGGATAGGGGGAAAAGATGATATTCCTATGTTTCTGATGACTTACCAAAGTTTGTACAATAGCGTGATTTGTGGCATTCATGTAAGAGTTGAGAGGGAATGCACATTCCCCATCACAGTAATATGCTGCATAGCCCTCTGGAGCAATGATCCAATCCTGACCCAAATAAATAAGATAATGATCAGTAAATAATTTGATTTGAAATACAGAAATGATCAATTAGAAATTGTTTCCTAAGAATCCCGTACCTGCCATCCCAGATCTCTGAAGCTGACATATAACTCATGTTTCTGACATCCATTTTTAGAAAAGCCAAGTGTTTCTGAAATTCAACAAAATGCAAGAACATTTTAACAATGCACATGAAGCAAGATACAATGTGAACAATGACTATTTAGTTTCACATTTAGTCACTCAAAATGTGAGTCAGAAACCCCTGGAAATTAACTAAACTATTGTTTCTGAAACCACCAACTACTCTTTTACAGATCATTGGCACTTAATATTTGAAGGTAAACCATTCTCAAAACTCACCTTTTGCAGCCTCCACTGCCTTCAGAGCATCCTGGACTGTCCTCTGTGGTTTGTTCCGGGGGGAGTGGCGCCCCCTGTGGGCTGATCTGACATTTCGCAGGCGCACATCGTTGGCTTTGAAGAATGCGACCATGAAGGGCTGTTTGTCCTGAGACCCTCCACCAGTCACCAGCCCCGCCAGACCCGGGCTCCTCCTGTGGCCTGCACCAGAACAGAGTGTGGCGTGAGACAGGAATCTCCACTGACCTCAGGGGCCTTACAACAAACATGTCTGGAGCATATTTTCATCCGCAGTCACCACTATTGAAAATTAGAGCAAGAAAACCCTCTTGAGCCATTCAAAGAACATGTGTGTTTTTTATTGTTGTTGCATTCATGTGTTATTTTATGGCCTGGAAACCTTGTAACGAAGGAAAAATATGTAAACTGACATGAACAAAAAAACCATACCATATCCCTTTAGCATTCTCTACCATTGAGTACACTTTTCTGTACACTTAAAATATGTGTTTATCCATTTATCAATAAAGGTTTTAAGCCTAACAACTATACTCCAGAGGACAGGGATAATGAGTTGCTGGGATTTAGAAACCCTTTTTATGTTTTTACTGTCTGTTAAGTCACATTCATCATCATTCTCCTACAGCTCCGTTCAAACAGTGAGAGATACAAGACTACTTTCTTACCATACTCCATACAACTGTACAACAACTCACCCTTATGTAATAGATAACCCTATGTCATGTCAATCATAACCACCTCTTATATATATCTGAGATATATTTTGTATATTTCTATATTTTTATTTTTACTTGCACATATATATTTATATAATTATGCCTTATTTGACAGTCTCTTTTTCGCTATTTTTGCTACTTAAGTTGAATTCATTATTTCCATTTATATCTTTGCTCTTGTTATTATATTGTAATCTGTGAGCTACTGTTTCCAAATAATTCCCCTTGTGAATCAATAGTCATTTGTATTAGTGCTTCACAATTGCCCCTACTGACCGTGGCTGTCCTCCAGGACCAGGTGAAGTCCCAGGTTGTGTTCAGGATTGAGTAGCCACAGGTTACTTGAGGCTGTTAGGTCAAAAACCATCCATCCATCTTCATTGGCCCACATCTCTCTCTGCTCCAGCAGCAATAGCTCTCTCTGGCTGTGGAAAGAGAGAATTACAACAATTATCATAACCAACACTCACACTGAACTAGCAACGTTTTAAATAACTCAGGAGATTCATGTCAGCTAGAAGTGGTCACCTGACACCCCACTTTCTGCTCCCCCTTTGTCATAACATAAAAAAATATTTAACCATTTTGAAGCAATTATTTTCATTCCTGCAAAATGAAAGGTATAAAAACATATGAATGTGTGTGGCATGTTTGGGAAGTGTCATGTGACTTAAAATATAGTTTAATAAGCAATCCAAAATAATATGTCCATTATCTGTGTGGTCCCATAATGGCAACGTTGTGGTCACGAGGGCAGTTTGTCTTTTTAGTTTTAAAATCGTTCACTTTTAGTATCTGGGCCATTTATCAGTGTTTGAATGTCTGAAAAGTATGAAAGGCTGTAACTGTCCTGTATATGAATGACAATAGACCACTGTCCACACCCTACTTTCCATTTAAAATACTGTAAATAGCCATTGGTACTTAGCATTAACCTGAGCCTTATTTTTATTTGTTGCAGATTGGCTCCACAAACAAACTGTAACAAACCCCCTTAAAGTCGTTTCAACTGGCAACTATCACGTTTAAGGGGACTGAATAATGAAGCAGTTGTGAAAAACATATTTGAACTATTTTGCTGTTTTGTCAAGCTATTGTGCACTCCACCCCAGGCCAGTAGATTCTGCTTCTGTTAGCTGGGACAATATTTAGGTCTATATAAAATTATACCAGGGCAGTGTGTTATGCATCTATATATGATAGTGTACAACTATGACCTTTCAGGTGAAGTGATGTGAATGTAATATGTACCTGTTTGTTAACTTGGGCAGGACTTGGTAGATGCTAACAATGAAAGTTTCATTTTCATGTTGTTCATGAATAAAATCCTTATAGACTCGGAATTCTGCGGCGGTGATGGCTTCTCCCTCTGGAATTCGGGACAAGTCAAATTTGAACTCTCTCTGAAGCTGCTGCTGGTAGTGACGATGGTTGTGTTCTACTGCAATGAGAAACAAAGTGGACATTTGATTAGATCTCATCATGATGATGGCAAAGACAAAAGTTTAGTAATTAGTTATGTTTGTTCTCCCCAAAGTTTGCAGTGAGTACAATCAGATGTTGCCTTCATGATCTGTGGCACAACTCGGAAGCAATGTGGCCAAGAAAGGAGAAAACTTTGATTGAACTAAACATCACTTAAGCGTATTCGGGCGTACGTTCATGCCAGTGTGGGAGAGAGGAAACCCGCTCCTGGCTCCGTTTGGTTCCCTGTTTAAATTACACACATGTGCCGACCACAAGAAAAGGCCCGTTAAGGCACAGGCCGGAAAACCACAGCAGCCAGTGTACTTTTATAAACAGACTCATAGAACATATAGACGATCTCGCAAATGCATGTGTGACTTAACTATAGTGGTGCCACCCACACCTCTGTAATCACTTTGCCAGGATCACTGCTTCAGGGCATTGACAGTAAAGTGAAGCAGTAGCATTACACTCACCACTGAAATTGGCTAACAGAGCTATCAAAAGTATCAAGATACTGTGGACTAAATTTCTATCTTCTTTACATGTTACTGGTCAAATCATGAAATGTATATGGATATTTGCTTGATAGCATGGGTTAGACAGAGGTAAATGATTTTCTGTGGAGCAAACCTGTCGATATGTCCAACCGGTTTTATTACATGTGGTACATAGGATTATACAAACCTACTTTGGGACGTTCAAGGATCATAACTTGGGATAAAAATAACTCTGAATGAAAAAAGAGAAAAGACGAGAAGAAATTGTGCCAAAGTGTGCTAATTAAAAAATGGAACCACCTCCAGTCTAACATTTCAAGAGAACTTCCTACGATTTTGAGTTCACCCTTGAATGATTATTTGTCTGCTGGCACCCACAATGACATCACTATGATATCACCTTTCACCCTTTCTGACAGCTTACTATTGTTTTATATACAGCCGCTTTCCAGCAACCACTCTGGAATAAGTCTTCTAAAAACATCTCCAAACCAAAAACACACTGTCGTTAGGAGCTCCACATTCTGAACCTTGCCAGTCATTTGTTTGACCGCAATTAAAGCCGGGAATGGAACCAGGAGTGTTTTTATGATCACTATAATTGCTTGTAAGGACTCGGCTTGTTTATGTTAGGGACCATTAGCTGCACTGATCAGACCTCAGATATGCAAACTTCCCTGTGGGAGGCGTTTCAACACTTCACAGTGCTCCTGAGACAACCAGGCCACACAGCCAGCATCCGCCATGCTGAAGTGGAACAGGAGGGTGGCATCACTCCACTACTCACATGAAAAAGTTTCACTAGAAATGAATTATGCTTTAAGATTTTTAAGATACAATGTTGTTACTCTGATTCTAACCAGAGAAAATGGAAAATGTATAAGAAAAAACTGAAATGACCAAATTTGTTGTAGTTGCTAGGCATATTAACACACGGAACATTTTAGTTAAGTATTATCTTGTATTATCTTGTCAACAGACTGATTGATGAGCACTGCAAGCAGCTGATCACAGATAAGATTGTTAATGGGATTACACAAGGACAAAAATTCTACCAACCATCTCTTTATGCTTAGAAAGCAGTACCAATAGAATAGCTTATTTAAAAAAATAATAATAATCAAAACATTTACACATAGTTCAGGTATTTGCTGTAGGCCTCAGCTATACCTATGTTCCACTTATGTATGTTCAAAACAGAAAAAATTACAATAATATGTATATGGCAATAATTTGATGTTAATGTAAAAAGTCTGGAAGCCTGTGATTAAAAGAAAAAATCACACCGTTATTATAGCGACTTTTCTATTTAACCTAATAAAGTTTTGCTTTTGAATTGCCATTCATAAAGCACCAAAAAATCCTTGATTGATTCATTTTAATTTAAGATTTTTGTTCAGAGTTAATGATCTCAAATATGCTTTACAAAATGTAGTTTCACTGTTTTTACAGTTTCTGTTACCAAATGTTCATTGTGCACATCACACACTGAACTCACCCATATTGACAAAACTCATGACTGTGTCTGCCTCATCCAGAAAGTGGCTGTCCTGTAGAGAGAGCGCTGGGGGAGCCAGGGTCGCTGCAGGTTTGTTGTACTCGAGTCCGGTCGCGTGGAGGTCTGTGGAGATGGTATTATAGAGATCCAACATGAACATGGGCGCTGCGTTTTGTTTGGTGTGGACAAGGGGCCGAGGGCGGTGCGGTAAACCCAGGATGGAAAGGATCTCCCGCTGGATCTCTCGGCGCTCCTGGCTCCGTAGCCTCCTCTGGATGAAGCTGGAGTGCACTTCGTTGTCCAATGAAAAGTTGGAGAAACCTACATGGGAGGAAGACGCACAGTGGAGCCAAGAGAACACGCAGAGGGCCACGGCAAAAGCGTTTGACACCATTTCGGCACCAACTTTTACGCACGAACCTACGTTGTTCAAATACTTGCTTTGTAGCGCCTGTTCTAGAACAACATTAACTAAATAAAATACACAAGTCCAAAGTGACCCGTGTACGTTTCCTCAGAGCGCGGTACTGGATGCCCGCTGTCTTTGCGTGCGCTCCACTGAACGGCTGCATTTTTATTGCGGGTTTTGACAGAGATGGGGGTGGGAGGGGCGCAAGGACAGGTCCAGGCTGCCTCAATTAAACGGATCAGTGTCCAATCATGAGGAGGGACTTTGTGGTGATAATGTGAGAACTGGGTGTGGAATAAGTGCCTGTTTTGCATATGTGTCCCGCTCTGGTCGTGCCCACCTAAAGTTGCAGTAAAAAATGTAGACTATAGAAAAGGCTTTCACTTATTAACTAATTTGGAAATACGTTAGTTTATGTCATGTTTGAGTCTGAACCCCCCCAGTATTGGAGATGATGCTGCACGTGGTCAGATGGCTTAATTCTTTTTTTTTTTTTTTTTTTTTTTTTTGCCATATGCACTAAAATACAAGAGATACGTCTATTCAGTGTACTTATGGGTATTTGACCCGGTTCACGTCAGGGCACACTTACAATTAGCTTATACAACGGCGGAAGATTAGGCTAAAATGATTACACTGGGGAACACTCTATATGTTGCATTTAAAGAAAGACTTGTTTTTAGTCAATTTAAGTGTGCTGAGTTCAAATCTGACGCTAGTTTATTTCTGCAAGCTACAGATTTTATGCAATCTTTTATGCAATTTTGCAATTGATTTTATGCAATCAGGCTTGTTTATACAGTGATGTCTCGATGAGGAAGCCATGCTTGATCTGGAAAAAAGAAGCATGATAAAAATATTAGAATCTATCTATGTATATAATCTCAAAACGCTTAGATTTGGGTTACGTAACTACGTACTTACGTACTAGTACATCTATCTCAAATTGCATGAAAACTAGAGCTTATGGAGAAAAACTAATTTCAGATTTGAAATCAGCGCCTAAAAATCCTTCAGAATCAGTTAAAAAATCCAATGCAACAGGAAGTTAAAATGTTAGTGTTCCCCTGTGTTATAATAGTTATGACCATTCACGTAGGCCTGTTGATCGCTACACTTTACAAGACCTGCAAGGCCCCCGAGTTTCTTTTTCCTGCCTGCGTGCGTCCCCTGCGTATATGCTGACTAAAAATCCTTCTGTATTTGCTTCTTGTGCACAATGATATAAAAAAATGAATGTTTAATAACGTGTTAATTACAAAATAATGAAAAATATGAGGTGGGTCGTGTTTTCTAATCTATAACAATTCTACAAGTCTACAGCATTAGTAACTGTGCAGGCAATGATTAACAGATTATTGTGGCAGGCCAGGGCATCCCATTTAAGAACCATTCAAAATCTGAAGCTTCACCACTATTTTAATTTCAAATTGGACACGGAGATAGGAGGATGCATGACAAAAGACGCGAAGGAACCTATTGTTTGTGTAGCAGACCTGTCACAGACATAGACTGTATATGTAAAGTGAATAATTTACCATATAAACTCAGGCATGGTAATTCCTCCATTGCCTGAGCCTGATTTTCCGATCGATCCACTGACCCAAAAAGAGGTTTCTTTGAAAGAAAGCTGCTGTTATCAGAAGTACAATCAGGCAATACACCCATTCTACACATTTCACCCACTGCTTTCACATGACATTAACCTAAAAACACACATAACATTAACATTAAATTCAACATCAACATGCCCTATTTTCGTGATAGAGAAGAGGGTTTAATTTGTTTTAGAAGCTCTTGAAGAAAGAGCTATGACTGCTTGACTCGCTTTCCTGCACTGCCCCCAGTGGCGAGTTTTGAGCTCTACTACCTACGTCATCCATCTGCGACAACTCGAAGAACAAGCGCCACATTTTGCTTCGCCGAAACATTTTTCTGGGCATTTTCAAGCATATTTTATATTTCCTCATGGTTTTGATTTAGTGGTATGTATTTGTTAAAGAGGACTGTGTTTATTTGTTTGCGCACATATTGCTTTGCAATTGTACCGTTTACAGAGAGGCTATCATTGACATATTTAGCATTAGCTGAAATGTTTTTTCACACTAAAGCCGCCAAATGAGCACTGTTTATGGTGTACTAGGGGCCTTTTGTCATATCTTTGTGTATATGTTTGTATGTATTTTTTTTTAAATTTATGTATTTATTTATAGTTGATCATGAGCAGGGAAAACTAAAATTCAACCAAGCCCTAGCGTCATTTACTTTCGAAGCTGAATTAGCATCAGCGGCTGTGTCCGAAAATATTAATGTATATATGTATATATGTATATATGTATATATGTTCATATTTCGTGATCACTTGCTTGCTTTACAGATACGCCTGAGGAACTGTTGATGCACCATGAGTTTATTTGGGACAAACACCGGCTTTGGAACCGGGGGGACGGGGGTCTTTGGCAGCACAACGACAGACAGTCACAACCCTATGAAGGTACCATCAGCCTGAGTTGTTATAAAACATAATGCAGCATAATGTATCATTTAAGTTTTTCCGTAAGTTATCAAAATACAACCATGACACAATGGAAGGTTAACATATTAATTTTATGTACTTGTAATTGCTTTTCCAAGCATGTGGTTTTAAACTTTGTTACAGGATGTGGAAGTGTCTTCTCCTCCTGATGACAGCATCAGTTGCCTGGCCTTTAGTCCTCCTACTCTGCCTGGGAACTTCCTCATTGGAGGATCTTGGGCTAATGATGTGAGTCTTTTAGTCCTCTAATACAGTCGTAGAATATTTGTCGTGCACAGTTAAAACCAAGCACATATGTCAATCAAGCTCTTTCTAAAGAAATTCTTAATCATATTCACCAGTTTGAGAACGAGAAAGCTTAATTTTTTCTATCTGATTCCATTTTTTTTTTTTTTTTTCCTCAGGTCCGCTGCTGGGAGGTACAAGACAATGGTCAAACAGTCCCTAAAGCCCAACAGATGCACACAGGACCTGTGCTGGATGCCTGTTGGAGTGATGTGAGTATTCTAGTGTAGTCACTGTGGTGCTTATACCTGTTGATAAATTATACGATTAATAATGTTGTTTTTTTTTTTTTACGAAGGATGGTAGTAAAGTGTTTACAGCCTCATGCGACAAGACAGCCAAAATGTGGGATCTTAACAGCAATCAAGCCATGCAGATTGCACAGGTTCAGTAGCAGCACAAGACTGCTCATGAGAAACTAAGAATATTTTTGTAACTTGTTACCTTTTGTGTACTTAAAGCATGATGGTCCCATCAAAGCTATTCACTGGATTAAAGCTCCCAACTATAGTTGTGTTATGACTGGCAGTTGGGACAAAACACTGAAGGTACATTGGCAGGCTTTTTTCTAACACTGAACATCAATATAAAATTGACCAACTATTATTTTTTTCTCTTAAGTTCTGGGACACACGTTCCCCCAATCCCATGATGTCATTGCAGATGCCAGAGAGATGTTACTGTGCAGATGTTGTAAGTATTTTATTTTATGGCCATACCAGCCATGCCAGCTTGTCAAAGCCTGATCCCGTCAAATCTCAGAAGCTAAGCAAGGCCGGGCCTGTTTTGTACTTGGATAGGAGCTGGGAATTCCAGGTGCCACAGTGGGGCGCCAGTCGCAAAAACTCGTCGTGTCTTTAGGCAAGGCACTTCACCCACATTGCCTAGTATGAAAGTGGTGTGTGCGTGAGTGATGGTGGTGGTCGGAGGGGCCGAGGGGCAATTGGCAGCCTCGCTTCTGTCAGTCTGCCCGAGGGCAGCTGTGGCTACAATAGTAGCTTACCACCACCGAGTGTGGAGTGAATAAATAATGCTCTGCAAAGCGTCTTTGAGTGTCTTGAAAGGCGCTATATAAATGCAATGATTAATTCATTTGAATTCCACATTTTGGAGTGATGCAGTTATTACTTTATCAGTTCAATTAATAATATGTTGTCTTCAAGTATTGGTTAATATCTGGTATCAAGCAATACCAGAGCAGAAATTTGAACTAGATATTTCCTTAAAATGTGAACAAATTTTGTATTCTCAAAGAACCGTGGCACAGATACAATTTTAAATAAAAGTTCAAACAAAATGAGATGTTCTGGGTCAAAATCAGCCAGTAGATCCAGTAAAAATGTCGGAATCGTGATATTATAATTTATGTTAAAGTACATTAATGCTGGAAGTGATCCGGGCCTTTTACTACAAAAGGTCTTTAACATATAAATGTCCTACTTTAGACCAAGCCCGACGTCTAAAGAAGACGTCATCTTCTTTCACCTGCATGTAGACAGGGACGAGATTGGTTTGACAGGCTTTGGGGCAAAGACAATTTGAATTTAAGTGCTGTCAACAAAGCAAAGAGGAATTTGAATCTATAAAATATATTTGGTTATTTTCCCTTTTTTTTCTTAAATAATTCATGATTCATCTTGCATCACATTTAATTTCTCCAGTATTGGCAAAAGGAGAAATTTAATTTGTCAACTGGACAGAGTTTATTTGGTCGAATACGTTTCTCAGCTCATCCAAGCTGCTTCTTCAGTTCTGGTCAGATGCTGGCGGACACTGCTTTATATCTGCCTGAAGGGAGGAGCTTAATTACAATGAAAATTACTCTGAGACACACATATTTGTTTACAGTTTCTGTTAGTAGGTGGATCTAT
The DNA here is from genome assembly GCA_029959045.1 of Taenioides sp. WSHXM2023. NCBI lineage: Eukaryota > Metazoa > Chordata > Actinopteri > Gobiiformes > Gobiidae > Taenioides > Taenioides sp. WSHXM2023. Next base: position 34,551,749 of record CM057087.1, read on the forward strand.
TCAATATGGAGTTGTTTACAGTTTCTGTTAGTCATGTGAGTCTATTCAATATGGAGTGGGAGTGGGGGAGTAGTTAGCATATCCATTCAGGGCCATGATGGTGTTTTCACACCTCTGGACATGTCCTGGCTAGTCCCGTTGTTTTCTCTGTTTGTTTTGATTTAGGTTTGAGGATTGAGTTATAGATGGAGACAAATGATGTCTGAGACCTCCATTTCTGTTCAAGGAAGGATTCTCTTTCTTGACAAAAATAGCTTCTTTAACTCCTCCTCTCAAACCAGTTCTTTTCTCTGGCCAAGATCTGGACCTCGCTGTCCTCAAAGGAGTGGCCTGTGGCTTTTAGGTGGAGATGTACGGCAGATTGCGGCCCACCCTGGCTTTCCTGTCTGTGTTGATACATCCTTTTGTGAAGTGGCTGTTTAGTTTCTCCAATGTAGCGCTCACTGCAGTCTTCACTACACTGAATGGAGTAGACCACATTGCTTTGTTTGTGGCTCGGTGTTTTGTCCTTAGGATGGACCAGTTTTTGTCTTAAAGTGTTTGTGGGTTTGAAATAGACTGGGATTTCATGTTGTCTGAAGATCCTCTGTAGTTTTTCGGAAACACCAGCCAGGTAAGGAATAGTTACAGCCTTTCTCCTGGGCTCTGGTTCTCTGTTGTCCTGTTTCTTTGCTCTCTTCGTTTTATTAAAAGCCCATTTAGGATATCCACAAACGGAGAGGGCTTTCTCCACGTGTTGTTGTTCTTTCTCCTTTCCCTCTGCGCTTGTAGGAACCACTTGGGCCCTGTGTTGTAATGTCCGAATGACTCCCAGTTTGTGCTGCAGTGGGTGGTGTGACTCAAAAAGCAGATATTGGTCGGTGTGCGTGGGCTTCCTGAAGACCTCTACCTGGAGTCGCCGGTCTTCTCTCATCGTTACTGCACAATCTAAGAAGGCCAATGTGTTATCCTTGGCATCTTCACGTGTGAATTTGATGTTCGTATCTACAGAATTGATATGTGCAGTAAAAGGTTCCAAAACTTGACTTTTGATTTTTGAAAAATTATCATCAACATAACGATACCAGTGTGTGGGTGGAGTGCCTGGATATGAGGCCAGGGCTCTGTTCAAATTGTTCCATGTATAAGTTTGCAATGATCGGGGAGACCGGTGAGCCCATTGCACAGCCGTGGATTTGCTTGTAAAAGTTTCCTCTGAACTGGAAATAGGTGGTATTTAAACAAATTTCCAGCAGTTGGCAGATTTGGTCGGGTGAAAGTTTGGTTCTCTCTTCTAGCTTGGTATCCTCCAGTAGTCTCCTCCTTGCTGCCTCCACCGCTACCGATGTAGGGATACAAGTGAAAAGAGAGGTCACATCAAAGGAAACCATTGTCTCATCCAGGTCAAACTGGAGATGCTTGACTTTGTTCACAAATTCGGCTGTGTTCTCAATATGCCTGAGCTCCTCCCTTCAGGCAGATATAAAGCAGTGTCTGCCAGTATCTGACCAGAACTGAAAAAGCAGCTCAGATGAGCTGCGAAACGTATTCGACCAAATAAACTCTGTCCAGTTGACAAATTAAATTTCTCCTTTTGCCATGGATTCTACACACTTCTCCAGTATTGTACCTACAAATAATAATTATATGATAAGGTCTGTCCAAACTTTTGAGTGGTAGTGTAAGTTTTATTTTCCTATTTTCCTATATTCCATACATTTTGTTTTGTTTTTAAACTACTTTTCCTCTGCTTTAGGTGTATCCCATGGCAGTGGTGGCTACAGCTGAGAGAGGCCTCATTGTCTACCACCTGGAGAACCAGCCATCTGAGTTTCGTCGCATTGATTCTCCTCTTAAACATCAGGTACTACTAATACACATTATTTTCTCTTTAAATTTTGAACTGATGTTATTGAAATTCAAAGGAATAATAATTTATGTTTATGAAGGATGTGTTAATGCAATACAACCATACACCCACAATGTAACAGGACTTCCCAAAGCTATTGCCTTTACACAGCACTGACATTTTACCAGATTTTTAAAACTAAACTTGCACGCAAAATGATTGAAATGAAATGTCTGGGTTTCCTTTTAGCATCGCTGTGTGGCCATTTTTAAAGACAAGCAGAACAAGCCAACAGGATTCGCTCTAGGAAGTATTGAGGGAAGAGTGGCCATTCACTACATTAATCCTCCAAACCCGTAAGCTTTAAATTTCTTATCTGATAGCAATGTTTTCTATTTTTACAAAGTATTATTGCATTTTCTTTGAAAATAGTTTATTTGAAATGTGCAGCCTAATATTATTTTGTGTTTTCTCTTTCAGAGCTAAAGACAACTTTACCTTCAAGTGCCACCGGTCCAATGGGACCAATACAACCACTCCACAGGATATTTACGCTGTATGTTTTCCCAAAATGGTTGTGATATGTTTGTATCCACAACATCTTGTACATATCCATTTCCGTGTGCAGGTTAATGCCATTTCCTTCCACCCTGTGCACGGCACTCTGGCCACTGTGGGTTCAGATGGACGCTTCAGTTTCTGGGACAAAGACGCTCGCACAAAGTTGAAGACCTCAGAGCAGCTTGATCAGCCCATCACTGCATGCTGCTTTAACCACAATGGGAACATCTTTGCATATGCTTCCAGTTATGACTGGTCCAAGGTACAGGATTCAGATATATTAAATGCAGTTGAAGATGTGCTTTATATTCAGGAAATGAATAGTTGTTAACATACAAATGCCACTGAGAATGAGAAACAACTTGTACTTAAAAAACAGAATTAAACACAGCACAGAATCTTATTTGTAAATGCTAGTTAATGCTATATTCAAGGTGACAGTGATTAGAGCAATCATTCACCACCTCAAAGTTTGCAGAATCGATTTCTATTCTATGTTCTTCACGCACCATGTTTCATATTCGGGTGATTGGTGATGGTAGGAGTGGCCAATGGTGTAGATTGGCAGCCGGGCGTCCTTTACTCTAGCCTGGGACAGCTGTAGCTACAGAAATACCTTACACTGTAGAGTGAATAAATAATGACTACAGTCTAGAGCTTTCATGAGGCTTTTTAGAGCCATTAGAGCCAAGTTCATTACAAGTGTAAGGTATTATTATTATTATTATTGAAGAATATTATACAATAAAACTATTATAGGCTTTTAAACCAGCTATAATCTATGCTAATGTAAAAAGATAGAGTTGTTTTGTATCAGTCACACACATTTCGTCATTTCTGTTTTAAATCAACATGTTGTACTCCATAAGGCCCCAAATACCCTTCACCACTACTAGAATTAGCCCCACTTAGCAGTTAAGCATTAATACTGCAAGCTGCCATTGTTTATTACTTGATATAAATGGCTTCTATTATCACTGTGCAAGTTTACACACCGGAGCCCTGGAGGCATTTTAAAACCACATCATTCTAAGTTATACTACAGGGAATTCCAAGGCTAAGTTGAAAAAGTAAACCTGCCTATGTAATGCATGATATTGGACCTTTTAAGATCACACTGGAAAGAATTCAAATAAGCAACATTCTTAGCATAGTACACCTCACAGAAAAAGGAAATAAATGGCTTGTGCCTGAATGTGACTTGTTTATTAATAATCTTTTAAACCTCTACACTTTGTTCTAATGGCACCTAATTGTTTTAGGGCCATGAGTACTACAACCCTCAAAAGAAGAACTATATCTTCTTAAGGAATGCTGCTGAGGAGCTGAAACCTCGAAACAAGAAATGGTGAGAGAACGGCAGCCACACTTCCTAAACCTGGAGACAGAGGTCACTGGAAGAGGCTGCCCTACTTCCTCAAAGTCCTGAGACTCATGCTGAGCCTCATGTGGTGCTCCTGGCACACATGTGGCAAGACAGAATAGTGACTTGAATCAGATTTTAGCACTGCTATTTAGGTTAGTCGTTTTGCTGTGAATGCTACACCAGTGTGGAAATGATAAGATTTAGTTTAGTTTGCAGAATGTGCCTCTGACTGACTTAATCACACAGTCACGTCAGTAGGCATTTTAATCATAGCAACAGATTTATCCAGACGTATTATGAACTTGCCTTAATAAACATTAGTGTGATTTTATTTTTGAAATGTTGTTCAAACCTTTTAAGAATGACATACATTTTACATTGTTTTATTTATTTATTTATTTCATAATATTTATGGAAATTTTAAATTAAAACTTGCAAACTTAAAACAAGCTATAAACAATTACCACCTTACAATATAATTTATTTCTGCTAATGGCAATGAGGCTATAATTTATTACAGTAACACAATATACTTGTGCTTAGATTTTTTTCTTCCATTTTTTTTCCTTCTGTGCACATATGATTTGAAATAAATCTAAAATGTAAAAACAATTCTTGTGACTGACTGCTTGCTCCTGTCTTTAGATTCGTCGTGTCAAGTTACATCTCTTGTGAAGAATTGCGGAAGGCCTGCTGCTTTATTGTTTGTATACGCCCCAGACAGACTCCTTCCATTCACCATACGCACGGACCAATGCTGGGGTGCTGGGTACAGTGTATGGACCAATCAGAGGGACCTACCCTGCTTGGTGTTGATAACAGATGTGTAACAGTTTGTCTCTGTGGGCATCATAAAAGGGAGAGATACTGTTGGACATGTCAATGTTTCTGCATTATATTTTGTGTCCATCTTATTTTTTACTGTTCTCCAAAGACTTTTCTTATCATAGGCTGTTTATGATTTAGCTCTTAAATTGATCTGGATGTCAAATAAATAAGTGCATTCACTGTAAGCCCAGAAAGTATGCTGAATAAGTTTGTTTGAGTGTTTTTTAACCTGCCAGCAGGTGGAGCTCTACGAATTATGAATAAGACGAAGGAAACACCGGGAAATACCGTTTAAAGGGTTCAAATAAGATCAAAGCTGAATTCTCTTCCTGGGTTAGCATATATTGGAGAAAACAGATGGGAACTGAGGATTTATCAGCAAGGTATGAATGAGGTGCAGTGGGCCGCTACAAAGGCTTCGTGTGTGAAAAGTGAAGCAGTTCATGAAGAAGACGTGTGAATTAAATGCCTTTTATTGAGGTCATTAGAGTGTCACCTCACCGTTAAACTCGCCCCTGATACTTGGCAGTGGAAGGAAGACCAGGCACTGATGTTAAGATGCAGTGACTGATGATGTTTGCACCACTTCAAGATTTTTATTTTGAATTGGAACATGGGCCTATATGTCTTGACATGCAAGTCCACTTGCCAGAAACTATATTTGTGGGAAAATACCTTTGCTTTCAGTAGTCCTTAAACTAACAGCAAACTGTCTTTCAGGCAATTTAAAAGCACTGACCATTGATACTGTTCATTAACTTCCAGTGTACCCACAATTAAGTCATAATACAAAAGAGCTAATTGAAGTCATGCTTGTTAGGTTTAATTAACTAAATGATTTTTTTCAAATTGGCTTAACTCATGGTTTGTGTCCACTCAAACAATGACCATAGACTGTCCTTGACCTATGAATAGTGGAATGTACAGGTCAGAAAGCTGTTGCTTATAATAAAGTCATTTAATCCTCAAACCCATACAATGGTCATTAATATAGTACAAAGGCCTGGCAGTGTCGGGCTCTTTACTCTTCATCATGGTCTTCTTTGTGCTTGGACTAAACTAAAGGACAAAAGCAGGTGCAGTTGGACACGGACAGTCTGCCTGAGGAGGGCGGAGCCAGAGGCGGTGACGGTGTCCTGATTGGTCAAGAGTTTTGTGTGGGCGGGGCCACACCTCCAGCAGATAAAACATCCCCGGCACATTTCAGCGTGACAACAGCGAACAGGCGGCGACAGGCGGCGACAGGGTTTACGTGGAATCCAAGGACTTCTAAACACGGCAGTAGACACGGGCGTGAGCCGCACTCACGGTACAAGGTGAAACAAAGCTGACGTACAGGTCCTTTCTGATGTTGGGACGTTATTGACGTTATCGAGCACTTGTTTGAGTGTTTGTGCGGCGCGGGTGCTTTGGTGTTGTGAACGGCGGACCAATGCTTCTGCATCAGTACATGAACGGAGCCCTGGAAGTCATGCCTCCCACACCGCTCCACAAAGACACGCGTTTGACCAAAATCTTCGTCGGTGGACTGCCGTACCACACGAACGACGCTTCGCTCAGAAAATACTTCGAAGCATTTGGAGAGATTGACGAGGCAGTCGTTATAACCGACAGACAGACGGGCAAATCGAGAGGATATGGATTTGTAAGTAAAGTTGGCCTCCTTTTTACTTTGCTGTGTCATCATGTGTCTAATTCTGTCAGCGCCAAAATCTGCAACCCCTAAGAGTGTCTGAAAACCCTCGAGTTTTCTTTGTGGTCTTCTCCTTGTACATGTACACCTATTGTTCAACAAGATAAGACCACATGCCTATAGTTACCCACTGGGGCATGTTAATTCATTGTACAGCATCCCTGGTCCCTGTTTTCGTCTGACTGTTTTTTTTTAATCTAATGAGGATGAAGGATCTCACGAGTTGATGGGTAACTAAGACGATTATATTTCAACATATGGCCCATTGGCCCCCTTTTTAACCCCTCCATAGCCCCTGGCTTACAGCTCGTCCGGATAAGTGCCTGCGTGCTTGCTTTATATGGTTACTTTGCAGGAGTTGGGGCGGGTGACCTTCTACACTCTGCTCTCCATTGTCAAGGACTGCAGAAGTTGTTTGTATGAAGTGCAAGATTTACAAGAACTTGGCTGGTGTGAAAGAAATTCCCACCAACAATGAGTCTTTATGAACTTCCTTTGATATCAGCATGGAAAATATTCAACAAATTATGACAGCATTCACTTCTATTGTGGTAGTTTTTGGAAATGGTTGGTCGGTTTTTCATTTGTGCAGTGACCCTTGCTTATCCAGACTACAGCTGCATTACTACAACCTATCACTAACCTCCTTATGCCACATCATTGCCCGTAATGGGAGATAACGACCAATTTCATTCACACAAAGAACAGAAGGAACTACAGGAATGCAAATATTTACCAGAAGTTTAGAAAGGCAGTCACAATGTCCTGTCAAACCAAAGAAGGAATGGAAAATGTGCATGTTTACTCAACAACAACAGCAGGACTTTAAGGCTATTGCCTGTTGACACATAAACTCTATAACGCTCGGTTAGTGTTACAGGTTTAACAGGCTCGCAGTGCGCTGTGGGTGATGCCACGAGGTGAACACAAGCCTCCATGTGGTAACCTGCTAAAGCCAAAGAAACAGCAGAGGTGCTTTTTAAAAATGTACTTCAGAGATGGAAAAGGGGGATCAAAATTGTCATCTGGTAGATAATCATTATTTTTTGACATGCGTTCAACATTCAACATTTGTTTTTTCTGAATCTGATGGATATGACATAAACCTGCTCCTGACTTTACACTCCTTGGTCATTGTGCGCTGCAGCTGTACTGCGGGGGTAACTTGCAGAGGTGACCGCCTGACTCTGAACCCTCCGAGTTGACAGAGCCTGGCAAAACAGACTAAATGGTCTAATGGCAGGAGGGAAAGAGGAGGGGTGTTGTGATGACAATCCCCTTAATATTTACTCCTAATTGGATAAGCTCTTCTCAGATCCATATTTCAGCAACATTGTCCAGTGGCAGCCTGTCCTCCACTACTGAAAGCTCATTAGTTTGCTTGGCTTTTTTAATCATTGCATCAACAGTGATAGAGACTGGACTACTTTATGATTATTCACATGAATTTAAGATCTTAATTAGTGATTCTGATGCTGGAAAAAATAGCTGGGTCGGATATCGAGCCAAATATCGATCCACCCGATAACTTTGTTGGATATATAAATTGATGTAATAAGACTACTTATTATGTAGCTGTTACATATCTCTGAACCAACTACATAATAGATAAATACATTTGCTGCAATTTTGTCATATTTAATTATAAATGCTGTTTTTAGTCTCTGTACTGGTATCGGTTGATATCAGGTATCAACAGATACTTAAAACTATAGTATCGAAATTGATATTGGAACTGAAAAGCTGGATCAGTGCATCCCTAATCTTAATTATGATTAATTAACCAATTCTTTGTCTGTGTCTGAAGGTGACAATGACAGAAAGTGCAGCAGCAGAAAGAGCCTGTAAAGATCCAAACCCAATCATCGATGGAAGGAAAGCCAATGTGAACTTGGCCTACCTGGGAGCCAAGCCCCGCAGCATGCAGCCAGGTGAGAACTAGCCCCAAATTCTTAAAGTTTTGTAAATGGTACTGGACCTAACCATGGTGTTTAATCAGTCTTGGCAGCTTACAGTTTTATCAAATGTGAATGAATCTAAAATGTGTCACTCTACCAACCAAACTGTTTTTGTTTTATTTTTTAAGATGAACTTAAAAAGATTTAAAGGTAATATTTCTCAGAAAGACCCCAATCAGACAGCCTATAATATCTATTCCCTTTTAAGTTAGTTTAGTTTCTGCAGATTTACAATAGTTGATAGCTTTCCATTAGTTTGTCATGTATCTATTGTTTTGGTTAATTCAAGTATACATACATTAAATTAAGTATGAAATAATGCCCATAGAATATATTCAGTATGTATGACATTACAATCAAATCAAAAAATAAAATGAGTCTACGACAGGGTGTAGGCTGAAGCTAAACCTTATTATGCCTACCCCTCTTGACATTGTGTAAAAAGATATTGTGATCCAAAGTCCCCATGTTCACAGTTGTACTGTGTGTGTGTGTGTGTGTGTGTGTTCGTGTGTGTGTGTGTTCGTGTGTGTGTGTGTTCGTGTGTGTGTTCGTGTGTGTGTGTGTTCGTGTGTGTTCAGCCTCCTCAAACTGTTGTTGGACTCCACACAGACTTGGCCTGTTTTCTGTTGCCCTTCTGTGCATTGTTCTGTGGTCCGCCTCTGTACATGCAAATGTCTGACAGACTGCCTCCTGTCTTCCAGGCTTATCCATCGGAGTGCAGCCCCTTCACCCCGCTCTCATCCAGAGGCCGTACGGGTAAGTGAGCTCCACCAGTGCTACACCACCTCCTCTTTATCCCTCTCTCTTTTCCCTTATGCCACGAGGACAAGCGTTTTCACTGACAAACGGGGCCGCTGGACAGTACATGTCAGTTTCTGTGTCTGTGTGCAACTCCAGCACTACTCCATTAGCATATTTGAGCTGGTAGGGCCTGGAGATGGTTCACATATCTATGGTAATGGGGAGCATTCCAGGGGTGAAAGTCAGACTCACTTGTTAGCTTCTGTCAGGCGCGCTCGCCTCGTGCACCTGCCTCAACCGCTCTGTCACTGAGCAGCTTTCATCCAAACAACTGTGTTGTGGAAACCAATACAGCAGCGTCTTGTAGTCACAGACCACTGACAGTAAAGTGTATTTAAGTGTGCTAAAGACGTCTCTACATGTCTTACATGCCCCCTGCTGCTGCAATAAACGGCTATTCACATTTGATACAGTCAGTGCCAGACCCAGAAGAAGTCCAGACAGCACTTTGGCCCGTAAATTATTACACTACTTCTACAAGTTATAAAGCAGTTACTTGGATCCAAGCAGAAATGATTAGCCAAACATTTCATTCTGTACTCCGTAGCAGTCACTAAATATTTACTCGTCATGGACTTGTCTTTGGGAATAGTCTTTTTGTCAATTATTAATAGAAATGATCACAGGACAATTTTGAGAAATCCGAGAAAAGCCCAAACGAGAGCTGTGTTGATAAGAGAGTTACTAAAACCTTAAAGCTGGATATACCAGTGTACAGTAAAGAGTATGCCTTATGTGCGAGGAGGGTTCAATGGAGACATGTCCAGTTGTGTTCCAGTCTACAGAGGGACACTGAATAGTCCCCCGGTGTCTGTGCTGGGTCTGTAGTGTCAGTGAACGGCTGGCAGCAGAGCTCCTTTTGAGATGTGGAATACAGTGGTGCTTTGAGCATGTGTCTGACAGGTGTGGGCTCATATTACCGCCTTTTTACACCCTCTTAATCTCCCATGACCCACACCCCAGAGACACAGGCCTGCCCGCGCACACAGCACCTGTTGGCTGGACTCGAGAGGCGGGTGACAGGCGCAGACCTCCCTGAGACGTACAAGTAGCATTTCTTTGTGCCTCCAACAGAGCCCTTGATAACATATGGCTCGAGTACATGAGAGGACGTGACAGAGCAGCAGCAGGCGGACTGGTCCAAGAACATTTGTTCGCACACTGCACATGTGGGCTCACATTTATTTGGGAGGCTTTTTGAATAGTATTAATAACGGACATAAATCTATTTTATTGAACATTTTTTATTGAGAAATGAGGTGGGCCGTGCTAGACAAAGGTCCATTATTGTTCCAATTATCTTTGTTTATCTTGTATTTTTATTGACACAGGCATTGAGCATGGTTCTCATAAATCATGCCATGTTTCTGGTCTTACTTTATTACTTTTTATAAAGAGTTCTATTTTTCTTTTTTAATGATGTAATAATTTGTTCTTTAGACTTGCCCTACCTGATTTTTGTCCTATTGGAGCATCGTCACTATAGGACATGGAGACAGAAAGCTGACACCTGTGAGGAGGAGTGGGGGGTTGAAAGCAGATTTGGGGGGAGGCGGATCTGGGGGGACTAATGCTTAATGAGGCAGGGTGCTCCCTAGGAAACACACCTATAGGTGTCAAACAAACACCTTTTTTCTTTCTTGCGCTCAAAGATGACTCTAAACAAAGGGATAAACGGCTCATACAAGTTTTTAGGTGTGACTCTCGTCCTTCTGTTTCACACCAGTGGAGTCATCAGATGAAGGCCATTTTGTCACCACTTTGGAACATGTAACACCTGAGAGCCGTATCTGTGGACTGGTGTCATTAGTTCTTTTTAGATCCACATAGTGGAGTGTTAAGTGTTTCTAATGCACAGTGCCATCCTGTCATCCTGCATAGATGGTCAGCACAAAAGCAGCTGACCGCTGGCTTCACCCGTCCTCCATTTTTCTCTCAGACTGGCGTTTTGTGTCTCTGGGACCTAGATATGTCCAAAAGACATTTTAACATTGCCCTTTTACAGTAAAGGGCATAGACTGAAGACGAAGACAACAGTGATTTTAAAGGTATTCAAATAATTGTCCAAAGTGACTATTTAACAAAAATTCACATGTCATATCATAATCCTAGAACTGTACCATCTGATCTATTAATGTCATCCAGTGTTGTGTGACTGAGAAGGAGTATTTTGTTGTTTGCGGAGAACATTATATCACTTAATTTATGTAATGGCAACAATTTTATAATTTTTTTTTTTTACAGCCTTAGACAACAGATTTATTTATTTATTTATTTACTTAATTTTATTTATGTATGTATTTATTTATTTTTATTTATTTTTTTATTTATTTATTTTTTCATTATTAATTGGCTTCCATTTTCTATTGCACTTGCCCTAAACTTGACTATTTGATCTGAATAGTGCACAGTGAACTGCTCAGGGCTAAAGTGTAGAGTAGGCCATCTCATTATACACATTGTGATTGAAGGCGCATATGCCCAGCAGCGTCAATGTATGTCCATCTCTGAAGGCTGGCGTCACACTGAATGCCTCTTTGTATGGGCTCAATGGCACAGTCAGGGCACAGTGTAGATGCGACCCGTGCGTGGGGGGTTGACTTCATTTTGCTTATGTCTCCACTGCCACTGTAACCTCCTGCAGTGTTTAGACCATTGACCCCTTCCTCTTTCAATCATCCAGATCTCTGTGTGAAATGGTCCCGTTTTGTATCATTAATGAAACAGTGATACAAGTTGGACATTTTTTGTAAACTAATTATCAGTTAGAGAGAAAACAGGAAACACATTTTTTCACCACTGTAACAATTATTAACAACATATGTACAAATGTAGAATACTGTCCTACAAACTGATATCACTATAGATGGTTAAGAATGTAACCATAGTTCTAGTAAAACCTAATTTTTGGTCCTGCCTTACCAATTCCTCCATAATTCCTCATTTCAAATCTACAGACATGTCATTCTGACTTGGCTGCTGCTCCTGTCTGCTTGAGTGACCGTAGGTGTAGTTTTGCTTATGGTAATCCCAGCTCTTATCCTGTGTTTGCCAAGATGACCTCCCAGTGGCTCCAGTGAGGTCCTGAAGACACTCTAGCCTCCTCCTCTTCTTCCTCCACTCTTGTCCAGCAGCAGTGTCCAGGTGCAGAGGGCTTGAGAGTGCCGTGAGGTGCAGTGGTGTGCTGTGGCAGACTGGAGTGCCTATCTATCTCTCCCTTGTTTGTTGTGTGAAGAGGTTGTGCTGATTGCAGTCCTGACTCTTTCTCCCTTTTGTGGCATGGTTTGGGGTTTGCAGTGGTAACCTGTGTGTTGGAGCAGGCAGGGGGGAGGGAGGAGGGTGCTGGGCCGGGCCGGGCAGGGAAGAAGGAGGCGTGTGGGGTCGGGGGGCATTGGAAAAGGTGGGCTGTGTGTGATGACAAGCCTTTTCCATGCATGCTTTTGCTGTGCTGCTGACTCACGGGTAGGACTGGGTGATATGGCAAAACAATCCATACTAACCAAAATGCTCTTGCAGTTTAATGGTGTTCAATACATACAAATGTTTACGAGCCAACTTCCACTCATTTCTGTCTGTGGAGCGAGAATACATCACAGTGACATACACAGATGGCTAACTTTTATCACTCCTAAACATGGACCCTCTCAAAAATGAGATGACGCATCTCAAGCGGCTATCCAAAACAAACAAATTATCATGATCAATATTAATCACAATCAGTACGGCATCTTTAACAGCTGAAAATTAGAGTAGAACTTGTTTTTATTATTGCAGTGATTTTATCTGGCTACAATAGCAATTGCGTTATTGCTAAATGTTGCTACTTGTCTCTATTAAATAATTTAAATAGTATAATAAATGCAAGATGGATAAGTTTAATGCCATACGGTCAAACATTCCAGGCAAAGCAATAACAAGCAGGTGGTGTACTTCCCACCAAAAAAGTTACATGGTGCACCTTTAAGGACCCTTAACAAAAGTGTAAATGATACTCATGATCCCGTTGTGTATATAGTATATCACCCAATCTTACTCAGCCACCTCTTCTCACTGATATGATTTTCTTATGAACTTTCAGTAAACTTGCATAAAATCCAGGTTGGAGAAAAGCTCTGTCAGTGCTAAGAGCTGTGCTATGGTCAGTGACGTGAAGTTTGGATTTAAGTTGTGTGTGTGGTTTTTTTCATGTATTTCTTTTCAGACAGCTTTCTCAGGCAGTACAACAATGGTGTTAAATGTAGCTCTGTAATGTTAAATACAGGAGCAAAAGCCCAAACATAAAATTGAACTGTATGAATCTTTTTGTAGAGCGTGACCAGCCTGAACATGTTACAATCAGTCTAAAGCAGACAGCCACACTTCAGTAAAAATAGCCTCCAAAAGCAGAGACAAAGCAGTCCCCAGACTCGGTTGCTCTAATCAGCTCCATGTGACCTGCGAGACCCACCACCCAGCCCTGATGAGCTCCCAGGCCACCACTCTGACCTCCTGCGGCTAACAACTGCTCCAGTGATAGTCCGCCGCACAGTTCCCTTTTTTAACAGAGCGAACTGTGAGATTGTGTGTGTTTGAGAGAGCCAGTGAAGAGCAGCAGCTGTTAAAATACGGGATGTCTGCGTTTGAAAACCTGCCAGTAACGGCTGACACTACCACCCCCCTCCTCCCCCTCTCTCTCTACCCGCACCCCGTCGTTTATCCCAGGAGGCCCTACCTAACAGGTTGGGTGGGTTTGCCTAACCGACATACGGGCTGAGTCACCTTGGTCCTGCATTTGCCTTCAGTTCAGTCGTTTTATTTCTCTAGTTAGGTTCTAAAATATGAATGCAGCAGAAAACGTTTACATTGAAACCTGATATCGTTAGCAAAGTACTGAAGTTTTAGGGGCACTTTTTACATTTAGTTTAAAGTGAAGAGTCCCATATGTCATTACTAGCAGTGTTAGTGTGTCATGTAGTTTAGAGGAACATGTGCGGACTGTGTACATTCAGAGTCTCTGCACACTGAGCCTTAGGGAGGGCTATGTAAACAATAGAATACAGAGGCGTTGGATATGCCCCCTTTGTAACCTTCTGTTTGCTCTGTCGCTCAGGTTGGCTCCACCGTACATCTATCCTCAGACCTTTGTGCAGCCCAGCCTGGTGCTGCCCACTCAGATCTCCACCTCCGTCAGCACCAGCCCTTACCTGGACTACAGTGCGGCGTACTCGCAGTATGCCCAGGCCGCCTTCGAGCAGCAGTATCCCTACGCTGCCTCTCCTGCTGCTGGTTACCTAGGTTACAGCTATGCTACCAGCCCCACAGCCACAGCTGCTGGGCCAGCGGCCGCCACCACGGCTCCGCCCACCGTCCACCCCAACCTGCCCTCGGCCAGCGGCCCTGCCACAGCCTTCCTATACGCTCCCCAGCAGCACATCCAGCCGGACCGGATGCAGTGATGCTCTGTAGTTGTCACGGATTCAGGGATAAAACAAAAACAGTGGGACTTTTGTACGAGATCCTAGTGGACCGTGTGCTCATGGCTTCAAGGGCAGAGTTACGAGGACTGTTCCAGGTTCAGTTTGGGAAGCTTTTTTTTAGTATGTCACTGCTTCAAAGTGCTTCCAAAGGCTGACTTCACTCTTTTTTATTATTATTATTATTATAATTATTAATAATTATTTTTATCATTTCTTCTTATTCTATCTGTCATTGTCTAAGTGTATGCTATCCTTGTTTCACTCAATCAGAGGACAGACATGTTTTGGACATGAACAACCTGGAGGCACTGCTGCTTCAGGACTGACTGTTGGCTCTCAGTGCCCCCAGCACGGAGCATGACAAGAACTATGGCACATGCACTCTGAAAAGTCTGTGTTTTTTTGTTTTGACTGTGGTCCAAGAAAAACTGATTTTCATCAAAGTAAAGAAGCCTTAAAATGTTTTTGGTTTTTTTGCCATAGACAACTGTTTTATTAAATACCCCAAGGCGAAGCAAAAATATGGATGTGAATAATCAGTCTATGGCCAACAGGAAGCGGGAATGTGGTGCCCACGATGGAAAAGCTGGCACTAATAGTATAGTTCACTTCCTTATACTTCATACTTGTCTTTCAAAGATTGTCTTTTTTTTCTTTTTCATTTCAAAGGGACATTCATGTACAGCATTTTAAAATTACTTCATTTATACAGAACATTTACAATATTTATATGTAGGTATTTATAAGAGGTACTAAGTTAAAGTAGTTTTATGGTAACTGTGACTCGTTGTGGCACTGATGTCAACTTTCTGCAGATTCACTGTTGTTGAATTCATTGTTCAGTCAAAATGCCATTAGCCCTGATGTACAGCAACTACACTAGTTGCTTATTTTGTGGATGGTTGCATCAGAAATCGTAGATATTTTGAATAAATTGCCTTTTACAGTTTCTACAAAAAGCAATAAAAATTAATAAAATACAAATTTTTACTTAACCGTACTTGTCATTTATTGTTGTCATCATTGTAAATATACAAAAAACTAGCCCTATAAACCGGCCAGTATGAATTAACCTGATGAAAGTATTTTGCCATTGTTTTAGTGTAGTCCATAAACTTCACAAATCAGTGTGTCAAAATGTTGATTGCTGTAGTAGTAATAGTAGTAGTAATAGTAGAAGATTTGGTGAATTAGTGCAGCCAAAACATGCACTTGCTGTTTGCAGACTTTACCTCTGGCAGCGTGTCACTGAACTTGAAATGTGCTGACAATGTATTGATGCAATATCCCAAAACATCTTGTAGATCCACCTTTACAAAACATTTGGAAATCACAAGCTTCACCTGTGACAAGAACATCATTATCCAAACACACACTTTACATGTAGGTCAAAACCGCTCATTGTTCAAATTCCAACACACGTTATCAGCGTTGTCAGTAGAGTAAACTGCACCGTCACTGTTTTCAAAACAACTTTAAACGACTGTTGTTGGGTCTACACAGAGAGCAGAGTGTCTCTTATCACGCCCTGTGTGGTGGGGGTAAGCAGAAGGGGAACAGGAGGCCCAGACTTTATCAAACCACAACACCATTACCACCTGCCACTGCCGTATATTCACTGTTTGTTGGCCTTTTTGAGGTCATTTACTGTGTCATTTACGAGATTTTTCGTTATTCCTACGTGACGTAACAGGACACAAAATGTATTTTTATTTCCATTTTCCCCTAACCCAGTGCTGAAAAACAACTTAATAATATAAACTAACATAAAAAAAAAGTACCCAAGTACAAAAACTTAATATATAAGGGGAAAAAGTTGCATGAAAGATTTAACACTATTCAGTCTATTA
Source organism: Taenioides sp. WSHXM2023 (assembly GCA_029959045.1). Classification (NCBI taxonomy): domain Eukaryota; kingdom Metazoa; phylum Chordata; class Actinopteri; order Gobiiformes; family Gobiidae; genus Taenioides; species Taenioides sp. WSHXM2023. The sequence goes on from CM057087.1 coordinate 34,568,093, forward strand.
CAGACAGATGTAACAATATGTACCCTACTACAATTTCCCCTATAGTTTCCTTTAGTGTATATGCCATGTGATTTAAACATATTAGTTAAACTTGTATTTCCCCAAACGAGCTCGGTAGCTTCCCCTGCAGTGTCTCTACATGTTACAAGTTACACCTACAGGCTTTGCTCAGCTCATTTCAAAGTCGTGTCACTTGTAAACCTTGCTGTGGCCTAAAGAACAAAACATAGCCAAGGTTAGTAGAAACAACAACACATCCATTATGGCTTTTGTACTCTTGTTTGACAAAAGATCCTGTAATTTATCCATCCACAGATGATTTACAATACGGCACTGTTTTCAATAGGCTTTCCTGGACCGCTTTGTTTCAGGTGAAATCCATTTAGGCTATGTTTACAATGGAATCTTTTAATAGCTTGAATTTATCCTCTCTAGTAAAAATGGATAGTATACCAAAGAATGCCAGGAGGGGGGAAAGCTGCTAGCTTCAAAAAATTTCTGCCAGGTACGCCAAATATAATTTTAACCTAAAGCATGCACAAGTGCATAAGGTTTACTGTCCTTCCATCATTCAATGGGGCAGTCATAGTGCTGCTACCAGGGACGATGAGGAAATGCACACAGGCAGGTAGACGGCAATGCAAACTCCATTCAAAGCCCAACCTGGTGAGTGGGTCAAATGCAGTGGATAAAATTCTCATAGTTATTATTCCCATGTTATTTGTCATTACATTGATGCATGGGATTTTCAATTTGATTTTTTACATGTTTTGTTATGTTTTGTCTGTTGGGAAATGTTGTTTTACTGTAAGGTGTGACTTTAGCAACATCTTGTTTTAAATGATAATCCAGTAATGGCATGAAGACAAGCTGCAGACAAGAGACTGGCAGCAGTGATGACAAGTTGCTCACAAATTGCTGAATCATGACACAAAGTGTGAAACTCTGTAGTGTTGGACAGAACTGATGTCCTTGCTGTTTATTTCAGGCTCTGCTCATCTTTTCTGTCACTTTATCTTTCACTATCACACCCCTCTGCCCCTCCTGCCCCCCTCTCCCTGCCCCAGCAGCTCTGTTCCCACTCACACCTTTATTGACTCAAACTTATCAGCTTGTCATTTACCCCCAACGTTAGGCAAAGCTTCCTTCACTCCCAAGTTCTATGCTAAAAAAACAGACACGTTTTCACACCCACTCCACCTATTGGACAGACTCTGAGTGAGTGACAGGCGATTTTAACCAATCACAGTGAATTGAGAACTCTTAAGAAGAAGCACATTGCTATAGTTACTTCTTTAAAGCAATATAAAGATACAAATGTGAATTGTGATGTTTTTGGGGATATCGCCCACCCTTTAATTCAACAACTTTCTATGAAGAGGTAAATATGACAAAGTAATTAATGTATAAAATGCACAAATTACTTTCTTAGCTTGAACAAACTGTGGTGGACCTATGTGGTTTCCACAGTGTTATCTTCCCCAGGGCGGCAGTAGCTCAGATGGTAAGAGCGTTTGTCCACAAATCCGAAGATTGGTTGAGCAGTCAGATCCACTGACCTACAGGTTGGCGGTGTGATTCCAGTTATCACAGATGAATGCTGTCGTTGTATCCTTGGGCAAGACACTCAATCTGCCTCGCCTCTAGTGTCTGCGTACACTGGTGTATGAGTGTGACTGCGCTAGTTTGTAGACAAGAGTACAACAGTGGTAAAAACAACAGAATTCTACTTTGTCCCTTTGAGAACATTACATGTACAGAAAAGAACATACAAAGTCCACACTGGGCCTGGCAGAGGAGAGTGTCAGTCTGCTGAACGAGGTCACACTGCCCAGCCGCCCCTGTACTGCTGAGTCACCTCCAGGTCGTACTTTCACATGCACATACAAAGTGGATCTCACTTCCCAAACAATTTTCACTGCACTGTGCAAACCTGACGTCAAGGGATTCCTCAGAAGAGTCCCACCTTAACCGAGCACAGTACTTACTGTATATACAGCTTATAGAAATACTACACTGATAACAGCAAGATTTTGATAGTTGGCTTCTGTTGTGGTAGAAATAGGGATTTTATTTATTTGTTTTATTGCACCCAACATAAAGGAAACAAAAGAATAGAAGGTTTTCCCCAGTGTACGACAGTAGGACATTTTTCATTGTTGTTTACAAATGAGCAAAAACACATCAGACTCCTCCCACCTGTGTCAACATTGCACTCATACCACAGGTCTAGAGTGCAGATAAAATTTGATGGTGCATAAATAAATTGTGCACATAAATAAAAATATGAAAGCAATGGTTTCAAAATAATTACCATGAAACAAACTCTGGGTCATTATTCGATTCACCTTGTCATATATCTGCAAAATGTCCACCAACATGTACAATTATTCACATTTCTTTCATCTAATATCAAGTAATTACTGCCACATCATCAAATGGAAATTGTATACCAAAAACTATAAAGTGTTACAGCAAATGATGAACCTCAAAATCATACAAATCCAATATTAGTCATGCACAGAGTTTGAAGTCTTATGTCTGAGTAAAGCCACTTCCACTTGACTGTCTCGGCTGCTCTGCTCTCTGTCAGCATCACAGTGTCAGATAACTCTCACTATATTTACCAAGGTTCTTAAAGCAAATAGCAAATCTCTCTCCCCATCCCCCCAGGGCCCTGTAATACACAACTGCCACTCTGATAACATGGATTTGTCTTAGCAAAGTTATACTCACAATGCACAAGACCCAGTCCCACAGAGAATGATATAACACACATAATGGCTCTGACGTTTCAGGTATAACTGACATGGATAAGAAAGTGTCAAAAGTAGCTCAACTGCCAGATTGATTGTTCAAGTTGCAGAACCTGAAATATTTCCAAAATTCAACCGGTCTGACCAGTATGTCAAGTCAAATAAAAGTCATCCTATTTTGTGTGTAAACCTTTCTTCTCTGTTGATGGACTTCTGTTAAAACTGAGCTGTATTCTTAAATAAATACCTCCTACACTAAACATTTTAGGATTTGGTGCATATTTTAGGTTTATATGAGCAGAGCGCTTTTACACTATACTATACAAACCAAAAGTAGGTATTATTTTTGTTATTATTAAAGTTCCATTTCCCCATTCGATTGTGTTATATGAGGGATCAGAAATTCAAAATTACCCAGAACACAATTAGAACCTTACCTATAGACCCATTAAAAATTGTAAACAAAAACATTACAAATTATGGATGCAACAGGAGGCAAAAGTGAAGCGGAACACAATGCGATTTCAATGGGGAAACAGGGATTAACTTCAGAATATCACAAAACATAAAAAATCCAGAGAAATTTGACAAATGAAAACCACTCAGACACATGTGAGTGATATCTGAGCCCAGTTAAAAAAAATTACAATTGTGTTTTATGTTATTTGTTAATATAAGAAGAGATTATGATAGACATTAAGCATTTCTGACAAAGAAAAAAAATCCAGATTTTTTTTTTTTTTCGTTTCACTGGACAAATCCTTATAGAAAAGTTGAGCCCACTGCAGTTTATTTGTGTCTACAGTGTCACTACAGTTTCAATTCATCTACAGATATAGTACAATTTTACTTTTTTGCCATTCTTCTTAATAGAGAAGCAAAATAATTAATATGTATACCTTGGAAATTCAAATTATTTATTTTTTGTTATAGAATTTTGAAGATTCTGATGACATAGGATTTTAAATGGGATGAAAGTATCTGAATTTGTGAGGCAATATTTGAATGCTACTGCAATACCCACAGATATATAAGGTTTAGTATAATCAGGACGCTGCTCTGTGTCCCATCTGACAGTCTACATGGCTCCCTCACACCTACAGCGTCGCCCACGTCTTCTGCACTGGTGAGAGTGACACAAGACAGACATGGACCACTAAAATACTTGGAGACACTTAATGCTCTTATCCTTCACATGGGTGGAAATGTCCCACTCAAACTAAATCTTGCAGCTTGCATGGCATTCAGGTTAGACAGTCTGGAGCTTATTATTATCTTATTATTAATACATTTTCATTTAAGTATTTTAAGATACAGGCTACTCTATTTAAGCACAACTGATACTTTGCAGCTGATGTCATCAATATTCCCTGGCATAAAGCTAACTTAGACTTAAACAAACTTTATTGATCCACAAGGGAAATTATTTGGACACAGCAGCTCACTCATCACAATATAATATGATAACAAAGAGTAAAAAATAAATGGTAATAATAAATTCTGAATAAGTAGCAAAAAACATAGCAAGAGACAGGTGTCAAATAAGATAAGATAAGATAAGATAAGATAAGATAAGATATGCCTTTATTAGTCCCACAGTGGGGAAATTCCAGTGTTGCAACGCACAGTTCAAGAACAGCAGGAAAATGGAACATGCAATAAAACAAGATAATAGATAATGGCTAAAAAAAAAAATAATTTAGAAATAGACTTAAAGATAGACTCTAATTTTGTTCCAGTGGAGCAAAAGTATAAAATACAAAATATAAAATATAAAATACCAAAAAAACTATTATGTACAATAAAAGTAACAGTGCAGCATATGAACAGAGTAAATCTCAGTAAAGTGACTTCAGTATATTATGTTATTTACAGTAATATGACTATGTTTATGTACAGACAGGATAAATATCAGTAAAGTGACATGAGTGAATTGTACCAGAGGTCTTCAGTATTGCACATAGATAGAGTTGAATAACCCTAACCATAAGGTGTATATGTACAAGTCAAAAAAATAAAAAAATAAAAAAAGTAATAAAAATATAAAATCACAGCTAAATACAAGAGACAAGAAAAACAGTGCAACAATAACTGAAAGCACTTCACTGTTAGAAGCTCTGTTACTCAAATCATACTTAATCTGAGCTTTATTTTGACACAGTCTGAGCAGATGAAGCTGACTTGGTTGGAACTACAACAGGTGAGCTGATTTGTGCACTTAAAAAAGTCCCTCACACATAAAATTACAGTCACAAATTAGCCAGCATTAGCCACGTTTTTCAGGTAGTCACTTTCACCTTGTTGCTGAAAATCAAACACCTAAACAGGACCATGAACGTTCGTATTGATCACAGGTTTCTGAAAATGTGTTGTTTAAATTGATTTTGTATTTTTCCTTGAGTTTTTACCAAAACTTTATTGGTAGTTTTTATTGCTAATGTGTGCATTGTGTCACCATGGTAAGTAAAGAACATTCGGCTTTGAAATACACCCCCAGCGTGGTGTCACTGCAAAGTTAGGGTGACCAGATGGCCCTATTTACTCAGGACAGTCCCAGTTTTGAGCCGTGTGTCCCATGTCCCTGCAGATTTATCCAAAACCATTGATTTGTCCAGTTTTATACAAAAAATGCTCCAGGTGTCCATATTTTTGACTAATCTGACACCTGCCAGCAGTAAAGGGGGCAATATAAAATCATTTGTTTTGCTAGAATACAGAATATTGTGCTTGAAAATGACCATAAGGCAAAAAAATACACCCTCAGATTACATACTGACCCACAAGTGAGTCAATGTCACGTACTCTTTCCACAATTGTATTCATACTAACCATCCCAACCCAGGTGTGTCCCAGTTTAGAATTTTAAAAATCTGGTCACCCTATGCAAAGTATCAAAACCCAGATCACAACTCACACAATCTTCCCAAATAATAAAGTAACACTGATGTAAACTGGACATGACAAACCTTAAGTCATAATGTTCATAAAGTCATATTAGTGTTGGCTCAGTTTCTTTTCTAATTGTGTGAAGGTTTTCAAAAGTGACTGTTAACAGGCAGCGGCTGGGGGTGTGAAGACTGTAATTATTTGGCGAGACGGAGCTAAGTAGACGCGCGGCCAGGTGGAGCAGGTAGCCCTGGTGATGCTGAAGTGCTGAACAGAGACTATGAGGGCATCTGTGGAAAAACCTGCCTGCTCTCATTTAATGCATAGCTGCGTTTGGGTGTGTTCATCAATGTGTCCATTTTTAGCTGATCAACTTGATGTAACATGATCCCAGTTAGGTGTGCCTGCTCATATCAAATGCAAAAATAACTTAAGCGAAAATTTCGTGTCAGCCACTCGACAGCAAGCAGTAGATCAAGTGCCACTTTTTGTCACAGTCTGGGCTGTTGAAATGAAGCATGCCAAGAGTGGGATGGAAACCTACATAAAGTTTTCTGAATAGCAACAAGGCTAAACAGGCTGTAAGCTGCTTCAGTGGTTCTGTCAAGCACCATATTTTGGTAAACCCTAAAATGAATGATGTCAGTAGCTCAGTTGGTAGAGCATTTGTCCACTGATCTGAAGATTGGCGATATGAATCCTGCTTCCACAGCTGAATACTGTGGTTGTGTCCTTTGGCAAGACACTTGCACCTGTGTCTGGTGTCTGGTGTGTGAATGGGTGAGTGGTTCCTTGATCCAAAACACTCGGAGTGCCTTGAAGGTGGAAAAGCGCTATATAAAAATGTGACCATTTATCATGATGTTGTGCAGCAATACAGTGGCTTCAGCACATTCTCAAACCCTATGTAATTCAGTTTTATGCTTTGTATGTCCCTAAAATTCAACAATGATGATCAGGGTAGTTGATAAGCTGTGCAAGGGGGTCTGTGGTCCCAGACCCTGGGTCTTAGAGGTTCAGAATTTGACCCTCTTCCTTTTATTTTATATTAAAGGGGCACCAATGTGAGTTTTGTGTCCTTATTTATTGGTAATCCCACATAATCCCACAATTCTCAGTTTCAGTTAATCATTTCAAACACTTAGCAGAAGAATATGATGAGGTCCAGTGAATCACTATGTAAACTTCTTTATTTGTAGAAAGTCCATAATAGACGATGGTTGATCCTCCTGTCCCAGTTAACCACATATGATTAATAGCCAACGTGTGTGAATTGTCTGCTCAGGGACACAACAACAGTATGTTCCTAGATAATCTTTCAACCACAGTTTAGTTCAGATTTAGCCAAACTTTATTGATTTATAAGGGAAATTATTTGGACACAGTAGCTCATACATCATATGAAAAGGTCAGAAAAGGTTGTATCAAGTTGAACCATTTTTGTTGATTTTGATTTCTTTTTTTTTAGGATTTTCACATGCAGAAATATTACTAGTCCTTCTGTTTCTCCATTAAGATGTGAGTTTGTGGAGCCCCGATGACCACTGAAAACAAAACAATAATTTTGTAAGCAAACCCAATATTGGTCTTAGCCTCCTGTTCCCCCTGTTCACTTCGCCCACCAGGCTAAACCAGTCTGGCAGCGTTGGCATGCACACACAAATCTCACATCAGAGCGGTTTGTTCTGTGTCATTGTGCATGTGAGGAGCTAATGTAGCATGGGTAACACTAGACAGGGAGGCTTCAGGAGGAGGTGAGGACCAGAGAGCTGTAGCCAGAACTACTGTAGATGCGAGGGTCATGAGAGGTCAGGGCTACGCGTCAATCTCACCAACTGTAGATGTTAGATCAGTGTTTCCCTATAGGGGAATGGGGAAGTAATAGTTTCAGATTTTAAAAGAAGCTTTGATTGAATAGTATTTGAATAAAATGTATCTTTGATGTAAATTTCACATCTCTAACAATGTTTTGGAGGATTTTGGGCATCAGTATCAATTAAAACAACTAAATATCAAAGTAAGAAATGACAATTGACCATTAATAGGAAATAAATGTATTTGCCTAGTACCTGTCTCTGTTTTAAAACTTCCCCAGATATCAAATTTGCATATATCAACAGCTCTACATTATATTTCTGCACCATTTGCTATCCTAACCAATAACAAGACAATAAAGACTTTTCCAGGATACACTAGTCATGTACTCATACTGACTTCAAATAAATCACAAAATCAAAAAGTTTCTTGGTCAAAATTGCAGGAAAACCAACAAAAGTATTAGACTATGACTCTGTGAGATTAAAAAAACATACCATGAGATTTAGATACTGTTACACATCTAAACAGCTGCTGCTACACACTAAAAACAACATTTTTTTTTGTTTTGTTGATGATCAAATTTCAAATGAATAGACTGATTTCAGTGTATCCCCAATCCACTCTCTTGTGGACATATGTTTTTTTGTTTTTTTATGTTTCTCTGCTTCTGTGTGGGTTTCTCAGATGTAAAGTAGTCGTCTGCTGGTTCGGTGCCAGTTTCCTTATCTCGGTGTAACATGCTCATATTAACCAGAAGGGCGTCCAGCTAGACCTCAGATGCAGCAGTCACTGAGGGGGGATGGGGTGCAACAGGTTGAGTTTTGTAGAGGGACCCTGCGCTGACAGCCAGAGACAGCTGAACTTCCTGCCTCTGTGGGACCAGTATAACCACAAACTGACACTATGGAGACTGCCCTGTGGTGCTAACTTGTCTGAACACCTATAAAACTCGTTTCCTTGCACTGAGTAAAGACAAATATTTCTTCTTTACCTAATGTATGTATTGCTAATTAAAACACAATGAAGCAATAGTCACATTCTCACATGCGCCATGATGGATGGTACAACAGGTGTAGAAAGTGCAGGACCTGCAGTAAACCTTTTGTCCCTGGTTTGCCCGATGTACTTTTGAGCTGTCAACGGCAACAGATGACAACATTAGTCAAAAAAACCCCATTATGGAGTATGGTGAACCCACATATGGCTACATCTAAATCACAGTGCAATACACCCTTAATATACTATGTCATCAGAATCTTCAAAAGTCCAGAATGGAGGTAAAATAAAGCAGACCGTAACACATTTTCAACTAACATCATATCAAAATGCTAATGGCAACAAATAAGCAACAATCTTGAATTTCCAGGGTAGAAATATCTGCTCTCCTATTACAAAGAAGGAAAGATAAAACATGTGTTTATTTATTTGAGGATAGCCCCATGAGGTGATCCGGCTCTTTTTGAAGGGGGTCTACATTCTACAAATTAAAAAACATGTTTACAAACTCTTATAGGGTCTATAGGTGAGACAGTTGTTCATACGGATGACTTAAGGGGCTTTTGAGAGGCTGCTGATGTAATAGTGGGCGGTTACTTGAGGAGCAGTGGAGACAGGAATAAATCACATTCAACACTCCCAGCGATGACACACAGCTGTTGGATTGTTAATATGTCTTGAGAGGAACCAGGGAATCTGTCTTTCTGGCACTACTGAGCCCCTTCTTTGAAACTTATCTAGTCATGTGCTTTTTCTTTGCAAGAAAGTTGTGTAGATTTCTTAAACTGTAAAGAAAAAAAAAAACATCTGAGTGGCTGTAATAAGGTATAGACTAGAGGAGTAGTTCCCAGCCCTTTTCTCCCAGCAGCCCCTATTTTACCGGTGGATACATTAGCAACCGTAACATCCTTCTACCTGATAAGCTACTGTCCAGTATAATATATAATAATAATTGTCTGGTTAATAAAGATGTTATAGCACAGTAATGATTATAAAGCACTACATAAAATTAGGATTGCAATACCTTCATTAAAATTAATCTATTTTGGACCCCTTTCTAAGAACCCTTTGTTGGGAATGACTAGACTAGAGAGTAGTACTAAAGTGATGAATGAACTAATTATACAACTGTGGAACTGAACTTATACTCAGCTTCAAAATATTTCCATTTAACAAAGCTGACATGAACTACTTGCAATTTGTAATACAATACATCAAGAGGTGGAGGTTAAATGCTAAACCAAACAGTCTAATATGAATGCATGCAGACAGCTGTGTCTCTATGGAGTTATAGCAACAGCATCTGTCAGACTTGAAGACAACTGCCTGCGGCTCTAGAGGAAAGTACAAAACACACGCGCTCTCCTCTTATCAGAATCATACTAAAGATATGATGTGCGCCAAGTGCTGTCTATATAAAGTCTGGAGTCTTTTGAACAATCAGACCAAAAGTGTACGCGCAAAACTATGTGTCAAACCTTTAGACAATTATCCTCAAACTGCCTCCAATGATTCAAGACATCTCCTTTTAGCAGAGGGCCAAGTGTGGAGCCTATAATTCCATCTGCCAAAAGCTCTTACTAAAACTGAGAAGAAATGATCAAATTAGGCAAAAAGAGGCATCTGCAAACAAGCTGTAGCTTTGTTCCCAGATATAAATTCAAATGCAAAATCCATCTTTGGGGATATTCTTGGATCAGGGAGGTTGGGGCTTATATATCTCAATGGAATATACAAAGGAACTCCCCTCATAATTTTTTATTGCGCTGTTTCTTTTGGTAGTTCCCTTGGACTTCTCCTATTTTAGTATGTTCATCCCAACATTATTTAGATAGAGAGATGGAGAGATCGCTAGAACGCAAGAGAGAGAGAGACAGAGAGCGGTTGCTAAGCTCTCTCAAAACATAGTGTGATGTACTCCATCCTAAGAGGGCTGCAAAGGATTGTCCAGGCGGATCCACTCTCAACTCTTTATAAGGACTGGAGAAAAAAGCCCTGCTCATTCTATATTTAGACTCACTTTATTCAGACTGTAGTTTTCTCTCTCTCTTTCTCCGTGCTCTGCTGCTGCTGCTGTTAGGGGTCTCTCAACAGAACCATGTGGGCGGTCGTCCAGCTCTTCAGTACAGTGAGGGGAGGATGATAATGATCTGGTGATAGTAAGAGCAGAGGAAATATGAGAGAAAGAGTGAGAAGTACTGTGCGAGTGTCACTGAACAGCAGTTTTGCCAAAAGCTTAGTTGACTAAAATGTTACTGATGCATTTATGATACACTAATATAAATCTTCAGTTAAACAATGGTAGTGATTTTGTAAAATATATTGATAGACTAATAGGCACAATAGCAAGGTGAATGGTAAGTAATAGTAGTTACAACATTTACTTTTTTAAAGGGCCCATATTACACTATTTTCTGATCTGTTATAATCTGGTTTCCTCATCAAAAATATACCTGGAGTTTTGTTTTGTTTCATTCACACATGTTTAACACTCAAATCCTGCACATTTAGACAGAAAACACTCTGTTCTCCCTTTGATGTCATGTGGTAATACAGGAAGTGCTCCACTGTATTTTTAAACTCCATACAGCTTCACAAGCATTATTTGGATAATTTCAGACCTAGAATTTCCCATCTCTACTAAACAAAAGGTAAAAGGAGCTGTTAACTTGAAAACTACCTCTACATGACATCACAACGTGGAACAGAACATTTTGAGCTTTGGAGATGTAGACAGACTAATAATAAAGGGTTTCTCAAACATGTGTGAATGAAACAAAACACAACTCCAGGTATGTTTTTGGGGACGTAACAACATTATAACATGACTTAAAGCTCACAAGAGTCAATTATGTGTATAATAATAATAATCATCATCATCATAATCATAATCATAATCATAATAATAGACAACAGTAGTAGATATTCCTGGAACAGTGCTGGTGGAACAAGTCCAAACAATTGTGTTTGATTGACCTTACAAACTGAGTACAAGGCATAGTAGGAATACACTGGTTAAATAAAGTTAGAATGGCTGCCATCTTTTATCAAACGGTCATATTTACATGAAAAAAATTGACTGAAACTATTGTGATCACACAGCATGGAGATGTGGTGGACAACAGCATTATTTTCAACAAAAGCAATTTCTGCTGTCATTCAAATATTGTTTTTTGTCACTTGAAACATCCAGGGATAAATGCTGTCAAAACTTTGAATAAGGTATTAGAGCAGGCTGCAGCAGATTCTTTTTTATTATTTCTAGGCTTGTCACAGTAACACATTTTGAAGTGTGATATACTGCTGACGTAAATATAGACAATAAACGATTATATTGAAACTAAGCCACTGACACAATAACCCAAAAGCAGATTTAAACCACAAAAACTATTCTAAAGCTACAGTATTGTTTAAAAAAAACCATGAGCTGCAATAAATAAATAGCAGAATGAAACACTTTAGTAGTTTGTTTGCTTCTGCAATGAGTCATAAAAGTTAATTCAACCTTCTATGGCTCAAATCTTATTGTATAACCAAAAAATAAAACATCTCCCAGTACAGGCCATAAATACTGACGCCCCAAAAATATTGTTCCAGCTTCCATATTGAACCATAAGTCGATATAGTATAATTATCGTGACAAGCCTAATTATTTGTAAGATGTAATATCCGATAACAAAGTCTCATTCTGTCCCACTTACCACTGTGTCTGTGTCTCTTTAACATGTACAGTAATATGCACATATTTAAAAGCTCTGCATAGGTGTTCTAATTGTGCTATCAATCCTTATCTCCAAAGTCAAACATATTTCACAAGAGCTTTGACCTCTGTGTCCAAATTTACAGCCAATGACACACTGCATTCTTATCCACCTTTTCTCCCTCTCCATCTTATCTGTCCTGTGAATACCACATGATTCAACAAGGTGTCCAAAGACACTTCACAGGATAGTGCTACTGCTACCAGGGCAGTCCAGCTAAACAAATGTTCTAAACCTTGATTTGATTTGGGAAAAGATGTTATGCAATATTCTGTGTGTCCCAATGCAAAAATACAGTCTCTGTTAATACAATGTATATGGTTTAGTCACTAGTTTTACCTACAAAGATGGATATCCTGGCTTCAAATATGGCAAAATAACACACAGTCAATCAGAGAAACAAAGATGTATGACATAATAAACATTGTGGATGAATGAAATGGTTCGTATCTTCAGTGTTACTAAAACGACTCTTCCTTTCTTTTCTTTCATTTGTGTATAAAAGTAAAGTCTGTCATGGTATCTTTGCAGACCAATTTCTGTATTACCTTTGAATGTATATCACAAAGACCTGAAGACACAAAAAGGGACCTGCAGAAACATGTGGTGACCTTGGTGGTGAGCAGACAGGTGAGGTGGGCAGAAAAAAAATGCATGTTGATTTGCATAGGAGCTGCAGAGTTGGGAAGGAGCACAAGAAGAGCTTCAACTGCCATGCAAATGAGAAGCAAATGGGATTCAAAGAGTCCAGATTAGGGATGGATTACAGCAGGGTTTTTTATGTACGTCTCCTTGGTCATTTTTGTTTGAGGAAATAATGGTGGTAAAAATATTGTACATAAACAAAATAGGGATGTAAGTATAAGTATAGTATAATCTTAATATAATTAGTTAAAATTTCAACAGAATGTATTACAAAATTGTTAGTTACAAATTCCAACAGGCTTATAGGCAAGCTGCATTATGCCGTATGTTATGTCAGTGTGGTTTTCAAAGTGACAACAGAACTCTTGGGACAAACCATGACATCAGATGAGGACGCAGCCCTGAGGACAAAGGCTTTCTGTGGAGAAAGAGTGATTAGGCGTGGTCTGGGAGGACAGAGGATCTTCTCAGCAGCTCTCCCAACCTCTGGACATTTCAAAACCACAAAGGCAATGGACTGGATGTAAAATTTAGATTTTTTATTTCATAAACTTGACCCATCTGTGTCCCCAGATAAGAGGTAAACAATCATTAATCATATATGACTGGTTTATTCTTAATTACAGTTGGTTTACAACTAAAAGGACCTAAACAAGAGCACCTGCAGGAAGTCATGAATCTGTGCTTGTGCAGCCTCTGCAGCTCAGTGAGTGAATTCTGGCGGGTCTGAGCTTTCACCTGAGGCATGGTTTGTCCATACTGAGAATGAGAAAAACCTTGTATGTCTATTCTATACACTGGCAACCGCAAGGTTCAGTTGGGATAGTAGTTTTCATACTTTAATAGTTTAGAATATGATTATTATTACTATTATTATTTTCATTTTGCAAAATTTCAAACCCCGTAAATGTACAAAAAAGTGGCATGTGCATCTAAAGCATAAAGGCTGACAGAACACAATAATGTGAAGACCCTCCAGCTGAGGAACGCAGCGTGGAGGTGGAGTAGGAGGAGAACCGGAGCTCATACAAAACCGACAAAACAAAGAGCCAATGGAGAGAGAGAGGTTTGTGCAGTGTGTTCTCATGTAAACACGTTTCTGTCAGCGCATGGCCTGCCTACACCATGGTAGTCCCGTATTCTGAATCATCTGTCTCTTGCATGTGGTGTAAGAGGAGGTAAAGATACACAGTGGGGCAGATTACCCATAGGTGAGGCAAAACCAACCACAGAATTCTTACCTGACCTTCATCTCAATTTTAAAATATTCTGTGTAGAATGGTATGACATCCCATGGACTCAACCTACTGACTGACATTTATTGAAATGCAGAAAAAGTAACCTAACCTCTAAAGATACTCACCACACCCTTGAAGTTGAATTGGCAAGAGGCCTGGAGACACCTGAACCATAGACCTGCTCAGAGGATCAGTCTCCAGTGCCTAACGGGATGTGCAAACAGATGATGAGCATCACTGAACATGTATGAGCCAAGTGCATACAAAACCCACCTGCCCTGAGTAGAGCTACAGAGACAACAAACCCAACAAAGGCGAGTCTGCTGCTCCCAGCCTGGAGGGGCCGCCGCTGCGCCAGTCCATTCAGCAGCCGTTTACCTGTGAGCAGTATTCAATAGGTCTGCGCTATTTAAAGCTTTTATACACAAGGTAGTCCATTATTTGTGTGCATGTTTAATCTGGTGATATGGGGTTTTCTGTCTCACAGGAGGAGACCTGAACAACACCACATGAATGAATATGGGTCATTAATGCAACGCAACAGAAGCTGAACATACAAACCTTGTTATAGCCTATTAGGCTACAAAAAATGTAAAAAAAAACAAAAAAAAAAAAACAGGTAGGCAGGTATAAGTAAAGTATTATTTGTAAAGTAGGCCTTACTGATTTGTTTGTTCATGTAGAGGATCTTTATCAGGCTTTAGATATGCTGCCCTCTAGTTGTGAAATGATGACACAACGCCTCCTCCATAATCTGAATTATGACAAAACATTAGAAGAATTAAAGATTTACTATAGTTTTTAGTACCTGTCAAATTTGATTCCTAACAGAAAATTAAATCCAATGATTAAGTGTGCAGTGTTTAGCCTTATTTATATTAGGTTAGATGAAGGTGGACACTATAACAAAAAACCCACAGTCTTTATTAAATGGCATATTTTTCATAGGACAATGTTACAATGAGAAAATCATAATCATTCAACAAATACAAAAGGAAAATACAGATAGGTCTCTGCTTGTGGACATCACTAATGGGTTCTGTTTACTGATCACAAAACAACCTTTAATCATTAGTCTCTTGTTCTGTTCATCATGGAATCAAGTCACCACTGAATGTTGAGCTTTTTATCCATCAAGTAATTTCAAGATGCTTTCTCGCTCCTTCAGTGCCTTCCAGGCTTGGTCTTTCTCCTTCTTACTTGGAGTGCGTTTCTTTTGCCGAGCTGCCATGATTCGCCGAAATGCCTCCATGACCTCATTGTCCGCTACTCTTACTCGCTGCCTCAGCTCCTGTTTGCGCATCTCCTCCTTTGCTAACCTAGAATTAAAAAATAAAGACCAATATAATTACTTACTTTAAATTCTGATGTGTCAAATTTTTTCGTAGCATCAGACAAAATTGAGAAAGCATATAGAGGCTGTTCATGTTAATGAATCTGGGATTATTGCATGGGAATGTTTACTTTGATCCTGCAGTTAAAGTGTTCTTTTTCTTTTAAAACGGTAACATAAACACCTCATCATGTGTAAAACGTTTTTTTTTTTTTTATGAAAACCTTGCGTTTGAACACACAGCTGACAGCGGTACTTACCGAAGCAGCTCCTGTTTGCGCGCTCTGTTGTGAGCGCTCAAAGCCTTGAGCTCAGTCTGTCTCTTCTGGAGCTCAGCCAGGACCTCGTCCTCAGAGTCTCCCGCAGGACCTGGTCTCTCTTCTGAGTCCAGTAGCCCCTGGGCCACCAGCTCCTCTTTGATCCTGGCCTCCAGTGAACGTGTGTGGGGCACACTGCACACAACCACAAGACCTTAATACTTTAGTTTCAATTTTCGTTCTTGCTCCGCAGTGGTGGATTCTCACCATATGATTAAAGAAACATTTTGTTAACAGACTAAAGAGTTCTGACATTCTAGATTGTGCAGGAGTATCTTTTTTTAGTTAAGACAAACTGCATATTTTTAACATACAATATATAACATAACAATATAACAACATATAATTTTGTATGAGCTCACCTGAAAGCTTTCCCTTGACTCCGAGGAGAAGTTCCAGCCCCATCATTAGCATCCTTGCCAGTAATGTCTGGGATGGGAGAATCCTCCATAGGGGATATAATATTCTCCTAAAATAATCACAGGCTTGTTTGATCATGCTTTTCAAAATACGGTTTATTAGAAGTGCATATAATGACTTTACCTCGACGAGAGCCTGTAGAAGACGCTGTGTCAGAGGGCCAAAAGGACAGCCGTCTTCAGGGGATTCATGCTGGGATTCAGACTTTTTTAGCAGCGAGTCAACATCTAAACAAGTCAATAAGAAAAAAAAAAAAAAAAAAAAAAAAAGAATAGTCAATAACACACAACTGAAATTATAAAAATTTTCTCAGTCATTTTAAGTTTGTTTTACCCTTTGCATCAAGCTCAGACAGTGGTCCTCCCAGCATATTTTTCTTTTTGTCATTGGCTCGTGCTCCTTCTCTCTGCTCCTCCAACAGATCCTCCTGTGCCCATCGCTGAGAATAGTGTTTTCCTAGGGCAGGAATCTAAACAGAAAAATTCACAATGCTAAAGTAACACAAAAACTGAGAATTAATATGATCATTGTATATTTCTATGCCTTACTTTGAAATACTCTGCTTCGTCCTCTGGCGGTTTTAAAAGTTCCTCCAACAGTCGGATCTCTTCATTTGTTATATCAGCACAATAAGGCTCGACTGATGCCCAGAATCTATAAATAATGGTTTGATCATTGGAAGTCACTTTTAAGCAAACAAACCCTGTGTGAGCGTGGTATACCTGTTAGGAGCATCATTTTTGGGTACACGAGGAATGTCCTGTGGCTCTTCTGTGAACTCATACTCTTGAACCTTGGGCTGGATGTTTTTAGACTTGGGTCGACCAGGTCCAGGACCTGGCGCATGACTTCCTTTGCCATCCAACTTCTGCTTCTTTGGTTTATGGCGAGATGTGGCAGCAGGATCTGGGTCTTTACCAATCTTCAAAAACCGCTTGTCTCCTTTTTTGTCCTGCCAGTCTGTGAGGATCTGCAATACAGTGAGACAAGATCAAAACTGTAATTGTGAATACAGGGCTTCTTCTGTAAATAGTTAATGTACGTGAGAGTTGACCATTTTAATTGTAAATGTGCACTACTAACTTAAAAGGACCAAAATTGTGGAGTAGATTTTAATAATGCCAGAGGAGTCCTACCTGTCTCTGTTCTTCCAAAGCTCGGAGGCGACGGCTGGCTGAGGACAGGAGAGTCTCCAACTCCAGCTGCAGAGTGTCCAATTCTTCAATCCCGATACCATCATCCTCTGAGCGGCCGAGCACAGCCGTGTAACGAGGACATACCTTCACGTGCTCCACTGGTTTGAAGTCATAGTACTTCAGTGGGGGGCAGTCCTTGAGTTCACTCATGATGCAGACAGGCAGGTATAGGATGAGCAACACCTATGTGATTTTAATGGGACAAAGGTAAAATAATAGAGTCAATAATGTTAATGATGTGAAAATGATGAACCTATGATCACACACCCACATTCACGCACGCACGTAACTCACGTACACGCCATTACTGCAGTGAGGGGCCACTCGGCCCCAAACCGCAACAAAGGCTTCTTATTCTTATAAAGGTCGCTATAATAGCCACAATGAGAGTATCGCTAGTTTGCGAACCATATTCAATATGACCGTTATAAACTAAATAATAACAGGGAAAATAATGTAATTTATAAATGTTAAGGAGAAACGATTTTACCGTCAGTGGATGGCGTCCATGATGGAATAAACCATTCCACTCATGAAGGGGGTCAAATATTTGTTTAAAGAGATATTTCGTTCAGATATAAAAATGAAAAAACAAACGACATAAAGATAAAGTAAAGCACAAATATAACTATTCAAAACTATCATTTTAGCAGAAAAATGAATAAATCTATAAGAAGGATAACACTTGACATGGTATAATCGGAACAAACCATTAGGCTATGCATTGCTGAAAAGATCAGCAGGACTTTTGCTTTTAGGTCAACTAACTACACAATCACTTGCACCGTGTGTTTTAATGTACTCTTTTCCATAAATGGATGGTCTATTTGCTGATGTAGAACTATAGCTTCTGGTTGCTTTGTTTTGTACGCCGGGTACACTGTCTGGGCGGAGTTCAAATTGAAATACAAGTCAAATCGCTTCTTCAGACGAGTCGTGAAGAGTAACAAACGCACCCACGATGTGGGATTTACGGAAGAGGAGTCCCAGGCGTGGCAGTAGAACTTCCGTCTTCTACAGCTGCAAAATGGTAACGTATATGCACTACCTGCTCGTTTTCTCAGTTCTTTATAGTTATACAGATCTTTTATAGCTCAGTGTAAATTCTGAACAGCACCGTGTTGCTGCTCGGGAGGTTTTTGATAGGTGAGGTTGAGCCGTGATTGGCATCCCTGACTGGACTTGCACAGGAGCTCTCTGATGATACAGTTGTTGTTCACTTACTGTTTATGGAAGCATCTACACAGCTTTTCTTCATACATTTTAACAGTGACGCTCAGATATGCATCTTTTGTTGTTATTTAAATAAGCAAGGGATGATGTTTGCAATTTATTCAATTAAAACGTTGTTAATATATCTGTAAACCCGTGTGCTATGACCATAGTATAACCTGAAACGGCATGTTCATGCACAGAGATCGCTGTCTAAATAGGTTAGAAAGGGTATAAGATGGAATAGGTGAGAATAACTTGCCTTACGTGGTCATTTTACAAATGAAAATATTTTAGAAAAATATCCAAACAATTGACTATAATATATCTATATACTGTAAAACTTTAAACACATGGACACTATTGATTGCTGATTGATTGTTTTATGCAGACGGCGACTCTGCGTCCGTACTTGAATGCTGTGAGGGCCACTCTGCAGGCGGCCCTTTGCTTGGAGAACTTCTCCTCTCAGGTGGTGGAGCGTCACAACAAGCCTGAAGTGGAAGTCAGGTATGCCTCTCTAAGCATGTTCTTGTAGACCCTGTGGTTTGAGGCTGTTTGCAGAATAGCCCTGATACATGTACAGACCTGTCCAAACTTGTGTAAGGAGTTTTAAATATGATCCAAGTATGGGCAGGATACAGCGAGCAGATGTCATCACAGCACAGTAAAACTCCATCTAATTTTACCCATAGTTACAGTTTTATTGTGTTTTTATTTATGGAGCAAACATTATATCAGCATCAGTGAAGAAAGACAGAAGCTCATCATTTTAGTAAAATTATCTTGCCTGACTATTATTTCTTTTTTTGTTGTGACAACAGAAGCAGCAAGGAACTTTTACTCCAACCTGTAGTGATCAGCCGTAATGATAAGGAGAAGGTTCTTATAGAAGGATCCATTAATTCTGTCCGAGTCAGCATCGCTGTCAAACAGGTAACTGCATCTAGGCCCATACTATGTAAGCTGCTTAATATCTATGTAATATTTGCAATCTAACAATTATTCTGCCCCATCTGTTAGGCTGATGAGATTGAGAAGATCCTTTGCCATAAATTCATGCGCTTCATGATGATGAGAGCAGAAAACTTTTTTATTCTTCGGCGGAAGCCAGTTGAGGTAATGTATGAGGAAGTGAAATCTATTGAGCAAAAATAATTAAAGAACAATTACAAATAATTTATAATTTATGTATAATTGGTTGTACTTCTTTTTATGACTTTCAGGGGTATGACATCAGCTTTTTGATCACCAACTTCCACACAGAGCAGATGTACAAGCACAAGCTGGTGGACTTTGTCATCCACTTTATGGAGGAGATTGACAAGGAGATCAGTGAGATGAAACTGTCGGTCAATGCTCGAGCTCGTATTGTTGCAGAGGAATTCCTAAAGAATGTAAGATATTGTATTTCTAATATTTTATTAAAAAAACAAAGAATGGCCTGTACTTTTGGTTGTTACTGTTTAGATTCTTACAATCACAAAAGGAAAAAGCAGCTGCAGAGGCAGTGCTTTCTACTGATTTGTGATATTAAGCAAAACCAAACATTTTTGATCTGGTTAATATTTTTGATATCTTGAAAAATATGCACACTTTTTATTTATGAAATAAACAAAATGTGCACTACTGGGCAGAGCTGTAGAAGGTCCACAATCCATCACTAGAACAGATCTGGGCATGAAACTTGATCAGAATGCTCTGCAAAGCCTGTCCACTTTGTTCCTTTTTCAAAGAAACAAAATTAATGTGGCCTTTCATTAACAATACTATTTTTGTCTGCTTCCCCTCAGTTCTGAAGTTGCCATTTTCAAAGGAACCTACCGTATCTGTAGGATGTACAAGGGGCCAAATCTACAAAGGAATGGAGAAGTGCAATGGACAAGGGCCAATCGGTCAGGATATGAGAGGAAAATGACCCGCCTGGCAATACCAAAATTAGTTTCAGTCTCCAGCAGTTTCCTGTACTCATGAATATCACTGACTGTATATAATGAAATCTTTAGTTGTTTCATTTTCTGCTACTTAGAACAAATCCCCAAATCAAAGGCGGGTCCTTAAAAGTATTAAAGTTGATAGTCATGTTTACAGGGTTGTTGAGGCTGTGAACAATGAAAATTGCCAGGTTTTTGTATTTTGTCTATTTCGCCATTATTGTCTTGTTCCAAATATGTCAACATGAAAGAATAAGAGTTTTATGATTGAAAATAAAAGTCAAGTGTTTATATATTTTGACTGTAATAATGGAAACACCTTCTCTTAGGTCTGTGGAAACCATACACAAATATCCACAAGAAAAAAATGTGTTCTATACAAACCTTCAGCCTTTCACAGCAGAGGAAATGAGGAAATGCTACGAATCTTTTTTACTACTTCTCAGTTTCTGAGGTTTCTAAAGTATTTTTTGTTGAGAGTTATTCACAAGATTGTTAGTGTTCACAGGAAGGCTGAGCTAGTCATTTAATGTTTTCACAGTTGTGTTGCTGTCTTGCAAAAAATCTTAGCTTGGATTATACTAGTACATGTCTATAAATAGCAGAATTTGTGGTGTGGTTGTATAAATATAACAAAATGAGGTAATCATTTTAAATATTTTGAACATAAAGAATGGCTATATTTATCATACTATTACTGTATGTACGGTAATTGGAAATGAATTGTATAAAAATAATAGATCTTTATTCCTTCAGAGTGCAGATACAGTGTACATGGGTTTACTATTAATAGTTCAAATTCATTCACAAACCATGACAATGGAATTTCGTCTAATAAAATATACATGTAAAACTAAGTCACTGTAAAAAACACAGTGATAATGATTGGTTGAATCACAATACAGTTTTAAAAGCAGGTCAGACCTCGAAATTGCACTCAGTTAATTAACATGTGGCAGTAAAGTGACATATAATTTTAAACTCCAGAGAGCATCTTAAAGCCTTGTGTTTACAAAAACAAATTATGGATATATTAATCTTTGCTGAGCACCACAACAAGTAGTATATAAATATGAACACTGAGGATCTTACACTGCTACTGTGCAGGGCTCTCCTAAAACGACCTACAACTTCAATAGAGAAGATGCAAAGGTGGAGGAGGCACATCAATAGACTTGACCACTATGAGGAGGCAGTGCAGAGAAAATGACAAAGGTCCAGTGCAGAGAAGCAGACTGACGGCATCAGAAGTGAGGAGGGACGGTCTGCAGTGCATCCTCCGTTGTACGGTGGATGTTCACATTCTATAAAGAAAGCCACATGTTTATTTTATGCTCTTCATGTGCGAGAACTATAGAGGCATAGAAAAATCCTAGAAATATAGTGACATTTACATAAACCGCCAAATTTGCTTTTGTGGGCTAGACAAGTACACAGCTGTATTATGGCAGATGTCAGAGACAGTGGGTGTTCATAAATGAAGTGCGCTGTTCCACCTCATGAATGAGGGTATTTTACTGCTTCATACTGCTCATGCATGCAGGAGACATACAGAAGAATATGTCAGCCTGTCTGCAATAAAGGGATACTGTTTATAACATGACAAAAAAAACTGGACGAGGAATCATGATTATATCACTGTTGACTGTTGTTTATTTAGACCAACACAAACATGTATTTTGAGTAGTGACAGGACTGAGACCTTCATATACAAACTTGCACTTGGAGATGTGCTCAGAATGACATGTTGTGCAAGGTCGAAAAGTTAACATTATGGAAATAAAAATTAACAGACAAGTGTTACATGTGAGTTTAGATTATCAGTGGGAGCATATACATATTTTAGCAAGAAAAAGACATTTCATTTTCATCAGCTTCATTATGTATGTTATCTTTGAGGTTTCAGGGATAAAACTACACTTGACACAAAAACGGTGTCACTATTTGATTAAAAAAAATCAACTGGATTCCAGTCAACTACAGCCATCATCACAGCTTTAATAAGAAAATCAATGTTCACAGGCGTCGCTCAGTCTGGCAGGTGCATTGTGCGTCTGATTGCTTTAGTGAGTGTTATGGGGGAAATGGGGGGTGAGGTACAGCCTCACTGATGAGCTGGCACTGTTAGCAAAGCCTCCTCTGACAGCCGCCATACGTCTACGTTCTGTTTGACATAATAAAGACACATCACACAATTATACACTGCACAGCCTGGGCCAGTCTCTGGACAAGAAAACGTTTAAACATGGACATTTTTATAACATTTTGTTTTTCAGAGCATCGCTTGTGTCACCAATTAAGAAGACCAGAGACCTACGCTACGAAGCTGATCTTGGATAAGCCTCTCTTATACAGACAGACTAACCCAGACATGAGGATAAGTTGTAGTACAAAGCTGATTCACAACTTGCTCTATCAATCCCAGAGGCAGTGCAAGTTGACCAAGTAGAACAATGGAGAAGGGAGGAGCTGCGTCCTTTACAAATGAACACACTCTCTCTTTGCACACTGGCCGCTTGTTCAGCTCTGATTGGTCAGAGTCTTCTTATCTTATTTGGGAACTTAACCTGGTCTGGAGCAGGTTATGAGTTCAGGGCATGTTGCCATACCCAAATAGAAAGTAATCTATCTTCATAATAACCCTTAAGTTACCTTGTTAACCCTCTAACACATAATCAGATACATAGTGCAGGCATTAAGTTAAACACTGTTACTAAATAAAATAAAGCCTGATGTATTGGGTTTATTTAACCAAAATGTACATGCAGTTGTTTGACCTACCTCTGGTTTCTCTCTATGTGTGTCAACAGCGTCCACATTTAAGCAGATAGATTCAACTTTACAACCTAAAAAGGCATTTACAAGGCCATTATGTGTAAGAGGTAGTAAGAAAGGTACAGCACCACTCAAAATAATAGTGTTGAATAACATTCCTACCATAGGCCACTGGAGTCAGCGTGAGCACAGTATGCAATGAGCACTTGAGGTACGGCAACTCTTCTGTAAAACAATCACTAATAGTTTTAGAAATAAAACACTAACAATACATGTAATAAATGGAAATAAAATAGAAATGGAGTAAGCTTTTTGACCAATAAACATGCATCATGCACACATAAAAATGAGTATGCATGCTGTGTAAGAAGTATCACATACAAGTTTTCCAAGTTATTTTATATGGGTAACAATCTGAGAATCAATATAGGGCACCTGCAGTCTTGTCCAGGAAATAGGCCAACAGGCAGCGCATCACAGCCTGGTGACAGATGACCAAAACGTTCTCCTGCCTCTCCAGCTCCATGATGACTGGCTCCAACCGCTGCACTAGGTCTTCATAAGACTAAATATAAACAAAACACCAATACAGTTACTGAAAAGGTAACAAAGGAAACCAACAAAGGAGTCTACTCCAAAACCAAAATACCACTGCAAAACTAGTATCACAGAAGGCTTTAAGGGGTGTGTGAGTGAGTGACATATCATCTGTGTGTGTAAAATGTATTAAGTCTTGGAACAGCCCAGAGGGAAATCTGCCAATAAACCCCCAGTATTGTGTTCAAAATCTCAAAAACCTGATGCTCATAGCGAAATTTAAGTGTCCAGTGTTCATCCTCAGACATTTTTGGTGATTATTTTCTCAAAGCACATCACACACACAGGAACAGCACCACAGCAGTCCAACAGTGGTATTTGTGAGACCGAATGCTCTCAGTACTGACCTCTCCCTTTGGGTAGCGATAGCGGTACTTGTCCTGGTCTCTCAGGGCAAACTCCAGAGGGTAGTTCTCTTGGATTTCTTCATACATTAACTCTTCACATACACCCTAAAATCACATCACACTTGTGTTGAACATACATAGTTCAGAGAAAACATTTTATTTCATGTTCAAACCAGACAGTGCTTTGACATAATTAAATCTGAATCATAGACTGTAGCTAGCCCGGGTTCCAAATAGGAAGTGTTCATGGAGGCACTTCCGACTCCATCAACTTGTTTCGTTTCCAGTTACTGAGAAATTGAGAAATTGTCACCCCTCTCTCTGTAACTGCTGCAGTGAGCCTCATAATTTTGTTTTCACTATTTTGTCCGTTAATAAATTCTTACTCCTAATATGGAACTCTGCTCCAAATTCGCCCCTGTAACCACTAGCATCGTGAGCTTAATTTGACTGGAGCCGAACACTCCCTTAATCCACTGCTTTGTACAGTCCATGGTTTAAACAGAGGTAAAAAATACATAGCCTAATAATTTTTCTTGTCATTAAACGTGGTAGAAAAGATGGCTGCCCACTCACCGCATCAATTTCATTCAGGACTTTCCACTGTTCATAGGGCACATTCAGCGCCTCTGCCGTCTGGATGGTTCTCTTCATTTGACTGGTCCACACCTTCAGGTCGCTGATGCCCTGGGCCTGGATGAACTGGCTTAATTTCTTTGCAAACTTTAAGAAACAAACACAATCAATCTCAGGCAATGAAATGCTTGTGGTGGTTTGTTGACTAGTGCATACCTCTTTGCCTCTGGGAGTGAGGCCTGAATCTCCTCCAATGCGCCCCTTAACGTTGAGCTCACTCTCACCATGGCGACACAGGTAAATGGAGCGAGGTGTGATGTGTATGTTCATGAGGTAGTACACAATTCGGCTCTGGATGTGGTCCAAGACGCGGTTCACCAGGTAACGCTGACCAACGTCAAAGATTTTAATATAGGAGAGTTCCCTGGGAGGCCATCACAAAGTTATTTCAATTTCTATGCATCTGGGTAGGTATTTGTTAGGAACTTGTTTAATCCCACTGTTATATTCTTATGTTAGGAGTAAAAAACAGATTTGTTTTTTCTCACCTGTCCAATACTTCATCCAGTGTTTCATATGAGTTTTCATAGCATTTAATTCTCTTCATAAAGTCTTCCACCGCATCATCCGAGTTACAGTTGGTGTAATCTGGACTACCAAGTTTGACTTGCTGAATCAAGCATAAGAAACACAAAATAATTAGAAAGATACATAAAATTAACACAGTACATACGCACAGTACATAGACACTCACGACAATGTTCTCTTGTATGACATCTGGATCTTCACATACAGACTCCACAAAGAACACTTTAAACCCATTTTGCTCAGCAAACTGGAGAATGGTATCCCTTCTTTCCCTAGTGGTATTTGTTGCATCAAAAACCTGGTAGGTGTATAAAAAAAATAAAAAATAAATAAATAAATAAATAATATATATATATATATATATATATATATATATATAGCAATTATGCATTTTTAATTTGTCATCTGAGCACATAAACATACTTACAGCAACTTGTCCTCCATCTGTAAGATACTGCCGAACATCATTCAAAGCAGCTGATGCACATTGTCTACAATGATAAAAATAATAAATGTGTCTATATTTAAAATAAGGGGAAGTGATTAAAAGACACTGGGCTGAATCTGCAATCTTACCTTCGTATCCTTAAACCCTCCTCATTGTCTGGACGAAAAAACTCAAAGGACTTATAGATCTTTACAAAGTCTCTCCTGTATTGCCCGACATTGAATTCTGTGCAGAAAAATATACATTTAACAAACAAACACACACTAATAGAATGGCCCACATACAGTGTAATGTCTATTGTAAAGATATACCTCTAGTGGGCACTCCAATCCAGTTGAGATAGCGAGTCAGCTTCTTGGAGATGTAGGTCTTCCCTCTGGCAGGAAGACCCACGGTTACAATGAGAGTAGGGCAGTTGGTCATGCATACTGAAATGAAAGAAAAATAGATGGCCAAAGTTTATTCATTTGGTTACACAGGCTGCCATTAAAAAAAATGAACTGTTCAAGATGTTTATGTATTTTGTTCAAAAGAGGTGAGTCTGTCACACTGCAAAAGGCCTGTTATTTCTATTTCAGTCATAAGAGCAAACTGTCCATAACAGTAGTAGCTTTTGTCTTGAAGTAAAAAAAAAAACTCACACACCAACTCTAAACAATTAATAGGCTAGTAGAGGTCACATCATTTGTTTTTTCTAGTACTGACTGCCCAAATTTTTGTCTGAAATTGTAGGGTCGCTAAAAGTTAATAAATAATTGTTCTATTCGGATCAGTAGAAATGATGGCGAGAATACACCTAGAACGAATGTGTTAACAAAGAGTGGAATTTACAGCGCCATTGTAATTCTTGTAAGAATGTGTTCAAATAGAGGATCTTGATGATGAAATGATGTCGCTTGGCACAGTGAGGTTCTTATGGTACCAATGCTCTGCCGCTCTGATGATGCAGCTGCTTTGATGGAGAGCGCTGAACCCACGTGAAATCTTACGCAACAGCGTGAACCAGACGGCTGCAGAACGACGTATTTACAAACCGCGAACACAAATGTTTTCTTTGGGGGAATAAAATGCACCGGTTTCTTTAGTCGCTGTAGCTTAAAATTCCAAATAAAACCGTAAGAAAAGAGCCGGTCGACATAAACTTCAGTTATTAATTGCTGCGAAAAGCGACGCCAAACTAAAGCGATCGATGTCGTGTAAATCCAGCTATAAGCGCGGCCACGTCGCCATACGCACCTTTTCTTTGAGAAATGTGATTTTCGGGAAGGCCATTTTTACAAGGCATCCAGATTTTCTTCAGTGGGTTCTGGGTAAGTTCCCGCGGGTTTGACGCTGCTTTGTCATCCATTGCTTCTTGCGATGGGGTTGAGGGACACTCAGCGGGAGCACGGGCCCTTTTCCCGTGATGCTGCTCTGAAGGTGACCGGTGTTTCATCCGAGGAGCGGGGATCGCGTGGATGATGGTGACAGACGGAGGTGGGAACACGAGTGCGCCTGGACGGTTCGTTTGCTTCCCGAGTCACGTGATCCAGTCTGGCCACCCTGTTGCAAAAGAAGATCCGCCGTACTGACGAGAGTAAAACCGCAATTTGAGTTTTTGCGCCATCCACGCACACGAGCGCACTTTAATTCCACATATAATGGCTTCAGTGAGATACTGAGATAGATGTTGTCGGTCAGCTTTATGCATTAAATCCGTGTGATACAAATGGGCGCTGATTGGAAGACATTGAGGAAGATCGGTAGAAAGGTAAATATCTGTTTGACATTGTCTGTACACATGGGGGCAGCATTTCCATCCAAATAGCCTCTGCACTGCGTCTGGCCTGGGTATTCTTTGGGTGGCTTCTGAACATGAACCAACACTCATGAACAGCACAAAAAGTGTGTGAAGTAAATGCATGTAACATCACATCGCCAGCTCTGATTGGCTGGTTAGAGCACCAGACCAACTTTAAGGCTTGAAACAACTTTATTGATCATTACTGGACACAGTAGCATCATAAGCACAAAGAAGATAAATGAAAAGTGTCAAATAAGGTAGGCTACAACAAATATATAGATTTCAGTACAACGTGTAAAGTAAAACAAAAGTAATTATACCATATAGGCCTATAGGCTATATTTATATAATATACAGATAGCAGAATAGCAGTGCTAAAAATAAAAGAACTGCCTGTTGATGGCATTTTTACAGTAAAAAAAAAAAAAAAAAGTATTACAATTATAACTGAACCTAGATTTCCAGTGCCTAAACCTCCGTAGATGCCACATAGCCTACGGTATTTTATGTTTTAGGCACTGAAACTGGCAACTCAAATGATTGTATTCTGACTGAATAATCGCCGTAAAAACAAAACACCAAATTATAACAAATGGACATTAAATATTTTTGTAACTGAGAATAAATCAGCACTGGATTTGTCATCAGTAAAAGTTGTATTTGATTTGAACATGTCCACTTTGTATCTGGGGACACTGGTCAAGTTTCCTTTAAAACGAAAGGCCTACTTTAACTTAAAGCTATACTGTGTAACTTCTCTGATGGAAGGTCTGATTCATTCTTGCCTCTATGGTTATTGCTTTGCCTCTAATGCTCCATATTGCATAAACCATATTTATCTCCATAGAGACTGGGCTAAGTTACAAGTCAGATCTACAGAGAGCAGGCTATGGTCAAAGTAAGCATGTTTATATGGTACTGGGATAGGTAAACATAAAACATCTGTAACTGAATTAATCCAAGATATAAGATTCATTCCAGGAAAAGAAATAGCCCAGCATTTTTACAGAGACAAGCAGGTGACGGACCCCCCACCAGAAGAGTGCACCTTATATCTTCCCATATTGCCCATAAGATGGCAGTATAAGGCAACTTGTTAGTTTTCTACAAGGAAATAAGCTCTGTGACATTGTCTAGGCATATTTGTACCATTATATAATGTTGTTACAGTTAAACCAGTCAGGAAACACGGGTCAGTCGAAAGCATCACTGGAAGTTGATTGATTGTAGTCGAATAATTCTGACTCACTATGGAGTCTACAGTGGAGCAACAGGCCCTGTGACCCACATAAGACAAGATACTCCTTTCTAATTAAACAGGCTCTGTCTCAAAGTCCCTTACTGCATGTGGCACATTATTAACACACATATATTTATAACAGACTCACCACGTCCACAAATAATTGGCGTTCACTCAGCCTATAGGCCTATAATATAAGTACCTTGGCACATACTCTATAGGAGTGATAAGGAATTATCTGTGTGTTTTTATTCATTTTAACTTAAATTATTGATTTATGTATTGCTAGATAATGCGTTTTGCTTATATTTGATTTATTTGACTTGTTTTATTGTTTTAGTAAGAATAATTTCTTTATTTGGAAATTAAAATGTGCTATAGGTCTATATAAAAAGTTGATTTAGATTTTAATAAAAACGCATCGTATGGAATATTTAACTCTAAACGCTATAGACGCTTCTTTTGCATGAGGCATGAGGATAAATTTTGTACAGTGTGTCCAACATGAATAGGAAGCCCCGGGCTCAGCTGCTGTTAGTGCGGCTAGAGCCTTTAGCATCCACTCCTGACTTCAGAGCTAGTTAAAGTCATGCACCTTACAACGTGCTGATAACACTGAAATACAGTGTTCAAATGCCACATGACAAAAACATGAGGATGCGCAACAGCGTTTGAGACTCCAGACCAAATCTGCGGTCTGCAGTGACATTAAAACATTACCAGACACGGGTGTATGCGCGCCCAAGACATTTCCTCAAAAGCGCTTGCCAGATTTTGATGAGACGACAGGCATACCTGTTTCTATGATTTAATACAGCTGCCTCGATTCCGTCCTGAGGTGGGTACAGTGAAAAGCTGCGCTGATAAGGAGAAGTAGGGGAAAGGTCTCATGGCACCTAAGCACGTCGCCTTGTTTACGTCCTCGAGAATCTTTAGCCACGTAATTCTGCCGTTGTGTGGCGATGCACACATCACTGTGGTCTGTTTAAATGTGCCTCATGTGTGCTCCTACCTGCTGGGCTCTGGATGTGTGCGCTCTTGGCCCGGCTGGTGCAGCCTCTCATGATGGGCGCTTGTCTGATGGAGCGCGCGGTGCTGGAGTGCGGGCTACGTGCGTCCCGTGCTGATGCTCTTACGCACCCCCAGTGCCTGTGGATGGAACTAACTGCCCTTTTCCCCAAGTCCACCTCCACCTGCCTACCCCGAACCCTCCCACTGCCCTCCCACTGTCTGCAGCTGGAGGTCTCCTCTCTCTGCCCTGCCCCAGTCACTGAGCCCCCGTGACACGGCTGAGGGCTAAATTTAGGTCTTTTACGCGCATATAGGCACTGTATAGTCTGCCACCCTGCAAACTCATAGCAAGACCGCTTGAGTTAATTTACTTCTTATTTTGTTCAACAGACCTTAAGCAAAGTCCTAAACAATGACCACCACATGGCTATAGGCTATTCACCAAAACAATATTATAAACAAGCATTGCAGAACTTGCAAAACGTGTTTTGGTCTGTCATGTCTATCCTGTTGTATCAGAATCTTGCTGCATCATCGGTTACTGTAAATGCCTGCACAAGTTTGCATCACCGGGAATTAGGCTCATCCCAGTTGCATATTGGCCATACCAGTAGTTTAATAGTCCAATAGAGTGAGTTTTCCCTCTTATCTGCTTTAGTTTTCAGTAGGTTTCTATAGCACTATGCACTGGGACATTATGGATGCATTATTTTATTTTACATAGCTATTGCTTTTATCTTTGAAATGGGAATTGTCAAGCCAGTGGCACATACAATAGGCTACTGTCTTTTAGCCCATTTGCCAACAGCAGTTCACTCCTTTATTTACCCCAAAAATCTAGATTGGATTTAAAATCTGATTTCCCTTGGTTCATAACACACTCTGAGAGTAATCTGACTTCAGAGGCAAAGCCTAGCGTTGGCTTCACGAAGAGGCCAGCATTTTATTTTTATTTTAGAGGGTTCCAAAGCAATTGTCTTAATTTGTGGTGGATGTAGGTGTTTTAGGGAAAATCAGCAGGAAGGATAAAGAACTAGACAAGTGTCATATAAAGAGATGGTCTTGAGTGAAATATTGTTCTGAAAGATCCCAGTGCATAACCCTGTTGTTTCTCCCATCTGAGCCTGCAGAACACACCAGTCAGACTGGGATCACCCTGCTCCAGGCACTGCTTTATTTTGTCCACATTTCTGTTTATAACTATAAGAAAAGATACTTACAGTTATTACAGTACAGTTACTGATTTATTTGGTCATTCATTTTGTTTTTGAATATACAAACAACACATATGAAATAACAAAATATTACATTTACATTTCCTTTATATTCCTGTTTATGTTTTTTTTTTTATCTAATAATAATCTAATGCATACGACAACAAAACCGCTACACCATTTTGGCAAAGATAAAAAAGATATGCAGAAAATGAAACCACCAGATGCTGAGGACAGTGGGACCGGGTGGCACAATATGATATTGTTGATTTTGAAGATCTCATTAAGAACATTAGGGTTGCGCATCAGTAGCACAGCCAAAAAAACGGAGGGTGGGTGCCTGTATTTACATTGAGGATTGTAAGTGCAGGTAAGGCCACCAGAAAACAAAATATACTAACTGTTGTGATGCTGAACACATCTGGTCTCCACCTTCTTACATGTTATTGTAGAGTTTCATGCTGTGTTTGCACATTTCAAAGTGCCATTAGACAAAGTGGGTGCTGGAGGACAGAGTTGGATGGTCAAAATGACAAACAGTATCATAAATAAAGAGAGAAGTAAATGTGAACTATTTTAAAATCCCTCACTAATAATGACCACAGGTTTTGCATTCTGTGCACTGATGGTTTCTGTTTACCTACCAGATGGAGCTGGTGGATTGAAATTGCAGCACGTCACATTCGCCTGTACGGTGGAGTTAGCGGTGGTCAGTGAGAAGACTCATGGTCCTGTGGCTGGACACACACTGGAGGACACACAGCTGTACTGAGGCTGTACTGAGGTGATGGCAGAAGTCTGCTTACCAAATACAGTATATATTAACTATATTTTAGTATCAGAATTCACAAATGCGGCCTCTATCCAGTCATTTGTGTTACTGACAAAGTCCAATGTGATGCTATGGAAATCCACACCACATGCATAGTTTTTAAAATACTTTCATATATAACCAAGGTCACCTGTGAACCAGAAAAGCACATCTGCCTGTCTGCGCACATCTGGTTAGAGTGACAGGTGGTCTGGTTAGAGTGACAGGTGGTCTGGTTAGAGTGACAGGTGGTCTGGTTAGAGTGACAGGTGAGTGCTGCAGCTGGACAGACAGAAAAATGTACATTTTTAGTTTATCATAGCTTTGAAAAGGACCCATAGGGAAACTAGGGATATATAGATTATGAGAGAACAGACAAAGACTCAACCAGGACTAAACCATAACAAAATAGTTACCATGTCTTAACCTGTATCAAACTGAGACTTAATGAGATAAAGCTGTTATCTATACTAAACCAGAACTAAACCTGGTCTAAACAAAGACTGGTTCTGAACCAGGACAAAATCAGAAATAGTGAAATCTGGACTATATCTACAAATCTGCAACTAAATATGCAGTGTATGTTACCTGAGCAGAGGAAAGCCTGGGTTAGGACCAGGCACAGCATCATGTCTCACCTGTGTCTATGCAGGAGGCAGTCGTGCATCCTTTTATAGCCAACAGGAGAGAGGATGCAGTTCAGAGTGTAACAAATGCTACATTTAGATGCAAAAAAAAAAAGAAAATGTCAAACTAAAATTGCTTTCAATTCAAACTGAATCTGAACAATCTGGAGCACAGACAAATGGCTAGATTCTTTGTGAAGCTGAGGTTTCGTAGTTTAAGCCTCTACCGTCTGATCTACTCTCATTTTAAGTGGGAACAAGCTCTAGACAAAGGAAAGTCAGATTTCAAATTGCACCTGAATTATGTGAGGTAAATATAAGAACAGGTATAGGTGTTTCTGCTGTGAATTTTTTTATTTGTGGGTTTGGAGAACAAACTTATCCAGATTCTTCTCAGAATGGCTGATCTGACTGAAAACAAGTGGGTTACAGATTTCCATGAATGTTTTACATGTCCATGAGATTGATAGTTCCTTTTTATCAGAAGCTGGACAAACAAAAATTAATTAAGATAAAGTACAAGGGCCTGTATCAGCCCCCTCGGACCAAAACGCAACTTTTCTGTTGGGGCTTCACAATCAGCTTTTTTCCATGGAGAGATGTTGTTAATTGCCTCATTTGGCATTTACACTAGCCATCTTATCTACTAAACTAACTAAATAAAATAAAATAAAATACATAGATGCACACATACATACATCCTGGTTCCTTTTTTTAGTAAGATTTCAATTCCAAATAGAACTGTTCTTTGTGGATGGTTGTGTCAAGAATGGAAACAGTGAAAAAAATCTGACAGACTTGAAAACAAAATTCTTTATTTACGTTTTCAACAACAGTTAATGATTTCGTGCATGTGTTGCCTCCTCAACCCTTGACCTTTAACCTTTTAAGTGAAACTCTGTCCATTTCAAACCCAATAATGTTCGCTACTTATGGAAAAGGAGTTGTCAGACAGGAAACATGACACAAATGCCAAATGGTTAAGACGTTAGTCATGTCAAATATTCAGTCTAACCTGACTTTAGTTCTAATGAATCCTTAACCACGATCACTTGATGACTATTCTGCATTTGTACTCTTCAGTTAAGGACATTTTATTCTTGACCCACTACTTCAGCAGCTTAACTTTGAAGACCATGTGATCTGAAGTGGGCCAAAGGTACTGGCTTTATAATCTAACCATAATAATGTTGACCTTTCAAGCGTCAGATGCCAGCTTCCAAAAATGATTCCACAGTCTATATTTATAGTCAGTTCTGGAGCCTAAGCAACAATACGATGTATGTCACTACAGTGAAGTGCTACACACTGTTAAAAAGGAATATGGAAATACAAGTGGGTTAAACGTGTGAACAAGAGGTTTCATAACACCCCCTATCCTGCTGAAATGTCTAAACATATACAGGAAAAGACTGGCAATATTTGTTCTGTGTATAATAAAATGATAATAATACTGTTGGAATTCTGATTAAAATGAGTTATTATTCTTTATCTATAATGAGATTTACTACTGCTGGCTTACCATTACTGATTTTAATACCCTCTATGCCACTAAAGCCATTCAATATGCTTATTTCTTATATAATGCATCTTGCGTGCACTTCTTCAAAAAAAAAAACAAAAAAAAACAAAAAAAACACTTTACTATTTCCTGACCTATGTTATAATGCTGTTTCCTCATCACAAAAATGGAGTTATGTTTTGTTTCATTTACACACACCCTGCATATTTAGGTTGAGTAAAAAGAAAAAAAAAGAAAAGATAAGATAAAAGGTAGCTGTTAACTTTAAAACTACCACTACAGCTTTGGAAAGATATGTAGACAGACTAATAATACTGTAAAAGTTTACTCAAACATGTATGAATGAAACAAAACAACTCCAGGTATGTTTTTGATGAAGTAACAGCAACAACATGGCTTAAAGCGCACAAAAGTAAAATTTATGTAATATACGCTCTTTAAAGTAACTAATAACGTTCAAAATTGTGGAATATTCATATTTTATGTTAATAACAATGAAGCTTTTTATTTATAAAAGCTGAGTTGTGCCACTTGTGTCACATTGGTTTGTCACTACACAAATATAATTCAAGTTTTACTACACTCGCTGCTTTCACCGATATTCATGTTGGTGTACCCTTAAGGCCCATAGCAGTTAGTGTTGGAGATGAGTGTCAAACCATCTTGCCTGCCACTCTGAGCTGAAATAGAAAGAAGTAACAAGGAAAAAATTGTACATAAGTTAACTTGACACAAGTTTAATGATAAAGGCAATCAACAGCAGAAAATATTAAGACAATACAGGAAGTTTTTCAGACTCCACATTTTTGCCCGTATGTCAAATTTACACAATATATGCATACAAAATAACTTCACACAGCCTTTGTACTCGAAACAGTATCACAACACCCAAACAACACGCATACAAGGAATTAAAATACATAAATCATACATAAAAATATTGTAAATTCATATTATTCAATTAAAGCCTACACTACACACATGTCCGTTGACTCCTCTGCAGCAGGGCTTTGAGTTCACACAGTTATTTTGTCTATTGACTCTGACAAACAGTGGAGCCGCCCTTTCCACCTGCAGCTGCTTTTTTACGCCTCTTGTTTAATAGTGGGTTGCTTGATGTATCCAAGTCCTTAATTTTCACCTGGTCATAGTCCACACGCATTGTCGCCAAAGCACTGGTCATTTCCTCCTGTAGGGTAGAGGCAGATCGGCTTATTATTTCTCAAAGATTAAAATCAATTACAAACACAGAAGAATTGGCTTTTTATATAACAGTTATTTGCAACCAAAGTAATGTACAATAGCTATATATTTCCTCATTTTGAACAAAGTCAGAATGTTGCAAGCAGGATGTGAAATGTAGGACTTTCTCAACTTTTCATTGCTAAATGGAAAAAAGCTATTGTGTCAGCCTCTTGAAATCATATCAAACGTAACAAGTGAAGGAATGTCCTTTCCTATTCACTTTTTCAGCAGCAAGTCAATACAGGAGGTGTTTGCCGATGGAGACTTTTGGTAACCTCTCTGAGGAATTCGCACAGCAGTGACTTGTGATGACATCTTTACAGTGTTGTGTAAATCCAACCTGTGTTGGAACCACCGGCACTGTGGGTTCATGTCTGGGTTCTGTTTTTGAACTTGGCTCCCCCTGGTGGCTGGTAGTAATACTACACTAGGTAAAGTTGAGCTTTAATAGTATAATGCTTCAGTTCTTTCAGAGGTGCAAGGTGAGGTGTAAGTATACTTTACTGTTCCACATAGACAAAAAGTTAGTCTTGGGCACACACAAGCATAAAGCAAAGAAAATAAATACACTAGCATGGCACTGGCACATGGCAGCCAAACGGTCATTAAAAGAATCACTTATTACTTTTGATGGATTCTTCCCTTCCCAAAAATATGAAATAATAATAATAATAATACATTTTATTTATTAGGTGCCTTTCTGGACACTCAAGGTCGCCTTACAACAAGTAGACAGTTAAGACACTAACAGTAACAGTTAAAAGCAACAGTTAAAATACATACAAAAACAAACAGTAAAACTTTTAAACAGTAAAACTTTTAAAAACTTTTAAAAGGACAGTGCAGTTATGGTTGAAAGGCCAGTCTGAACAGATGAGTTTTGAGTTTGGATTTGAAGTGTGGGAGTGTGTCAGTGTTGCGGAGGTCAGGAGGGAGAGAGTTCCAGAGCTGGAGAGCAGAGCGGCTGAATGCCCTGCTCCCCATAGTGACAAGACGGGCAGAGGGGACAGAGAGCTGGAGAGAGGAGGAGGAGCGGAGAGAGGAGGAGGAGCCGAGAGAGGAGGAGGAGGAGGAGCGGAGAGAGGAGGAGGAGGAGGAGCGGAGAGAGGAGCAGGTGTGGCCATATGGAGGAGGTCACAGAGATATGGAGGTGTAAGGTTGTGGATGACTTTGAATGTGTGGAGCAGGGTTTTGTATTGAATGTGGTGTGAGATGGAGCCAGTGGGGCTGTTGTAGGATGGTGTGATGTGGTTGATGGAGGGTGTGTGTGATAATGCGAGAAAATGTACACTCAGAAGATGCACATTAGACTGCAGTAGAGACTATACGTTTGAAATCTGACTCAGAATACTTTATTAATTCTCAAAAGAAATTATTCACTTGTTGCAGTTCCAAAAACCCTTTAATGAGCTGATGTGCTAATAGTCCTTGGCCAATGGTTCTCAAGCTGTGGTACCTAGCTCTGGTGGCCAAATATTTCCTTTTCTTTAGGTGATACTGTGTGAGAAGTGTAATTTCAGAAGCCAAAGGGAGCTGCCTCAAAGACCTGAAGCCATGAACTGTCATGAGACAACTGCCTCTGAAGGACTCTGAAGCTGCGGGAACAGTTTGAAAACCTAACTATAGTGGAGGAGAGCGCTGTCATTTGGATGTTTGCTTGAACTCCATTTGATTGGAAATGTTTTCCTATGATGATCTGGGGGGTTCTGCGTTGTTATTTATTTACTTTTATACCAGAACGAACTAAAGTAAATGTATCTGAGAGTAAGAAAAATTGAGGAAAAAACTGTAATGCCAGCGGGTGTCCAGCAGGTGTCAGAAATGCACTGACCTTAACGTCTTCCCACAACTCCTTCTCTTCAGTCAGGACTCTGGTGGTG
Source organism: Taenioides sp. WSHXM2023 (assembly GCA_029959045.1). Lineage (NCBI taxonomy): Eukaryota > Metazoa > Chordata > Actinopteri > Gobiiformes > Gobiidae > Taenioides > Taenioides sp. WSHXM2023. The sequence goes on from CM057087.1 coordinate 34,605,268, forward strand.
TGGAGTGGAGTGGACGGGACCACCATGGACTGCTGTATATAGTATGTACACATACATACATAATGTTAAGACAAAGAAATTTTGGTACAGAAATACAGAGAGGAAGAGGAGGTCTAACGCTCACGTTGATCCAAGGATGGTTCATGAACTGCGGGATGGTCATTCTTTCATTGGGGTCTGTTTTCAGAAGCTGGTTGATCAAGTCTTTTGCTGCATGGAAAACACAATTTACATGTTCAGAAAAGTGGTAGTGATACACTTAATTAACATATGTGTACTTTATAGTATTATATTATAGTATATTATTATAGTATTTTCATATTTGTACTTTTACCAGTCAAACTAAACTAGTACATGTACTGTTGCTGTAGCATTGTTATCCCAACATCTTTAGAAGAACATGACATGTTAATTGTAATTTGCATGTTTTAACGTCACGTGTCCTCTCACCCTCTTGGGACACCTCGGCCCACTCTGGGTTTGGAAACTCGTACTGGCCCATCCTGATGCGTCTCTTCATCCCAGGAGAAATAGCTTGGCCTGTGTTGGAGTAAAATGGTGGGAAGCCACAGAGACTGGAAAATAAATGTATTTGGAATTAACAACACAAACAAGAACAAATGCAAAATGCATTAGCACAGAGTTTACTCACAGGATGTACATAATGACGCCCAATGACCACATGTCACAGGATTTGTCATACTTCTCTGGACCTAAAACCTCTGGAGCTTATCAGTAAAAATACAGACATAGTTAATAACAAAGCCCACACCTCTTAGAGTTACAAATGAATTAAACTGTATATGACAGGTTTTCATGTTTTTGTAATATTTTCTTTGGGGAGATAGTGCATGTGGTAAATATTGACCATGGTATGACACCAAGTTTGTGGAGAAAAAAAAGTCTGATTGAATTCCTCAATCTATGTCATCATTACACAGAATTTCCTACAAAATGCAAAGTCAATTTACAAGCAAGAAATAGAATTTTTAAATTGTTTAAACAGTCATTTGTTTACAGTATGGTTGCTACGTATGAAACTAGGAAGTAAAATTATAAACCTCTCCATAATGATCAAATTAAAAATAACTAAGTAGGATTTTAGCCAAATAATAAATAATAATGATAAATACATTTTAGTGAAATGGTTGGTCTCCCTGTCATGTGCACTTTAACCACCCCACTTACCAACATAGTACGGCGTATAACAGGGCGTCTGTAGGGGATTGTGCAGCGTTGTTTCTTTGGCAAACCCAAAGTCGGTTAATTTTAGAACTCCATCCTTTTCCTTACGTGTGTATAAGAGATTTTCTGGCTGTAGAACAAACTGAATGTAATAAAAATTGATCCATAAACTATCAAAACTAAATCCTTCTTATACTTACTTTGATGTCCCTGTGAGCAATGTTAATGCTGTGTAAGTAGTTGATTGCTGTGCCAATGTCCTTCATGATTTCGGATGCCTCTGGGAAACAAAGAAACACGGTCACTGTCTTAAATCAAAATTCCAAAATACAGGAAACATTTTAGTGATGAATTTAATGTGTTTTCATGTCCTCACCTTTCTCTGTGAAGGCCTGGTCTCCTCTGGCCTGGATTCTACTAAACAGCTCTCCCCCTTCCATACTGCAACACACACATTGACACAACATTACTGAGTTTGTTTAGTGAATTTGTGGATTATTGTCTAAAGGTTTGGCTGACAATGATCTAAAGAATATGGAAGCAGAGCTATTTGAGGGAAATCTCTCCTTAAAGATCATTTATGCTCTACGTTCTAGACGCATACAGATATGCATAGAGACTTCTGTAAATAAGAATGTATCTTCCTTTAGATCTTACTATAGACCCCTTAAAAAATGTCAAAAACAGCATTCTAAATATCGGAATGGAGTCGGCTGGAGGCAAAAGTGAAGTGGAACATAATGTGATTTCAATGGGAAAACTGGGATTAACTTCAGAATATCACAAATTATGAAAAATCAAGGGAAATTTGGCAAATAAAAACCACTCAGATACATGTGAGTGATATCAGAGCCCTGTTTAAAAACATTTACAGTAGTGTTTTATGTCATTGCTAAATTAAAAAGAGATTATGATAAACACTAAGCATTTCTGACAAAGGAAAGATCCAGATTTTGAGGTTTTACTGGGCAAATTCTTACAGAAAAATTGAGTCCACTACAGTTTATCACTTCATCTACAAATATACTACGCATTTCATCATTATTATACTTTCTGTGAAGCTCAAATACTATTTTGAGGTATTTTTTCCATCATTCTTAACAGAGAAGCAAAGTAACTAATATTTGTACCTTGTAAATTCAAAACTGCTGTTTATTTTTTGTTATAATGTTGTAAAACCATCAGCATTTGGATCTGCTCATTAGTAATCATTGAAAATATATGAGGTTTGCTTCACTTTGGCTCCACTTGCCTTCATTCCAGAATTTTGAACATTCAGACGACATAGGACTTTAAAGGGTCTACACTTCCAAGCATTTGGATCTTAGCAATCTTAGCAATGGAGCGGTACATGAGCTGACCGCTGGGGACAGTGGTGAACACAGCTCGATAGTGACTAGAACGAACGGCAAAACAAATAAATTCCTTCCTCATTTTTTTTTTGTCTCTTTTCCCGCAGATGCTTTCTAAAAATTGCTGTGGGCCCCTCCATGTTTTGTTCAATTCTCAAACGGACTTTAGGCGCCCTCTGGTGGTTGTTTAAGAGAATGCACTCTTGGCATTTGCAACGTTTCGAAATATAAAAGCAGTGAAAATTACTACGCTTGGAACGCACTGATCTGTTCACATACGAAAGTGGAAAGTAAATGAGTTTTGATAGCACAAGAGCTGCTTATGAGCTTCAAGAAGCAGCAATAACAGCATGGATAATAGTCCAGCGAGGTTAATTTGATCTTCCAATAATTACTTTCATTAGATTGTTTTTTCAGACCAAGGCTTAGTTTGTTTTCATACCGCTAGTGAGCAGTTCAAACTGTCAGGTATAAAAACACACTATACCTTGGTCTGAAAAAATAATCTAATATTTACATTTACATTTGTCGTCATTTTTAATATGGGCACAAGTACAGGTTTTGGGAACCTCTGACCTACTTTAATGCAACTTTGTCTACTCAGACTTTCCAACTAAGTGTGTTTCAGTTGTAAAGAATGCCTCCCACTCGTCACTTTCACAACTGTTTTCAAACATCCTCTCTCAGGCAGTCCTCCTGACGGTTAATGCCTTAAAGTCTATAGTCAGGAAATGGCCTACTGGTTACACATTACATTAAACAGAGTCACCCAATGTCACAATAATGATGACTCAATTCAAATATTTCATGAATAGAAGCAGTTTGTGACATTATGGTCTAATATAATATTATCACTGTGAAATAATGACTATATAAGGCTGGATGCTATGAACACATTGCAGCGTAGTTACGAATTACTAATTTGTACTAATATGGTATAACACACGGTCAATCAACTTTATGTATGTATGTATTTAGTGTGTTCATGACACTGCACTGCTGCCAATGTCCTTTCATAGTTAGACATATACAGTAGATTTGTGAAGGAGTTATTGTGTGTTTTTAGTTTGTGTGTGTTTTTTTTAAAGCTTAAATATGAAGAAGAAACACAGCTTCCTATCTGTAGTTTTTCAGTTCCTCCAGGACCTGTTTCAGTTTGAATAGAATGGCAATTGTTACACAACTAAAACAAAATATCATCTACAGTGTATGCTAAAAGCTTCTAAAAATAAGCTCACTTCATTCATTGTCCCTTTTTGCTGCCCACTGTGGTCCTATGACTATGAGCTTACCACTCCATGATGATGAGCAAGCACTTCTTCCCATGGTGCATGTTTTCGTACAGGCCCAGGATGCGCACAATGTACGGACCTCCTGACACTCTGCAGTGAAGCTCCACCTCGCGCCTGGCTTTGGGGCTATCATATAAAATCTGAGGAGAGACAGGGAAAACAGACATAAGAATTACAATACAGATACAAATTTATTTACATTTAACATCTCTGCTCACATAGCCTATATGGTATTGACCAACAAACTCCAATGACTCCAGTTATTCCCATATTAAGATATTTCTCATCCTACATCCCAGAGTTCCTGAATATTGCAGGATGGAGCATTGTATTTATTATGAAGCGTCATGTCTGAATCGATTCAGTCAATTGTCCGTTAGTAAAACCATGTGGTTTGGAGCAGAGTTCAGACATTTGACTATTATTTGCGTTAAACGGCACAGATTGAAAGTCTATATTACTTATGTTCATGAAATCAATACCAAAGGCCAATTTTACTGTGTTTTTGAAAAAGCAAAAGAAGATTACACTGAAAATTGACGTTGATCAATATAAGGAAAAATATTTGTTGCCATACTGCCCAGATCTATACAGGGACATCTAGGAAAGAGCAGGTCACATGAGCCGCAGCAGGTGGCAGGTCCTGACATAGGCTTCCTCATCCGTCACACTGTATTTTGGGACATGACAGTTATGATGAAGTGATCTGCAGCAGTTCAAGGCCTGACTGACTCACTCCCTATGACAGAGTCTATCTGGAGGCAACAATATCAGCAGCACGAAGACATAAAACCTTTCATCTTCTTTTTATATAGCACCAGTATTACAATATTCTGAATTAGTCTGATTAAGAGCCTGTTAGTGAGAGAAAGTCATCACGGGAACGCAGCACAGGTTCATCTTTGACTTTTTACAGTTTTATGATCCTTAGTGAAGCAAACAGTGTAAGCTACAATAAAACATTTATCTATATTCTGTTAATACGTATGGACATGCTAGATTAACCAAACTATATTTTCTTGACCTGATTTGACAGTAAAACAATGGCTCCAAATTACGTAGCCAAGCAAAACATTAATTATGTAGAATAAATAAACGATCTCACAAGTGACGTTTTTATATCCAAATTATCTTATTAACCAGGGCGCATTGATACAGCCAAGACAATGTAAACAGTGAGTTGTTCTCTTTGGTGGTCATAAAAACAAAGCTAATTTGAACACAAACCCAAAAGGTCCTGTGGTTCAATAAGTTGGTTACTACACAGAATTTGTGCTTGTATTAATGTGATTCAAAAGAGTGGCATATGTATGTACTGTGTATATATATTGTTTGTTTCTGTGATGTATTTGTGGATTTAAACATTTTTTTTTTACATTAAATTAGTCTCTGAATGTTTAGTGCTCACAAGGAACAAGAAAACTTAGAATCCTCGGACCACACCTTAAGCACTTCACTGACTGTATTTCCTGACTGCACTCATGTGTGATGCCTGTGTATGTCACTGCTATTATTATTATTATTATTATTATTATTATTATTATTATTATGCCTCATGGTTGCACTGTCTTGTCTTGTGGTTTTGTTAAAATACTGTACAGTGGCAATATTGGTTTTATTGGGATGATAATTTATGGTGGTACCAAAACAAAATTACAATTTATTTTGTTTGTTTAATTATATTCCCATTAGATATGGCCAGTAATATTTTATAGTACTGCAATAAAATAGCATATAAGGCTACAGGTATTTTTTTTATTAAGTAATTTTGCAGCCTATAGTATTAACATTTAAAACAGCTGAAATATAACACATATGTTATGTTATTATGTAACCATACATATACAAAAAATAGATCAGAATCATTCCACACATGAAGATTTCCCCTTATATATTGACAGTTCAATGATCAGATTATGTCATACAACTTTAAACAGGGACTAAGACTGTACAACAATACAACCACATGAGCAATACAGGTTAATGAGCAACACACACTGCGGTCATTAACCTTCTGAACCATTCACGTTAGGCCCAAAGGATTCAATATAATTTGGATTTTGTTTAAAGGCCATAAACACATGAGTTGTTCTGTGTTTCCACAATTAAATGAGGCCAGTTAACCTGATGAATTCTGTTGGCTGTGCTGTGTCTGGAGCAGTTCTAATCTACATTATCCCATAAATGAGCGCTCAGTGACCACAGACACATAAGAGACATGCAGGACTGTGGCTGTGAGATTAGCACTGTTGTAGCTGGAGATGCCCTTCCTGTGTTAAGCTTGGGCATTAGATATAAAGCTCCTCATTCCCTCACTTTGTCCATCGCTATCTTCAACAGCACATAGCATTTAATACACTGGAGATTCAGAAATCTTTAATCTCTAAAAGTAAATTCAAAAGTATAATTACTACAACATATTAAATAGCACTTTTTAATACAGTCTAAATTGCATCACAATCAGACAGTATGGTCCGGTAACTCCTATTTGAGATGCTTCTCAGTAACACACTGGCACTGTGAGTGAATGGTCATACCTTTCTGTCATGCCCAATCGGATCTTATTATGGTTGGCTGCCATAATATGGGTAGCAACAAAAAATGTATGAATATTTCATACTGAGCTTTACATTTGTAATTACCTAACAAACACAAAACTCAAAATGTGACTACTCATCTGTCACTTCACTTGTGTGATTGTTTACAACTGAATAGTGAAGTCATGGACTGCCAATCTGAACTTCATCTTTGGTTATTGGTTAATGATTTATGTATTTTCAATAGAGGGAGAGAAGCAGCAATCTTCTTTTGAAATATAATGCCTTTTAACTCTCACTGACCTTTAATACTGTTTTGGAGCATACAAAAGTGAATGAAGCGTGTATCTTAGGAGTAACACAAATCCCAGTTAAAGAAGCCTGGTGAGAGTAAGTGAATTACATTAAAGCATGGCTCCCTTCCAGCTTTTCTGCAAAGTGAATTAAAGCCATATGCCTCGCTTACATTAGCCGCTTAGAGAAACACTTAATTCAACTGTGTCAGACCACTGTGCTCAGTCTGGCCCACATCAAAGTCTGGTGTCATTATCTATGTCTATTGTCCCTAAAATCCAAGCATAAAAGTACACCTTAAGTGATTTTTTTGTAGCTTGTTTCAATGTGCTTGATTTTCTTTCTGCCAGAAGCTCAAGACAGGTAAAGTTACTCCAGTTCACATGTGTACAAGTAGCTGTGTGACCTTAAAAGACCAGTTTACTGAATTGAATATTATATTACAGTTAGTCCAATATTTTATGACTGGAAAGCCATACAAAATGAAGAGATATCAAACATACTGTATGACTAGAATTGGGGAAAAAAGACTTTGTAAAATGTGAAAGGAGAACGTTCAGTTTTCACATTATCTCATCCACTCCTCCCACCTTCCGCTTTCACTGTTAATTTTAAGGTGGGAGGAGTGGCTGAGATAATGTTGCTTAAGTAATTTTTCAAATTTTGGCAAGTTTCCTCTCTCTCTAGTTTCAGTCTAAATCTCTGGTGCAGTTGGTCCATTTGTAAGCCTGCTGCTGTCCGCACTGGCAGATGGATTATTGTAAACCACTAAATCTAAGTCAGGCAGACCAGTGGTGTCAGATGCACTTGGTGCAGACTCGATGCTAAGTGCCTAAGAGTCCAGTGAAGTTCAGTAAAAGTGACAGCATATGGAACAATGATGACACACTTCTGATTCAAGCTTGGGCCATGCTCCTGGCCTCATGTACAACACATGTAGAGCATGAGCTCAGTGGGGGGCGTGAGCAGTCTGTGTACAAAAGCTGTAGCAACATACTGACATGAGTAATCAAAACGAATACAAATGATACATAAAGTACTTTGCAGGCCTACTTTGACTTTTATCTGTATAGGCTATCTATGTATCAAGGTAATGCATCCAAATTATATTGTGCCAATGGATAAGATACACAGCTCTTTTTCGGTTTAAAGAATGAATTTGAGACGTTTTCAGTTTTCATAAAAGGAATCAGTCACATAGTGACATATATATTTGTGTGGTGGTTATTTGACACAATTGTTATTTATTTGCTATTTATTAATAAGAACTACTCTTACAGTGTAATTTGCGAAATAGGCTACTAGTAGTAATTTATGTGGATCAATAAAGTTTGTCTAAGTTTAGGAAAGGCTAATATCACGATCTTGTTTACAGTTCGCTAAATCTCATATAAGAAAACAAATAACAGGCTGCAGTTTGTACCACCACTCAGACACTGCCTGACTCCAAATAAATAAAGACTTGAACGCAACAGGATGGCGCTCAAGACGCAAGAATTCTTGAGTCTTTTCGTTGTTAAAGAAAGTAAAGTGATTTGAGAAGTGCCTTACTTTCAGTGCGCACTTCTGTCCTGTTTTCTTGTTGTAACACTCCAGGACCTTCCCGTTGATGCCCAGGCCCAGAACATGAGTGGACAGAGTGTAATCGTCCGTGACCGCGTTACGCTTTATTTCCACTTTGGGATGCGCGGGCATCGGGAAGTGCGAACCCTCCGCGTTCGCCGCGTCTGTTCTGTCCGCTGCTGGCTGCTCTTTACAGCTGTCTTCTTTACAGTCCGCTTGAGTCTCGGGTTTTGCTCCTTGTGAAGGCTTCTGTTTTTCGTTTCCATTCTGCAACATATTTCCACCGGTCCTGATGAAACTAGCCGCTACTCGCGGGAAGAAAGTGCAAATAAATTCACCAGCAGCGACGGCTCCTTGGCACAGATAAAAATACTGACGGGAATCCTTGAGCTGTCCCGGCTCCACAGTTAAGGACCCAATGTTAAATAACCAATGACTACTTCATTACCTGTTATTGTCTGTTCCTTAACTCTTCACACAGTGACAGATAGTCACATCCCTCACAAATATGTCTAAACCCATTTAAAATCTGAATGACTTTGGTGTTTCTAAGTTAGTTCCGCTGTTTGACAGACCTGTCTCTGCTGCACATGGCCAGTCAAAGTCTGCGTTTGCTGAAGCGCCACCCTCCTCTGAAACTTCTTAACTGGACATAGGTGACCGCCTTAAAGGAGCCGAGCGATTTCTGTGAAGTACATATATACCCCTGGTAATGTGTGGCTAATTAAACTACATAATATGAATTTATGAACCAATATGAACTTTTAATCTTTACATGATATTCTGGTTGTTTCGATGTGTGTTTTCTTTTTAGGCAACGTAACATAAACCCAGCCAGTTTCTATAATGTAGTAATATCCACAACTTGGCTACCTGTATCTAAATGTCAACTTATAGCGACCTACTTACATCCAATGGACAGCAGTTTATTACAATTAAACAGTTAAATAGAAAATATTCAGTATTCTAAAGCACAGATGAGGGCCACTCCTTGTTTGATCCAGTGCCTCTGAGTCTGGTCAGTAGGCAGCTCCACAGCCATCACATAGTTAGTAGAATGTCCCGTTGTAGACAGAGTTCCTAAAGCAAATACAGAAGAACAGTTAAGAACTGAATCACTGAATCACTTTAACCTTCAAGAGGTGTTGGTGTTGAGGGCGGAAAATACATAGCTGCACTTTGAGCTTAGTGAAACTGGACACTGACTAAAGTCTATTTTTAGTGAGTTATAAAACCACCAAAGAAGATATGCACAAACACATAATGTGAGCACAGCCAGCTCCTAGTCTTTAAACACAGTGAAAAACAATAAGGGTAATAAATGCATTGTGTAATTTCCATTTTACATAACTTTGTTACATAACTAAAGGTTTAACTTCCATATTATGATTTGTTTGTACACACCAGCACGTGTGAGGGTCTTGTAGATGGGGCACACATAGATGCCTGACATTGGTGGGTTCCGATTAGGCGTTGGAATGAGCCAGATGATGGCCATTTCAGTGTAGAGCTCTTTGGGCCTGGACTGTGCGAGCCGACCTTCCCTATTATCCCAGCGAGCTCCCTCCAGGAATAGTCCATAGATATAACAGCCTGTGTCTGGCTTCTCTTTTATCTCTGACACAGATTTAGGTATTACCTATAGTACAAGACATTACAAAGGGAACAAAAGCTTTCATCAGCAGAAAACAAAATGCTATTAAGGTGTGTTAGTATAGTGTTTTACTATCTTATATGCATTAATCTGGTTTTCACCTCAAAATCAAATCCGATTATGTCAATAGAGGTGCTCGAACGTCGGGCATAATTCTGGAGGGTTCCAGTGAGAAAGGCTTGGGGGAAGAAGAAACCACTAATCCAAAAGACAGGGGGGATGCCTCTGGAGATCCACCTCTGTAGGAAACTGGTCCTTTGAAGCAGGTCTGTCACCCATGAGGCCAAAGGTTTCAGAGATGGGTAGGCCTAAACAGAAAGCAATGCATTACTTTAAAGCAAAGCATACAATCACCCAAAAAATCATATGGAATAGAGTAGGCTATGCCAAAATAAAGACACAGAGCCTAAATGTCCACAGAGTTTGTTTGTTCAGCAATCGTATTCACATTTGTTTATTAAGTATATAATAACCCTATCTCTTTTTCGTGTGGGTCCTCAAATGCATCATGAAACTAGATTTCACATCATGAAATTCTATTAATTCCAGCTTTCTGTTGATAGTACATGAGTACACTTTTTTTTTTAGATTTTCTTTCATTGATGACTCTTACCTTGGCCTTCCACATTTCAGGCACTGCGTTGTTGAAGAGGCTGTTGGCCATAAGCTCCAGTTCTGATGACATCACTACCAAACCCTTAAGGGCCTTCACTATATCTCTGAGGCTCCTCGAGATGACGGCCAGAAGCTTGTTATATCTGACAGAGCAAAGTGTTAATGACAATGTGATATACATGACTACATTTGACATTCAACAACCAATATGTATAAAATGGGATTTATGAAAATGTACCTGGTGTGTTTGTGCGATGACTCCAGGAAGAATACTGACTAATGGAGATGTAAATAAATAAAAAACCTACTAGGATATTTTACCTAATGACTTCCTGGATGAGCACTGTGTTCATGGACTCTTCATACAGAACAGGGTACTTGGCCATGACCTCTTTCACATTGAAGGCTGAAGGAATCTTTTCCATAATACCAGTCACAATGTCCTCTACGATCTGAGTAACACAGAATATAACACACACAGAGCTGACCCATAGTAACAAAATACACCTATTTCAATGTTCTTCCATTTTGGTATGTAATAGTTTCTTTATACCTCTTCGAGGGTTTTGCCACCAGCAGAAGAAGCTCGAGGCTGGAGCTGAACAAGTGTCCCCAAGAGGGTAAAGGTTTCATTTTGGGCGAAACTGATGTTGGCATTGTCATGGAGACCAAATATCTCAGGAGTGTCATTGATTGGCAGTCCACTGATGTATGCTAAGTATCCCTGTGATTAGAAAGCATATTATTACATATGTACAATGTAGCATGCATCACATGGCTGCACTAACAAAATAATTAGTTTTAGTTTTTACACTTGTACATTACGCTGACACTAACTTACAGAATCAGTTCCTTTTTTGAATCACAAAAAGGACATTGACTCATTTAATATCCAGTGCCTACCTTAACATCCAAACTTGTGTCAATCTGTCGATACACTCCAGAAGTAGAGTAGATATGATTGACCTCAAGCACAGCAGGACAATAGAAATCCTCCAGAATACTGAGCAGACAGCGACGGTCCCACTCATCTGTCACCCTGCCCCCATAATTAATCTCCCCAGCAGTGTACTTCAACACCTGGACAGGTCAGACCAAAACAGGACAAGATAAATGCAAGAGAACTGAAGAAGCAGCTTGGATGAGCTGCAAAATGTATTCGACCAAATGTTTTGTCCAGTTGACAAATTGAATTTCTCCTTTTGCCATAAATGCAAGAGAGTTATTTTGCAGACACTACTGAAATATATTTTTGCCTGAATAAAAACAATAATTTAAAAAAACCAACAGCATCTGTTTCTCACCTTGTAAGGAACGTTCTGATACTCATCCAGAAACATCTTTAGCTGGCTGATGCAAATATTCAAGTCTCCATCTGTGAACTCATAGGGAATATTGAATCCCAGTGCACCAAACTTTCTTCTCTCCAACGCAATCCCATGAAACAAAGACAGCGATAGAAGCAAAGGCTTGAAGACATTAATCTGTAAGGAACGAGGTAAAGAAGCTTGAATTTGGTCCTATAACAATTAAAACAGAATTAAATTTCAGTTGGACCTTAGTAGAGGAGTTGATAAAATCGTTTGTGAACTTTAGATAAGTTCTCTGAAGGTTGGCTTTGATTCCCCTCGGGGGCTCAATGGTCATCTTGGACCCATTTTGGAGAATAGAGACAGGAAACTTGTTGCTGGGAAGACTTGTTAGCCACAAACGGAAGTCCTGGTGCACCTATTTAAAATTACACATTGGGAAGACTGGTGATTTCTTTGTAAAGTATGTCTGAAACAAAGTCCTTTCAATGAGCCTGTCTAGTAGATGTGAGGGTTACTGTTGTTTAAAGTCTGACCTTTCCGGGGTCGATATGTTCAATCAGTCTCTCTAGTGCAGGCATCCAGCTGGGAGCCAGATGACAGTTCTGGAAGAAGACCCAATGTCCTTTCATCATAGCAGCGTGCATCATGATCTCCGCCCAGGGGCCCTGCAAACAGCACACCACAGCCCACATAAGCACCATATGCATACATCAGAAAACAAATGAGCTACATTATAGTCTGGAGTGTTAGTAGAAAAAGTTCACATTACATAAACGAACATAACACACCGCTGATGGAAAAAAGTCTGTGAAAGCCATCAGTCCATTGTACACAGGATGATAGAGAATAACAATGCAATGCTTCACATGTGACCATGTAAAAGTAATGTAATATGCCTTAAAAGTAGTGTGCTGGTAGTGAAATACCCAAAAGGTGCCTTGGTCTTGTAAAAATGTTATGATTTTTTTTTTAGCAAATAAGAAGAGTTATAATGAACCTATTAAAGGTAAAGGATAAATCATGAGACCTGGCCTTGGCCTAGAGAGATAGCGCTCATCTTCTTGGTGAACTGCATGACATCTGCAAACTTGTACAGGTCTGCTGCAGGGTCAGTACCAGGTGACAGGACAAAGATGAGAGGAGTCATGTGGGAAGAATCTTTGAAGATCTCAGATAAATCAGACGTCTAAAGGACAAAATATATTTTAGAACCAGATATGTTTTATCATTATATATTATAATTATCACTTTAGTTAGTTCTGGTACCTGGGGTTCTATGAAGTGCTGACCCAGTTTAGCTGCCACAAAGTCTTGAAAGCCTTGAACAAGACAATCGGCCCTCAAACAGCGCAACACCAAAAGCTTTTGAAATGAGTCCAACTTTGTGTCCCACTCCCCTGGTAATGGCTCTCTGGTGGTATATAAAAAATGTATTAATTGTGTAACATTTTATACACATGCTTTGTATAATGTTATGAAGTTATTAACCTGTGTGGTTGGTTGCTGTCAAAAATCATCTTGAATCCTTCTAGGTGTTGTGGGAAACTCTCTGTCAGATTTCTGAAGTTTGGTAGATTACTCAGGCCCAAGATGTCCTGCCAGGTTCGCTCTGATAACCAACTCACTGCAGGATTTTGAAGCTCTTTTGTTGGCATGCCTCCAGATAACAGAAACCGCCATTCAATCTGACATAGTAGCACCATAAAGAAGTAAAAAAAAGTTCTGAAAATATATATTTTATATGAATATATAGGTAGAAGAGGCACTTGCCATATTAATTTCTTTCCTATTCATCAGTATGCGTGCACAAAGAAGGAAGGCAAACATAAGTTTGTGCTTCTCAAACAAGCTGCGACACACATTGGTGTACAGGCTGAATGTGAAATATTCATTTATGTTGACAATTCTTTGCTCTAAAGTATCTGAAGAACAAATAAAAGAAGTCATGGAAACACATTTTCTTGTTAATTTGTGCAAGGCAGACTCAAGTATAATTTCTACCTGCTTTCTTAGAGTTTGCAATGGCTGACAGAAAGATACCAAGGAACCACTCCAAAGAATACTGATACATTGGATCCACGCTGGAGAGGTCAGAAACACAGAAGAACAGAAGCTGGGTCCGTACCGCCACAGGAACATACTCCAGACGTGTTGCATCAATTTCACGTTCAGTTTTTTCAGCAGCCGTCACTTTGACCTTTCATGAAAAAAAAAAAAAAAATGATTACAACAATATATTATGTGTCTGTTATGTATAATATACATTTAGTTATTTCATCTGACCTTAATTTCTCCCGCTTTGACTTTGGAAGCTGCTAAAACTTGAATTAGTTCCTCATTGTCCACAGGGTTTCCTTCTGTAGAGCTGAGTCGCAGCAGAATCTCATCCTCAATCTCTTTTAGTTCCTGTTTCATTTGGGCATTACTAATAATGAGTTGATTTTTAGCTTCTTCTAAGTCTGCACACTCTTTAGCCACAACTTGGCCAAGTAACTGGTCTTGAAGTCCACTGGTTGGAGCATAAAACGCATATAGTACTTTAAATATTTGTTAAGTGTTTTCTTGGTCTTAGAGAGAACAGTAAAATGTAAACAAACCTTGAAGATAAGGTGAAATTTATCAGTGTAACTTTGGTGCAGACTTCTGGTGAGTAGTGTGGATTTGGGAGCTTGGTGGTAATATACATTCTGAAGTTTTCATGATATGGGATTACTGAATCACCAAGCTTGAGCATTGTGCTGCCTGACTGCTTAAAGGTCTGTAGAAAAATACAGAAGGTCAAGGCAAAACTTATATAGGCATATTAATATCATAGCAGGATACGCAGGCTTATAACCAGTACTATACGGACAATTTTCTTGTTAGTAAATGGTGATTGTGGTTCTATACCTGCTGTAACAAAACAGGTTCCAAAGCAGGATCAAGTTCCTCCCCCACGTTCTCCAAGAGGGCAGGGTTGCCGAAACGTATCGCATTCTCTAGACTGCGCAGAAAGTCATTATCACTAAGCTTCACAACCTTAAGTCCATTTTTTTGTTCCTGTGTGACATAAAGAAAACAGGGCATGCAAAGGATCAAATATACACCAACTGTAACATAGTCAGAAGCAATGTAATGCAAGTCCCCACTCTGCAACAACTGGCATATTTATTAAATAATCTGTTATTGTACATTTTACATGTACACTCACCATGTTTTTAATCCATTTATTGGCTTGTCCTTGAGGATCAATGAAAAGAGACCAGCGCAAAGAATACTGGGAAATCACACCATTCTCTACTGAAAGGTTATCCTTTGGCAAACCTGCAATCTGAATTTAGCATAAAAATAATATGGGAAATTACTGCTGTTTTAAATAAATTATGTTAACTAAGACAGAACAAGTTTCAATCAACCCATCTTTCATCCGCCTTCATTTTAATTCATTAACTTGTCATTGCATATTATTGTTGTGGCGCTGCCCTTGCTAGTGAAATCTATATTATGCTTGTACTGACCTGCCATGAGCAAATCTTCACTGGATCTCCAAATGTGTTGATCAAGTTGGGTTCTCTAGTGTGGGGAACATTTAACTCCTTGAAAAAATGAAGCCACTCTTCAGCCATAGCAGCCCTATACTCTCCCTACTCAACATCACCACATTTTCGTTATAAAAAAAATGATGACAATGACAAATGCAAACTTGAATCAGCACTTACAGTAAATGGTCCCAAGTATGCTAAATAACCAGCGGACAGAAGCACATCTCCTGTCACATTATTGACCATGTAATCCAAATTTTGTACAGTTTCTTTCCAACGCACCTTCTCATCCGCAAGTCCTCTTGTGAGCTGAAAACAAAAATAAAATCACATTTATAAAGACATATAAGACATGTAATCACTGTCCCATACTTTATTATTGGTATTGATAAACAAGGCCAATAAAAAAAAATAGCACATACATACAGCTGGCACATACCCTGGCACAGAATCTGTATGCACAGCACTAAGATCTAAAGGTTGAATGGACTTAATATTTATAAAAATGTACTAACACCTACCACTTAATCATACAAATTTTCCTACTTTTAATTACCTTATCTGCACGAACTCTCCGTTTTTCACAAAGGTTATACTGATATTCCAGTTCATTTTTCCTTGCTATGCAGACGTCATACTTTGCCTGTAAAGCGGCAATTCCACCCTCAACGGCTGCCAGCTTTGCTTTGGAATCATCTAACATTTGTTGGGTCACGGCTAAGTCTTCTCTGGCCTCCTGAAGAGCTTGCTATAAAAAATAGCACAGAATGATCAAACCACATTATTTCAGAAGACAGATAATTGTATTCCAGGAAAAATATGATTTTAAACACTGTTGTTTTTACCCTTTTAGGCTCAACCGCCTTTGCTACAAAATGATACGCATACATTGCTCTTGTCCACTGGCAAATGGATGTACAGGCTTTGGATACTTTGGCAATAGCGGCTGGTTGAAATTCCTCATTATCCATGTAGGGTTGGATCTGCTGGATCACAGTTTCTGGAATGTTGTCCTGTGAAAAGGCAAAAACATGCACTGACGCTACTAGGCCAGTGGCGTAAAGAATAAACAAACAAACAAACAAACTAATATACTTAATTTCTACCTTATCATAGTTGAACAGGCCCTCCAAAAATTTACCAGGGTCTTTCAGCAGACCCTTTCCTGGTTCCCAGTAGTCATCCACTTTCGTACCTGGCTTCTCGCCGGGTACCTTCTTAGGTTTAATACCCTTCATAATACACACTGCCTCTATGACCAGCTTTACACCAAGAGGAGGTCGCTGTAAAGCTCGCACCTATCAAACACAACCAAAAGTATTAAATGACAATGACAATGACAACTCTAACACACAAGAAAACTAAATAAAGAGTCTGACCTCAGTAACATAATTTTTGTTGAGTGACTTTAGGCTTGTGAGTGCAGCATCTAGTGCAGGTAAAGCCTCATCCAAGTCTCTCTGAGCATCAGTTGCAATGGCATCTGCTATTTGCGCTTTCTCCTTGGCTTTAGTTTCATCTTCTTGCACTGATTTACGTGTTTCCTCTGCAATTATCATATCTTTCTAAAAAGAAAAGGACAAACATGTTTTTTTTTTTTTTTTAAATAAACAACTAAATTCAAATTTACAGAATTTATAAAAGTATTGCTTTTTATTTTTCTTACTTTTAATGTCTCCATAGTGACCTCAGTATCCCGAGCAGCCTCCTCCAAACTTGGTCTCATTTTTACCAGCTCTTCCTGCATCTTTTTCACATCATCTGCAGTGCTGAGAAGCTATAATGGAGATTTTGAGTTAACATAAACACCAAATAATCAAACAGTAAATGGATTATAATTAAGGTGCTAGCAGCTTACCTTGTCCAGACCAGTTTTCATGCGTAATCGTGCACTACTTAATTGATTTTTTTTACGTGAAGTGTATTTTGAGAAAATATTAAGCAATTCCAAATAGCTTTTTGGTGTTACATAGTTGTATCGTGAAAGCTCAGCCTTGAATTGAGCACACTTCTTGGCTACCATTTGGTGGATCTTCACACACATCAGAGTCTGTATTTAAAGGTACAGGAGAAGTCATTACAAGCTTCATTGTAAATGATAATGCGATGTAAAATGTAACTTCAAGACATTTTACCAATCCTCTAAGAACTTCGCCACTGGCTTCTAGTTCGGGCATCTCATTCAGAAAAGTAGAAGCCACAGCTTGAAGAGCCTCCTCCGGCCAGGCACTGAACCAGTCAATAGTGCAGCAGGTAACCAGTGAAGGGAACTGCCTCAAACGTGCACGAAATACCTCCCCTATAGGACTATAAAAGTAAGAAAAATATACTAGATGACATAAATAGCATTGAAACCAAGATGGAATCAAAAGACATTGAGGCAGTGTGCACATAACTAAAGATAATAGTTATTGCTTACCTCATGCACAGAACTGTATGAATATTGCTCCGGACCTTCTTGAGGTATGCAGCCATAAGATTGGCCTTAGTTGGCTGCTGACCCAGCTCTAAAACTACTGGCTTCATTGCAGTAAGTATCCGTTCCTCCTCATCATGAGCATACAGATTGTGAACATCTCCAGAGTTTAAGATGTTATTGATATCTTCCAGGAAAGACTCACTTTTTATCTGAATAGTTAAAAAACATTTTCAGTATTAAGTATATTTTTTATTAAAAAGAATTATGACACTTACCTGTGTATCTACAAAGAGGAAAGTGATTGACTGGTTTTGAAGGCCAGCCTTCAGCATAATACCTTTCAGGTCTTCTCTCCATTCTGATAGACCATAGTTTTTGGACAGTTCAATCTGAAAACACTCATAGTCAGACCTGATAATGAAAAAAACATCAGTCAAATAGGGATACATAGCATAAGGCTTTAATAACTTAGGCTGTTATGCAAAATAAGGCAATGACTTACATGTAGGAGGCCAATTTGGTCAAGGACTGGCGGCCGCTGCCACCTACACCCAGCAAAAGGGCATTGCCTAAAGGCTGACGCAGGATACGGCTGATACGACACACATGTTCTATAGCATCCATGAAAAGCACTAGTTTCATTTTTGTTTTGCTGATTTGATTATAGCCTTCCATGTACTCTACGATCACCTTTACTAACTGAAAAATATAAAACAACAAAAAACAATATGAGTTCTTATAAAAGAGTTGTTTGCTTAAACATTTTTTATGAATAATAATGTTAATATTTATATACACTGGTTACTTTTATGTTCACTGAAAATAATAGCAGGGAAGTCTATCAAATTCAAACATGCATTTGAATTCAAATAATATCCAAAGATGCCTTCTCTTCTAAAATACCAACCTCATCCTTGTTGTCAATTAAGGCATACATTTTAGGGTCAGCTCCAGGAACCATGAAATCTCCAAATAAAACTGGCTGACATGTCAAAACTTCTTCAACTTTGCACCCAAATTCTTGGATACAATCTTTCAGGAGTGCGTTAAACCATTCTCTGTCCTCAACACAGACAAGGCGGTCCTGAAAAACCCGGCAGCTTTCATGGTACCACAACTGGAGCAATTGTGATTTCTCCTACAATTTAAAAAAGAATAATTACAAAAGAAACAATCACTGCATATTACATGCATATTTTTGTCACTACCTCAATTGTGCCAGCATTAGCCATGAGTATGCCCTGGAAAACCTTGGACAGGTCTCTGAGGTTGAAAGTATAATGAGATTTAGCTGGAGTTGGAAGAAGCTGAGAAGTTATCGTAGAATAGACTTGAATAGTGGCATCAACAAGAGCCTCATTCAGTGACTGGACAGCTGGCACTGAGGAAAAGAGGAAACATTTACACCCCACGCTTGCAATATGGTGACTTAATCCCTCAAACTGACAATATATAAACTTGAATTTCCCTCAATAAAGTATCTCGCTCTCTATATGTTTTTTTCATATTGAACAATCTCAGTTTTGAAATCACTTGTTTCATTAGGGAGAAATAAAATGGATGAACATACATTATATAGATTTTCAATCACTGCCATTTACACATTTTACATTTCTTCCTACAGTCTGAACCCTGCTACATGTGTTTATTGACAGAGGACTGGCTGTTAAAAGAACGAAGTATCTCGTTTGAAATTACTAAATCTTGAGCATTATTAACATTCAATTAATTTCACAATATGATGTCAAGACAGGACTAGTAAAAGTCATAGAGCCAATGACAGGAAAGAAACCTGTTCTTTTTCTTCATTACAAGTGGAGACAGCTTGCAGAAGCAAAATGTCTTAAAAAATATTTAAAAATATTTGAGAGATGCCAGTTGCTGTAATCTAACTATAACGTACTTAGCAAATGATAAACTGTACATGATTTGAATGTTTCAAGAAATTCTGATGCTGGATATGCTGCATTACAAAACTCCTCACCCCAGACTGTGATTTGAGTGGCAGCAATGCCATTGAATTTATTTGCATGTAATATAAAGAGTTGATCTGGCATGCCGGTCGTATTCATTTCTGTTAAATGGTTAGTATATGTAAAAGATTAAAATATGAATTTAGTTATAGTGTAAAAGGTCTTCCTTACCCATCCAGCTGCCTAGAATGGTGCTAAAAATGTGCTTCTTGCTGGCATCATCCATTTCAGTAAAAGACAAGAAGTTGAAGTGCCGACAGAATCGTGGTGTGATGGGATTTCGTCCTCCACCAGGAGGCCCCATGGCACAGGCAAAATTTATATCTACCAGTTGTCTAAAGGTGCCTGTAAATGGATATAGAGTTTCAGTTCAAATGCAGCAGAAAGTGAATCAGTCATTTGGTAATGTCACGGAGTGTAAAACATGTGCCGGGTACCTATCTGCTTCCTGTCATACCAGCCACCATGATCCATCCACTGTCGCAAAAGCTCAATAGGAGGTTGAGCACCATATGTTTCTAACATTGGCATGTTTAGGTCATCAATGAAGAATATGAAATACTTTCCCTTCGGAGGCCCAAAGACATTTTTCCGCCTGATAGACAAACACATGTGAACTTCACATTCAATATAATGCCCAGATTGGACTAAAATATACAATTACAAACCTTTTATCTAGTTTATTGTCAATGTAATCTTGAGTCTGGTTCGCTGAAGTACGGGCAGAGAACATGAGAAAGTGGGTAATGTAGTCTGACGACATGTTTTTGAGTAGTTTATCTGACATAGTGAGTGTCTTCCCAGTTCCAGTTGGACCAATACACAGAACCTAGTTAGCAGACAGTATTCAAATATAAATCCCTTATAAACCATTAAACAAAACAGTTTTGATTTAAAAAATAACACTTACTGGTTTCTTATTATTCAATAGTATGTCAAGCAGAAAAGTCATTCTCACTGTGTCGGGAGTGGGCACAATAATGTCGGCATACTTGGTTTCCGCTGTAATGACAACATTTGGTGCATCTTTCATCCAGCTGATCCACTCTACCTAAAAAAAATGAAAAGATGAAGTCGTAACGTTGTATCCACAAAAGCAACACTTTAAGAAACAACTTTACTTTGCTTTTTTTTGGATCGTCATCATCATCCTCAAAGTTACTTATTCCACCATCGTTGAGCTTGTAATCGTAAACCAAACCACCAGCTGGAAAACATAACTCAATCTGGAAGCAAAATATTAACATAATGAGCATATTATCTGCTTATTACATATAATATTTTTCAATAATTTCAGACTTTCTCTTCCGCCATTTTCTCTCTTAGCCAGTTACTGAAGTGCTGACAGCTTGTTGCATCTCCGGTGGCTCCAACACTCCACACCAGAGAGAAGAAAAACCAGGGCTCGACCACTTCTTTTAGGCGCTTCACTTTATGCTGAGGTGGTGGTCGTTCATTCTTTTCACATTCATAGTAGTTTGCAGATGCAACAACGTGACAAATAATGCAAAGGTAACTACTTAATTGTAAATCAGCTTACCTCTTTAGAATTAAAAGGGTCAAAAAAGCAGTCCATAAGTTTAAGAAGGCTACATGTCAGGTTGCTGTCAAGCGATGTGATCACCTCTTTAACATGCCCACGGACGAACCTTATTGAGTCCTGGAAGAAACAACAGTTAACTTTACAAATTAGGAGAAATGTACAAAAAGCTAATTTAACATAAATGCTCAGCAAATTATAATAATATAAAAAATATTTGCTAATATTTGCTGTTTAACCTTGAGGAACCTGGAGAAGAGGGAATTAAGATGGTCTGAGTGAGGTTTTAAAGCATCAGGGATCTGCTTCAGCCAGCATTCTGTAAAAGGAGTTAGGCCGAGAATACTAGGTTCCAGATAGACCATCCCACAGCGGGACACTGTAGCTGGGGAAGCCACAGCCAAGTCCTGCACCTCAAACATCATGGTCATCACCTGTAAAAAAGTTAGAGAATCATTTAGAAATTCTTCTGCACAAGACATAATAGTGAAAGCTGTATTTGTCCTTACATCTGTGAGCTTGATAATCTCCCCTGAGCTTAGGCACAGTTTTTTGTTGTCATCCAGTACTGTGTTCATGTTCTCAATCCACACAGCATCCACTGGACCGTCAAACATGTACCACTTCTTCTCTTGGTCCATGGATGATGCCCCTCCACGAACAAGAGATGAAAGGATTCCATCTGTCCTAAAATGCAAGACAAATCAACATATTTTCCCTTAACATTTATGGAGGTAATTTACTGTTTTTATTTTACCATTCCTGTGTGAGTAGGTCGTACTCCCCATAAAGCTGTCCTATGGTGATAGACTTGGGATTGAGAACATATGTCTGAACAGCTTCATATTGTCCACCACTCACTGAGGGTTTGCCTTTTAGAGCTGTTATGGCTGCGGCCAGTATCTCATAACACTGACAAAAGAACAAATTACATGTTGTACGCAAAATCTTTAAATTAATTTTAAAATGTGACAACACTTACCCGTGTTTTACCAGATCCCGAAGGTCCCACAAGCATAAGGCCATGTCTCACCAGTGTAGTTTCATAAAGCTGAATACATTTATGAATAAACCCTACAAGCAATCAGTGGTTTATTAACAGTGTTCTGAATTATGAATTCCTTTTTTGAAAAACAGACCATCAACATCTTTCAAGTTCTTCTCAGCACAAACACTGCGCATGGATTGATCCAGTGTTCCATAACTGATGGGCTCCTGTTTTGTCTTGGGGAACAGATCAGACATGATCCCACTGAATAGTTTCAAGTCATCTTGAAGAAACTTTGGCACATTGACGTCATTAATGGCCCGTAGACAGATTAACTCCTTCAGAAATGGAAAAAAACAAATAAACAAAAAAAAAAAAAAAAAAAACAACAACGGTGGACTAAGGAATCTGAATCAGTCTAAACAGAAGCCAAATGACCTACTTCATTCATTTCAGGATGTTCTCTCTTGAGGTTTCCAGCTGTCGAAATCACAGTTTTTACAGCTCTCATACCAAAGTCATAATGATCCTACAAGGACCCAACACAATGTTACTAAAATGAATATTGCAATAAAAAATGTTAATTTGATCAAGGACTTATCAATTGTATTAAACTGCAAATTAAATAATAAAGTTAATACCTGTGCGCTAAGTTGTTCAGAGGATAGCTTAAAAGCAGATGTTATTTTCTTTGAAAGGATTTTGGCATCACTAAAGCCAAATGAGTATAAAGAAATCTCAGCAATCATAGCATAATTGGGCACCATCATAGCCACAGGACGAAACAGAGCCTAGGAATATATTATGTGTTATAATAACACATTTTATAGATGTTAGAGTGGTATAAGAAACTCAGTATATTGTACCTTAAGATTGTCAGGCAGTTCTGTGCGGCCAGCATATCCAGGATTCATTGTAATAAACACAGCACAGGAGGGAACAAGTGTGATTTCAGCCCCCTCAAATTCAAAGCGTTCAACCTGAAAGCAGTTATTACTTCATTACGTATATCTATTTATTTAGACATAGCTATTAAAAGGCCTGTATTGATTAACTAAAAGAAAAGCCTTACTCTCTGCTGTTGGGCTTTTTGTATAGTGGTAATTTGTTGTGCCACTACAGAAAGCACTTCAACATCTATACGATTAAATTCATCAAAGCATGCCCAAGCACCAGAGCTACAAGTCAGGAAATAAAAACAATTGACAGTATTAATTTAGCTACGTAAGTATAGTGTGCTTAGTGATATTTTAGTATTAGGCTGTGTTTAACCTGGCAAGTCCTTTAAAGAATTTCCCCATGGCCTTGAAGTCGAGCTGATCTGAACAGTTGAACACCACAGTCTGGATTGCTAGGGCCTTTCCAAGATCTTTGGTGGTCTCGGTCTTTCCTGTACCAGCTGGACCCGCAGGAGCCCCTCCAAATTTCAGATGAAGGGCCCCTGTTAGAGTTAGGTAACATCTAGGACAAAATGATAAAACAAAGTAAGGATTTGTTTTGTTGGAAAAAATGTAAAATCTGACACTCACCTGTCTGTCAGTGGAGTGATAACCAGCCGACCAGAGTTACCAAGATATTCATATCCATACAAAAACTCTGCATTTACAACACGGACATACAAGTCGTCTCTTGCCCAGTAGTATCTATATATATAATAAAATAATAAACATGAGATTTTGTAATTTTTTGTACTTTTTTTTTTTTTTTAACAACACATTGAAAGAAATAAAAGCTCTCACAGATTTTCTTTGCCTACCTGAGCTGGCTGATCCATTCAAAGTCATTAATATTTGAAACCTTCTGCTGGACCAGTTCAGCAGCAACATCTTTTGCATGAACTTCTATGACAATAAGGGCAGACAGAACAGCCCTTTGCATTCTGGACAAATTTCCTCTGATGAGCTTGACTAAGTTACCCAACTATAAAGAGAGATTATCAATCAAGTAATGAATTGTCATCAGAATATTGCATATGCTACTATTAGACACCTGTGTTTGCAGTTGAGGATAAAGACAATTAGCCAAGTCTCCTTTCTCTATAGCTTCTGATACCTCGGCAGTCCAGAATACCTGGCATCCAGCAATCACCACCTGACCAGGCCATGACAAAACCCACTTCTCCCGAGGTTGCTAAAAAAAACAAAAAACTGTTTTTATACAAACCATGCCAACAACAGCCATATTGCTTTGCTACAATTCATGTGACAAACCTCATAATAGACTTGTAATGATCGGTCAATATTATCTTTTACTGTAGCTTTCATTGACTTCTCTACATTTCTGAGCCAGTATTCCACATCACCAGAAGGCCGTACAGACTGGAAAAGCTTCACTTCCTCCCCTTCTCCAGAGTACATGTCAGTGATTTGTAAGTCAGGCTGAAATTTGAGCTGGAAAAAACACAAAAATTGATGGAATATTTTTCTCCAGCTGTACAGTCCCTGACAAAAGTCTTGTCGCTTATCCATTTTGTAGAAACAAAAGCTTATAACCCGTCTTTAAATTAATCGATTGGTTTTAGAAATGTCTCATATGAAAGCTAAAACCCTCCCAAATTATGCTCAATTTACTAAAATAAATTTGCTTCACTGAAGAAAGATTGATCATTTAATGAACACAGAAAGGTCAGATTTTGGCAAGACAAAAGTCTTGTCGCCTTGTCATATGATGCACCCAATCCTAGATTACAGCCTCACCTGTGATCAGTTACTGATCAATCAATTAGTGGGTGTGTATAAAAAGAACCCCAGCACACCAGACCTTCACATCAACTGCAACTTGACCTCTGACAACATGCCTAAGATCCACCCTGAGACCAAAGCGTTAATTATCAAGAGGCTGGAGACCAGATCCACTGCTGAGGTGGCTGACACCTTCAATGTGTCTCAGCGTCAAGTACAAAGAATAAGAAAAAGATTTGAAAAGACTGGAGATGTTTTTGACAAGCCCAGGTCCGGCAGACCCCGCAAGACAACTGCTCGGGAGGCCCGTTTGTTGATTCGAAAATCCAAGGCCAGCCCCTTTTCCACTGCAGCAGAGCTCCACCAGGCCTGGTCACCTCAAGTCCCTGTGTCAACCAGAACAGTTTGTAGAATTCTGTCTCGAAATGGCCTCCATGGTCGAATCAGTGCACAGAAACCAGCACTAAACAAAAGGCAATTAAAAAACCGTGTGGCATTTGCCAAGGCCCACAGCCTGCTAAAAGGATGGACACTGGAAAAGTGGCAGAAGGTGGATTTCTCAGATGAATCCTCGGTTGAATTACATCACAGCCGCCGCAAATATTGCAGGAGACCTACTGGAGCCCGCATGGATACAAGATTCACCCAGAAAACAGTTAAGTTTGGTGGCGGAAAAATCATGGTCTGGGGTTACATCCAGTATGGGGGTGTGCGAGACATTTGCAGGGTGGAAGGCAATATCAATAGCCTAAAATATCAAGAAGTATTAGCTACCTCTTACATTCCCAACCATAAAAGGGGTCAAATTTTGCAGCAGGATGGTGCTCCATCGCATACTTCTATCTCTACATCAAAGTTCCTCAAGGCGAAGAAGATCAAGGTGCTCCAGGACTGACCAGCCCAGTCACCAGACATGAACATCATTGAGCATGTCTGGGGTAGAATGAAAGAGGAAGCATGGAAGGCAAAACCAAAGAATCTTGATGAACTCTGGGAGGCATGTAAGACTGCTTTCTTTGCTATTCCTGATGACTTCATCAACAAATTGTATGAATCATTGTCGAACCGCATGGATGCAGTCCTTCAAGCTCATGGAAGTCATACAAGATATTAAATATGGATCTCACAGCACCACTACTTAATTCACTGACGTTATGCAACATATTTTTGTATTTGAAGTAAATTATTTGTTCAATTTTCTGTAGGCGACAAGACTTTTGTCTTGCCAAAATCTGACCTTTCTGTGTTCATTAAATGATCAATCTTTCTTCAGTGAAGCAAATTTATTTTAGTATATTGAGCATAATTTGGGAGGGTTTTAGCTTTCATATGAGACATTTCTAAAACCAATCGATTAATTTAAAGTCAGGTTATAAGCTTTTGTTTCTACAAAATGGATAAGCGACAAGACTTTTGTCAGGGACTGTATAATAAAATTGTCATCAAAAAGTTTCTTCAAACATCGAACCCGTGCAATGTTCTCAAAGCATTTGCGTAAATGTGGCTGAACAGCTGTGGGATCTTTGGTCTGGGACAAAATTTCAAGCAACTCATCATCTGATAGAAAGTAAAACCTGAAAACAAAAAATAACTTTGGTCATACATAATAAAATATTATGTGGAACAATTGGGCACACAATTCACTTTGACATAGTATAAAATAAAGATGAAATACAAGAAAAAGGCAGATACCTTGGAAAGAAACGTCGCTTTGTCTCCAAGTACTCAGTGAGGCCTTTCTGTACTTGTTCGAAGAGTGAGTTGGACTTCTTCAGAGTAGACAATAAATGGGCATCTGGACACAACTCAATTATCTACAAAACATACCAGTAATCTGAGTGTACAGTATTGTCTAGGAGTCAATGTTGGTGCTGTATGTCATTCTGAATTTGTTAACAGATATGAGTTATAACCTATGAATTATAACCTTGCGATTATTGTTAGCTTTTCTCATCAGTGTTGTCCACATTTTTTCAATTTGTTGGTATTGCTGTGCTTCAGCTGGCAGTTGTTGGTTAATATCTGGGGAGCTGAAAATGGGCTCAAGGTAAAGCAGGTAACGCTGGCATGTCAGCCATTCCTCTAGCACATCCTACAGGGACCAGAAGAGGGTAGCACAATTAGAAACAGTGGAGGCAATGCAGTTAGATTTGATGTACAATGTGATCTATATTTGTACTTGAGTCATTTTCAGTTTACTCTCCCAGCTGGCTATGCGACTTTCAAAAATTTTTTTAAACGGTGAGAATGCCATGCTCTGGGTCATGACAATGTGGTCGTCTAGCAATTGGGAAGCTTCCTCTGGACTTTTGAGAATGTAGGTTCCAGTGTTCTTGTATGGCAGCACATCAACAACTAAAGTTGACCATTCAGCTTTCATTTTATCAAGTGCCTAAATAACAATGAGAACAAGAATGAATTGTTGTGGTTACTAAAAAGTTACTAAATAACAGTTAGAATGAAATCCTACAAATGTGAGATTATCAAAGCAATATATTGCCCATGTTGTTTGCAAAAACTACTGTATGTACCTGTTCAATGGTGTATTCCTTCCCTGCCACCTCAGCCACCTGTGCTATTTCAGCTCCATAGTTTTGCAAACCAAGCTCAAGGCAACTTGAGAAGGTCAGATTGGCTTGGAATTGCACCTTCATGTGAATACGCTCTGAAAGCATCTCCCAATGGCGACTTCTCATTCCAGGGTTGTTAAGTCCCTGAATTAGTGGAATGTAAGGCCGGAATTCCTCAATTTTGCTCAGAATAAAAGCTGCCACCATATGACATCCTGTTGCACAGAAGAAAGAAAATCTCATACTTGCTTTCATATTAATTTTGGCATTTCCTTTCACTTTCTTGCCTGGATTATCTTTAAACAGTTTGACACATTTGTGCATAATCGTGTAAGCCTCTGTGACACTGCGCTCAAGCTGTTCAGAATCAATAGACGATAGTGGGTCATTGAGCCAGCTCTCATGCCAGCGCAACCAGTTGGAGGTGGTTGTCCATAGGTCCTCATAAGGCTGAAATTCCCCAACTAAATTATGCAGACGATCATACTAGAAGACACAAGTGTTAGGTTAAAAGAGAAATGTGATGAAGGAAAACAGAAGCATGAGTTGGTAATGTTTTCTTTGAAAGGTCAGGTACTGCTGATAAAATCTTCTTCCCCAGCAACAATTTAGCTTTGGAAAATGTGTAAATAAATTCTCCTTACATTTGTCAAGGGCCGCCCAAGGAGACGCTCTCTGCTGTTGTAGGTTTGGGCCATAGCCTGACAGTCCTTCAGCTGCTTCTTTGTATGTTTTACCTTATTGGCCAATTCATGTGCATGGGTCATGTCTGCAAAACCTGCAAATCCAGCAACCAGCATCTACATTCACAGAAAACATCAGTTACTGGACTAATGTAGAGCAGTGTAAGAAGCATAGTTTGGGAGAGTGAAAAAAATCAAATAACTGTAAAAAAAAAAATAATAATCTTGTCTTATCTAACATACTTGTAAAGAGTCAATCTGTTCTTCAAAGTTGTTCTGTTCACTTTGTTGAATTTTGTGAAAATGTTCCTCATCCTCTTCATGTTGTACACTTGTTTTTTCTATCTGTCTGAAAATCTTTTGAGGCCATTCAATAGCAGCCCACCTGTATACACATTTAATGGTTTTATTGTTGGGAAAAATAGGTTAATTGCAGATCATGTGTTTAGAGGTGTAAAACATTTTTCTCACTTCTTTTTGAAATCCTCATTTGGTATAAGGTAAAAGAAATCTTCCAAGACATCATATTCTGCAAGTGTCTTTTTAAGTCGCTCCTATTTAAAGAGATAACCATTACAGCAAGTGTTTACCTATAAAACATATGAATGCTGTATATGTCATGCATTTAAGTACTTTATAAACTCTTAGCTGTTCAGGAATTTGCTTCATCCACTCTCTCATTTCAGCTAGTTGCTCAACAGTATTTGGCTTTTCACAAAGTTTTCTGTTTATGATGATGCACTCGTCACAGGCCTAGACAGAGTGCAATACATTCAGAATCGATATAGTCTATCTATTCATAGTATTTGAGAAAAAAAAAAACCACATACATCGTCAATCTGCTTACGAAGTCTTTGAGCAAATTTGTCCTGCAATGACTTAGCCAAAGTTTTTCTTTTATTACACAATGCGAGTCGAACAGTTTCTACCTGGACAGTGAATGGGCCAATGTTGATAAAGAGGGGTAGTGTTTGTTCAAGTCTCTCTTTTTCTTTCAAATGTCGTTCCACTTCTTTTTTCACCACTTGGGATGTCAACTCTGTCTGTGTACTAGATCTGAATTCAAAAATATCGACAAAATATTAAACTTTTAATGGTAAATGTTAACTATCATT
The DNA here is from genome assembly GCA_029959045.1 of Taenioides sp. WSHXM2023. Lineage (NCBI taxonomy): Eukaryota > Metazoa > Chordata > Actinopteri > Gobiiformes > Gobiidae > Taenioides > Taenioides sp. WSHXM2023. The sequence goes on from CM057087.1 coordinate 34,634,563, forward strand.
ATCATACACTTACTTAAGCAGTGTTTCAATGTCTTGGTTATATAGTTCCAAATATTTTACGTATTCAGCTGCATAGGCCCTCAAAGGAATGGCCGCCTGCGAAAGAGCCATGTGTATCTCCTTTCTTTGCTTGATTATTTCAGGTTCCCACATATTTACAGACTCAAGTAATCTATCTCCCCCAAAGAAGAGATTTTGCATCACAAACTGTCACACAAAAGACAAAAGAAATAAAAACTAGTAAGAGTAGTTGGAAACTACACTGTGTCATGACATTAAGACATATCCTGGTTTGGCTTATTCTCAACTTCAGTCATTACATACCCTTTCAACTTGTGGAACATTCTCTGCTGTCACAATGCCTTTATCAAACAGCTTTACAAGTGATGAGGGAAAACTCTCAAGAGGAGTGTTATAATGAACTCCAGTCTGGTCCAGAACCAAGTCCAGCAGGAACAAGGTGTGTTTCTTTGATCTAGGGAAAAATTAAAAACAAAATAATTATGTACAAATATGTGCACAAAATTCTTAATAGAATAAATTCATAATTAACATTGCTGTATGACTACAAATATAGGCATATTGATCATCTGCCTACTTGTAAGGGCTAGTAATGAGGTCTTCTCCCCAGACCAGATCTTCAGAACAAGTCAGAGTACTATAACAGGCATCCAGAATTCCTTGAGTAAGACTGGCCAAAGAGTTTTGCACAAGATAGCGCAGTGCATCTTGCATTTTGTAGCGCACTACATTCATCAGTTTCCTCAACTTGGATATCACATACATTTCCCAAGAGGACTGATTCACATTGTAAGTGCCTTTCCCGATCTCTAGTAAGGGAGACCGAATGGCTTTACTCACTGTTGATATCCATGTTTCTCGAAGATATAAGTTCACCTGTGAATGAAGAAATTATTAGTGATACTTATCTTGGCATAGTTTCTTAACTATGGGTTCTTGGGTTCTACACCAACTGTACCGATATTGTCATCATACCTGAGTGTGCAATTGCGACTGTAAGGTTTCAAAGTCTTTCAGCCGAAATGGTTTGATCACAGAAATCTTAAACAGCTGCATGTCTGCCACTTTGTCACACTCACACCATATTTTAGATAATAGAAACAACACCTTTGGTTGTGTGAGTAGGGAGCAAAAGGCAATCTTGGCACTTGTTTCCTTATAAGAAAAAGCAGGAGATGGAAAAGACTCTAAGAAAGTAAAGAAAAAAATAATTTTATCACATATTAGTCCGTATGCAATCACAAATATCAAAGAGTGATGATGCACCTCTTTTAGGAACCAGTGTTTGTTCTTGCTTTGGAATAATAATTTGTGAAAACGGCTGCTCTGATTGACTTATCACTACATTGTCAAATATAATGTTGTTCATAGACCTGCTGTAGTCTAGTCGTATCTCCTCCTCCAGGCGCTTTACACAGTCACCCAAACTGAACACATTAAATCTCCATTACAACACATATCGCTCTCATTACAACACTAAAGCACATTCACATATGAATCACTTTTAAATTATGCGCTGTGACTTACCTGTTCAGTCTGAGACCAGGAGTTGTGAGAGCTTTTTTTTTAATACTCTGAAGACAGCAGCTATCAAGAGATGTTCCTTCACAAATGGGCATGCAGTCAACAGATAGATTATAAAGAACAAGAGCTTCTGCGTTGTCCCTTAAATGTTGGGCATTCTTGATGCGCTGCACAAAGATGCGTGGATCCTCTGCTTTGAATAACAGTCGGACTCTAGGTACCCAGTATCTACCTCCTGTAATATATGGCTTTTCCCCTGTGCAGTCAGTAAACAAAAAAGAGAAACAAAAGAGATCAGAAAAAACAGAGAACACAATAAAACATATAGTAAGTATATCAACTCTTGAAATGTACCAGTGAGTAGTGTTTTCTTTTGTTGTTCACTAAGGCTCGAATTTCCACTTAAATCTTTTAGATGAACCTTTTCAACAAGGTACAAAGATGTTTCCTTGTTGTAGTCAAGAACCCCAACCAAATGCCAAATATGTTCCTGGGTAAGGGCACCTGAATCTGTCATAAAATAGGTAAGTGTCCTTAAATAACATTTTTAATAAACAGTGGCATAAAAAATATTACTTACCAATTTTGACTTCAGTTGGCAGGAGGGCTTTGGCTGGAATAGGCTTTTGATCACTTGATCCTTCACTAATACCCAGAGAAAGCCAGTCTTCTGGGGTCCGACAGTCAAATTCCTCATTGTCAAATATCTAAGAAAAAAGATACAATAGCAGACAGCACAAATTTTCTCTCTTTACTGTCTGCTAAATGTTAGAGGTTAAAGCATACCTCCAGTGGGAGATAGGGTAACACAGAGGAGTCATTACTACTGCTCTGATGCTTTGGCAGAAGACTCTTAGTGTCAATGCCATTTTCTTCCAGTAGATCTTCAAGGTTTAACTGTGAGTACTCCCTTCGGCGTCTGTTTATCATAATACAGAAACCAAAAGAACAAGTGTCGTTAAACATGACCCGCCTTACATTAAAGATGGAGATACTCATTTTTGTCACAATCACCCACCTCTATTTCATTTTATCAGTATGTGGACATAAACAATTAAAGACAATGGACAATATTTAAAGTCATCAAGGAATGATGCAGTACTGACACTTTGTAGCTGATGTCATCAACATTCTCTGGGGGTGTGATGCTATCTGTAAGCACTGCTCTAACAGAGGCTTGTTAGACTTTAATCTGAGCCATACTTTAACACAATCTGATTTAGCTGGAACAGGAGAGCTGATTTTCTGCTGTTAAACAAGTCCCTCTCAAAAAAAGATTACAGACTACTGAATATGTGTTGTTTGAAGGCATTTTGTATTTTTTCTTGAGTTTTCAGAAAATCTAAAAACTTTTTAGCAGAGTTTGCTAATGTGTGCATTGTGTCACCATGGTAACCTCGGAACATTCCATCAGCATGAACACCCCCAGCATGATGTCACTGCAGTATCAATAATGCCAAAGACAAACCTTTCTATCTCTAATTTCCTTGGGATTTTTCCTGAAAAAGTTTGGTATGGAAGCTGAACTTTGGGCAGGTCTCCACCAGAGCAGAAGTAAGAGGTCTTTGCTTGTTGGGAGGTGCATTTGTCATTAACCTTCTTTGATTCACTCCCTTGAGACAAACCACAGAGTTAACACAATAAGAGTAGCAGTACAATGTAGGCAAGTCGCATATTTAATGAATGTTTTGCACCTTTTACTGTATTGATTGATTGCCCTTCATCCTGGAAACAGAAGTGCATATGTTATCATCAACGATACAACAACAACAATAATAAAATGCCATCACTTTACCTGCAAGACAAACGGGGATATGTCTGAATACAGGCCAGTTTGTTCAAATACTGGATATCTGAATAACTGATGATAACAAGAAGTGGAAAATGTGGGCTCAGAGGAACTGTTGGGAGGGCCTGATCCCATTTCCATCTATTGACGAAAAAATCAACAAAGAGTGAACGTAAAAAAATAGCGCGATTGGAACACGCTAACGTAGCGATAATCGTTAGTTAGTTAAAGCTAGCATTAGTCGAATTCAACTTATTGTCAAACCTGACAGAATAACGTAACCTAGATTTTTTTCAAGTCTCCCCTTACCTTCGCTTAATTAGTTTCATCAACTAGCTATCTTCAAGGTTGACTACTTTTCTTCGACCAAAACAAAAAACAAAATCTCAGTTTCCAAACACTGAGCTAAGTGCGGTTGCCATGGAGACGCTAACTAACTGACCAGTGACACGTGACCTCCTGAAACGCAGCGCTAGCTAAGCAAGTTAATAAACCGAGTATTGTAAGCTAAATTTAGAAGGCGTTTTACAATGGTTTTAACGGTCAAGTTTCCTCTCTATAGACCTTTTAAAATGTTGTAAACATAAAAATGTTGCTTCCAGAATGTAAACAGCTGGAGATTGAGAATGGTAATCACTCAGTCTTCTTTTTTTCAACAGTGGATTGAGGACCCACCAATATGGGATGTAGTCCTATCTGCAAAAATGGCAATTGTGAATTAACAAGCCCAGAAAAAATATTTGAAATTGGTGAGTAGTGCTCTTAAATATTTAGCCTCAGTGTTTCTCATCATTTAAGGCTGAAGGCTACTTGTATTTGCTTTCATTAAGCAGTAGATTGAAGCTTTTTAAAAAAAATCTTGAAATTCTGAAGAAAGCAGCATCTGAGCCGGTGGCACCTTCTGAGTCTAGTGAATCCAGTGACTCCAGTGAACGGATGTAGGTTGGGAAAAAATGGCCTAACAGCTGCCTTCTCTCAGAATCCTCAGCCGATGATGATGTAAATAGGCATAATTTATCACTTTTCTTCACAGTCTTCTGTGTGCATGCTTTTCTCTGACATGTGTTCTTCATGTCAATGTTTTTGTTTTGTTTTTATACAATCTAACCCAAATTATGATACCAATGACATTGTGTTTCTATTTATAGGACAATCTGAACTGTTATTCTACTTCAATATTTTTGTTTGCATCAAATAACATAAATAAAAACTGAAGAAGGAGCAGCAATTTGTGTGGTTGTTTGCTTTTCAACAAACATTCATCTACTTAGGCTAATTCAACTTGCACTGAAATCAGCCCACCCTGAACTGGACTCACCTAAGCCATCTCTGTCCCCACAGGTAAGATCTGCAGTCATATATGGGGGGCATTTTTGCAGGTTAGGGTTTTGAATTATAAAGCTGAGCAAAATGTATAAAAAATCAGTACTTACTATTAGGGGTGTGCTAAAATATTTATCAATATTTTATTTAATAAATATCAAACAATTTGGTAAACAAAGTATTGTTATTGTGGCCGGCTGTCTATATATTGCCATGAGTATATATATATATATATCGGTTTCTTTTAAATTATTTTGTGACAGTGCTACAGTTGTAATGCCTGTAATTCTGTTCAGGTCAAGATTGGTCCCAACACAAATACAAACGGGCGCCGGACTGAGGTCGTAAGGGTGGGAGAGACTGGGGCATGTTGCCTTTTTTCATTTCTATCTCTGTCTCAGAAACTGAACACAACAGAAATGTAGCATGTACCAAATGAAAGAGCAACATCTCAGCTCTTTTTGGTCTTTTCGTTGTATCTGTCTGTCTTGTACACACTCAGAGTTATAAGTTCAAATACAAGGTGGGACTAAAACTAAAACTAAAATTATTTATATTTTGATGAGGATTGTATTTTCTATCTTAGAGATATACAATAACTGTTTATACAAAAAATGTCATTCAAGTAATGAGTGCACAATGTGATGGCGGTCATCTAAAGTCCAAAAACACAGTAAACTCTGTTTTAAAGCTCACACTGTTGTCAAACTGACTCAGCGTGACTAGAAAAATTCCCCTATTAAAATGTGAACATTATCTGTTGATTTGGTGTTTTGTTTTTAAAGGGGGTTTAGCTATGGAACAACTTGCCCCACTGTGATTGTAACAACTTGTCTTGTACTCCCCAGGAGCACTTCTCTGGGATGTGGCTAAAGAGCAGTTTCACTGATCATTACAAGAACATTATACTTGTTATTAAATATTTAAATATGTATTTACTATATTATTTCAAAATTTTGGAAAGTTACAACAAATATTGCATGTTTAAAAAATTACTTGCGACTATGAAAAATGCTTTTATGACAGGCAAATAAAGATCAAATTATTTGAAATTCAGGACAGAAGTGCAGATCCCCAAAAAAAACAAATCTGCCATTTCACTTTTGTAACTGAACTTTTTGTTTTTGAAAAAAAAAAAAAAAAAAAAAAAAAAAATTGTGACAACTTACCCAGTATCACAATATGCCCCAGTCTCCCTGCTGTTTACACAGGGCCCAGTGGAAAGAGGCGCCTCTCACAAAGTCTTCTAATATGTGTTCTTCATTAGGGTGGCCCCACCAAGATGATTTGCACCTACATAGCAGTAAGTTTGCCTTAAAATCAAAGGGGAAATCTAAAATAAAAATGCAATAGGATTTTCCAAAATCAAATATAAGAATTATCCTATTAATAATTGGATCCTATCGGAACTTGTTGGAATCCAGTAGGATTTTTTGACTAAGAAAGCTAAATGTCTGTAACAAACAGGCCGGTTTGTTACCTACAAATAACACTCAGCACCTTCACCCTTAACTGAGACACTTTAAAACGCACCACATTTGACATCACACAGCACTTTAAACATATTTGCACATATTTAAAAAAGACACTGCACATAATTGGTTTTAAAAATTTATTTATTGTCTTTCCTTCTACTGCTTTTAATCCTGAGGCACAGTGTCACTTTAATTGCCAGCTGCAGGGCCCTGGAGGAAAAGGAGACATTATTAATTAACCAATTACTTTTTAAATTGAGTAGTGCTGTTTGGGAATGTTTAAAGTGTTGATATGTGTGTTAATGTATTTTATTGTGTTTTAATGAATGGTGTGGTGTTTTGTTTAGTACTTGCCTCCTTTTTTCCCCATTGTTTTAGGGTTTTTATGTATATAGTTGGGCTTTTAATAGTTAGTTGGATTTGGGTTTGTTTTATGGAGTGTTAGGGCAATATTTTAAGCTAATGTTAATTTTTACCATCCCTGTTTTAGCCATTGTAGTTTTACCCAATCAGACAGACCAGATAAAAGGCGCCTCCACACATCATTCTGGGTTCTGCTGCTGGAGAAGAAACTGCTGCCTGCTTCCATATTGCACCTTGCACTTTTTTGTAAACTATTGAAAAACAAAAAGTAAAACTGTGGCTCTCATCTTGCCTTCGTCTGTGTTTTTAATCTCTCTCACTGAACAAAAAAAAAAAAAAACAACAACAAAAAACATTTTAAGGCATGCCAGGTGATCACAAGTTAGAAAAGGAACAAAAGTTCCAACAGTATAGCAGCAGATTGTCATGTTTAGACAAAGCATAATCCAAAAAAACATAATTTGTCAATAAATTGTGTTGGTCTCTCAAAACAGCTACAGCGTGTGTAGAACAATATTGCGGTTTACAATGAAAATGTAAAAAAATGTAAAATCATGATCTACATGATATACATGTCTATAGTTCTAAAACAAATGTGGATTATTTCTATTTGAGGTACATTTTCTGTTGCATATAAAATAGCTCCCATTACAAAAACATGTACTGTATATTGACTCAGTGCAATTAAATTACTTATTCTTGAGTGCGTATCTTGAGTGCTCATCAAGATACGGATTAAAATACAGTAATTATTACATTCTCAATTAAGTCCGTTGATGGCCATGGGAAATATTTTCATTGTCACGTCTCAAGAACTGTCAGTAAGCCAGCAAGCCATCCCTCAAGAAGTGTAGGCAGAGAGTACAAAGTTTCAGTAACCTTAACTAGCCCTCTGACTGTCTGTTGGTAAAGAGCTGTCGTTTAAAAGGCCAGTATCTGTAGCTACGGTAGCTGAAGAAGGCGGGTAGGAGTCCTGATCAGGGACAACTTCAGTCTGAGGTGGTGTTTCCTTCTCTTCCTCCTGAGGATAAAGTTCAGGATACTTCTGCATACACTCCTGCATGTTACGAAAGTGGTCAATGCATTCAGATCCCTTCACTTCTTCTTTACTGTAATGGAAGCATGAAAAGGCTTCTTTGAACTGGGAGCCACAAGGCCCACTGGCCATCCCACCCAGACAAGGGCAGTTCCAGTTGATGTCCCCATTGGGCAGAATCAGGCCTAGAGAAAAAGTGGCAATAAAACATTTACAGTAAGAGCTGAAATAGTACAAACACAAGTAATGTTTTGAAATGTACCTTGTTCTTCGTAAGGATCGTTGGGGTCATCAGCAACCAGTTCAGCATTACTTGGTGACTCATGCTCTTCCTTGGTCACAAAAATGATGCGGTCCTTGCCTTCCATGCAACAAAAATTCAGTAGTGTTTTTAATAGTAGTGGTTAAACGCTTGAGGGCGCACTTCCATTCAACTCTCACCTGAGATAACCTGTTGTAACTACATTACAGAGCCACGAGCACATGTGGCCACTAATATGATCAAAGCATCAAATAAAAACTACAAGAAAGAAACTACAACATAAAAATTCTCTTGACTTGTGACCCAACCACTCAAAGACTGTGCAACTAAGACCTACAACCTGCATTTGGCATGATGGCTGCTGTGCTACATGACATTGCCAAACATAATGTCACGAAATAAAAGATTTAAAAGTAAATAAGCCTTACCTTCTTGCCTACAGTACGACATGTCTGTAGCTGTCGATATGTTTTCAACGTCTACCTCAGTAAGTTTGTTTTACACAAATCCCAACTAATGAAGTTTCCCGGCGTCCAAAGCGACAGTCTTTTTGGACTGCGATCAGTGCGCATGTCGCAAGGCGCATAACAATGACATCACTACTACCGCCCCCTCCAGTCTGTCCATAGAAATGTAAATTAATATTATCCATTAGAGAAACAGCCGTTGAAATCTTCAGCATTTTCTTTCCATTTAACACGCTAACATACATAAATACAACCCTTACTTCTAGTTCCAAAGCTGCCCAGAAAGTTCTTATAGAATTTATATATAATAGTCAAATAATTAAAAATACGCCTTGACCACCATAACAACATGAAAGTGAATATGATTAGATTCAACACAGAAGAAACAGCAATTCAAAGACAAACGTGCCTTAGCCTCACTGAACGGTCACAATTGTGATGACTTTGCTGATGAATGCGTTGATCCTTGTCAAATAATTTATTTGAAATTGTATCTATCTAGAGTTGAAATAATAAAAAAAAATACAACGCAATGCCAGAGGTGTACTGGAAAATCCTGTTTTAATAACAATAATATTTTGTTACATAAAGTAAAAACCAATATGGCAGCCCGTTCTGTCCCTACCAAACCCACCCTAACCCAGATGATCTCGGCAGTTTGTGCAGCAATTCTTTTTAAGTCATAGAGTATCTTTTGGGAGCCAGCTACACAAGGACAACCCCAGTGCCCCTCATATGATCAAGGGATATAAACAGTCTGTATTAAAATATCACAATAAAGAAATTAAAGTTGGCTGGTCCAGTGAATACATTTTTTCCAATCCCTAAAAAATCCATAATGCTTGAAATCGGTATTTATTTGCTGAGCATTCCATAAACAATTAGCTTTGAATAATGTCCGTTGCAATGTATCCTTCTTGCTCTGGGTATTCTTAAGCAAATATAGGCAGCAAACAATTTTTTACAAGTATAGGTAAAAAAGAAAGCTTGATTAACAATACTTTTCTAAACCGTTTATCTCAGCCCTGTCATGAGAAACAAAGTCTGAAATAAAATAGTGGGAGAAAAAAAACACACTGGCCCAGCTGACACGTGTTGACTGTGTGCACTATCATAATGCTAAATAGGACTTTAGGGGTGTTGCACCTTGTGTCTATTGTATTTAGAATAGCAAGGCACCCATGCTGCCAACTTCACTCTGCTCTTTTACAAAGATTTCAAAGTACTGATAAATTATGGTAACGGCCAAAAGAATTCCTGTTCCTGAACCAATGGCACCCAAAAAGTCAGCCATGACAGAGAGTCCTCCTATACAGAGACCACCAAATGCTGCCGCTGTTGGGATGTACCTGGAGGAGGTAGCAATTGTTCAATTACTATAACAGACATTACACTTTAGGTTAATTCAGTTGAAAATAGCTCTGAAACATTACCTGTTAAGCTCATGGACCATAGAGGTTTCTCTGTGTCCCCTCATCACCATCTGCTGTTCCTTCAGCTGCTTTGCCACCTGAGTCACAAAAATATATTCACATGATTAATGATGAACACAACAATTGCAGTTTGATAACATTAAAAATAAACTCACATCTTTGGCAGAGGATCCTGATACTTCAATCCATGTTTTGGAGAAAAAGGCACAAGAGCCCAGCATAAAAACTATGTAGATAACAGCATGAACAGGGTCATCTAGAACAGAGCCAAAAGACTCGGGAGGAGAAAGGTAGTAGCAAAGGCCGCCCACTGGGTAAGCACGAGCTGGTCCACCACTAGAGGTATCCTATAAAGATATGTCAATGTTAAAACGGTAGCATATGTATACATACTAACATAAATGATTAATAAATGCAACCATGATTCTAGTCCAATAATTAGTACTTACAGACCAGGTTCCCAGGAGATTGACTAGGAAATTTCCACTGAATCGTGTTGACAACATCTGGGAAATGACGTATAAATTTGAGACAAGAGCAGATTGCAGAATGATGGGAATGTTGGAGGTGTAGAAAAGTTTGATGGGGTAGGTGTTGTATTGGCCGCGATAACGTGCAGACTTTATGGGCAAGTCCACTCTGAAGCCCTGAAGAAACAAGAAAAAGATATTTTTCATTTGGTTAAAAATGCATTCTAAAGTAAAAGAAGACCCTGCTGTTTTAAAATAGAGCTATAATTTGTTTCTAAACATGCTAATCATCAATATATGCTTGAGATACAAAAGAAGTGCATCTGTAATGTTAAAGACATACATTTTGCATCATTAATGCAAATTATATTTTATCAATATTAATAATCACTTGGTGCAAACATTGTCTTCCTCTCCTGAACATATCAATCAAGTTCATGCATCTGACTTAATAACATAAAACAAGATTCAAGATAAGTTTTGTAAAAAAAACAAATCCAGGCCCAAACTTTTTTTCTGCAATGAGAATATCATCTTACTTGGAAGTATATGACCACTGCAAAAACAAAGACAGTGGCGATGAGATTCATGAGGTTGGGAAGGTTCTGTCTGTAGAAGGCTTCTCTCAGCGCACGCACTTTGTCTGTCCGTGTAGCCAGCAAGTGGAATAAGGCAATGATGGCTCCCTCGAACTCAGTACCTGGAATGAATGAATAAGGTTTTATTTTTACATTTAGCCTTTCATTTAAGTATGAATGTAATCATTTCAGCTCCTCTACCTCTGCCGGTGTTGACAGTTGTGGGGCTAAAAGCTTTCCAAACAATAGTTTCACAGATGTTAGTTGCAATGAAGAGAGAAATACCAGAGCCAAGACCATAACCTTTCTGCAACAGCTCATCCAGTAGCAGAACAATTAGACCAGCAACAAAAAGCTAAAGGAATAGGAAGAGAGAGTTTCCATCAGCTAAGATGCACCAAACATTTTGATGGAATTGACAAATCTATACTGATTTACCTACCTGGATGATGATCAATAAGCAAATGCCAGCCCCCATCTCTGAAGGATCGCCATACATGCCAGTCATCACATACACAATAGCTTGTCCAATAGTAATGATCATACCAAACACTAAAACAAACAAACAAACATCAGACACCATTACTACCTACTAATCACAACATTTAAGAAGAGTATCTCCAGCGATCTATGTACAGTGGCTTCACTCTTTAATTTTTTCACTTTTATTATGGTGCAACTGCATACCAAATTTGAATACATTTATTTTTATTTCAAACAATTTAAATAACTTTAGAGTTTATTTAAGTAAAATAAAAACTGAATTTTTACTTGGTCTTCTCTAACTTGACAGTCCCATCTCCACAAGCAAAAAAATACAATCCATAGCACAGTAATCATTGTATAATTATAGGAATACAAATAAATACAGTCAAATTTAGTATCTGGTAAAACTGAAGGTATATAAAGACAATAAAGACTACAAATCAAAATCTTGAAGAGGAAAAAAACCTACATTTCTGTGCTCCATTGAACAGCGCTCTGTCTTTTGGAGTGTCCCCAACTTCAATTATCTTGGCCCCGGCCAAAAGCTGCATGATGAGGCCTGATGTGACAATGGGTGAGATACCCAGCTCCATCAGAGTACCTGAGCACATTTGGGAATCAACAGTTATTCTCTCTCAAGTTGTCAAAAATGCTATTTACAAACCAGGACTTCAGAATAGTTCATGTTTTATAAAGCACTTCCATTAAAAGATAGTATTCTATTCTTGTTTTTTATTTGTTAGGCTCCAATAAGGGAAATCACTGGTTTGTTGACCTTTGACATAACATGTTTTCTGCCAAGCTTATCTGAAGGAATTGAGATAACTATGTGCAATTATGTCTTTTTCAGAACATGTTAAAACCTTGTGTTCACAATATGATATTTAACATATTATTTTAATAAAGTACCTCTGTTGGAAGCCAAAATTACTCTCATCCAGTAGAACGGATCTGCAGAGTCTGATGACATAATGCCAAACAGTGGAATCTGAAACCATTTGGATATTTCAGTAACTAAGAGCACATCTATTAAACCTCAAGATTAGTTAAAAACACAAACCTGGCAGCACACTAAAAAAATGAATAGTGTGATGGCTGTCCATAGCACCTTTTCTCTAAACTGAATCTGAAAACAAGGAAGAATAAAATATCTAATTAGTCATATGGATTAAAAACAAATCAAATACAATGGTGCACAATGTATCATACCTTTCTTTCAGGTTTCTGGATTTCTGGCAGTACAGCACAGAACGGCTTGATTACCTCTAAAAATTTTACTATGAAAAAAGAATACGACACATTATTACAGTATGACCATTCACTGCTGCTACACGTGCTTTGACAATGGTAGGTATTCAATAAATATGTATATTTCTAAAAGTCTCAAGGAAAGATTTTATGTAAAAAGTAACCCCTCAGAATAACTGAGAATTTAAACTGAAATCAGCTTCAAACGCCTCGCACCGAGCTGCAAAATCTTGCCCTTAGGCCTTATATTTGACGTGTCTCCTTCAGTCTGCTATTACTTATTGGTAACAATAAGTAATAAAGTCAGCACTTAACACAGGCTTATTATTTTGCAGGCTTATTGTTTATACGTAAAAATAATCGAAATGCAGATTAATTAACTTGCTAACGCTGACTGGACAGATACTAAGACGAAAACGATAAGCCGTATCTGTTACTTGTGTAAATCAGTGTTATTGACAATGACAGCTTAAAAGGAACCAAATATAGTCTGCAGACGAATTTGCATATCAACTATACGATGGAGTCTGAATTGCAGGTGAATTACGCCTATGGTCAAGATATCAATAAAACATTTAAACAGTGTAAATATCAACAGCCATCGTTATTTCATTCAGACAGCAAGCGAGCGTTAGCATCAAGGTAAATCTCAAAGAAAAAAAGATCCGAGAAGGAGCCTAAAACAGGAGAGCAAACAGCACATATACAGTTACATGATAACTGGCGCGAATCGAAATTTAACACAGTTAAATCTAAAGCTAAAGCGAATGAGGTTGAGTTTTTAACTTCAACACACCGGTAGCTACCATGGATCTGGTAGCAACCTATTAGCACAATCCTGCACAGGGTTAGCCAATTAGCCAACCATTATATATATTTAATTTTACGTAAACGTGGAATGTTTTAACCTGTGAGGGTAATAAACATACACTTTAAAAAGAGGTACATACTTCCCATGTTGTCCTAAAGCTGATTCGTGTCCTATGAGTGTAGTTTTAACGATGAGTAAAGTCAATGTGGCTCCATTCAGCAGCCGCTGCGGAGAAGAAGAAAGACCGAGCGTAAAGAGACACGTCACCAGACGAAGCAGCAAACACACGTCACTCCTCCAGGACCCTCCACAAAACCATCCAAACATAACAAAGGATGTACTGGGTAAATGTGGAAAAAACGTAACACATTTATAATAAATTGATATGCTTTGGAAATTTGGCTTAGTTTACGGCAAACAATGATGACACTATATAATACTAATGATAACGATATTATACTCCTTTGCAGTAGGTGGCGCTCTAGATCAGAGGCGTTATCAGAGGTTGAAAAAAAATCAAGGCAAATCACAATTTAAAATAAACCTTAAATCTAATAATTTAACTAATAAGCAATTAAATAATAATAATAATAATAATAATAATAATAATAATAATAATAATAATACACACTGTACAGTTACAGTGTTAGTACAGTAAAACTAATTCAGGAGTAAACTAAGTGGCCGTGACTATGGTTATATTATGTTATGTGGTTTATCTATGTAGAAATACAGCATGTACCAATGATTATTCAGAGTGTGAGTAGTAGCCTATGTGGCACAGGTGGATGACAGTCACTGAAGCTGCTCTCCAAAGCAGACTGGACGTGAAGATATGAGTTTAGCCAAGACTCTCCTGTACCCCACCTCCAGCACTGAGTCCAGAGGACTACCCAGGATGGAGCTGGCCTCCTTAATGACACTGTTTCTTCCTCTCCCTCTCTGTGATGCTGCTGCTCCAGGCCACACTATACAGGATGACTGCCACTACAGAGTAAAGGTCTTTGGGTCTGGCTCCCTCTGTCCAAAAAGCTGGTCTCCTCAGGAGGTAGAGCCTGCTCTGGCCCTTCAGTTCAGTGCATCTGAGTTGAGTTTGTTCTTCAGGTGAACACCCAGGTACTTGTATGATTCCACTTTCCTTGTATGATGTCCTTCCCTGTATGTTCACTGGTGGTGACAAAGCAGCCAGGAGCTTGGTCATGAGCCCCAAGAATGTCATGTCATGACAGGTGACATACTGGAATAAACTTTTGTTACAAAATGTTTATGTTTCACACAAAAACACTCATGTTATGTCTCTCATGTTATGTTTTTTATCATGTCAGTTAAGAGTCTTTCACATAACCTTTCTATAGCAATAATGTAACACATTTACTACACAACTTCAGCATTATTCATTTTTAAATAGTAGCCTACTCTGGATCTTGTGTTGATCACTCTTTCATAATAGCAGCTATGGCTATGGGTGTTTCAGGATGAGAGGGTTCTGAGAATGGCTACACTCTGTAAGATGATGGAGGACAAAATGCTCTTGAGTTCAGAACATTGTGGTGGAGAATCTCTAGAATCAGGTTTTAGAGGCGCCGGAGGTAACACCACATAAGCTCTCCAGCAATATTCATGGTTGGTCAAATATTCATAATTTCTTGAATGGCAAAGTGTATTTGATCATTAACTTTTTGTTTATCTCACAAACCACTTACATTCACAATCACGTTACAATATGTTTTCACATGATGTGGGGATTTTATACATTTAAAGATGCACTATGTAAAGTTCTGCTACCTGTTTGACTCCATGGAGATATTTTTGCCTTGTCTGGAATGTTTCACGGTATGACATTAAACTTATATATCATAAAGCAGGTGACCTCACTAGGCCATGTTACAAGTGTGATCTATGAAGACATTGATATTTAAAAAAAAAAAAATGGACAAAGCACAATGGAGAGAATGGTGGCAGACTCTACACCTCAAAGTACCTTTAAAACAAGAAAAGTACTGTTATTGTTTTAAAGTGACTTCCTTGAGCTGAGCCTTTTTGCCTCTCTGCATGCATCTGCGTACCAGAAGTGCAGTGCTCTCAGGCAACAGCGAGATGCCCACCGCCTGAACCAACAGCTGCTGCACCAAAACAAAGACATACTGAATGCACAGCTCCACATGGAGGCCAAGGGGGTTCTGATTCCAGACCCCTCCCAGAACCTGCTGCACTGCTGCAAATTGCATGACAGGACAGTGCAGAGCCCCATAGTACTGTGCTGGGTTGGCCATTTCTTCACCAATATGCACAGCTCCAGCACACCTGAGCACAGCATTGCCTTCAGCCTGTGTCCAAAGCTCTCTGTGTCTTCTGTGCCTATTGTTGTAGACCTTTTATTTCTTTATTTATAAAATAATAATTTTGTTTGTCAAGATGTAATAATTTAAAATAGACCGAATAAAAATGAAAACACATACACAATTAACACAAAATACTTTGTTGCACCACTAGATGGCAGTAGTGTTATGTTAAGATTATCTTACTTGACTGTGTTTGGGGAGACAGATTCATGTTTGAGACTGAACTTACAAATAGTTTTATTCAAAGACGTTGTAATTATTATTGTAGTCTACAAAAGTCTCCCTAGCACTTAAATAGTCACATTACCTCTGATGAAACTTGACACACTCAGGAAAAAGACACATAAGAGCACCTGATCTTCACATTGCTAAATAACTGTTGCAAGAAATATATTTCTTCTAAACCTGGAAATAGACATAATTATTTACACACACAACTAGACAAGAGTGCACCGTGGTCTCACTCAGATCCTGTAGTTCAGGAATCATTTGAGCAATAAGAAAAGACAACTCCAAAAGCCTGTTTTTTGTGTCATTGTTATGTAGACAACTGGCCAGATTCCTTGTGTGACGATCTTTAAGTATTCTCTTTTGCATGGCACAAAAGGCTATTTGTGGAAAGAACAGATTGAGTCCTGATAGAAAGATGTAGTACAGTTACTAAATCTACTGTAATTTGGCTTGTTAACCCACACACAAGAACTTCACAAAGCCTACTTGTGTGATTGCAAATAACAACACACCAGTGCAGTGAGGTACAGCTGGGAATGTCCAACTTTGTCATAGCACACATTCAAAATCACACTACATCCAGATCAGGAGCTCTGGTATCGAGTAATTTATAAATCAGTTTAGCATCATTGTTGTTCCTGAATATCTGAAGGATGAAAAATAAATACATAAATAAATTGTGAAATTTTAAAAGAGGATCACTGGCAACACTAGTTATTCGCACAAATCTCTGCACTGTAATCCCATTAAATTCAATCTTGTCCTGGTGTGGTGAGTAATTGTAGCCAGACACCCAAAGAGCTGATAGAAGGGCACTGCTTTCATTTAATTATCCTGACTAAAATGTGCACTTTAAGAACATGCTTGGTGATAATGTGTGCCCCTGACGGTTTATTGGAGTAATTATGGGTCAGTGTGAATGAGTGTGGCAGGGTGGTACAGCTGAAACCCCAGGTCCTTTCACTATCTATGCCACTGTTATGTAACATGCTCTAACATGTCTGTGGACTGCACGTTTAGAATTGCACCAGACTACTATACATTGACTGTACACATACAATAATACACAACCTTAACATTTATGATGCAGAATACCATGCAGCATTGGGTCCCATTTTTATGTGCATATGCATGAGACTCACTTGTAGAAAAAAGAAAGCTCCCACAACATGACATATAATAATAAATTTAAAAAATTAACAAAATAATCTGACAAATTATACAGTCAGCCCACTGGTCTCGACTTGAAATAATAAATTAAATATTTCATGTGTGGCAACTAGACCTATGATTGCTTTTCTCAAATGTCCCTCTCAAAATTGTGCTTTAAAAAATATGATTCAGGGTCATTCAAACTCTTGACTGATAGCTGAGCGCTTCACTGAGTCACAGTTTAAGCAGGCCAAAAAAAAATCCTCCATATCTTAATTTGACCAATAATAATAATAATAATAATAATAATAATAATAATAATAATAATAATAATAATAATAATAATAATAATAATAATAATAACAGAGTTTTCCTGCATAATATGTGAATATAATGTGAATAAAGAGACTGATCTCACATCATGTCATGTTTATGTAACTGCCAATATTAGGATTTTGTGGGGTTCCATTTCATTAGTCCGACCATACACAGTAGAGATGCATGGATGACTTGTAACATGCTGAGAATAAACCACTATATCATGTAGTTTAGCTCACTACATAAAGTCACTTGTCTTTAATGCAGAGGCTCTGGGTTCAAGATCTTGATCTGTTGTTTACATGTTTATTTTGGTTGTTTTTTTTTTCAGTTTTGTGTATAAACAAAATAATTTATTAAAACTCAGTGTTTTTATTAGTTAACATGTTTTTGTGTGTTTGTAAAGAAAAGCAACTTAGAACACATCAACAATTCTGAGCCTACACTTTGCCTCCGCTTACCCCGTCCCGAATTTCAGCCAGTCTCATCTGGTTGGATGGAGTTTTTTGGAAATAGACCAGAGTCTGGATTTATTTATGAATTAAAGCTCATAATTGGCAGTTTACATTACAAAATCGATCACATAGGTGTGCAGCCCATACACTGAATCTAGTTGCAAACAATGAGGTTGATAAATGGCTTGCAACCAATCCAGAATCAAGAGCGGTCTACCGTAGTGCTACAGCCAAATGTTCTTCGCTGTGGACAAAGTCTAGCCGCTCCACAGTTGCAGCCGAGTGCGTAGAAGAGGTTAGCAATAAAAAGATTGTCCCCACAGTGACACTGTGGAACTCCTTTTATGATGCATAAGCAAGAATCACAGAAATGCCTCTTGCTGACATTATAAATAAACTTTGCACACAGTTTCAGATTTTCAAATGTATGAATGACAGGGAATACCAGTTTCTTAAGGAATACTGTGCTATTATGAAGTCTTTCATCCTACAGGGAGAGGAGACTTGTTTTTATGGCACACTTCAACCTACACTAGAGGTTCTTATGGCCAAAACCTTGAGGTTGCCTGAGGTTATTGTGGGAGCAATGAAAACTCGATTTGCCGCAATAACTGATTCCAAGGCTGCACTACTTGCTTCTGTCTCACTACCCAAGTTTAAGCTGCGCTGGGTAAAAGAGGAAACCAGAAGAGACCACATCACTTTTCTCCTTACAACAGAGTGCCGCACCCTAACAACAGAGGAACCTGCAGCCCTGATGGCCGATCCCTCTCAACTTGACTTTTTCTCCTTTGATGAACAGGTGTATGTCTCAGCTGATGCACCCATGTCAGTGGAAACAATGGTAACATCCTACTTGAATTCTGTCCCTGTGATGGAAAGTCTCCATCTGTTTCTAAGAATTAAAAAAATCGCACTCCGTTACAATGCACCAACACCATCAAGCGCACCAGTAGAAAGACTATTCAGTCTTGGCACTCTTGTGCTCACCCCAAAACGCAACCCACAACCGTCTTAGTGAGGGGTGCTTTCAGCACCTTCCTCTGATGCGCTTTAACATATATTTCAGTCAAGCAGGTGGTAGGTTAGCTGTCCACTATCCTTAAACACACACACTTGTTTGACCGTATGATGCCTCTGTTTGTATATTTGGCAGTGACTGCTTACATTTTTGTGGAGTCATCTTTTTTTATGAAGCATAAACTATGGCTAAACTAAAACTTGAAAAAATTAAAGGCATAGAAATGCTAATTTTGTATCCTGTTATTTCTTTAGAGATTACAATAGTTCAATTAATGTTAATATGAATAGGCCTAAAGTTATAGTATTTCTATCACACTTTCCCAGACTTTGACCTTTTGTTTGTTCTTGCAGTTGTTCCTTGTTTTGTGCCATGAGCGTTCATTGTGGCTATTATATTCTACTGCTGTTACATGTTTAGGATGGTGTTCTGATGGTGTTCTGAACTTTCCCCTTTGACTAATAAAAAATTGCTGCCCTTTTTTAAGATAGACTGACTGGATTACAGTATGTAGCCTTCACATCTGTTGTCATGAAACATCTAACAGACACTCGCAGTACCTTTAAGTTTAAACTTACAGCCTTTCTCTATGCTGCTCCCCGTAGTTAGATAAATATCTCTCAAGATACATTACATGGCAGGCATTGTAAGCCCTAAACTCTTATTAAAATCCCCACAACAAGTATCTTTACTGTGAATAAGATAACAAAAACATAAGCCTCTCCTCCATAATTGAAGTAGTCAGTTTATTACAAATCATGTTAACTAGTAGTAGCAGACTATATCTGCATTTGTGCACCTTCACACTTACCTTTGAAATTATGTCTTATTATCAAAATGGCATTTATTTTTTTTGCTAGATTCTTCGTAAATGTCACCTAAAGATGATATAGGCTGCTGTAGTGTTGCTGATGTTTAGTGGTTATGACCTGACAGAGCAGCTCAGAGTCAGACTGACACCACACCCACGAGGAGTGTGTGTGATCTTTGCGATCAGAGATTTTAAGTCTTATAAGACTCTCCTCGTGTCTGTGGTGTGTGCTTTTTGTTTCACGTTTAAAAATCGTTTAAGACCAAAAAATCCTGTAGTGTGTGACGGCCTTAAGTGTAAGTAAATAATATCAATAAACTTTGAATAGGTGCTATTTTTCAAAAGCTGTATATTATGATTTCAAAATAGCATTTACTATTGTATGATCAAACCATGCCAAAGCCACATGCTGAATCCAAGGACCAGTTGCAGAGTTTATAGCGAGATGTGGCTCAGTGCAATCTGGGAGCACGTGTGCTCTGCTCAGAGCCAGGGGGAGACAGATTCAGAGCATCATGCTTGTGCGCAAAATTGTCTAACAGACAATGATTCTCAAAATACCAGAATGCTACAGGTACAATATTGTTCTTTTTCAAAGCCTAGACATTTGTGTTGATTTGTTATCACTTGAAACTGTACTGCTTCCACTTAAAGTTAATAACATTTGCACATAGAGAGCATGATCACGAGCTCATTTGTTTGAACCATTTTGAAATAAAATTGGCTCGTCCTTTTTTGTTATCTGCTTTATTTGTCAAATGGAATTTTAATGCACACCTAAAACCATAAACATAACCATGACGATAAACAACAGAAGAAATATCCCAAATGAGGCATGTCATGGGCTTAGTGATGGAACATAAAGTAAAAATAGTATAAAGCATAAACTTTAAATATCTGTACTTTACTCAAAGAGATTTTAAAGTAGATGCTTTTTACTTTTACTTCACTACATGTCGGAGCAGGTATCTGTACTTTCTACTTCACTACATTTTTGAACAGGACTGAAAAGTACAAGTATTTTTTTTATTATAATTTGAAACCTGCTGAAAACCTGCTGAGGGTTTATTTTAATATATTTCTAGTTTGAGCAAACAAAAATATGCACAGGAAAACAGCATCGTTCTGTATCAGAACCACTACATTTGAAGCTTTATTTAGATCCCAAAATCTGTGCAAAATACTTTTTACTCTTTAAGTACATTTTTAAACGGGTACTTTAATACTTTTACTTTTTTGATGTGATACTTTTACTTGAGTATTTATTTGGTCCTGTATCTGTACTTTTACTTAAGTGACAAAATTGAGTACTTCTTCCACCACTTGACTTGAGCAAGTCCCATTAGACACAATTGACAATAATAGGAGCATGGAAGTTTAGTTAAGGGCTTTAGTTAAGATTAAAATGAATACGGTTAATTAGCTAATATTCACTTGGGGACAGATACTCGCCAACAGTTAAGCCGTGGGATGCCAGGTGATTGACCACAAGGGTATGTAACCATGAATATTTGGATGGCTGGGGGCAAATTATGGGGGGTGGGGTATCTCAAGTGGCTCAGTATGCTATATGACATTTTAGTGTTCCCAGTTAAAGCCGCTGTTGCCATAGTGATTTGAACTGGTCTTGTGAAACGGTCCTTCATGAGGTAAAGGAGAAACCAAGGGCACCAAAGAGCATGTTTATTTCATGTAGAACATTACATAGCCCTGCATTCATCACCTGGTGCTCTCATGGTTCTGATGATAATATACATTTGTATTAGTTTATAATTTACCAAATAAAAAAAATAGACGTAGGTACAAACTAGAGGCATTTGCATAGTATCATTAAAGTTTATTGATGTTTTAGTCTGTGGTTCACAATTCAGTCATATGGAAATTACACAGATTTATCATGCAAACAGAAATAAACAGACATACAAAAATATGAAAAGAATCTTGATATTGTATAAAGATAGACATTAAGGTGCTTATGCACAGACAGATTGCTTTGGTGACAGAATGGGATCATTGTGATGGTTAAAAGCAGACCACTGACCCTCAGGATGTTGCGTAACATCAGTTCCCATCCCCCACCGCCTCCCAGTACAGCTTATCCTCCTCATCCTGTATCCATCCTAGTTTATATATAGGCACATCAGTAAATCTGAATATTTGACTGATATTTTATAGATCTAGAATGCAATGGATTACAGCCATGCCATTGATGCTGTTATCATATATGAGATATTTGAGAAGTCACCATTTTCACATTATACCTTGGAAAACAGCTTTCATAACATTCTACAGCATATATGGCACACTGTCCAGATCATCTTGAGATGGAGGAGGTGTGTGAAACTAGGTCTTCACATACTCACAGACTGATGTGTTTATGTTTGAATTGTTCAGGTAAGAATATTGTTGAAGGACTGTCACTCCTTTCCATAATATATCAAGTTGTGCTTTATCACCAAATGAAGAGAGAAATAGGATGTCATATTGAACATGTATCAAAAGAGCAAATGAAAAATTGTGTCAGCTGGACAAAAGTTTTTAGAGTGAAGTCATTTGTGGTGGTGAACGAGAACTGAAGTAGCTACGAGGGATTACACAGACATATCTCAGGATATTTCCAGTCTCTTTGTACAACTGCCAAGAAATATTCCTTCTGTCATAATCATAATCATAAATTATACTACTGCTGGTTTGGTGTCTATGTGCTCAGTGTTGGATTATGTTGACGTCAAGACATGGTTCACAGCACTCATTGGGTGATGTGCTTATTGGGGCAGACTAGTGTACAGTACATAGGGAGGAGCTAATACAGTATATTGTCCCCATACCAACACTTCATACGACTAAAACATTATAATTTGATGAACTTCTTTATATATATGTAACAATCTACAATGGAAATAATAATAAGAAACTATGGCGTAGTTTCTATAGTCTGCCTCTGGAATCATTCACATTATCCAACTTTAAAGGTGCACTATGTCATTTTTCTGGTGGAGGATCTGTCAGTCTGGGTTGCTGTGGGGAAGAGAATGGTGTGCCGCGAGTCCCTGGTGGTCATTTTTACCTGGATAAGTAGGACTAATACGCATGTTTCTTTCCATGAACTCTTGACTGAATAACAAATTCAGCTGTGTTATTGTATGTCATAGCAAACCAACTTCTACTCTTATATTCCCTTTGGTGGTTTCATTGTGATTTATGCTTTGTTCCCAGTGTTAGGAAGTCCTTGAAACTTGAGTTGTCTTTCTGGCCACAGTCTGGTTCTCATGTGGCAGCCTATCCTCTTTAAAGCTCCTCTGTGTACCGAATGGCTGCCTGGGGAACATTTGATGAGATGATGTTATGTTCAGCTGTACTGGAGAATGTAAACAGCAGGCCTTGGACTTGGCAAGTGCCCACAGCAGGTGCTCTGAGTGGGCCTCCACGCTGAGTCTTGCTTCCCTTTATATCATGCAATTCCTATTTCATCATAGGGTAATCTGTTAACTGGCACTGGCCAGTCAAACCATCTGCACTAAAGATCTTGGAGCTTTAAAACATCAAAATACTTGAAAATAAAAATACTACGAGTCGGTCGGATATTAGTGATAAAAACAAAACTCTATACTTGGTACTATGATACACATTTGGCAGGAGGTATAATTCATAGAATAAGATAAGATAAATATGTTGATAATTGCTTTTATTAATCATCTTCTGCCACATCCATATTCCCGATAGGATACCCGGACAGTGTTATCTGTTTGAAAGTACCAGTTGTATTTTGTCTTTATTAGATTATCTTTCTCATCGTCTTATCACTTAATATTAGAAAAAATGAACACACGGGAAGTTAAAATCATACAACCAAATCTTTATATATCCACCAACAAACTGTGGACAGCACAAATAAGATAGAGGTATCCAAACATGTCAAATAACAATATTTATTAATATCATTATTGTAACATTAATAACATGGAATGTAGTACGCTCCATTTGCTTCTTTTTCTCTTTTAGTTTATTATGAAACATGTCAAATAAATAATGTATAAATTCTATATGTCTACATCATTATATTCGCTATATGGACAGATGAATGAGTCATACCCAAACTTGTATCTTGTCACAATACATTTACAATTACAATTCCTGCTCCCTTAGAAAGCCCTGTTTAACACACACTCATCCTGAATGTGCTTTGTGCAAAATATGTAGCCTGCATCCACACTAATAACTTTAAAGCTGCACTTAACTTGCCATGTTTCAGATACTGCAGTTTTATTTTATTTTTTTTATTAAGGCCAAGACTTGGTGCATTTCAAACCACTACAGTGGGACATTCATCATGACCACTCCACAGTTCATGTGGGTCTTGTTTTGTGAATTTTCTTTCACTATGCAGAACAATAAAGTGTATTAGTGTGCACACAACCATACCATTTGATTAGATTCAGACACACAAAAAAGTATTTCTGCTGCGTCCAGACCTTATCGGTAACAGGCGTCAAACATTCTGATGACAACATAACTGCTGCCTTAATGGCTTCATACATCCCAAAGACACACAAATGAAAGAGATACATCAAGAACAGCTGCAAGGCTTTCGAACACCCAACCAGTCAGCTGCTTTTTAAAGTCTAGTCCTCCCTTTTGTGCCTTGGAAAGTCATGTCTCAGTCTTGGTTTGTGCTGTGGTCCTCCAGTTCTGATATGATTGTTATTAGATTCTGGAGACCAAAAATGTAGCCACTATCTTGTCCTTCATGAACCACGCTGTCTTCGCCGTAATGTTTACAAGTTGTGTGGGCAAAGTCTATCATCCTCACATCTACACTGTGGCTAGTGCTGGAGGTTTCAGTAGACGCAAAGCTTAGTGCCCCGGCCTGTGCCTCTTTGTACTCTTCATTTTGAACATGCACCTCTTCATCATTGTCCTCCTCCTCCGACAGTCCATCCTCAGTGTGTCTGTGCATCTGCTCCATGTGGGCTGCCCCGTCGTAAATGATGAGCAGGGAGCTGGAGAAAAAGCGGTAGGATTCACAGTCTTCAAGAGTGCTCTTCATGTCACAGAGCCTCCGCAGCACAGGAGACAACAGCTCACGCCGCAGATGCAGACCGCTGTAGAAGAACTGGAACAGGGCCTCTTTGAAGCTGCTCAGGGTAAGTTTACGCCCATGGTATTTGTTCATAAACATTAGCTGACCAGTGTCCGGCTGGTATACCTGCAAACAGGGACATATACAGTTGAGTTATACCATTGAGGTGAACTGAGGATCTTTAAATATTGTGTCGTGTTTAGCCTACCTGCATACCACAGAGCCGCACCCCTATTGAGGCTGATGTACTTTGCTGACATTTGCGGATCTGCATAGCTTTCTTCTCCTCTGAAGCATCATCCCCGTGCTGCCTGGTGCCCATCTTTAAGTCCAACACACATGGAACTGTGTGCCTCCATGTTAGATTTTCTAACAAAATGAATTCTGAGACACAGAGTCAAGGAAGAATGACAGAACCACACTCCATTCACATTGGTGTTTATTTAACAGTTATTTTGACAATTTTCTTTTCCACAAAAAACAAAAAAACAAACAAACAAACTATCTACTACCATCTATCTGACTTGAATCAGTTCTAGTCAGTTATTAAGACACACGCTATCAAATGACAAAATAAAGTACTAAATAATATATATACATATACAAAGTGAAAGCTTTGACCCTGTGGTGAAAGGATACTGTACTGGTTGCGATGCTTGGCGTTCTCCTTCATCCTCTGCAGATGCTGCTGGTGACACTTGAGGCTCCAGGGGTTGTGCTTTAGCTGTGGGGTCGCGTTAGTATGGCTACACTCCAAACGATAGTGTAGCACCTCGGCCTGCTGGAGCCAGTCCCGCTCCACCTCCTCTTGTAGTTTATGGGCACTGAGGAGCACAAAGCAAAGCACTATTTACTATAAGGAATATACTTTAATTATGACTCACCAAAGAGTACTCCTTCACCATTGGTTGTGTGCTGAACGTATTAATAGACCAAATTTCCACTTTAACTGATCAAAATGAATTTATTTTTTTCATGTATTGCATTGAGATGAGCTGATGATTTATTTAATTTTGCCTTTAAGAGTTATGGTTAAGAATGTATGTTTTCTACCCCCAACATGTCTTCAGTTTACTCCACTCACCATGGGGGCATAGAGATCACAACAGATCCGTCATAATACTTTATCTTCATATAGTGTACTATATAAGTGCATGATTCTAAACATTACAAGGGTTTAGTGTGTGTGTGTTGTGTACAGGGTCAGTTACATAACTGTGACCCATCCTCTGACGACCAAGGATCAGGCTCAGTCTCTCGCAGTATTTAGAGTCTGTTTGCTTGAGGTTATATTTTATATACAGGTTTAGGTGTACAGTATGTGTAGTCAATGTATAGTCAACTCTTTCAAAGCATATATATTTGTTTATCAAACTAAGACAATCAACAGACACAACAGATTTTTGCCTGCTGTCTCTCACCTTTTTTCTTTATCTTTGGAAGTAGGGTGGTGATCATCTTTGTAGTTTTCACTGTCCACAAGCAGTGAGGAAGCCATCTTTTTGCTCAATTTAACTATTTTAGTCTTGGGCTCATTATCAGTCGAGGGGTCTTTGTTCTCCAGGTCGGTGTGGTCACTGCGCAGGGGGTATGCAAAAAGACAGAGGTTCCCTTCGTGATCCTCCTCAAAGCTCACAGACACCACACCTGAGGCACATACAAATGTCAAGTCACAGCAGTGCAGCAGAGGACCAGGAAAAAGCATCAAGACAAAACTATGGATTATTATTATTGAGCAAGCTTTTTCCATCCCTTCAAAAAAAACAAACACAATATTGTTGAAGGTACATGATGGAACTTGGCACCAGTCTCCATGGAGATGCTATTGCTTTGACTGGAATGTTCCACAGCTGGGCATTAAACGTATCTGTCTAGCAATTATTCAATTATACATGTTTTTGTGGAAAAACATGTTTTCTTGAGGAGATTAAGGTATTCAGTGCAATACTCTGGAACATTTCAGGCAAAGCAATAACATCTTCATGTGTTGATAGTTTTCATCATACAAAATTCAATTTAGACACAAAAGACACAGAGCTTTAACAGTAAAGTAAGTTATGTGTCTTATTACAAGCTTGGTTAATAAGGCATACCAGTATATTTGTAGCCTGTTCAATTATCACATAATTGTAAACAAAACTATAGAATTATCTATGACTTTAAATGTATCACTTAAATAGAATGAAATGCAAAATAAAATGGCATTAGCGTGTAATAAAATCTGTCTTGTTTTTTTCCACAAGGTTTTAGTATTTCAGCCCATAGGGATGATCTGTTTTGATGTAGACAACTTTAGCTGCAAGTAGGGATGTGGGATATCAAATTTTAGTGTCAATATTATTTTTAGAATAAACATAAAGTTCACAAGTTTCTTCTACTATCATTGTCTAATACTTTTCCATCACTCTTATAAGATTTAAATAATCAAACTTACAACAACAAAGACATTAATGTGATGTGCCTGAGGAACAAATAAAAGACATTTTAATAGATGGTGCTATTGAATTCATTATACAGGATCAAATAAGACATTCTGACTTTTAAGATGTAGTATCTTAGTATCTTGAAGTATATCCACTGTCACTTCTACTCGGTTGCCATTTGGGAGAAAAGCAATCCTACTAATACATACATTTCCACAGGTGGATATTTACTGAGAATAGATTTTTTAATAATGTGTGGGTGTGCTGTTGGCTGTTGGTGTTTTGGGGACCTCCAGTAAAAAAGATGGACTGTGGGTAGTGTAGCTTCATCAGCCTTCTGCTTTGTCTCACCTTTCATTTGTGATTGAGAAAGAAAGGACCAGAAATGTGCCTACTGCATATTAGATAACTATGTCAGAGGACATGTGCTTTAGCAGGAGAGATTCGGGAAGGTATAGATACCACCTCAGGTTTTTTGCACAAATAATAATAATAATAATAATAATAATAATAATATAATAATAATGAACAGATCATTATTCATTCACTCCATACCCGGTGGGGGTAAGCTACTATTGTAACCACAGCTGCCCTGGGGCAGACTGACGGAAGCAAGACTACCAATCTGCGCCATCAGCCCCTCCGACCACCACCATCACTCATGCAAATACCACTTTCATACTAGGCAATGTGGATGAAGTGTCTTGCCTAAGGACACAACAACAGTTTTTGCAACTGGCGCCCCACTGTGGCACCTGATTTCCCCAGTGGTCTCCCATCCAAGTACTGACCAGGACTGGCCTTGCTGAGCTTCTGAGGGGGATGATGGGATCAGGCTTTGACAAGCTGCTATGGCCACATGTCAAATGTTTCAGTTTTTTGATGAGTGTGGTGTGTATGCAACTTCAACTATGCACTCAAGGCAACATTCTTTAGATTTGAAATATATCCACAACGCACAAATTCTGGTTGACAAAAAACAAAAAAAAAAAACAAAAAAAAACAATACACATTTCTACAGTAAGCTCTCTTGTAGTAACATTTGCTACAACATGCTAGTTTAAATTCAAAAGAGAACAGTAGTGTGAAATGTGAAGAAAAACAGAGGTACAGATAACAAGCAATAAAAAAATGTCTCATCTCTCTGCAAAGTCACACACTTCCACCCATTTCAACACATCAAGCACACAAAAACCAAGAGCTTACCTCTGTACTGGGGGGTGAACCTCCTCATGGCAGCAGGCAGGCTTTTGTAAAACTGGTGCTCACGTGGAATGAGGGGCTTGCAGATGGTCTGGTCCCCAAATCGCAGCACACAGGAGTGACCCCCCACCTGGTGCACAAAGGGCTCAAGCATCACCCCTTTCTCCATGTAGCTCTGTGCCTGTAACTGCTGCTGATGTTGCTGCTTTTTCTTCTTCTCTGCCTCTATGGCCTCCATGGCCTGAGCCTCCCCGGCCGGACTCATCCTCCTCTGGTCTGGACCACTGTGTCGCGGGCATTAGTCTTCTAACTATCAGCACGCGACCTGCCCCAGTAACGCAGACTCACCATGCAGTTCTGTGCACCAAGATCTCTTAAAATCTTTTCTGGTTGATGTGATGGTAGTCTCCTTCATGTGCTGCTCAAAAACAAAACAGGAGGGAGGAAACAAGAAAACAGCCTTAGTTTGGTGTATAATAGAGCTTCCTAGTCTTATGATTCTCTTGGTGGCAGTAAACAAAATGCATATTTGTGCAAAGGTATTGTTAGAATGCAGTCAGGTGCAAGGCAAACAGAAACAGGTCTGACTTGTGTCTGTGCCGCAGTCTGGGGCTAACTGACAGCACATAGCTGATTCTCCAGTAAAGCTCTCTCTAAGCCACATACTTGGCCCGCCCCCTTCACAAGCGACTGGCCAATCAGCAGCTGTAAAACCAGGTTGTTGGGTGGTAACCCTCAGAGGCAAATACAAGCAAACAAAGACATGGGGAGAGAGAGTGGAGAAAGAAAGCCTCGCTCAGCTGCTTTTTCGTCTGACCCTTATCAAGGCAAAGGCATCACAACATTATGAGAATTTAATTACTTATTTATTTGAGCGTCATTTTCCTTACATTACAGTAAGTGCACTGATATTTAAGTGCATAGCTGAGGTGCTCAAAAGGAGTAGGTAGAAGTTATGTTTTCATACCCCATATTCCAGGATTTAGTAGTTAGCTGCTATCTGTGCTATGTCTGCAGAATTTAAACATAATTTAGAATATAGAATATTTGTACATGTGACGACAGCGATACAAGACTAGTATATAGTAAATGATTCACAAAAGCACAGAAATATACAATGCAACAATATTCAATTCAATTAAACTTGCCAGTTTCTCATGATCTGCATATTTTTAACATAAATAATTTGAACTTAGTGCAGGGTTTTATACTTTTGTCTGAAGCATTCCAGAAGTCAAAGCCAGACCTTGAAATACAACAGTTGTACAGATACACTTTTTTATTCAATATTTCTCTCAATTTACCCTTCTCTGTTACTAAACAAAGAAGATGTCTGGATTTATCCATAATTGCAATGCTCCTGGACATTTTAGATTGGACATTTGCAATGTGCTGTGTCCAGCTGATTTTGTGGTCAAGAGTTAAACCCAGAAGTTTTACTTAATATACTCTCAATTTCCCCATTATCAATTTTGCGTTGTGCTTGGGTTTCTGCATCACGCATTCCAAAAATACTGCAATTTGTTTCGTTTTTGTGACATTTAGTAACAATTTATTTATATCAAACCAGTATTTCAGTTTCAGTTTCTATCATCACCTGCTGCAAGTTTTTCCCAGAGCTGATAATTATCATGTCATCAGCAATATTTATATTTTATAATTAGATGATGTTCATTAATGTAAAATAGATTAAAAAAAACATGCTTTGTAAAATATCTGTATAAGTGAAAAAATTCAGACAATTCAATAAATCATCATCAATCAAACAAACAGTCAAATAATATGGATTTAAACAAACAAAAATAATGTCCAGAAAATAGTTCAGTCAACAAGAACATCAACAACACTTTGTTTTCCAGTTGCTTTCCATCATAAAACTAGGAATGTATAAAGAAATAAAATGAGATAGTTATAGTAGTTGTTGTGAATGCTGGGTGTGTGATGAGGTTATGTGCAGTAATCACTGAGGAGTGATTCTGTAGCTACAGGGGATACTATAATCCTGATCTTGGACTGTCCCAGCTCTTACATCTCTGTTATTGTGAATACAAACAAGCTTGATCACCAAACATGTTTAGACAGACAGCAAATTGGCCAATGTATTATGATGACTACACAACATCATCTGCCAATAGTTCAGGAAACTTATATCCTTACCATGTTACAAGTTAATGATATAATATGTTGATCAAATAGTGTACAAAGTTCTGTGATTTCCTTAATTTGTTTCTGATAGGTAAATATATTCTTACAGTGAGAATTAAGAAGCCATGTTTTAAGCATGCAAGATATATTACATACACGCATATTTCTCATGTGTTTCCATGCGCGTGCTTACAGTTGGCAGCTAGTTGTGGGTAAATGCACTGAACAGCGTCTGAAGCCTCACTCTAATCTCTCTAATCCTGTCTCTTGGAACACTACAGGAAAAATAGGCCATGACAAGCAATTAAAATAACCTTGCTTGCACTAAACCTATATCTACATAACTTGTAAATACCCCATGTTGTACATGCTTTGATACAAGATGGTATCATGGATATATTACCTCACTGTATTCATTTTATCTATGCTTGTGTTTTGGATATGATGTCTACATGTGCAAAATATAGTCATCTAACAGTCACCTTTGGGCAATGACTGAAATAACAAGAGTTTCCTCCACAAGGTGGCTGGGTGCTCTCTTAAAAATAGGGTGAGGAGCTCAGTCACAGAGGAGAAGCTCAGAGTAGAGCTGCTGCTCCTTCACTGCTGCTGATGCTGCTCCAGCTGAGGTGGCTCGAGCATCTGTTCCAGATGCTTCCTGGATGCCTGGGGAGGGCATATCCCTATTAGGAGGTGCAGGGAAGATTCAGGACATGCTGGAATGATAACATGCTGGATAAATGTAAGAAAATGGATGGATGGAATTTATAGTCATGTTTTCAGCCAGCCTTACTAATAGCATGCCAGGCTAGACCATGGCTTACTGTGATAATTATAGCTCCCGAAAGAAGAAGTAAATTTAAGGCACTGTTGACTGGCATGGCATAGACATCAGGAAGCCTATATGCCCCACCGTATATACCCCAAGGTGAATGTCTCTAGCTGCTAGCCTAACAAGGGGCACTCATGGATCTATTATAAAAGCAATGTATTAAAGCACAGTGTAACTTTTCTGATGAGGGGTCACTATCTAAAAAAATTGCTTTTGACTGAATTATTTCTCTAACTTTTAATTGCATACACACACATATACAGTATCATACTGCAAACAAAAGAGGAAGACATAGCAAAACGGAACTGAAAAGAGTGATCTTGATATAAATAGTAGCATGCGGTCTTTGGCAGAGCTTTCACCTGCTGCTGGGGCCTCTGTCAGACACAAACAAACATGCTGTCATCTTAAACTTTTAAACACAACATGAGAGGAAGGACAAATGAGTGGCTAGCATCAGTGGCTAAGACATCAAAGCAGTCCCAACCTAGTTAAGGAACAGGTCTGATCTTATTCTACTAATAACAAGGTTCATCAGGAAAGCAGATTTACTAATTGTTTTTCTTCACCACTACTGTGAACGACAGGCTGATAAGTGTAGGTCAACCAATGACAATCTAATTCAGGATACAACAATAAAACTGTAGTCCACTAGAAGCAACTAGAAATTGGATCTGGAATGGTAAGAGAATATTTCACCAGCTGATTGTTCATAGCTAACTACTATATGGTAAATACTGGTATTTGAAAAATAAGTTAGTTATTTGTTTTCGTTAGACCACTATGTACTATACATATTTTCATTATCTTTTTACTTAAATTTTTTAAATGTCTTATGCTTTTGCATTTTACAAGCCTGTCTGATCAAATATTAGGTATTACTATTCATGGGTTGCAGCTTCCTGTTATAAGCAACAATTTGAAGACTTTTCACAATTAAAAAGATATATAATTTTGATTTAAATTGTTAATTACTCTTGAAACATCATCATTGGGAATCCCATGGATAACTACAAAAGAACTATGATGAACGTATATAACCTGACTGTTTTCTCCCATGGCAAGCTCTCATTCTAGAGAAATTGGTGAAGTGTCTCAACAAACTGACAGAGATCAGAGGATGGTCCACTGCAGGTGAAGTAAACAGACGGGGAGTTTGATGCCTCATTTAAGTGTGTGTCGGCACCTCTGGAGGGCTTAGCAGCACGTTTAGCTATGCCACGCATGTGACCAACTCATCTGACACTATTAAGAGAAACCTCCTGGAGCCTGGCCCGTGAGGGAGGCGACAGAGGGCAATAATGAGGGGCTAGCTTCTCTCCGTGTATGGGCATTTGGGTTAAGACAAGCGGATGTTTACATGGGGAGAATGGCATTTGAAGGGCAAAGATAGGACAGACTTAGGCAAGTATAGGTGAGGTATTAAGTATGCAAATTAGGTATATATTCGGGCAGGTCAATACAATATATGGCACACAGTACAGACAATATCTCAATATGTCAATACCACAATAATTGTCACATTTCACATTAAATGTATCAATATTTGTAATCAGCGTCTCTCATGTTTAAGGTGTTGCCACACCAACTTTAACAGTGGCACCTGTCTCTGTTGCTACGAGTACCACTGTCACTCCAATACAGGCCCTGTTCATAGAAGGTGAAGCATGACATTTTCTGGAGTCACATTGGAGTGCACTGCCAAACACTGTGTGAGGCAACTGCATCATCTTTCACAATCTCATTCTGTTCTTCATCATGTGCTGCAATTCCAATGAATCTTTCTGTGACTGGATAAGCCTGGATAGAAACCATCAAACCAGTCCAATAATTGTTGAAAATGTGGTTCAACAAAAGTCAAACAAAAATTTTCAATATATTTGTAGTATATGAGCTCATAAATACTGTATCCTCATTAACTCCAGATGAGATGCCCACACGATGCCTGACTCCAGATGGACAGGTAGAAGCTCTGGCTAAACTCAGTGGAAAAACACTGGGTGCACCTGTGTACTAAAGGCTTGCGTTCCACACTGATCACCTCACCTCAGACCAACCCAGAAACCAGATCCTCGTAGGTCACCCAGCACCAACTAAAAATACCTCATACAAGCCATTCATTCCACCAAGGAGATAGTTTTAACCAAGGCTGACTCTATGTTTAATTTGCGAGTCTAATAAAGATCATAGCAAAGACAAAAATCCAGTGGCTGCTGTTGTAAAGAACCAACTCGCTGCCCGCATATGTCAAGACTTCATCTGCACATCCGTAGCTTCTCTGTGTGATCTCTTTGGTGTGTTTTTGCAGATTGATGTAAATTCCATTAAGCCAAGTTATTGTGATATTGTGAATATGATTTTTAAGAGTGGAACTAAACCATTTAGACTGGAGAATTTACCTGCAGGTTAAAAATTTAAGAAAGAATTCAATTTTACCAAATAACTGTCTGATCCCAATGTATCTATGAAATCATCATTAAATTATGACTAAGTTTCAGACTCAGTTGAGCTGTACATAGAACTGTATACATTAAGTCAAGTGTTAAAGTCTCCATCCTGGAGCTGCTTCCTGTCAGACACTGGGGCTTCCTGAACAGTGACGTACAACATTTCACAACACAGAGGCACAGGAAACAGGGCATGACAGAGACCTGTGACTGTTAGGAAGTACAGAAGGGAAAGTGGCTTCAGTTTGTTAACATTAGATATGAAAGGAGAAGAATTATTGGGCTGAGTGGATCTTGAATGTTTCTCTTACTGTTGAACGTAAACAATCCAATCTTAAAGACAAAGCCAAATAAAACACATATTGGTGAGTTCTTTCAGCTAAATAAGGATATGTCGTTAGTCCAGGTCAACACTTGTTGAGTTGAAGCTGAGTCACTGAATGAAGCCAGTACTAATGAGACTTATAGTGCACAGGATCTAGGACTGTGGACGTCACACACTTCCTGGCTTTATGTCTCACCGTGCACTTAAACTGTCACTTCTCCTCACAATCAGATGGCTGCAGTCCATTGACACAAACCAGGATTCACCTGCTATTAGATCATAAACCCTCATTCATGCTGTGCTTTATCAAAAGATAGGGATCTATGAATTTCTTCAGCTAATCGTGCTATTCTAGAAAACACTATTTATTAATGGATTGTTGCTCTGACAAGCTGGAATGGCCACAACATTGTATTCTACCATGCAACACTGACTCTCCCCCATCACCTCTTAATTCTTGTTCTGTGGTCCATGTTGACTTATCAGTATCATGTCAGATGCCTAACTATGTGATGGCGCCCAGTTCTATTAATACCATATAGATAGGACCCTAAACGTATCTGCATGTCAACAACACTCACAATCCTGGCCATGACTTTATAAGCACCACAAAAGAATCTCCACTGGGACTGGGCCTCCTGTATGTGTTTGAAAATAGAAGCATTTCTGCTGTGTCTGTGCTGCTGGAATCACATGTATTTGAACTCTCATAGTGTTCAGTTTGCATTCAGCTCAGATGAGAAGATCTCATCTTAATAAATAAATTATATATTATAAAACAAGGAACAATGCACATCCTTGTGCAATCACACACAACTGTCCCTCATTTTTTACATATAGTGTAATTGAATATAAAGAGCTACTGTACTTGTCTACTGGTCTAATTTCTCATTCACGTCAACCTTTCTGTTAATAAAGCATACTTATTAGTAACTTTACAAGTAACTGTCTTTGAACACATGCTGTGACAGTACAGTACCCTGCATGCTTTTACACACAGATATATAAGGCTAAATATACACTCACCTCTTCATTCAATATTCTGCTTTCAGTCTTATCATATCCTATAGAGTGGTGCTCACATCAACACAGCTCCAGAACCTTGTATAGCTCCGCTTAGACACAAGCTGTACAAGCACATATTTCTGCCCCAGACTGACAGAAATGGGGCGAGCAATTTCATTCCCAAAAAGGACACTAAGTGGAGGGAGCATGCTTTTAGATCTTTCCTAAAGGGAAGTTCAGTACAAATACAACATTGTGCACATGTCACCACTATAACTGGAACGTGTTTGTTTGAGAAAAATAAGGCTTTTTGAGTTGTACTAAAACAGTATACTCTATTTGAGAGGGTGGGTAAAGTTGAACTGAATGAATCAGATAATGGCTAGTAAATAATGAAAGTATGTAAAAGATTTTGTATTTCTAATCAGTACTTAAAATGCACATGCATACTTATCCATATATATTTAAAATAGTTAACTTCATTAGGCACATGTAGGCTGCCAGAGTGGGCCTTACAGTTCCATATACTAGGTGAGGCACGCATGGGACCTTATAAAAGGCTTGGCATCAGATAGTGTGCCTATAGACATGGTGGGATGATGGCTGTTTATACAAGTGTGGACTCTGGTAGAAGCCCTGTGCTTGTGTGCCACAGACAGATCTGCAGTGCAGTGCCAGCAAGTGCACGTGAGCAGGAAAGCACATGTCAGGGGATTACAGAAGAGACAACCCCTCTAAAAATCTGAACCTTTTGGAGCTCTAATGCAGCCCTCGTTTCTAGCCTTTGTGAAGTGAAGATCAAGCCTCAATCTCGCTCCAAATGACAGCACTTATCTGAGAAAACATGCACTTTATTCTGAAAATGTGCCCAGCAGCAACTGCACACATGCTGTATTAATGCTGTCTCTGTTGGGAAATCATGCCCCGTCATCTCACACATTGTATTAATACATTTCAATTAGCGTATAAAGGGATTCATTGCTAGATCATGCAAAAAGATGGATATAGTAAAAGTAACTGTTGAGTGACTTGTCACAGTGGAGTTTGACAATACTCTTTCCATATTTGCTTTGTTTCTATTTACAGGGCCCATATTACGCTATTATCTAATCTATGCTATAATGTTTCCTCATCAAAAACATACCCGGAGTTGTTTTTTGTTTCATTCACACATGTTTAGCACAGAAATCCTGCATATTTAGGCTGTGTTTTTCTCACAAACTGAAAACACTCCTCCTTATGATGCCATGTGGTGATATAGGAAGTGCTCCACTATGTTTTTAAACTCCATACACCTTCACTAGAATCATTTAGATGATTTCAGCCCTGAAACTGCCAATCTCTACTGAACAAAAGGTAAAAGGTAGGTGTTGACTTACCGCTTAAAATTACCGCTTCATGGTCTCACAAAGGGGAACAGGCCATTTTGAGCTTGAACAGACCAATAATTAAGGATTGCTCAAAAATGTGTGAATGAAACAAAACAAAACTACAGCAGGTAACAGCATTCTAACATGGATAAAAGATCATAAGAATCATTTCTGTCTAATATTTAAACATACCTCCAAACAGTCTCAGGCTGGAAGGGGCAGGTGTCTGTATCAGAGAGATAAAGAGGGCACTGCTGGGACTTGAGTGTAGGATCTGATGAAGGACTTTGAGAACTGAAGAACACCTGAGGCCACTGGGATTAAGACAGAGGAACAAGTGGAAAAATACTCTTGTGATGTGTTTCACAACCATATAAAAATAAAAAAAATACATGAACTGCAATTTAGTGAAAGTCATTAGGATTACAACCATTCAACAAAGAGGCCATGGAGGTCAGGGTAAATTAAACCTTACTGCATCTATTCGTATTTACTGTGAATTAATTAATGTTAAGTAAATAATAAAACTACTAATAAAATACCTATCCGATGTTTCTCCTGGAAATTTTTCTAATCAGTGCATGCACCTACTTAGTATGCATAGACAGCACTTAAACAGTATACTATAGACCTGCTCATATGTCCAGTGCTTATGTAACTACGGTGGCCAAGTGACATCACACCTGAGCCAGTCAGACAGGGAGAAACAAGTGCACAGGGTTAACAGCAGAGAGACACAGTAAACCTACTCTCTAATGTACAGAACTAATGGATCATTTTCATGCAATGGGGTATGAGACTGTGGGATTATTATGATTACTATAAATACCTAGGTCCAGATATTTAAAGTATTTGAAGGCCATACATATCACCAGTGAGCCTGAAAACAAAACAAAAACAAACATATAGAGTACTTCATTGTAAAAAGTCTACAACTATTATCTGCAAAGGGTGCACAACAAAAACATTACAATGTACATCTTTGCAAGTATTCTACCCCAAACCAGACAACAGATGGAATTTAGCACACCAGCTATAATCTTTACAAATACACTGGAACTGTTACAGGTGTTAATTAATATGCACTTTCACAAAAAACTATAAAACAATTCATCCCCATCTCTATAAAAGAAATAAAGATCCACAATGATCACACAGACACTACACAAACTTCCAAAACAGACGTAGCTATCTTATTTTTATTATTTTTTTAGTAGCACTTTGAGATTTGGTATCAAATGTTTAGTGCCATGCCAGTAATGTAATATTATTAACGTCACTGACCTTTCTTCTGGCTTGTTTTCACATTAGCCCAATTTGCTAAGTGCACCTCCCCAGTGGCCAAACCCCAAAGCTGCACTCCAGTCCAATCAAGCACAAATTAGAATTCCCTCAGCCTTGCACTCTCCCGGCCTATAGAAAGAGAACGGCATGTTCCTGACCATCAGAGAGTGAATCAAGACACTAAATGTGTATGTGCATGCTATAAACAAGATGTGGCCAGCTACTGTGGCCAGCTTACTGTATTCAGTAATATTTTTGAAGGTCATGTGTTGAATGCAGCAGATTTAAACTTAAAAGACATTTAATGTGCAAGACTAAACAAATAGCATCTGTAGAGAGTTGTGTTAGAAATATAGAGACTGAATAAATCCTATTTGGGGAGTCAGATGGCAAACGCAGCCGCTTGGAGTCCACTGATAGTGAGAGAAGTTAAATATAAACCCAGTAAGCCCCTCAACAAAGGAGTATTAGATGTGAGAAGGGAATGGGGACAAGGGCATACACTCACAGCAGGTAAACTACTCATCTATGGCTGCTCAATAACAAATGTCCCACTTACACTGTGTCCTCTGTTTCTGCCCAGAGGCGGACAATAGTCATGTTTTGGTTTGGAGGTAAAACTAGTACTTTCAAGGCAACAGTTTGTCTTGGACTTTTTAATAATAAT
The DNA here is from genome assembly GCA_029959045.1 of Taenioides sp. WSHXM2023. Taxonomy (NCBI): domain Eukaryota; kingdom Metazoa; phylum Chordata; class Actinopteri; order Gobiiformes; family Gobiidae; genus Taenioides; species Taenioides sp. WSHXM2023. The sequence continues at coordinate 34,672,960 of CM057087.1, forward strand.
GAGAAATGTTGCTTTTGTAAGACATGTAGGCTATACAGAACTAATTATGTTATAATTTCACTATTTTCCATCCTTAACCTAGACACACTGTGAAAATCTCTGCAACACTGTCTCCCTCACTGTCAAATTTCACCACTTTTGTGCAAGGATAAGAAACACTCAGACATTCAGGGGAATAGACACATACCAGGCTCAGACAGCTCACCAAACCCCTCTCCTCTAAACAGGCAACCAGCCACTTAGCATAATAAGTAAGTGCTGAGGTGATTATTGAACTCCATCCTAGGATTAAACCTGTCACACTTTCCACGTCTGGGAGGCAGTGTGTTTCACGGGTAAACCCCTGACCCTCACAGTCCCCTCTGTTGGCTGGAACAACTACCTGAATTATTGATAAAGGTCATGGTAGAGCTTTTGGTACCAGGTCTGGATTGGTGCTTGATACTTCAGACCAGACACTAGCATGGTGTAACTTTCTCTCCTCAACAGTTGCTCATTTGCATCCTCTTTACAGCCAGTGTTGGCAGCCTTTCTCTTTTGGTTTTAAGAGGAAGGCCCCTGACCCTAGGTTCTGCACATAGACAAAGCATTAGAGCATTATGTACAGGGTCTGGCATTAGGCAGTTCATTCATCTTCAAAGAAAATTATTGACACCAAGCCAAGGACTTCCAGCCTGTGTAAAAGTGAATTATATGTGATGTCTTTGAACCAGCTGATACGTTTCTATTCTGATAAGATCCAAGAAAGGAAAATAAGCAAGTGTTGAGAACATCCTAATATCCTAATACTTCTTTTCAAACCATCTGAAAGTGCACCCTGCTAATATCTCCAAATCCCAGTTTGCAAGGAGCAATGTGAAATTGGCAAGAAACAGCATGTGCAATATGAGCTTTCAGATCAGAGGTTTAGGAGATTAGCTGGGTCTGAATGACAGATGGAAAAAGCATACCCCCTAGAGCGATGAGTAAAAGGCCATGGTAAAGAACACATTGATAGATAAATATAAGACATTGATGAAATGAGTTCTTTTATATAGGCTGCATTATATTCTATTGAATGGCCACAAACAATTTACTGTGAAAACCTTTTACCTAAAGAAGAAGAAATGGTATTTAAAAAACACTGCTGGAATGCAAAACATGAGGAATAAATGTAGCCTCAAGGTAAAAGTAAGCTCGAAAGTTGTGTCATACTATTGCTGTTCCTGAGGGACTGTGCAACTAGAAAAATACGAGAAACAGACACAGTAAGATCCAAATAAATCTGGAGTGAGAAGACAGGTTGTCATCATCCATGTGACAGCAAGGATTAAGTTTCCAGTAGCACTATACTGGCAGCATGACGGAAGCCAAGCAGGTCAGGAACCGGGCATGTGTGGGAATCCTCCATCTAATGTTATGTAAGAGCTAATAGCCACAACTGTCACAATACAACAACAGATTATAAGATATCTATTACACTATGGCATTAAACTGAGTGTTTGAAGTATTAGCAAAAACAGACCAAAAACAGACAAAAAATAAATGAATCTGTCTGTTAGATAAAAAATAAAATATGTATTATCTATTCAAAAATTTATAAAGAATATGTGATATGGTGTTCCAAAATGCACTATACTACATAGAAATACACTATACAACTATGACTAAGACATTTCTCCAACAGCCCACATGGGACACTTTTTTGCATTAAAGGAATTCACAACTGGTTGCATAGATATGAAAAGACTTGTTATTCCTGAGCTATTATGCTGCAGAAAAATGTAAAAACAGTACAAACCTGTACTATAGTAATAACTTTATATTTGTTTTGCAATATACTTGGTATTAAAATATCATATTGCATTTATGGAACAGCTTCTAGTTCCCTGACACAGTAAGTCTTTAGCTATTTTAGTATTGTAAAGCACTCCTATAAATATATTTTATTATGCTACGGCCAAAGGAGTGTAGAGATTATTGGATTTACATTTTACTACAATTCAAAACACAGTGTTATATAACAAGCCACATAGAAGATCCAAGTCTGAGAGCAGGAAATAAATCTTCTCTTTCACTAGTTTTGACTTCCAGATGCCACCAAACATTTTCTCACCATTCTTGACACACCAATAGAAAATTAATCATTTACACATTTACACATGAACTGTGGCACTTGTTAAGAAAGCCGCAGATTCAACACCTATATGTTAGAAATATCAAACATATTTAACTACAGCTGTTTTCAGACACGTGTTGTGAGTGGTGCGTTAGGTAACTACTACATATGCCCTCGGTCATGAGCCTTATGACCCTGTTAGTCAGAGGAAAACCATATGATACGCAGAGCTCAACATAGTGTGAGTAGTCAATGGTGGGACATTTGGTAGGGGATTACGTTACTAAATCTTTTCTTATACAAATGTTTGCACTGTTGGAAAGTATGTATAATCTCTTCTTTTGAATGTTCAAATTTTGTTTTTTAATAATCAGAATAAATTGTTAAGGAGCCATACTCACTAACAATCTAAAATAATATGTCTATATTCACATCCTGATAATAACTATAACTAAGCTTAAATTGTAAAGGTGCAGATGAGGGAAATCTGGTCTGAGAAACAAGTGATTTTGGTCAATAGGTCAGCACAACCCGGAAATTAAAGAGCACAGTAGTGAGAACAACTGGAGCGATGAGTTTCACGGAAAAGAACAAAAGGCTTTGCAAACTTTAGTCAATTCCAGCTTTGGTTCTCTGACGCAGGCCAGCGCCCAGGCCTCAGCAAAGGTCAGAGCTGGACAGAGGAAGAACAACAGTAATGTAACCCTAGATTGGCTGCAGCTCGCACACTCACACAACATCTCCACTGTTCTGAATGTGGCCCAGGACCAGAGAGTGGGTCTACAATACACAGCCTGAGGAGCCAATGTCTTCAGTTTGTCCCATACAACAAAGGCACTTGTTTCCTCAGACAACCCTGTCTTGTCATTTACCATCACGCTCAGCTATGTCACAACAGGAGCTTTATAAGAAAAATGCTGAGAAGCCTTTTCTGCCATTTATGCACCAATAATGGATGTGTAATGGTCGTCAATACTGACAGTGTGTTTCTTCTACTTAATTACAGCTACTAGTAAAATACAAGTGATTTGTATTGGCAAAGATTTAAGTGAAACTGTCAAAAATAAAATTATAATATGGACAAGTTTGCAAAAATGGTTACGTTTTCTGATTCCCATATGAAAAGGATGAAACTTTATACTAACGTGAGAATCTACTGAGGATTTACTAGGAAAGTATTTTGAGCAGTTGGGTATTGGATGCAATGCAATTTCAGTGCACATGTTACATTCTGAGTTGTCAAAAAGCGAGTACAAACATAATAAATAAAATTAATTCTCCAAATATATAGACTAGTTGGCAGAGGTCAGCCTGTTATGCAAATTCAACACGAAGTTTGCTGAATAGAAGTCATTGCTATTGTGGTGATTATGTAAGCCTTTAAGCAGTACCAACTTTAGGACGTCTGTGGGAGCTGTTTGGAGTAGGAACTGGGCTGAAAAGGGTTTTGATTAATTAGAGGAAAACAACCTCTGGCTGCCCATCCATCCGGGACTCTGGACTGAAACACACCTGCAGAGCTTTGAGCTTTGACTGACATCACTGAACAGTTTTAACACAGTGGGAACAAAGACACCAGGAAATCAACACAGTGCAGCCCACAGCCTGCACACATTTCTGACAATGGACAGGGACAAATTTCATTTGTGAAATTATTTTATTATTTAAACTTATATTTTATTATTCAAATAACTATGCAGTGTATACAGAGCAGATGATGAGATATGGTACTATACTGAGATTCTCAATCACTGTGAATAGTTTTTAATAGAAATCCTGGCAGACTCCACACATTCCCTGCATGAGGTGTTTAAGCCCCTCCCCTCAGGCGGGAGATACTTGGTGCACAGGTGTAGGACAAACAGACTTAAAAACTCATTTGTCCATCCCCACCATTATTAGTCTTTTAAATAAACTATAAAGGGAATGCCATTGTGCAATCGCACTTATTTAACTTTTTATTTAACTTAAATTATCTTTTTTACCATGTTGTTTTTGTTCTTGTGTCCTTGTCCATTGTCATGAACTGTGTGGCTGTATGAACTGAATTTGTTATCACTACGAAACAATTACCCCTTGGTAACCTAATAAAGTGTTGAAGCTGAAGTAGATCAATGGATCGCTCTCTGATACTGAAACCAATATTGACACTGATGTACTTCTAAAAAACAATCAATAAACAGCTATGGCCAGTGCACCTGTGTCTATTGAAGCTAGAAGCAAACAATTACACATATTGCACTTTCACTTCTACCACCTCCACAGTTGCTTCCCTGCAACAGTATTGAACTGTGTGCAACTAATTACCACATCACTACAGAGAGACTGGCCATTCATGAAGCTTTCAATAGGAGTGACGCAAGTCCCTGACCTGCTAGCTGCCCTGGCCTGGTGCTGGTCAGTTGTACTCCACAGTTCTACTGGCAGTGGGACAAAGTTCGCATCACAAGGCAAATGCCTGTGGTCGTCTGTCTGAAGTTATCCCTTGCAGATCTGGTATCCAACCTTTGAAGACGAGAGGCGTCAATTGTGATATATACTATTGTCTGCCCTCCATTGTATAGGCCAAATGATCTTAAATATCTATATTACATTTTAATAAATAAAACACGGAAATAACCATCTGACTAGGTTAAGGAACTGAAATATTCTAGTGATCTTGTTTCTACACTGGTCTGGGGAATGTTTATCCTGTTTTAGAATGAACAAACATAGCCTCTGATCACTGAGAATCACAGGCTATAATAGATTCACGACATGAAAATATATAATATTTCTGTACTATTTGTCACATAGTATCTGGTCCAAAAAATATTTTCACACGATCTGCCGAAACCCGGGATCGAACCAGGGACCTTTAGATCTTCAGTCTAACGCTCTCCCAACTGAGCTATTTCGGCGGATGAAGCAACAGAGAGTCAAAAATCTATTTTATATGAAAAGGGGAACGTTAAATGTAGAAAAAATAAATAGTTACATGTTGAATTATAACTAAGTCCCTCCAGCGAACATGCAATATAATATAACAGCGTAGTAGTGACTGCTGATGTTTTGATTGTAATATATATATAATTAAAATATATACCATTTCCATTGTAGAATCCCCTAGTCCCTGCATCCCTAGCGCATTCCTCGTATTCTGACCATGGAACTTTAATATAATCGTGGCTGTGACAAACAAACCAAGCAGCTCGTCTGGCCGTAGCTGAAGCAGCCAGTCACAAGCCACTCAACAGGCCAATGCTTTTCTTGACACACGGCGCCATCTAGTGCATTTATTTGGAAATAACAACTGCACAAAAAAATAATAAATTAATAAAAAAATAAATAAATAAATACATAGGCTATTCGTGAAAATAATATAAATAATCGCATGAAACATTTGTCAACCTTTACCGGGTCATGTATTACCAGCCAATATGGCAGCATCGAGTAAATTTCCCAAAGTTGTAAACGTTCAAGAATAATATTGCAGTGCTGCCGTCTTCAAGACCTGTGTGGAACAGATTTAACTATAGTCTGGATGCTTTGTACACGGACCCCCAACTAGGCTATCTGTTTTTTTTTTTATCATAGTGGAAAATTTAACTACTGTCTACAGGGAAGCCTATAAGTAAATGTATTTATTTATTTAATTTAATTTCATTTATTCAGCCTTTTCTGTTGGGTTCGCTCTGAATTGAATTGACCAAAAATTAGGCCCAGATTATGTTGTTAGTGTCTGGTGACTTTAAAAACTGGTGATGCAGATAGGGGGCGGAACTTTGTCTCAGGAACCAATCAGTGCTCAGTCCGCCAACAAGATAACCAGCAGTTAACTTGAGAGCACAATGACTAACTTCTGATGGCAAGTTTATCTCCGCATCGCATTTACTTATCTTCTCCAGAGTAACAGAGCAGCAGTGTTGATGGAGCTCCACGGGTCTCACAGAAAAACGAGATGACACTGTGGGACGACCGCGTCTGGGCCCTTTTCAGGTGCCAGTGGAGGCAGACGGTGACCTACTGGAGCGTCTTCTTTAGCTTCGGTCTGTGCATCGCCTTTCTGGGGCCCACCATTCTGGACCTGCGCTGCCAGACTCACTCCACGTTGCAGCAGATCACCTGGGTCTTCTTCTCGCAGCAGTTCTTTCTGCTCCTGGGCAGCAGCGTCGGGGGGATTTTCAAGAGGACGTAAGTCTTACAAAAAATAATATTCTCAGAAACAATGAATAGGCGAATAAGTTCAACAATGCTATAGTCAGAATAGGTTCATGCCCTACATTTTATAACTTAAAGTCTTTACAAAATGTTAAGTGGTAAAATATTGAAATGTACCTGTTTACAAAGGCTAATAGGCCAGATAGACTTAGACTAGACTTAGACTTAGACTTAGACAAACTATATTGATCCACAAGGGAAACTGTTAAGTTAAGTTAAGGAAATTAAGTTGACTTTTCCCTCTTGGGACCATATGGGATTTCACCACACCTACAGAACTGAATGGAACCCTCTTCTAATCACTGTTTATTGTGAAAATTGGATGTAACCTGAAATACAGTATAGCGTATTCTGAGATAATGTGTCCTATTAGCCTATATATATTATAAAAATAAAACATATATAGCCTATATGAAGCTTAGAGCACGATAAAATTCCATAATACCATAAAACTCATTGCAAAAAATACATAGCACAATGACTTGAATGACTGAATCCAAATGAGGCAGACAGTGAGGCAATTTGACTGGTAAATGATGATCAGTTAAAAGCCCATGTGTCTAAGCCCTCTAGCTCAACATATTTTTTTTCACTGTTTACATTTATAACAACACTGAGACCTAGTATGTTCCTGAATAAGAATATAAACAAAGTCATTGGAGTCAAGGTGAACATAAGGTAAATGTTACAAGTGAAGAGCGATTAGATAAACATACCGGGCAAATGCAGTAAGTGGAGCGTTGGATAACCTTTCTGTGACAACAAAAACGGTTTCATAAGCTAAGGTCACAGCCTGCGCAGTGCCCGGTCAGTAATTAATATTTACTTATACAGCTCCATTACAATATGATAGATACACTGAAGGGATTTTAAGAGGTGTGTGAGTGAAGCTGGATGGTTTTGCAATGAAGGTTTCGTATAATTCATCCCCAAACGCCACACCTCAATCTAAAACCAATTTGAAAGAAGCTATGATGATTGTGACGCACGATACTTAGCGTCATTGGAGGTGAGCCCAAATGAACAGGAAAAAATAATGACCAACCACTTATAGCATCTAGACATATTTTATATATTTTATTTGTATACATACAGATATTATGGTGTTTAAAACCAAAGGTATATTCTCAGATAGTGGCTGATAACAGTTTAATATCAGCTGTATTATCGTTATCATTTATAAAACCTTTTTTTCTTGAAGCCCCACTTGCCTGAGTCCAAGACAAGCCAGGCCCCCCCAACCCCAAATCCTACCCGCATATACGCACTAAAAGAAAAAAGTGATTAAATACAAACCTTTATTTGCAAAAATTCTTCCTTAAATGTTATCAGGTGTGTCTAACACACACGCACACAAACACACACGCACACAAACACGCACACGCACAAACACACACGCACACAAACACACACGCACACAAACACACACGCACACAAACACGCACGCACACAAACAGTTTTATTTTTGACAGCCAAACAGAATAAGTGTACCTCATTACAACAGAAAAATAATGACTCATTGTTAAGATATATCAGTATTTATGGCTTTCTTTTCTTCTGTGTGTCACCAGGTGTATAAAATGTTCAGAAATAATAACTGCAGGGACATTTATCTAGGCCCGGTGTCTCTTTTCATGAGCGCTAAACATTAAACTTTAACAGTTTTTCTAAACAGATGAACAGAGTGGACACACACACCTTACATAAGGAATAAAGACAGACTTTCAGAGATGTATCAGCACCTTGGCCTATACATACAGCTCTGTCACAGATCTCCTAATGAATTTAAATGTGGACCAAAAATATGCTTTAATTTGAATTATACCGAATTTTGATTATCCTATTGGGCGTGTTGTTGGGATTCTATAATTTTAATGTGCACAAATATAATTTTGGTAAAGTCACAACCTCAACGCAGATGAAATTGTGCACAGCCCCTGCGATCTTTAGCGCCCCCAGGTTGGGAACCACAGATTTAAAGGACATTGCATATTAAGACAAGCTAATGTAAATACATGTACTCAGCGTTTCTGTCATGCAGGTAAACTGAACTCAAATGCAACACAAACAGTACAGACAAACATAAGTGTCCTTCCACAGGTAACACAAATCAGGCTGACAAACAACTAAGGAATATGCCTTTATGTGAACCTAAATGTCCCTGAAAACTGGGAAAATCTCTAATAGAAAAAAGGCTGGGTATAAACACAGATGCAGACCCCAACAGGGTAATTTTCACAATCACAATACAGAATGTGCAACAGCAACACCAGGATTTGTTCAGATACAGAGCTGGATGTGGGTGGCCTTGGAGGCATCAGTGTAAGAAGCACAGCCCAGGATGGTTTCTTTACATGGCAGCTTTATTTCAATTACAACAACCCTGGACTACAAACCCTGGTCCCACTTTTAAAAGGGCCCACAGCCTCCCATTGGCTGGCCACTCCCAACTATTCAGGTAACCATCATTTAGTCCTCCCCCCTTTTACAATATGACAATCCAAACATTAGAATAAATAAATAAATAAATAAATATACTTATCAATAAAAACATGAACACCCATTTCCACCAGTAAATAAAAAATAAACACAAAAAAATACAAGTTTAAAAAGTCATAATTATGAGTTTTAAAGTCGACTCTGAATCTGCCCTTGTCATGCAAGCACACGGTCATTTTCCTGGACTGGCCATCCTCCAGAAGCTCAGGACATCTCCACATAGCTCCTTTTGCTTGTTAACTTGTGAATGTTGTAAAAAGACAAGAAAAAGAGAGATATCCACACAAATCCCATATAAATGACGCAAAATGTGCAAAATGTCCATCCATGGTAGCTGATTTCATCCAAACGGGGGATGAAGCACCTTTGGCTCTGCGGCGCACTCGGTCTCCTGGCCCTGGTTGGGAATTGATGAGCTTTGCTGGGCACTTGGCACAGGCTACTTCGGGTTGCTCAGTGATGAAAATATGGGCACTTAGCAAATAGTTTAGATACAGTGTGAAGTGAATTAATAAAATAACTACACATTTTTCCTTGTAGTGGGTTTATACATGGGTTCTCCAGGAAAATGGTCGCACCAGCCCAGGTGCTTGCATGGCGAGAGCAGGTTCAGAGTCAACTTCGAAAACTCATAATTATGAGTTTAATAGTCGTAATTATGACTTTTAAACTAATACCTCACACACCCTACCACCAAGCCCCCGACCCACAACGTTAACAAACAGTGTTTCACTTTTTTTTGCTTTTATAAATATAAAAACATCCATACAACATATATATTTGCATCACTTTATTGAAAGTATTTTAAAACTACTGTGACCTCACAGTCACACTGGTCAACAATCCAGCAAAGACTGAATGAGCAGGAGTATATATAGACTACCCTGGGATGATTAAGGAATGAGAGGCAGCCGTAGGAAAAACGGGGAGGCAGCAAAAGAAGGACCGGGACAGGCTGGGAAATGGAGCGGGACTGGGGATGTAAACAAAAGACAGAACTGTGACAGTTTTCCTTGTTTTTACAAGAGAATCGTGGCCCAGGCAATCCCTGTTTGGAAAAAAAAAAAAAAGATACAAAATTACAACTTTATTAATGAATAATGGACTGAGTAAAGATTAAATCAAATTACTTGTATATATTTATGATAACACAACAACCAAAAAGTGTTATTTTTAATACCAATTTATTGCTCAGACTATGGGGGTCATCATAGTCATTGTTACGCAGTATCATGTGCATTTATATAAAGACAAAATAATAACTTAACCAATAATTTGCATTATGTGTTGAAAGCTGTAATTCTCAAAAGCTTTTAATAAACTTTATGACATTTTACAGTGACAAAACTTTCCACTGGCAGCATTAAACCAGAAATGGTGAAAAACCTGCTTTGCAAATTGAGTCCATAATGTAAGTTAAAATAATAATCTGCATCAAAATAATCACACTCATCAAAACAAGTTAAAAAGTCATTATAACATAGTATCAATAGAATAAAATCATTGTAAAATTACAACAAAGCAACATTTAGAGAAAACAATTTTCTTAGAATTCTCACTCTTTGTTTTTTTAGAAGTGTAGCAGAAACGCCTCTAAGGGACCAGCTTCAACCAGATAAAAATATATATATATGTTACAATATATACATATACATATCAATATTACAGACTGACAGATGTTCAATAAATCCTCAATTCATGGGTTTTTGCTTTCTGGTGGTTTGACTGTTGAACAGATATAATATTTAGTTGTTATTTAATTGCTGTGGCAGCAGACCTAACTTTTCATCTTTCTGAAACCCATGGATACTTTCTGCATTATATTTAGAAATCGGTTAATCCTGTGGGATGATTGCTGTGTTGTTTATTATGTTCTTTTGTTTGTTGTTTTCAGGTTTCTGTTTTCCCTGACGGCTCTCTTCTCATGTACCCTCATTATTTCACTGGTATTTCTCTTAATTCCATTATGTTACAATGTGATAATGCTGTCCATTGCACTGGCCATTGCTGGTATGGCCATGGGAGTGATCGACAATGTTGCCAACCTACAGCTGGTCAAACTGTACCAGAAAGACTCAGCCATCTTCCTTCAGGTAAAATGGTCTATACATTTGACTATTTGACAGATAATACAGTCATGTAAAGGCACTTCTGACTTGTACCTCTTGTTGTTCACATTTGGGTGGTAACACTATTTTCTTTGCAGGCATTGCACTTTTTCACTGGCCTGGGAGCACTGGTCAGTCCTCTAGTGGCTGATCCCTTCCTTGCAGATGACGCCTGTATTCTGGCAGCCAATGCAACGGCGTCCAACTCAAGCTTTAACCTTGAGCATATTCGTAACACTCTTGCAGGACCTGGCGCCGCGCTAACAAATATGTCCGAATATCCCCTGCACATACAGGGCATGGCGCTCACACAGGTGTCATATGCTTTCTGGATCATGGCTCTTATCAACGTAAGTTCCTCTAATGACATTAGTTAATAAATGAACTGCCTAGCTCAAACTGGAGTAGTTATGCAATGGAGCTATTTTACTCATAGAATTAACTGTGGAAAACGGTGCACTATGTAACTTATCTGATGGTGGGTCCTCAACCCGCTTGAATTCTTGGAGATGTATTGCTTTGACTAAAATGTTCCACAGTATGGCATGAAACTTGTCTCTCTCTCTCTTGCATTTATTCAAGTATAGGTGCTATTTTTGTGGTCTTTCTCTAGCTCCTAACTCGCTTGTGCTAACAGAGATTCTCACAGAGAACTTTAATGCCCTACTGTGGAACATTCCAAACAAAGCTCTATAGAGACAAATAGGTGCCGAACTCTCCACCAAAAAAGTTACATAGTGCACCTTTAAGGAAACACTATGCAAACTTTTTATTTGGGTGGTGTCATTATCACTTGTAATATGAGACCAAACCTGTTGTGGACTCTATGTTTTCAAAGTTGTGTTACATTGTTTTGAACATTACATCTACATGACTGACTTTATTGCGAACCTATTGTTGTGGGAGGGATTAGAATCATGTCTTCTTGGCACAGGGTTGCAGAACTGGTACAAAACAATCAATCCTCCCAGGTTACACCCAAACTCCTGCCCTCCTACAGTGCCATCTAATGACTTAAACGGCTAATATTTGCTTACTTAATTTGTCAGTTCATTGCTAATGTTTTAATAACGTTACAGTTGCCTAAGATTGGAGTAGTCTAATATCCTTTTCTAGAAACAAGATTTGTTTTTCTTTACATGTTTAACACTGGAGGGTGGCATTGGTATGAAACAGGAAGGCACACTTGAATTTATTATGGTTTAATAAGCTGTATTTCTTCCACAAGGATTATTACATATAAAGTTTTCATTTAACATTGGAAGTTTAAAAGTCTACGGGTATTTTCAAAGTCATTATTATTGCAGCGCTATTGTTGGTGCATTTAATCATGTGTCGTAATCACCACTCCTTTTTCTGTTTGCTTACAACTCTGGCATGTTTATTATGCCAGTTAAATGACCATGATGCATGACATTTCAAGTGTGATGTGACAGGTAGATTTTCTTCACTATATGTGTCTATGCAGCAGTAGCATTTCTCTGTGAAAATAAGAAGAGCAGAGATCACAAATTGAATCAGCTGACAGGACGTGCTTCATGACAATGGCCTCTTTGTGTCTAAAATGGATGTTCTGTATGTGCGCGTGCAGCTGCCTGTGCCCATAGCCGTACTTTACCTGATGTACCATGAGAAGCTGCTGCCCTGCTCCAGAACAAGCCCCCTTCTGCTGGAACAGAACCCAAGTGGCGACACTGAACAAGGTATACCCCAAGTGAGAGATGTCATGAATCATACAGAGGCCTCAAGTGCAGGACAATACAGGGTTAATCAGACATGCATAAATTCAAATACAACTCAGAGTGAGTGATGAAGGGGATTCATTTATAATGTGGTAAAAGCCCTTGAAGGTGCACTATGTAACTTTTTGATTGGGGGTCCATCACCTGCTTATTTCTGTAGATATATCATTGCTCTGCCTGGAATGTTCCACAGTATGACATCAAACAGCTCTACCTTACATTTATTCAATTAAAAGTGGTCTTACAGTTGAAAAATACCTAGAAAAACAGGCATTCTGACTGTGAGTGGGGTCGCCTCTCCACAGATTTGACCTGTAACTTGGTCTGGTTGGGCCTCCATGAAGAAGAGGTTTATTACCAGACTGTGAAACATTCCATACAAAGCAAAAACATCTCCACAGAGAAAAGCATTTGACAGACCCTCCACCAGAAAAATTACACAATGCACCTTTAAAAGTCAATTTTGCGAAACTATAATTCAAATAATGATAATGTTTCTCTTGTTTCCTTAGCCCACAAGAATGTGTTCAGGTGCTGTAATCTGAATAAAGTCAGAGATCGTCCAGCCACTTTCTTTATCCTCCAAATTGTGGGCGGGGCCATACTGTTTATCACTGATGGAATTATAGTAAGATCTCTATTCCCAAATACAATCTACTGATGCAATTTGGTACAGTGTAAGGTTTGATGAATTTGCTTCTTACAAATGTATTGTTCTGTTTTTGTTGTAGGGTTCATATGCAGGCTTTGTGTACACCTACGCTGTGTCCCCTCCTTTGCTTATGGCACACAAGACTGCTGGATATCTGGACAGCATATTCTGGGCCGCCATTACTCTAAGTAGACTGGCGTTTATCTACCTGTCCTACAGATACCCTGCTCCCAAACTGATCATCTTCAGTCTGGTAAGAACACACACACATATGTAAATAGTGTTAGGTTTTCTGAGCATTGTCTTGATCAGTCAGAGGTGGCTCTGGTTTAATTTAACAAAACTTGTTTAACTGTAAAAGTAACCAATCAAATATTGAGATTTTACACTATTATTTCTAAAAGGATATATACTATTACAGTCCAATCTGTTCAAAAAGAATGTCTTTCTTTGTGCAGAATGTCTTTCAGTAAATGATGTGCAGCAAGTGCCAGCAACAAATGGGAAAGAGACAACGAAAGCCATCTGTCATGCTACTTTTACTCAAATATTTAAACAGGATATGTGTGGAAGCTTGAAGCAATGTCTGTATGATATGAATGAAAACTGTAACACATTTTCCTATAAAAACCTTCTATATTTTCTCAAAATATCCTGAAATTTAAGGAGGATTTTTTTTTAGTTATTTAAAGTTATTTGTAGACCTTTCTGCAAGCACAACCATTCCGAACTGCATAGTTAAAAGTTAACCCTTTGCTTGCCAAAACCTGGGATTGAACCACAGACATTCAGATCTTCAGTCTAACACTGTCCCAACTGAGCTATTTCAGCTTTGTGTGGTGAGCCTCCAGCAGTTCAACAATAGGAAGTGCTGATACAACTGCTGCAGGTCTATAGTGTGGAGGAGGGCTGAGGTTGAAGTTCATTATGATTCATTTACCACGTCTTATTGCTCCTCAGATCAGACTCAAAATCATTGTGTTACGGTTCCCATAGTAACACTTCTTCTAATATACTGTAAAGGACAGTTCCTTTTATTATTTATGGTAGAGCAGTGCACAGATTTTGCTCTATGTCTTTCACACCTGGCATTTTGTATGAATTAAAGCTCCACTGTAATGTTCTTTTGGTGGGCTGCTCTTAAAAATATAGATTTGACAATGACCTAATAACTAATTTGAAAAGCACAGGGACTGAACAACCTCCAGATAATCTCCAAGTAAAGACACTTGATAAGCCAAAAGGTTTTTGCTTTTCAGTTAAAGCATTTTGGACCAATGAACAATTACATTTTGTGATACTATCTCCAAACATATTACTGACAACTTCTTAGCACACAATAACTGCATAATGTATTCATATTTACTTATAATAGGCTGTGTCTTGTGTGTTCTCAGATAGGGGTGGTGCTGATCCATGGGCTGCTGTTGCTCTTCTACACCAGTCAAATGTTCCTGTTCATTGGGACCACTATACTGGGCCTGTGCATAAGCAGTGTGTTCCCCTCCATGCTGGCCTTCACTGAGGATGCACTGGAGTACAAAGGCAGGCCACTCATTCATATCAAATTTGTGGATTGTTGTTTATGCTGTGTTAAAGGTCTTAGATTACACAAAATTGACTCTTGTGAGCTTTAAGTCATGTTATAATTTCATCAAAAACATACCCGGAGTTGAGTTTAGTTTCATTCACACATGTCGTAATCCTTTATTATTAGTCTGTCTACATCTCCAAACTGTTCTGTTTCACCTTGTTATGTCACAAAGCAGTAGTTTTCAATTTAACAGCTACCTTTTACCTTTTGTTCAGTTGAGACTGGCCTTTCCAGGGCTGAAATGATCCAAATTATTCTAGTGAATGTGTTTTCTGTTTGAGAGAAGAACTCTAAAAATTAAGGATTTGTGTGAATGAAACAATACACAACTCTAGGTATGTTTGTGATGCGGCAGCACTATATATAACACTACGCTTTATATGGGCCTTTTAAGAAGAGACATCAGTGCCATATTCTGTTTATATTTTTCTTTCCTGATATAAAAAAAAACAAACAAACTTAAATTTTGAGTACCATAAAGGTTGTCTTTTGGAAGCTATGAACCTAGTTATGTAGAGACAGTTAATTTGAATGCCAGATACAGTTAAAATCCAAACATAAGTAGGCCCACAGTTGAATGAGTGAAACTTCATGCCTAGAGTGATAATCAGGAACCAGCGGTTTTAATATTTAATTACAAGGCCACAATTATGGGCTGTGAAGATTAGCCTAGAAACCTCCTAAAAGATTGTACTTCACTCTACAATCATCACAGTGAGAATAATTGCCATGACAGGATGACTTGATTCACTAGGTCAATAATTATCTAGGAGATGTAAATTGTGCCTTGCTCAAAAGCCATCCTTTAGGCTGCCGAAACCCGGGATCGAACCAGGGACCTTTAGATCTTCAGTCTAACGCTCTCCCAACTGAGCTATTTCGGCTCCCTGGGGCCCAGCATTAGCAGTTCTACAGGCGCATAACTATTGGCAGCGCTGACAGGTCTTTAGGCTCGGAGTGTCAGTCTTGTCAGTGGGGGAGGGTAAACTTTGTTAGATGAGTTCATGAACATACAGTATTTTTGTTGCTCTGTAGTTTTTATTGTTGCTGTTATTGTAAAGTCAGACGCTTCACACAATTCAAAACAGACAAAACACAAAATATGAAAATTTAAATTGTAATTAATAGTCCAGAAGGAGTTCAAACTCATTTTTAAGATTTTGTAGATTCTCATTGCAGATTATAGTGTTGTATTAACCTACAATTAAAATGACAGCTTTGATTTCTCTGCCACAGGTTGTGCAACGACTGTCCTAGTGACTAGTGCTAGCACTGGAGAAATGCTTATGCAGCTTTTAGTTGGATCTGTAAGTTTAATTAACACTTTATTTCCAAACTGTCAAAGAAATCAAATTTTATTTTCCCTAACCAAAAATATTTGCTTATCCTCTACAAGTTCTTTTGTATTTCCATCTTTACAACATTGCCTAAATTGTTACAGGTGATACAAGACTATGGCAGTTATGCCTTCATGCTGTGCTGCATGATAACGTCCTGTATTGGATTCTGTCTGTTTCTACTGTTCCTCTATGTGCATCATCTCCACAAAAACAGCTACAGTCCCAGCACAGGTAACTCAAAAATAAGGGGAAAGTCAAGCACATAATATTAGTGAGCAAAGGCTATGAGAGAATAAACAAACTAAGTTGATAGGGCTGAGACTGTTAAAGGCACAAGCAAAAGTAAATAGAATATTTTAATAAACATGATTCAAGTAGAAGAGCAAAAAAGCACTAGTAAAATGGGCATATTAAGGATTGATGTCAGTCACTAATGAACAAATCCAGGGGTATACAATAGTACAATAATATACAATAGTAGTTTGTAATATGGATAACACATGCAGAAAAAAGTGCCCCATCTAATGTTTATCTTGCCTGCCTATACAAAAATGAATGAAGGATCTTGGGGTCTCTTGGGGTCTTTGAGTCTGGCCATGTGAATACCGATTTAATACCAGCCACTGTTAATATCCACACTCATAAAATAAAGCACATAGTAACTACAACTGACAACAAGCTCATGCCTAGATGACCACAAGATAAAAGCAGTTTTTATAGTTAATTAAAAATACATATTTGCTGTTACTCTAGTGTTGCCATATTTATGTAGCTACCTAAAAAGATGCATTACACATTATTAGCTGCAGATACAAATGTCAAACAAAACAAATCCTGACTTTGCCATCTCAACTGTCATGAGAAAAAAAACATGCATGCACTGCCCTCCTCAGGTCACTTATTACAGTTTTGCAATACTATTTTCATTATGTGTGTTTCAGATTGCACCAAGGACATGGATATGAAGAAAATACCGCCATCTCTAACAGGATCTTGAATGAAGTGACTATAGTGTTATGAATGCTGGACATTTATGCCTTGTATATTATCTGTGTAGCTTGTCTGTCAACTCCAGAATAAGATCTGTTTTTTTATACAGATATCAGTCTGGCCGTCACGCCCAACATTGTGTCTCAAGCCGTGATCGTGCAATCAGATTCATTTTTTCAATGGAGCAAGTGAAATGAAGGAGCTTATTGGTCACTTATGATTTACGAATAAAATCTAAATGATCTCAACTCATATTAACAGTTAAGTGCTATGCTCACTGATTTTGCATTTTCCTTTATTTTTTCCAATATGGACAGACCATGTCCTTGACTGGCTACTCCACCTGTCAGTCACACCCATTTGAAATGGTAGATTCATTGGTAACCGGACTCACATCTGTGTATTGTCCATCTTGGGCAACTGTATAGTCTTTTTATTAGCCTTTCTAATGGTGCAATATATGATACACAGCCATGTTTTGTGTTTTTAAGAACTTTTCTAGTCAACTTTTTAATGCATTATTCTGTCAAACTGACGAGACGTGAAATGTGACTACCAATCGGGAATTTAGCCCCTGCAATCATCAGTTACAGCTTGACAGCAAGTTAATAGAATGCAAGACGGGAGAACTGTATTGCCCAAAGACACAATGGCATGATCTGGTAACACAGTTGAGCCCCTTCTGCCCCATGACACATGAAACGATGCTGTGAGTAGAGTTAGATATGTTTTATTGTTGGTCTCTTCTCCTACACCAAAATGCCACTTAAAACAAGCAGCATGTAAACATTTGGAAAAGCATTAAACAGAACATTTTAACCCAAGCAACAAATAAGTTTTTTACATGTCAAGATGAGGTCAAAGAGGAACAAGATACAAATGACAGAGAGGAAATGAGGAATCCCTTACATAGATTTTTAATATATATTTTTAACCACAACAGAAACAGTAGAAGAGTGTATGTTGCATTAAGAAGTCTATGGGTTCATTATTCCTATAATATATTTTAAAATAAGAGCTACCAATTATATTGGACTCATCCTGAATAAACTTTGATTACTTTGCAGCATAGTGCCTGATTACAAAGTCTGTATGTTATTAAACACACACAGGTTGAAATTTATATATATATATTTTTTTTTTTTTCTTTTTTTTTTTTTTTTTTTCTTTTTTACAAAAAAATACTAAGTGCTAGGCATTATGCCCCTTTGGGAAAATATACACTCATTTTATCAAACATCTGAATTGCAAAAAGAGTGAATCAAATAGTTACAGGAACCCCGAAAGAGTGCAAACGTCATATCACAACATCTGCTTTTACAATATCGACACAGAATTTCACTTTACATACAAAACATAGATTCTGAATGTCCCATAAGGCTTTGATTTCTCACAGCGCAGCCACTCACAACAGAGAACTTGTCATAAAACAAACATGCACAACTGAAGCATGAGATCAGACAACCCAAAATAACTAACTAATCTAACTATCTGTTCTTTACAAAAATAGAAATGAATCTTAAAACTCTAATGGCATTACAAGTAAAGCGTTACACATAAATGATTAAAAGATTATTATAGATATATTGATATTTATACACTTTATCACAAGTTATCACAAACATTTAGGAGCTGGCTGGAAAGAGACGTGGCTGCCACCTTTAAAGGTGAAACATTTTACATGCTGTGCATATTTCCCACAATGCCAAGTACAAAGTATGCAAATTGTCTGAACACCTAGGCACTAAAACATAATCAGACTTCCATCTAACAGAAATCTATTCAATGAACAGAGGAACAAGGACAGGCAACTGGCAATTATCAATTTGAATATTATGTATAGCGTTAACTGTAGATGCACGATAAGTAAATGAGAACAAAAGGTTAATGTGTCTAAACTAATTATGTTTTAGTGAAAAGACCTCCACAACTGTGGCAGTAAATGAAATATAGATTGCATCCCAAAGATGCACAGCACATACAGTGCACACTTTGAGGTTTTGCACCAAAGCATCAAAAGTGAATTAAGGATCATAGACCTTTGCAGAGATGCTGTTTACATGTAAATCACATTTTTCTACTGATAGAGGTGGGCATGGCTATGGTAAGGCACAATGTACTGTGACTTTTGGCTCCAAAGGGGCAATGTCGTGGTTGATTAGCAATTGGCTGGTCATTCATCCCTGGGTAAGAACTTGGCATTACTCTCCAAGTTTCATGTAAACATTAATTAGTATATTCTATAGCATAGATGCTGCAGCCTCCCTCTTATGGCTTCAAAAATTATTTAAAAAACAATTCCTGCTGATAGAAGGCTAACGAAAAAAACATCCGTCTATTACTTCTGTTACTAAACCATTCTATAATTTGGTGTGCAAAACACATACAATACATGGCTCTAAAAGGTCTATCATATTTTAAAAAGGTTGAAACTTGACTGCTTCCTAAGGCCTGTCTCCATCAAGTGAAATAGTAAGGTTTGGTTAATATTGGAATGTTTAAATGCATTTCTCTACGTACTAGAGTACTGCACTAATGCAAATTGACTTATCATTTGAAGTTTACAGTAGTCTATTGACAGTTATGGTTACATGTTTTGCTTATCTGATGTCAATACTATTCTTCCAAATGACTTTATGTATTATACTATTCCACTTAGTGGAACTTGGGGTTGGATTGAAGCTTTAAATAAAGGATGTAAAACTTGATGATTCTTAGACTACATGTTGCCTGCAGATAAAAACTATGGCTTCCCTGTAATACATACATTTACATTCCTCTAGTACAGTGACAAATGCTGTCTGGTCTTTCCTACTCTTATCTAAAGATTGGGCTGAAATGATTGGCATAGGAGTAGCATGGTTCATGTGTCACAATAAGACAGTTAAGGTTTGGTATGGCTATCGCCTTAAAGAGCAGCAGAGAAGGCTTGACGTAGGGGGCAGAAAGTAATTAAAAGGTCTACAACTAAACATGCAGATCATAAGGGCACATCTATACCCTTTAAATTAAAAAAGCACAAAAGTGGCTACGATTTTACAAGGTGTGTTTTTGGCAGCAACAGGAACAATATAAAAAGGAAAGATGCTTAATGTCCAGCAGTTGCCATAAAAATCCTCTTACATTGTTCTTTATTGTCTGGGTCTTCTAAAGTCCAGACATTGATCCATCCTGTTCATACGGAAAATAGTAGTATCCAACTGTGAGATGTGTGCATTAGTAAAGATTCAGATAGTGTGTAGTGTGTAGAGCACCAGTGTCCCGTGGAATGAGGCGCACACAGCTCTGGTTTGGTTAGTTTAAGCTGTTCATGTCTTCTGAGGGTCTGGAGAGATAGGGCCTGGAGTGTTGGTCCCATCCAGGCTGTGAACGGGGATCTGGAACGACGGGGTGAGCACAGAGGGGAACTGAAAGAGGGTGGGAAAAAACAGAGTCAGAATCAAATATGAAAAACATTAAGTGGACATAAGAGGAGGACTGACTTGGAATAGGTGGGCTCCTTGCCGTCGTGTGGCAGGACTCAAAGGAGCAACTGGACTGAGTGTGCTCCAGAAGTGGATGTTAGACAGAAGAGGGCTTGGGGTCAGCAGCAGGGTGGGAGTCTATAATACAGAAAATTGAGCATCAGTGCTTTATAGATTATATCATCATAGAACATATCAATCAAATGATGGCACAGTGAAATGATCACCTTTGATAATCTGAGACATACCACTTTACTTCTCTAATAACACAGAGAAGTGTGTTATTAGAGATAACACACTGCATAGATAATATGATCAAGAAAGGTTGCTGTGAGAATTATAACAATTTTTTTTTGCATTGGCTTTACCTACTACCTTTACAACCTTGATTCTACTGTATATGCAAAAAAATAATTCAATGTATTTTTTTATTTTAAATGGTAATATTTTAGCACTGACCTGATTCCTATTTTACTTTATTATTCTTGTATCCATGGTTATTGAACAGCACTTTATGGGAGTTCATCTGTTTATAATAAGCTTGACCTTTACCTTGACCTAACAGAGTACATTACCTGTAGCATTGCTGGTGTGAGCGACGCGGTGGGTAGAGAGGGGCTGCAGAGGTTCATAGGGGAGAAGTCTGAGGCAGTGACGAGCAGAGTGGGCGGGCTTATTTGCAAGATTTTAGGTGGCTTCCGGGCCTTTCCTGAGCTCTGAGTGGCAACTGTGCTGATGCTGCTCACTGAGTCTAATTCTAGTGGGATGTGCTCGTCTGTAGTCTCAGCTTCGCTGTTTTCCACCTGAAAACACAATTCACACATGTAAACAAAAGCTGCTTGCAAATCCAACTGACTCATATACATATTCCTTGCCTTCTCCTCTGCCTGGTTCATGGTGCACTCTAGGGAATGGGGGTTTGCCTGCTGGGAGGACCCTGAATCTATGTCCGTGTCGATGACCAGTTCTTGAGACGACTCCACCACCAGGCTGGGAGAGGGGCTTGTTGTGCTCAGGTCGGGGATGTTAAACTGAGGGTCCGCTGGTCGCATCTGTTCAAACGTATAGACAGACTGTTGGGGCATGGAGGAGTGTACGCTGATGTCCTCCTGTCTGGGCAGTGGAACCTGGAGTGGGTCCATTTGGGTGGACATCAGGGTTGTCTCTATGGCAACCTCAGGGGGTGGGGGTCCTGGTGACTGCTTTGGTGGCGTGTTTCCAAACTTGATGACAGAGGGCAGGACGGAGGTGTGTTGCTGTGGCGGGGATAAGGCGTCCTGGCAGGGGGATGCTGTGCTCTGTCCCCGCTTGTCTGACATCTTCTCAGCCGGATTCTCGATTTTGATGGACTTAAAAAGCTGACAACGATTTTGCAGTGAGTTGAGAGTAAAGGATGTGTACAGGCCTGAGTGAATATAGTCATTACGGTTTGACTGCTTGGTGCTTGAGGCCAGAGCACTAGAGACGACTGATGCCTTGTTTCTGTCAGTTATGTCGACCTCTTGTGTAGTGCTATCGTTCTTTTTGGAAAGTGGTGTGATGCTCCCCACAGCCGTGTCCACCCCTTCTGTTCTCATGGCACCATCACCTTTAAGGATGTCAGGATATGATACAAAGCGATAGACAAACTTCTGACCATTCACCTTCTTTATGATGTTCTGCAGAAAAATAAAGCACAAATAAAAGCATGTTACATTTTACTCTCCATGCAACCAATAAACTCAGAGTCACAGGTTAAGTTTAAGCTATGTAACTTTTGTGCCTGACTTTGTATACTATACATTTAAAAAAAGTTTGCACTGTTTTAATACAGTAAATTAAAAAAAAATCTCTAATTTAAACATTAACATTTCAGTGAACTTAAGAATGTAGCTCTGGGTAGTGGCCAGCCTGCAGCAGTACTGACACAGAGACATATAGTATTATTTATTCATCAAACATATGCACAACAGAAGCCACACAGAAAGAGGACCTAGGTAACACTGGGGGTCCTGTATGCTGACCAGCGTGAGGATCAAACCCAAAATCTCTTAACTGAAGACGAGAACATATTTTACTTGACACTAGAGGAATGTCATGGCACTTTACTTCATCCCAAGATGTAAAACTAAAAATAAAACTCACAGAATGTGTGGCAAAACTGTCTGCTGAATATAGAATCAAAGTAAAAGTGAAAATACAGTAGGGTCTTTAATAAGAAAGCTCAGAAAAGTCTAGTGTGTGGAGGACCACTCTGTTTTCCTGTCTGAGCCAAAGTAGTTGTTGATGGTGAAGCCAAACATACCAAAGCAGCGCCCACAGGGTGAGACTCAGCCCATGTCAAACCACAAGCTGAGTAAGAGACAGACAGCTTTAACTCTCTTCTCTGTGCTACTGTGAGCAACACTATTTACTTGTTAGGAGCCAGCTGCCTACAGATATACATAATACACAAATTCCTGTCTAAACTATCTATCTAAAATCATTCATTATTATTTGACACAATTGTGGAAGTCATTGTACCTTTCACAACACTGATTGTCACTTGTGTACAATTTATTGATTATGAGAACAATACTTTACAACAACACCAAGAAGAATTAGCTTAGTGGTTGTTAGCCGAGAAATTCAAAGCCTCCCAAAACCATGGCTTCTGCAAAATGTGGACAAGTTTGACTAATTAAGCTCTAACTTCTCAACATAACCTGAATGACATCTAAGTACATCAGGCAAGAGGTTGTACTGAAATGGGTTAATTTAAGAGAATGCCCCTTATATTTGAAGAATAAAGTTTTTTACCTTATCATAATAGTATCGAAGTGCTCTGCTGAGTTTGTCATAGTTCATATTTGGCTTGTTTTTACGCGCTCCCCACAGCCGGGCCACCTCCTCAGCCTGCAGCAGTTTGAACTCCCCTTCCTCATTGGTCCAGCAGATGAGTTGCTCATTGTTGGAATCCAGTAGAAGCTGAAGGAGGAATTGCCACAGAGTGACAGAGTTGTCCATGTCTCACTGGGGAACATACAACAAGACAAGGCACGTGAAATCATTGCTTAAAACTCCTAAAATTGTTTTGTTTTTATTTGGCAAAGACCTACATCGCAAAAGGAGAAATTCAGTTTGTCAAACTGGACAAAAGTTTATTTGGTCAAATACGTTTGACAGCTCACCCAAGCTTCAGTTCTCGTCAGATGCTGGTGGACACTGCCTTATATCTGCCTGAAGGGAGGAGCTAACTACAATAAAATTACTCTGAGACTACCACACCGCAAACCACCCTAAGGACAAAACACCGAGCCACAAACAGAGAAATGTGGTCTACTCCATTCAGTGTAGTGAAGACTGCAGTGAGCGCTACATTGGAGAAAAAAAAAAAAGCCACTTCACAAGAGGATGTACCAACACAGAGTAGACCTCAGTCTGCCGTACATCTCCACCTAAAAGCCACGGACCACTCCTTTGAGGACAGTGAGGTACAGATCTTAGCCAGAGAAAAGAACTGGTTTGAGAGGGGAGTTAAAGAGGCTATTTTTGTCAAGAAAGAGAATCCTTCCTTGAACAGAAATGGAGGTCTCAGACATCATTTGTCTCCCTTTTATAACTCTATCCTCAAACCTAAATCAAAACAAAGTCCAGAGGTGTGAAAACACCCATCATGGCCCTGAATGGTTCTGCTAACAAGACGCCCACACTCCACTCCTACTGCATATTTAATAGGCCCACCTAACTAACAGAAACTGTAAACAAAAAGGTGTGGTAATCTCAGAGTAATTTCAGTAATTTGTAGTTAGCTCCTCCCTTCAGGCAGATATAAAGCAGTGTCCACCAGTGTCTGACCAGAACTGAAGAAGCAGCTTGGATGAGCTGCGAAACGTATTCGACCAAATAAACTTTGTCCAACTGACAAAAGCACACAAAACACACACTGTGGTTAGTGGCCAAACATAAACCTACAAGTATGCCACAATATACAAGAAAAAGTAAGTAGGCTAACTGCATTAAACACATCTAGCATCGACTTAAAAAGGAAATGTATAACTGATGTGGCTTTGTAACATATCAACCTTTAAACCTTAATATTCTGCATTTACATGTCATATGTAATAGTGTCAACTTTTTCAGAAAATACTAACTAATGCAGCAGAAACATCTCGTTGTAATAATATTATTATTAGAAGTGTCATCTAATGAAAGACAAACATAGTGAACAACCCCAATTCACTTGCATGTGTGTTTCTGTGCCTAAGCCTCTTATCTGAAGGATGAGTAAATCTGAGTTGAATCATCATCAAATCTGCTAAAGCTGCAGACACACCCCCCACATGCAATCTGTCCCACGCTCGCTCTTGTTAATATCAACGCAAAAAAAATAAGACACTGTTAAAATGTGGCCAGCAAAAAGCGTACATTTGAGCATTATGCAAGACGTGACATTAACAGCAGACGACAAGGACACACCATAATAAAGTAGGCTTGTCGTAAAAGACTTAAAGTTTTATAATGGCCTCTACCAGACCGATTCAGCAGTTGTCATTTGATCTTTTGATAGATTTCTCCTGTCAGTCAACACACAGCCCCAACAATAACCAAAATGTAAGACCACTTGTTGATGGAGAGCCTCTGTTAGGACTTAAAAATGCCACCAGTTACGTTACAATTTTATCCTCGGAAGAACATATATATATATATACATACTGTGCAAAAACACCAAATAAACAAACAAGTTCACGCGATGGCGTTAGTTTGCCAAGTGAAAGGTAGCTGTGGCCATAGCTCACGTTAGCTTGTTTGCTAATATTAACCTACCTCGTTCACAGAGACCGCTGAATTTCTTCGAAATCGTCCAGCAGTTTCAGTATATTCCCCACACATTGTTGGAAAGCCGTTTTACCATGCCACAGTCCATAAAATAAGTTTGAAATACTCGCCTAAAGCCATATACCTGAGGAGGACAGATTATAAACTGTCTACTATGGCTTCTGCGGACGATAAATCCTTTCAACAGGAAACTATGGTGCGTTCACTGTACCTCGTTCATATGTCTCACTTTGTTTCTTGAATGTTTTTAATTTGACTTTTTATCCAATAATACTGGTGTACACAATGCACCTCAAAAGTTTGTCATTACTCATGAAGTTGCGTTATCGTTTTTACGTATATTCCAACGGTGATTTAATTTCTGACAAAAAGTACTGCGTGTTTAACTTCGACGTGAATCATCTTTCACCCCCAAAAAAACTAAATTTCTGATGGAGCATGAATGTTGACACCCAACACAGAAAACAGTGTGACCAAGGCCACGCAAACCACACGTGAACACAAACAAACAGGGGCTAAAGAGAAGTTGGACAAATGGATGCCGCATTGAACTGCAACTTCCTAAAATAACCACATGACGGCAGTATAGACCAATGGCACGTGAGTTGGATAGGCTAACTTAATGTGACTGCAAATTGTACAGTATTATGCATTCTTTGATTTAGATTTATTTATTTAAAGGGACAATGCATATTAATGAACATACAATGTAAATATGTCATAATTAGCCCGATGGCTATTTTCCATCTGAAGTCCCTGGCAGGACAAGAGTCAACATTTAACGCTGTACAGACATTCAGTAACATGAATAGTGGTCGCCCGGTATCATTGTGGGGACTGAAATCAATTAATTTAATTAGGCTTCATTAAGATTACACATCTACAGTCTACAGTCTATGGGATCTATAGGTTTACTTGAAAGTTGGTGCATTTCTTTGCACTTACCAAATGAGTGAGTGCCAACCCGTCAGCCACATAACTACAGAACAGTTGGCTTATATCACACATTGAATGCTGCCAAATAATGTGAAATTGATCTTTGTGTTAGATTGTTTTCATGTGGTTTGGTACAGTACCTACAGAGAAAAAAATATATCTGCAAAGGTAAGTTCAATTAAACATATAGAATTCTGAAGTTTCCTTCACCTTAATTAAAATGGGCAGTGGGGGAATGCTGTGACTTTGTGGTTATGAAATCATGTGAACTGAACTTTCAGAAGACATCACACTATTTAGATCAATAACAGGCATATAGATGGGGGCAGCAAAAATTAAATAGCAAGTTCTGAGGTCTAGTGTCTATAGAAATTATCTGGGGCAACATTCATTTGTGGATTTTTCTTTTTTAATAATTATTAAGAGAGGATGTTATCAAAAGAGTGAACAGCCTCTTACCCTCCATCTAAGAGAGTGACATGGCATCATATTCTCTAGAAAATCTAAAAAACATCTGGAGAAATCACTATTTCCTTTCTCTTTCCTCAGTGTGCAAGCAATAAAGCATGTGATTGTGTATGTTTTCTTGTTGCAGCACATATAACCAGCATAAGTTATTGTAAAGCTATTTAATGTTAAATTGAAATGTTTCTCATTGTCACATTTGGAGAAACCAAAGGAAAAAAGTTTTCACCCCAGGTTTCCCCCCTGACTGTGTGAGCAAGAAAATGGTGCATCTGTGTTTCCATAATAGCATAATGAAAAAACAGGGGGACATAGAGCTGTGGGAACATAGAGCTAACCCCAAAGAAACGGGAAATAGTATGAACTGATAAAATTCACTTCAGCTGTCAGATCAATACTATAGGGGGTAGCCTCTTCCCCTCAG
The DNA here is from genome assembly GCA_029959045.1 of Taenioides sp. WSHXM2023. Classification (NCBI taxonomy): domain Eukaryota; kingdom Metazoa; phylum Chordata; class Actinopteri; order Gobiiformes; family Gobiidae; genus Taenioides; species Taenioides sp. WSHXM2023. Next base: position 34,700,269 of record CM057087.1, read on the forward strand.
TGGGTTTGAGTCCACTCATTTGTAATCTCTGATCAAGATAGCAAAGCATCTTAGTGTTTGTTCATCACATCCAAACTGGGACTAGATCAGGACTAAACCCAAAAGTAAACCTGAGCCATCAAGACTAAACAAGCACTAGAACAGAACCAAACCAAGCGCATATGAGGATTAAAACCAATCTAGGACCAAATAAAAACAGGTGTGAACACACAAACCTGCTCTGTTTTTTGGTGCCCTGTTACAGTCAATATTTGAAATATGTTAATTTTGACAACCATTTCCAAAATTTTGTCTTGTGACTAGATTAAAAGTTTTTGTAGTTCATGCCAAGATTTGGTCAAATAAATGTGTTTTGTTTTAGTAAACCAAAATATTGTGCTAATCTAATCTAATTGGGTAAGTCTATAAGGTATTTAGTTAAATATACTATTTCACTAATATCTTGAATAGCTTCTTGGAACATGTACAGACTATATGGGAGCTTGGCTCTTGTTTTCTCTTGTTTTTATTATTTGACAAAAGAAAATCTGTACTTTTAGTCACAGTCATCATGGATTCAGTTTTTCTTATATTTAGTCAGAAAAAATATGACTTTGACAAAAAAAGGACTAAATATAATTGCTGACCAAAATGAACAATGAAATCCTGCTATGCTATACTGTCTCATTGTGGCCTCACAATTCTTCTTTCCTGAAGAGGAAGTAGGAAGTAGGGGGGTTTCCTTTCACCAATGAGATATGGCCGTGGGCAGTAATCTAATAAGAGTGACCCACAACAGCAGGGGGTTACAATAGGACACCTCAGTTCAGTGGTTTTAAACAAAACAGTAGTGCACATGCAACATTTCCCCTATTCAGGGAGTGAAATTGAACTTGATACACTAATTTAAATAGCATAGCTACTGTTCTTGCACATGATTTGCAATATGAATATATGCTCATGTGGCCTCTCTGAATCTTTCAGTTTCACTTTTCTCACATCTTGTGCAGGGAAAAAACAAGCCTTGATTTGTTCTGACAATCCCCATCAAACTTATGTAACACTGACACATAGAAACAAAATGGCAGATATAATTTTCAGTATTTTTTATTTATTTTTACAAATAGGAAAATAGCATTTATTGTATTCCAAAAGAAAAAACAGCCTGTGTTGGGCAGACTGACAGAGGGCCAAGAGAGATGATTAGAGAATGCGGTCTGGATGTAGGTCAGTGGAAGCAGCCTGGAAGGCTTTGACAGATAAACATGTCTACTGTCTGTCTGCTGTGAGCCGACAAACTCAACAAGTACAGATGCAGTACAGTTCCAAACGTAATGCTAATAGATATAAATTCACTGTTGTATGTTGCTACATGCATGAGTCCTTTTCAAAGCACCAAAACCACCCAAGAGGATACAGTTACAGTGTCTATAGTAAGTAGCTAGTTCTATAGACACATACCAGTTCTGTGAAGCACTGAAGAATGAGCACCATAACTGTCCGTTAAAACCACAAGAGCTGTAAGTGTTGCCAAACCTTCTGTTGAATTTTTTTTTTTTTTTTTTGGCATTTTTGTTTCTGATACATTTTGCAAGACTGTCATATGGACACAACTGATTCTCTTTTTCACTAACACAAGTGCACTTGAGACCAGCAGACCAAGCTTAATGCATCATGAATGGGAAATCCCAGACCGTATTCTGTTTGACATTCCACACATTGATCACGCTACAATCAAACCCATGTAAGTGACCATCAGCCTCTGGAGCAACACCACTGAATAGCTTAATGCACTGATTGAAGTTAGATAAAAACATCTATATAAAGGCTACAAGCTTTGTACATGTTATTTCTGTCCTTATTGTTCATTATAACATTTATATTGAGTATGTTACAATACACATGATTGAGTAGTATTTAGCTGCCTGTCCAGCTCTTGCCACAGTTAGCTTCTCTTGTTTCTAAAACCAGCAGAATGCATACAGTAGCAGCTACTGTAAAGTGTACTGAAAATGAACGGGCAGTACTTCACATCACATTTGCACCATTGAGCATAAGTTGAACACATAGGCCAAGAAGAACTAGGCCACCAATTCGTCAGCATATTAAGAGATTTTCATAGAAGAATGAGCTTATAACCCTGTCATGTAGCAAGTGTGTCCTTGCTATCTCAGAACCAAAAGAGGGATATCTGTTCTGGCATCGCCACTTCAGAATCACAGTTAGATTACAAAAGTTATATGACAACAAAAACAGGACCAATGTTTTTTGTTTTGTGAGATGGACAAAGGCATCCGCTTGAGATTAGGACTGTGAAAGGCAAACAGGTCAGGGGTGAAGGGGAGCTTGACAAGGCAATAAAGGCCGATATTGGATGCACTTTATGTTATGCATAAGAGCTTTTAAAAGAGCCAACTACAAAGCTAAATATCTAAGTGTTTGGTTGTGACTGAGTGCTTTAATCAGGATTTTACCCTACAAAACTGGTCTTGAATCATAAATCTGGCCATGTGAACAGTTATCTTTGAAGCCTAACACATGGCAGACATTTAACACTAAATAAACAGGAATAAAGTACAAAATGTTGGAAGATTAGTTTTGTGGACCCTGAAGGCTGGCTTGGTGGAACTAAATAGGGATGCACCAATTCTACAGTCCGCCCATCAAAAATCTCATTAGAAATATTTTCCAATCCATTTGATCCATTGAGTTAGCAGCTTATAATATTTTAAACTAAATTCAAAAAAGAAGAAGTAGGTGATAAAAACATCAGAAACAAGACTTCATATTTAGAAAAGAGCATCAATCTGTCTTATTTTTTAGATCAGAAAGCCATGTAACAAATAGTACAGTTTTTTCCAGGATTCATACCATTCAAGTAGCAGCAGCTGCAGGGCAGTATTGAACTACAGAGTAACCACATAAATGATAGCTCATTGGTTTCAATGATGATAGTCTTGTCTGAGGTACATTTGAGGAAAAACCTTCAAAACACAAAGTCAAAAATGGTCTGAAATCACTTATTTCTCATTAATCTCAATAATTTAGAATGAATCAAAATATACCAAATTTATGTTTTCATCTACTATAAAAATAGCAATAGCATTAGCAGCAATGTGCAACCGCATTCTGAAATATACAAAATTAATTTGAATGAATTGCTCTTTGAGCAAGTCTCATTCTGTGACAGATCATGGTTTTCAGTCTTTTTCTGAACCATAATATAATATTGGATTGGTGCATCCCTAGAACAGTTGGAGAGCATAGTAGCGACAACAGAGCACCGGTTGCTTCTAACAACAGAAGTACTGTGAGATAGGTCTCTACAGAATGGCTCCTGTTGTGTTTTGGGTTGAAGGCCAGGAAATCCATTTGGAAAGTTTTTTCCTGAGGTGACATAGTGCTTGTTGCACTTATATGAGCAACTCACTAGGGCCAGTTCAAAGTAAAAAGCAGTGGTAAAAAGAAAGAAAGAGAAAAAAAAGGGCAGCAGCCAGCTCTTAGAATCCACTAAAAGTTCAGGATGACACAGCTGTGAAGACTGTGCCTCAGGCCGTAGTCGGGACTGTAGCCTAGTAGTAAGTGTCACATGGTGGTTCGGATAATCCGACTGGGTCTGGAGCTGCGGTGCACCTTGGTGTGTTTTGAAAGATGGTCACTGCGAGCAAACTTCTTCTCACACAATGAACACTCATAGGGTTTGATGCCTGAGTGTGAGCGGCGGTGACGGGACAGCTCATCTGAACGGGAGAACCTGGGAACAAGAGTCCATCAACAACAGGGAGTGTAAAGCATTAAAGCACTTCAAGTTACATGCTATGTATGAAAAACACTTTATAAATAACATTTGGCTAATTAGTGAATTGGGTTTCAGTAGAATGAGGAAAAGCATCTAAACAATTTAATAATATACAGTCTAATGAAAAAAAAAAAAAAAAATCAAGACTGTCCTGTTGGGTCAACAGAAGGTGTGAGTCAGTGGGCATATTGTTATCTTAAGACATTAGAAATGAAATTTCTAATGAGGGGGAGCAAAAGTTTATTGAACGTACCTCCATCCACAGTCAGGCCAGCTACATGTGTATGGTTTTTCTCCTGTGTGTCGACGGAAGTGCGCCTTCAGGTGGCTGCTCTTGGTGTACATCTTCCCACAGCCAGGGTGGGAGCACTTATGGACCCTCTCTGTGGTGGGAACTCTGGACATGCGGGGGGCCACCGCTTTCAGGACACCGTTCCCCTGGCCCCCTACTCCAGTGACACCTGTAATCTCAACAGTCCTCATTGTGATGGGCAAAGGGGCAATCTTAACATACTTCTGGTCGGTTGTTTTGGCGTCTCCGTTGTTTAGAGATACCAGTGTGGCTGTGGTTGTGGCAGCGGAGGGAACTTGGGGTGCCAGCAGAGTAACGTTCTGTCCATTCGCCCCTTGGAGGCCCATTACCAGGTGGGTGAGCCATATGCCGCTGGGGGTACCAGGGGAAGTTGCTGCTGGAGTTTGGGGCTGGGCAAGAGGTACGGGCTGTATCTGCAGGACCAAAGGAGTCCCTAGGAGCATAGGGGGGCTCACAGTGGGACAGGGGGTCACTAAGGAGGCAGTTTGTGATAAACTGGTGTGCTCTTTCTTTGGGGTGAGTGAAGTGCATTGTGGGGGGCTAGTCTCAGGCTCACTGCCTGTCTCTGTGGGACTTGGAGGATCTGCAGTGGATGTGCATGGCAGAGGGGAGGCCTCCTCTTTTGGGGTGAGCAACCCATCTTGGACAACATCCATCTTTTCCTTGAGGAACTCCTCAATGTCCTCCAGTGTGGGGGAGAAAGGGGATGGCAGGTGAAAGGGGAACTCTGGAAGTGTGGATTCCTGATTTGAAGCCTCATCCTCTCCTACAATTCCCCCAAAAAATACAATTTAGGCATGTGAGTCTTTTAAGTGCATTATTAGTTTTATGTGCTAAAACTAATAATGCGCAATGACTTATTAACATAGAAATACCACTACTACATCACTAAATCATTATTTAATTATATAACCTGCCACCAAGTCAAATACTGCTTGTGCAAAATGCAGCAACAAAACAGAGACATAAGTATTTTTGAATATGGTCACTCAGTGCAACTAATCCATTTTGCTTTTGGCTTTATCCATTTTGTCTTCTGTATTAATGGTTGTATAAAATTAAACAGAAGTAAGAATTTTATTAACAGGAAGATCACTTCAAATATAGATTTTTTTTTTTCTCAAAAAGACAACTTTGAGTCTTATCTTAAGACTTAAATCAAAACTATAGTGAATCACTAGTTTTCTTTAATATTCAATCTATACATTTATAAATGCATTTGTATTCTTTTAGTTTCACATCCAGTCTCTTCTTTAGATTGACAGTATTAACTGACACACATCTGTGTTTGCATCTGTCCTCATTAAGGTTTTGGTGAAAAATACCAGTTCATCAACAGGTATTACAGACTCTATCCAAGTCTGAATATCTCTTTTGATACAGTAATATAATACATGTCAGCTAGATCAAAATGTTTAGGATTTGTTGGACTATATAATAATCAGTGTAGTTGAAAATTCAGCTTTCCTCTGACACAGGAAAATGAAAAAACATAAATAAACATAAAACAATTGTTCCTCACCTGGAGCACCTAAAAAAATATGCAGCTGTGCTTCCTCATCTTCATCCTCCTCCTCCTCGTCTTCATCTGGGGCAGAGCTGGAGCTGTGCATGGCGCCCAGGTCCCCCACCTCAGGACTGTCACAGGATGCTGAGCTGCCCCCCTCGCTGCTGGCTCCATCTCCCACACCCAGAGAGAACAGGCTGCTGTCCCTGAACAGGTCATTCTCCAAACTCAGCGTTCTGCTGCTGAGAGACACCATTGATCCAGGCCGATCACAGCTGCTGAAACCCTATCCAAGAAAAACTGTAAAGGAGAAGGGAAAGTGTTTGTTAGTCACTTTGAGCAGTGCTGAGGCAGCACTGTGTATTTTACAGGAACTTTGTCCATTCTGTTGATATGAGAGGTGGACATTATGGTTTAATCTGGTCTTGTGGACAGAGCCTGTTTTATTTCAGAGAGTATACCATGGTTTTGGTAGCTACATCATAATCTATTCAGATATATCCACAAGGTTCCTAGTGGAATATGTAAAGTGGAATAAATAGTGTTTGCTGTAAAATTGCCATCTGAAATTCTGTCAACGTTAAAGCTTTAAACTTCATTCATTAGCTTCAGTAGTATACACATTTACATGTCATGGTAACCGTAATTTCTTCCCCTGCATATTACATATTACAGTGACATACAGTCTTCAGGTAAACAACTACCAAAATTAATCCCATGGACATAATATCAAATATCACGCAATAATATCACACTAGTATCAAATCCACAGAGAAAAGTCACCTTAAAGAGTTACATATTTGTAGCACTGAAATATGCAGGCACATTGGTTATGGGGATTTCTGATAATGTCTATCAAACACTTTGCACAAAGTTTCAATGTTTTTGATCATTTAAATAAAATTATATTTATCATACCGATGAAAATGAAATACATAATGTTGGCCTATGCAAAAATGTAGTGCCAGTGTAGGTAGGCACCCTATAAATTCTATAGATGTGTTCACATATATTATTGTGCAAAATAATTGTAAAGATTCTGGTTAAAAGGTTGTAGGTTATAATATATAACCTATAACATATAAGGTCAAAATAACTTGATTTGTATGTCGATATTCCACCAAAAGCTTTACAAGGCCCGAACCACGTGGTGCATGTTGAATCACTTCACTACATGTTTACATCCATGAGTCAAATCATTCATCCATTCCCCCTGATTGTTATAACCACATTCTGCAAAACAAATAACCCAGTAACTGAGCAGGAATTTAGTTCATCTGCACGTAACCTGATTTTAAGATATCTGTGCTGTTAAATAAAGGCATAATAACAGGGCTCGCCTTCCAAACACTCGTTACGTAACGTGTTTATGAACTGGGGCAGTGTGTTAGCGTAAAGTGCTCATGCTTGAGACGCATGGCCGATCATTGAAGCGCTGTTTTCACCGACGTGGACAGGGAGCTCGTGCGTACTGCGTCTTGGTCTCCAGTCTCACATCATTAGGCTACTTGCTGTCACACCTCAACTAAGCACATGTTGCAGCAGGGCCTCTCCACAGCTCTAATGGGTAAACATGGGCCGCACTGACGCGCCCCTGCACACACACATACACACACACACACACATACATACACGCACGCACTCAGACTTGAATGTAGGTTATGCTTCGTGCGCAAAGACTCACCGCGGTGTTCTATAGACTTGGGCCCACGCTAAAATGGCACCCTCTGCACTGGAATGCTCCGCTCTCGAGTTCGGCTCGGACAAAACTGCTCTGCACCAAGTGCGCGACTACGAGCCACAATAAACTCGACCTACCTTACGTAAGACAAACTCCTCGATGAATAAGCACGCTGCGACGTCGACTGGGGCTTGAAAGACGCTGTTTGGGGTGCTTTTCTCCGTCGTATTATTGTCGTAGCACACTCACATCCCGTCCTTGCCACGGGTCCATGTTGGCATTCCTTTTCCCAGCGTCACGTGATTGCATCGCTGCACAACTCGGAGGCACGGGTCCAATTCCGTGATTCTGATTGGCTGCTCGTTGCGGAGGCTCGCCCTAAAAGAAGCGCTGCAATTGGCCCCTGCTCGATAAATTCTGACTGCCATGTGTTGGTGAAGTGTAGCCTGAGCCTCACTCAAAAAAGACACAGTAGCCTATTGATACAAGAGGAAGTATAAACCGACCTAATAATATAGGCCTACAAAAAGAACGAACGAAATATAGAGTAGAACCAGATGATTCTATAAAGCACAGCCAGACTCATAATAACTCAGATGCGCCAATCTGAAGTGACTGAATGGGCGTAGAACCTGTACCTAACTTTACAGTTTGGTGGTCTTCGTGTCATTGTCTTGATGAGCCAAGTGACATGGAAACCATGTTTCTGATAGAACACGTGGACCTGGCTAGTACATGAGTTGTCTTGTGTGTCATGTTGTTTAGCAATGAAACACATTTCCTGAACTGGGGGAATTTAAAAAAACAAATGGAAACATGCCATTAACAACAATAGGCTATAGAGGCCTAGGCCTATTTAGTGATCAGTAACTTTTAAACAGAGAAAGATACAGGGAAGTAGGTTGCTTAGAATCTTTAACCGGGTTTCCTTAAGATACAATGATTTTGAGACAGTCTGATGCAATAGGCTATATCTAAAAGTGTGACAACAAACGTATCCTGCGTTTTCTCCACTATTATGTCATATGTGAGAACCAGCCCCATCAGAGTATGACAGCCAACTTGCTTACACATAGGTTTACTTCTGTATATTGAAGCTTAGATATGAAAACGTGTCCTAATTGTAGCCCTAACATCCCCTTTAATGGCACTTACTTTTTAGCTTTGAACAAACATTTATATAGAAAAATTTCATTTTGCCCCTCAAACTCCTTTTTCATGTAATGTTTATGTCCGCTCTCCATAATGCTGAACAACCGTCTACCAAAATATTTAAAATATTTTATTTATTTATTTATTTATTTATTTTATTTTTAACGTTTTTCTGAAAGTTACTTTATAAAAGGAGCCTTTCATCAACATTTGTGACTACCAACCGCGGTCTCCCATTTATTAGTGATGTAATGAATTAATTAATCGCAGTAACAAAACATCCAGCCTAATGCAAAACATCTAGGCCTAATGCATGTGCATTTCTTATATTCGTGCTGCAAAAATGTGAAGAAGAAAAAAAAAAACATTTTGGATTGGTGTGGTTTAAGCAGTTTTTACTACAGTAAAAAAGACAGGTGCACAGAGCTTATCTGGTCAGATCTCCATTAACAGCATCAAAACAGACTAATAAGATTATCCCAAACTTAGATGCTACATCCAGGGATGGCTACATCTCAATGGACTTTTACAATTCAAAATTCAAATATCAGATTGATATTGGTGTCAGATTGTATATCTGCAGTGATATACATTAGGCTTGCGGTGACAACTTGCTTCTTGGAGATCATTTGCTGCCCTCTAGTGTTTCAGTAGAGAAACTGTGCGCTCTTTGCAGCAAAAAATTTGTCCATTATATTTTCCTGTCTGGGAGCTGGTATCGAGTATCTGCTCAGATCCAAGTTAATATATCCTCCACTGCTGGATTGGTTAATGGCCAAGGACTAAACTCAGTGGCCTACGGACTGCTGTTGGCTCACAGGCTCAGAACATCTCAGGGACTTAGAGCTATTGCCTTTGACTGATGAAGATTGTATAGACCTTTAATGGGCTCATCCACTGATGATTTCCACCTGCATCTCTATAGATGATCATAAGGCAGGCTGCAGCAGAGACAGATAGGCTACATGCACACGGCAGATGTGGGAGCTCATGCAGATCTCATAGCAACAGTACACAGCAGGATGTGGCCTCCCTCCAGCATACAACTCAGGCCAAATAATCTGTTTTTGAGATAAAATATGAGAATAATTCCATGAGGTTAATTCCTTAAATTTGTGTGAGTACTCAAAGAACTCTTCCAAACTGAAATTATGAATAAAATGTCTTATTGAAATTCTATAGTTTGATTTTAAAGGCACACTATGTAACTTTGCTGGTCTGCCAATTGCATGTGTCTATAGAGATGTTACTGCTTTGCCTGGACTGTTCTGAAGTATTCCTTAAAGTTATCTATATTACATCAATTAAATGACAGGTGTTTGGCTTGAAAACATACTGTGAGTGGGCTCACCTCTTCACAGATCTGACATGTAACACATATTGGCATCATCACCTGCTTGTGGAACATTCTAGGCAGTAAGTAACAACATACATAATAGAGGCAAGCAGGTAGTTGGTCATCCATCAGAAAAGTTACATAGTGCACCTTTAAAAAAAGTTTGAAGAAAGTCACTGAGAAGTAACGGTTGAGTCCCATTCTTAAAAGTATTCACATTTTCAGAGGCTGAATGCAGCAACACTGTAGCTTCCAACAGCTAAAATTGAAAGGCTGTTGGTCAAGTTAACATTTTTCTCAACAAATGTATTCCTAGATGCTGATATTACTATTGATTGCAACCTAGTTCACACATGCAAAAAATCAGACCGCATGAGTAATTCAGTCCACTATGCTGGATATGCCAATCTGCACCATAGGTCCCTTGGAATCACTCACCATCATACATAGCAAAGTGTCTTGCCCATGAACAGACATATAGCTCCTGGTATTCACACTAGGCCACTAACCTACCTTGCTTACTTCTGGGATCTGACATCTGATTTAAAAAAAATATTTGTAATGATCCTGCCACTTCTGGATCCCAGTCTCAACAAGCTTACAAATAATCAGTAACCAATGCAGATTTTTAGCTGCATGGTTTCTTGATTTGCCATGTAGACCTATCGCTTTCCTCATGTGTTGTTTGCTACTTTATTGCCCGTGGCATTTCATATTACACAAAACATGACTTCTGGATAAATTATTTCGTTTCTTCATAGCATCTCCAAAATAATTTTTACTGACAACTCACAAATTATCCTTTCTATATTGTTTCTTTTATAATACAATTAACCACTCTGCTCTGACCAGGAGTCACTTTGAAAATGAGGGTATTTTTATTCTGTGTTTACCATCATATAAAAGCCATCCATTTCTAAACAGAAGGCTTATAAACCCCTCACACTCCTCAAGCCAATTGGTTTGCTTTTACCCATGCAAATAATTTATATTTTTTAATGGGCCTGGAGGTGTTATTGGCCCACATATGTGCAACACCTTAAAACCACTTCAACATCAAACTGACAAATGTTGTTGGCCTTGGTGTATTAGTTCTATTCCAATTAAATGACATAAAGACACATACTAGTAGTACAATAACTGACTAGATACCACAACACCCAAATTACATTGTGCATTTCTTGTATTGGTCAATGGATAAAACAAACTTATCTGTATAAAAAGTAGGTTGCCTTTATTAGAAGCTGGGAAACCAAAAACATTATCAACATCATTAATACGGTTTTGAAAGACCACAATATTGCCATTACCAGCATCATAATCATCATTGCTTCGCACCATTTCCACGACATGCAAGTGTATTCAAGAGTTCCTTATTCAAATGAATTACAGAGAACTCGGCTGTGTCTCCTGCAGGAATCACAAGGCTTACAAATACAATGCCAGTACAATGAAGGTACATAGAAAACAAAGCAAAAATCAATATGGGTGAGTGGAGATCCTTTCCAGTGAAACAAGTCACCAATGCTCATCTTTATCCAGTCACTGAAGGCAAAAATGTATGTACTTGGTTGTGAATTTCCAGACCATAAAATTTTGATACTAAATTGGCTGGTACCAACAAGAGGCAGAAAACAATCAAATGTGCTTGTGAACCAAGGAGTTGCCTCAAGTTTGTTCTGTACATGACCCAGTCAGTTGCATCTACAGTATTGAGTCTTGGGACTGCAGAGGCTATGAACATTCAAATTACTTTGCCCAAGATCACAATATCCAAGTATGTTTTTTGCTTTGACGTCAGACATCACAAAGAGACCTGGTCTCCAAATCACTAGTTTTGAGATCCTTTTATGGCTTCAGGAGTTTTAAAGTGATTTGTTTAGGTTAATTATGACCAGAAAAATGACAAGTGACATTCTTTAGGCCTCCACACACAATAGCAGAGCCATTACAAAAGCAAAATTACTCAAGTCATGATTAGAAAAATGCCTATAGCTGGCTTTTGGGTTGAAGTAAGATGGCCATCAAACCCTACTCTACTATTGGATTGTGTGAACTATGCCTAAATGGAATTACTGGACATGGGCAAGAGAATAGTATTGTACAGAGAGGAAAGAAGAGGGGCCCAGTCCCCTCCACGCAAAGGTCATTGGAAAAGATTGGATAGGGTCTTCTTTTTCTTTAAAATCAAGATACATTTTATTTCTTTTCTTAAAAAACAAACATTACAAAAAAAATCTGAATAGAGAATTAGAACAATGAACAGGAGAAAATGACAATCATTTTGGACTAAAAAAAAAAGAAAAAAGAAAAAAAGAAAACAAAAAATAAAATAAAGAAAATCACATCTCTTACTTGCACTTACCAAAATAGGTAAAAGAAAAAAAAAAAGAAAAAACAAAAAAACAAAAAAGGGTCACCTGGCACAACGAGTTGATTGCTAAGATGCCATGAGATGAAGGGAATTACAGTAGCCTGATACATCATTTAAAAGCCCAGTTTAAGCTTACGTTAGTTCAAAGGCCAAAACTTGAACCATTTTACAAAGAGCAGCTACATAAAAGTTTTAAAGAAGCACATAAACAAGTGAAGGTTAGCCACACTGTTTCACAAGTATGAACACACCTTCCCAGTCATGGTGGTAGAATACATCTCGAAACATTTCGTATGTGGTACACCCAAGGAACAAGAACACACATGATTATTTAAAAGGTGGGCAAAAAAACACTAACTCAAATTGTTTGAAAGATAAGCTTTTCTGTTAAAACATTATGTTAAGTTAAAAACAGAAATAGAAAAATAGCATGCAGTGCTGTGGGCGTCGCTAATTACAAATAACCAGTTTAACAAGTAAAAGCTTGATTAGATGAAATAATAGGACGGATGCTCACTTATTAGACTTGGGGGAAAAATTTAAATGTAGTGTCTCCTCACCTCAGAGCATGAGCACGTTTCTGAAGGATCCTGAATGACCCTTGGCTGGGCAACAGTAGTGCACTGACAACAAGCTGACAAACAAAAAGTAAGAAGTCCAAACCATTGCGCCAGGCCACCAGCAGAAGAAAAAAAACAAACAAAAACAAAATAAAACTCTAAATGCAGAGCAACAGAAGAGAAAGTGGAGAAGACGCACGTTCTAGTCTTCTCCAGAGGGTGCCTCCTCCTCTGAGCCATCCTCTTCCTCCTCTCCCTCTCCCTCTTCTTCCTCCTCTTCCTCTCCTCCAGTGGTCTCCTTCGTCTTCTTGGGAGCAGGGGAGCTTTCCTTCTTCTCTGCTTCTTCCTCCTCCTCCTCCTCCACTGGGCTTTCAGGCTCCTCCTCTTCCTCCTCTTTGGGCGAGCTCTTCTCTAGGGCCTTGGTGCTTGGACGACCCTTCCCCTTGCCTTTGGCTGGACTGGGGGTCACTGTGGGAGGAAAAAAACAAAAACAAAAAAAAAAACAAAAACACCTTGAGTCATATCAAGGTAAAAACTACATTCATTACCCATTAATCTGACAAGAAGCTTTTGGAAAACAGTTTCTTTTATGAATATGTTAAATAACTGGTCACAGCAGAAGCCTGTCTGTTCTGGGTGACATCAATATACCACTGAGGGCAGATTGCGTGAGAAACGGGGATGAAGCGTGGGATCAAATTGTTGAAGTTGGGGATCAAGCTCATGACAATGATATGTGCTGCAGCCTAAAAGATCACAAGGTAAGTGCGGCCTTTAGGCTTGTTATTCGATTTAATTCATAAAAGAGTATTGCTGAAAATAACAGAATGGTCTCAATTCAAACTGCATACTTGTGTTTATCTGGTTCCTGATTCTCAGTGGTGAAAATCCTTACCTGTTGCCTTTAGCCGGGGTTTGGGGGATTTCTTTTCCTTTCTGTTTGTCCGTCCCTGTCGAATGACCTTCTTGCCCTTCTTTTTTGAGTGACCATAGTCGCTGTCATCATCATCCTCCACCATAAAGTCTTCGTCACTGCCCGACTCATCCTCTGCAACACAAAGCACTTGTGAGTTTACCAATAAACTGTAGGCAGTGGGTCATTCTCTGTGTGCTGCTACTCACGGTCCAGATATGATTCCTCTTGTTCTTCATGCTCCTCGTCCTCACTGCCTCCATCTCCCAGGAGGATTTCCCTCTGTTTTGACACTGCCTTGGAGGCAGCCTGGCGCACTGTGCGCTTTCGACTCACATCCCGGTCATCATCACTGTCATCTGGGTACACACAGATCACACATAACATTAACAGCTTCATAAACCTTGCAATACTTAACCCCAATATCTGGCCTCACTTTAGCTGCCCCAAATTAATAGACAAAACTTTAAAGATGCAACATTATGCAACTTCATGTCTGGGGGTCACCTGCTTGTTTCTATGGATGTCATTGCTTTGCCCAGAATGTTTTTTTTAGCTCAGAAATATCTAGAAAAAAATGGCATTTTGACTGTGAGCAGGGTTGCCTCTCCACAGATCTGACGTGTAACTTGGTCTCCATGAAGGTACAAAGGTTTAATACCATCTTCATGGAGAAAAGCATTTGACTGACACTCCACCAGAAAAGTTACACAAAGCACATTTAAGTTTATAAGCCAGAACTAAACATTCTTAAACAATCCTTTATAAATAAGATCACAGATCTTCAGTTAGGGGCTCCTGAGGAGTACTGTGCATGTTTTTGACAGGAGGATCTGTAGTAGCTAAAGAAAAGCCACATGAAGAACATGCAATGTCCATACAAAAAGATGCCATTCAGCAGGCAATCAATCCTGGAACCTTCTAGATTTGAGATGAGGGTGATGATGGTCACTCAAATTAGAGGTTGCAAAGATTGTATTCGTTTACATACACTCAGAACATGTTAACCTCTTTGGAGATGGCGGGTACCAATATTTATCGTGCAGAAGAAAGACATGTTTGTGACATGATGTGTATGGTACATAATTTAGCAAGTACAGTGTAAAAAGCAGAATACCTGCGGCAGCTCGTTTTCTCTTGGGGGTCCTCTTGCTGACTTTCTCCGGTTTTGGTTTCTTCCCCTTTTTCCCTTTTTTTTCTTCATAGTCACTTCCCCCATCCTCATCCTCCTCTTCCTCTCCAAAGTCGTTATCTTCCTCCTCACTGCCAAAATCCTCTGTAATAATATCCAGATTTATTAAATGGTGCCAACAGGTTTGTTAGCAAACTTCATCTCTAGTTGTCATACTTACCGGCAGAATCATTTTTGTCTTTGGAAAGCTTATCGTCAGAATCCTCACTGGTAATTAGAATTCAGATTAGTCTCTCCTGCAGAATTACTACAGCAGTGGTGAATGACATGTACACTTTATTTAAGTCTGAATTGCCCATAAACTGCCCAGATCACCCGTGACCCGATTCACATGCTGGCCAAAAAGAATGGAAGAGGATGTGGGCTATGAGACACTCATTCTAGTAATTTAGCATTATAACTTGGTAACTAATAAATGCTGCTAACTTAATTGTTGCTATATATAGTGGAAAAACTATATATAAGCAAAAGGGTATAATTAGCATGTAACTTTCTGGAGGTGACAATCATCATCATGCGATCACCTGCATGATTCTGTGGAAATACAGAGTTAAAAGAAGCTACAATAGTTTTTACGACAACACTCCGCACACACACACTGTTCTACTACATCATTGGTCCTTAAACAACAAATATTGAAATTGTAAACAAAAACCATTCCATTATTCTAAATTCAATTCTGTAATAGGGCTGGAAGAAATTGCAATAAAAGTAGAATTGTGATCTCCTTCCAGTGACAATCTGCTTTTTTGGTTATATATTGCATATTTCAATATCACCATGTCTCATTTAACATAGCTCTGTTCAGACACTTCTCCCTCCCTCGCTCCTATTGGTTAGGCTCTGTAAGGCTCTGAGTGAGTGGCAGCTTTCAGAACAAGCTGATGACCATCTACCTGGATTTTTTTTTTTTTTTTGGAAAGTGTACATGAATAGTGATGAGATCGAAACAGTGTTCTGACCAAGAAAATCTTCTTCATCCTATATTTATATATATATTTTTTGACATATCGCACATCCCTAATTTGTAATCACTGTCACATTCCCATGTTCTGCATCAGAGTTCACGTCTCACCTTTCTTCCTGTGAGTTCTTTGAGCGCTTGTGCTTGGGCTCCCGTGGGGCTGAGCGGACCTTCTTAGGCTTGTCACCGCCATATTCCTCATCTATGGCAATAGACACAGTTAATCTAAAAGACTGAAGAGTATCCCCCAAAATACATTGAGTTAATAGCATTAAAATCACACAAAACATAGCTACAAAGACTATACTAATGATCCTTTTTTTAAATATTTATTTATATATTTATATTTGTAACTGTAAATTAACAATTTATTGTCACATATGACACATCCCCTGACCCTTACCTTCACCGTCAGACTCATTGAATTGTGAGTAGTTCACCACTTTTCTGTTCCTGCAACAGCAAAAACATTTTTTTAGAAATTGTAAGACAGAACACAAAAAGTAAAAACACCCGAATATACAACCCTAGTGAAAATAGCATGCAATTAAACAACCCTTTAAGTAATGTTAGTTAGTAAATAAATACACTACATATTGACCAACTTTAGTTTGGATTTCATTTTGAGTGTCCATGTGCAGCTCAGGTGTGTTGACTGGCCACATTTAAGTTTGCTTATGAATCTCTAATATTTGGGTGTCTACGGGCAGCAGAGCCTCACGTACGAATCACAGCGGGGCTTTCAGAGGGGGGTGTGGTCACTAATGTGCCTCTCCGCCTTCCTCTGACATCAACCGCTAACGCTAATTTATTACCAGCACTGAAAATCTACACCCGCTCGCCCCAGTTACCCGCTGGAGCATTTTCAAACTACATTACGTTTCCTAATATTTGTTTTGCCCAAATATACGTTCAAAAGCATTAAAACCAGCGTAAATAAGCCACAAGTCTGCCATGCTCAGTCTGCGCGGCAACAAGATCAAACGCCAGGGCCGACCGCCACCTCCTCGTCTTTTTTTTGGCTGGAGCATTAGCATTTTGAGCTGGATGAATGGGTAGCCATATTCTCATTCTCAGCGAGAGGGAAACATAGTGAAGGGGACTGTTAGCGAGCCACGTAAAGCAGCTGGGTAAATTCACACCAACTAATTTTCCGCTTGGCCTACATAACAGCTCACGTTGGAGAGAAAACAGAAGGCACGGAGCAGCGGCGGGCATGAGACATGGCGAACAGTCCACACCGCTGCCTGGGATCCATGTTAGAGAAATAGCTATCAGACAGGGCTCATGCACACACTTGCATTATTTTTTCATGAAATAAACACGCTCACTGGGTTCAAATAAAGCACGATCGAGCCGTGCACGCAGACCATGAGGCTACCAGCACTGTGTCGCTGTTTAGTCGGGCACGGTGGAGCACGCGTTTAGCACACCTACCTCACTGGTCTTGACATTTTGCAGGAATACTGTAGAGGTTGGGGATGTAAGAAAGAAGAAAAAGCACGAGAAAGCAAATTAATTTCCGTTCTGCAAAACACCGAGGGGAGCGAGGGCGACGTCCTACTCCAGCGTCCGGGCTTGCGGATGAAAACAAAACAGCGACTTGCTCTCCAATTTTTCTTATTTTTTACCTTCAGCTACTCAAAATGGTGAATAAAACAAACTGAAACTGCAGCCTGCGTACAACCAAACCCCGCGGCCTTGAGGAGGGTGGATCCTTCCAGTGAAACTCCGCCCTCAGCTGAGCCATGAGAGGAGAATCACGACTCTGCCCTGATCCTATTGGCTGGTTTGAACGACGGAAATGAATCTGATTGGAAGACACTTGTGCTCGTCAAAGCATTTTTCATCATATCATCCTCCTCCTCCATTAGCAGGCTCGGTTGAAACAGAGCTGTTAAGAAAACAAAAAGAGGCCCTCAGGTTGGATGCGAACATTCATTCAAAGGACTCCCCCGTGATCAGAACGCAACATTGCAATTGTAAGGAAGCCAAAAGCAAATACACATGTGTATATTTCATAAAATAATGTCATTCTAAGGACGAGGTAGAAGCGTTGTGGCTAACAAGCATGCTGTTTCACCTGGCAGTACTGCAGCAGATGCAGGTAGCAGGCAGACTGTGAGGTAAGCCTAGTGAGATCAGTGATGAACATGCAATTAGCAAAAACGTAGGCTGAGGCGGATCAATCTATTGGCTTTTTGTTGTCCAGAACTTAAAGCATTAGGCAGTTTAGCATTGATTGAAATAACCAAGTTCAAATTAATCATACAGCTCAAATTATACATCTTAACCCTTCATAATTTCAGTTTAGTCATTCATGAGCAGTGTAGCCTACCTCCAGCATTCAGACAAGGGAGTTTGGTGTTTTTATGTTTAAAGAACAGTGTCACAGATTACTGTAAAAATACTGGTAGGTCTAATTAAATCAAAATACCAAAATACTCAGTTACTTTCAACACCAGTATATGTCTTGACACCTTAAATACGAAATAGCCTAGTGAAAAACCTGCAGACATGACTTATGCAGCATATAATTCTTCAATAAAACATAAAAGCACTTATTTGATTAATTTATATTATATTACAAATAAAATAATCCCCAAGTAATGTAACTTTCTTTCTTGAGGCAGTAGCTAAATAATGCTATAGGCCTATATTACAGTCACTAGTAATGTGTGATTAATTACTCTTTCAAAGTAACATCCTCAACACTGGCTGTTTACATGCACACCAAAATCGAATTATTATCTAATTTCTTGACCTGGACAACATTATTTATATGACATGCAAACAAAAAAATCTGATGTGAGTAATCATGATCAGAAAGAAATTATTTTGCTATTTACACTACTGACCGTGCAATTCCAAATGGAGATGGCCATATGACTTGATATTGCCAGAGTCGATATGCGTACGCTTATTTGAACCCGGAAGGCTAGACACCACATTTTTTCTGTAAAGTAGCTCTAGTATGGTGGGTGTCATAGTTTAAAGTAAGAAGTTTAAAGTTTTATTGCTATCCAGATAACAGCTGATATCATAATACAAGTGTGAGTATTTTAATAGTATTTTAATCATTGCAGCCGTACTTGCCTTAAAAGGTAGCATACAGTCACTTAGCATTAAGGGTAGGCAGTGTTAAGATGCATGTGTCTTGTCCCTGTGTTCAGGACGTTTGTGAGGAGCACCGGGTATGTTGCTATGGTAACCCAGGCAGTGACTCTCACCTTTCTTGAGCTGCAGTAGCTGATCTTCATGTGTTCTGTATTCAGGTATTCAGGAGATCTTCAGACTACAGCGCTGGACATATTACAGGAAGGTACAGAATCCAATAGTTTTAACCCCTTCAAGTTAACTGGTTTTGGAAACATTTTCGGAAACATTTGAGTGGATACAAAGTGCATAATTTCTAACATGAAAGCAACTTCATGAGCTCAGACAAAACATCTCTTAAATTCTTAAATCCAAGTTGCAGCAATAACCCTTGGTAATGGCCAGGAAGTTAATGTTAAACAATTGCTTAATACCACTAGAGGGAACCATACAACTATCAAATAATTTGGTTGGGTTCTCTGAACATTTTAAAATTGATCTGTCCTTTCACCATGAAAATACACTGAAACTCTTATCAGTAATGGCCCTTCCTGGTTTTTGAAGGGAATCCATTAATATTTGTACTTTTTGAAAGCTTGATTGACGTGTGTCAGAAATGTGGTACGTCCTAATATAACCCCCTTGAAACTTGAACCATTAAAATATAAATAGTATTTTATAATCTTGTTATTTATGGGAATCTATGGGAAATTAAAATTAAACAAGCTTCTGAAAGAGCAGTGCCTCCAGTTAGCTTCACTGCCTCTTCTGATGTCACATCTGCTGCCCGTGGCCAACAAAGTAAAATTATAAATATCACCAAAATGGTCAAATATAGGAAAAGATTGAAAGTCTCAAATCTAATGATGGCAATATTCCTGGCAAATCCAGAATGATGCCCGTCTGCCATTTTTATAACGATGGATATCAGTTTGACCCCCACCCCCACAGGTCTTGAGCCCCACTAAATCAGATTTGTTTTTTTCAGTGATGCATGTGAAACAAAGGAGCTCATTGGTCATCTATCATTTACAAACAAAATTACATTTCTCTTACCTAAGATTAATAAAGTTTCAAGGCCTCGTTATTATCCCTGTGGGGCAATTTCTCAGCAAATTATAACCGATGTACAACAAAGTGTTAAAGTATTTAGAAAATTTATGGCATTTGGGATCAGGGACTTTTTGAACCTGTTGGTTTTGCACTGTGGGTTTAATGCTTTGCTCACTGATTCTGCACATAGTTGGGTCATCTGTACCATGTCTGTGACCGTGGTGGGCGAAGGTTTGTTTCAGGGTGATTTTGTGATCTATAGATATAAAGAACAAAATTTAGCCACCATGCCCCTTCTGAAAATGTGGGCGAAATCCACGGGAGCCGAAAATTAAAAATGGCCGCCGATCGCTAAATGAAACAATTATTTTCACAGTGGTTTATGCTGTATACTTGTGTAATGTATCGTTTTGTAGGTTTTTGGGGTCATAGAATCCAATTTTCATGTTACTTTGTTGATTTGAGGAATATTTGATGAAATTTATGAAGAATATTGTACTTAGAGGTCATAAAATTTGAATTAATACAACTGATTTGATATAAAGGGAGCTATACATTGGTGTATATAACATTTCTTTTTTTTTTTTTTGCCTTTTTTTTTGCTTTATAATTTTTTTTTATTTTTCATCATTTTTATATTAGTTTTTTTTTTTTTCTAATTCTTTTTTTTTTATTTCTATAACAATTGAAACCAAAACTAATCTAATATGAAATTGATCTTAATGGAATGGGCCAGTAAAAATTCAATCTTCATCTGAATCTGTTGCTTCTCCATACTCGCTCATATCATCATCACTACTGTCTTCACAATTTTCCTGAGGTTGGATCTGGGTCCTGACGTGGCAAGGAAGTGGTGGACACGAATAACGCACTGGACGACATTTCCCATCAAGTATTTGCCAACCATGACCAAGTGGAGATGGATGGTTAGTCAGATTGTAATGTGTCTGGCTATAAGTAATGTAATTTGTTCTTTCCAAATGCAGATTCAACGAATCGTCATCAGGGGGGAGGCAGACCAAACTCTTCTTTTTAAGTTTGTGCCATTTTGATGTTCTTGCTTCTCCACATGTTGCATCTGCACTTTCGCCATAGATAATAGACAGGACAGACTTCTTCATGTTTGATCTCACTATATCATCTAATTTCAAGCTGTTTCCAACTTGACTTAAAAGTTCTCTAGCATCAGAACATGGTTTCATTTAGCGATCGGCTGCCATTTTTAATTTTCGGCTCCCGTGGATTTCGCCCACATTTTCAGAAGGGGCATGGTGGCTAAATTTTGTTCTTTATATCTATAGATCACAAAATCACCCTGAAACGAACCTTCGCCCACCACGGTCACAGACATGGTACAGATGACCCAACTAACAAATCCACCATGTTTTTCAGTCCCTTGTGATATTTTTTTTCTTTTCTTTTTTCCCTGTAAGCAGCCATATTTGTTGTGATATGGATGGACCATGTGTCTAACTGATTGACTAATTCTCCTGTGAATCACACCCATCTAAAAACAGGGAGGTTAACTGGGGACCAGACTCATATCTTTTTAAAGTATTGAACAAGTGTGTATTTTGGATCCCAGGCAAGATGGTAACTATATTTTAGTGAAATGAGTAGTCTAACCCTATAGTTTTTATTATTTCATTGGGTTCCCAGATGATATGGGGAAAATGTCTAGTGTTAAACATATACAGTGCTTTATACCAAATGCAGTGGTACAATAAATACCAAATTAGTATATTTTAGCCTATGATCTAAAATAAACTAAACATTAGACAAAAGGCTACGTTATCTTTTTGGTAGCCTGTTTTTTTGTGTTTGGGGTTTGTGAGTGAAAAGGGTTGAGAACATGAAGCTCGGTGTAGCAGGTAAATGATAGCATTTAGTGCAGCTCTGGGTCAGCAGATTCACTAAATATTGTGGTTTACAGTGAACAAAATGAAAAATCATGATTCAGGCTAATTGGATAAAGTATATCCTCTTTCCTTGAGAAATGCAAAGCCACCTTCACATTTAAATAAGAATGTATAAAACATTTACAGTTCTCACATAAATTACTGTATTGTGTATTTTTAAATTATTACTTTATGGCTAAGTATAAAAAATATGATTTAATACCTCCTGTTCAGTAGTTAGTTTCATTCATAACCTTTGTAGAATTTTCTTTAAGGTTAAGAAAATTTGCATTTGACCCATCATTCTTTCCTTCTGAGGCAACAAACCTATGAGGAGCAGAGGGCACAGGGACACAGTTAGTCTTGCTCGGGACTATGTAAACTGAACAAAATTCACTTAACATCTTGCTGACAGTGTTATTGTTATTATTAGTTATTTGATTATGCTATCACATATCCCCCAAATGTTATGATATGACAATGCACTGGATATGTATTAGGGATTCAACGATATTCGATATGATATCGAATCATACGATGCTGGTCTCACGATTTGATACACGTGTTCGGTCGATACGCACGTGTCCCTCCATGCGCGCTGTGTTGTCATTTATTTTTGCCCGAGAGGAAAACAATTATCGCAGCATCCTCCTGAGATGCAGCAAGAAAACAGCTCCATAGGGAGCTGAAATATTCTTACAGAGATGGGTTTTATCTTTCAGTCACTTTTTATTTTACGTTGATAGACACAGGAATGCCAAAGATATTAACTTTTAAATACTTTAGAATCGCTTTTGGCTTTACAACGGCTTTAATCAAATGAGCTCATATATACATATATGTATATACATATCGCGATATATGCAGTCGGTCCGTTGAGACATTTCTGTGTAATTTAACATAGTTTGAGTGTCCAGAAAGAGGATGGGAGAGCACAGTGTGTCTGTTAAGAGCACAGACTGTCACAGGGCAGTGTGGGAGGAGCTACTGTCTGTCTCTGCTGGAGGGGCAGAGCCGCATGGACACAGGAGGAAAATAAACCATCAAATCATCACAAAAAGAAAAGTGATAGTTTAATTTCGCTAGCAGTCTATATTAAGAGTAGGTTATATTATAAACTACAAAATAGCCCGAGAAAAATTCTGAGCTGTAAATCATTGAACCAAATGAACTAAAACACTTCAGATATAAACCACAACTTTACAGTAGTTGTACTGTAATGTATTGTATGTAATGTAATGTATTGTTTCATCAACATCATAGTGTTATATTATATTCATTAGCAGAAAAAAATACATGAGTTTTTGTGTGTGTGTGTGTGTCATAAAATGTTGTGAAATCGAATAGATATCGTGACCCATGTATCGAGATACGTATTGAATCATGGGAAAACTGTATCGTCACATCCCTAATATGTATAGAACAAAATGACTAGGGAGTCCCTCCAAAGTGTGTGGATTTGGCTGGCCAGGTAACCAAAGCACTTAATACTGGAACGCTGTTTAACATAACACTGTCTTTCCCAGTGTGTCCTGAGGATGGCACTGCAGGACCAAATGTGGAGCCTTGCTGAAGATTATAAGTCTTCACTGGAGGTGGGTGCCTGTTCTATTGAGTCTGCACTGCAGTAGTGTGAAGGGGGAATCAGATGTCTCCTGACCTGGCGGTGACACTCTCTCTGCAAACTCTTCGTGCCAAAATCCCACTGACGTTGTGAATTGTCAAACGCACTGAGAAAAAAGGCGCTGGGGCTAAGAACTTCCAGAAATGACGCTCTCTATTCAAAAGGCTTATCTCTGCCTCCTGGAGCAATGATTGTTCTCACATATCAACCTCCTCCACTTTGGACGTTCATTCCCTTCATTTTGTGCGCTGTGTTTTCAGATGAGTAGCTGGGGGTGACGCACTAGATAAGTAGAGCAACAAATACTGCGTGCGAGGAAAAGATAGAAGGCAGTACTGCAACCCTCAACCTGGTGATTTATGTAAAATAAGGGCCTAATGCGGCCACAAACAGCCCTGCGGTGTGGCACTTAAATGTCAATGTGAGGTGGGCTCACAGCAGTCCCTCAAACCTTTAAGCTTAAATCACATACATTTTCCTGTAATCACAGCATTTTTAAGCTGCTTCTGCACAGATAGTCTCATATAAAAACTTAAAACACTCACCTGCTTTTGTTTCTTCTTCTTTGAAATGGGCTCATGAATTTACAAGATGTAAAGGCCTGGGTAGTAATAGTTTTATAAATGCAAGAACTGAATTCAGAGTCCAGTTATTCTTTATGGCCTCTAAGAGAAAAAAAAACTTTTATTTTTTTTTTATATTATAACTTTACCATTCTACAAAAGTGTTTACAATGGTGTTAATATTAACAATATTCATCAGCCTTATTCAGGGCTATTTAAGACTGGAATTGAAATAATAATAATAACTGAAATATGTTAAGTGATGTTTGATAGAATAATATTCAATCTAAAACCTAAGCTAAACTCAAGATGAATTTGTGATGAGATGAAACAAAACATCTAAAAACTTATGAGCACTTCAATCCCTGAGAGACATCTTATTTTTTTCGTGTTACATATATTTCTTTCTCTTTTTTTCACCATAGATCCATACGATGCATCCCATAAAACACCATCTGACACCGTGACATTTGGTAAACATGGCACTGCATGATGTAAATGTGAATTTTGATGCTTGTGCTTCTTATCATTTAAAATACATTAAGTTACATTTATTATATACATTTATGACATATTTTGCATAATCAAAAATATATTTGTCCTATTCCAAACAGTCAAACTTTCAGTCAGACTTTTGATGTACTGTCTTTAGCTGTAAGGGCTGATGAATTTTTACTTAAAACAAATACAATACAATTTAAATACATGTAATAATACAATTATTTATTTCCTGTGGCAGCTATGGAGCTTTCCCCATAAAAAATCTTCTTCCTTGACAGTTAAAAAACAAACAAACATGTAAACACAAAGAAAAACCCTGCCCAGGTTAATCCATAACCTTCTTCGCGTGAGGCTGGAGTGTTAACGCTGTGCCACCATGCTGCCCTTACATATTTTAATGCAAAAAATGTCAGCTCACTTCTTTATCTGAGGTCTTCAATTTTGCCAAACCCTTGCTGTAATCTGCACTAAATACTTGTACCCCATTATGTGTACGTACCTATTATTTTTTTTCACATCTCTTTATTTGTCTTTCTTGCTTTTTCTAGGTAATTGCACGGCCTAATTCCTAACATCAAGCCAAGCCTTGAGAGACACCCCACTAGGTAAGTAAGCATCAAGTACTTGCCTTATGGTTTCCTAGTATTGGTTTAGCACTTCTTGAAGCGACAAAGCTGTATGTCCATTCTGCCGCTCCTTACTGCTCAACAGAATGAGAAAAAAAGTACGTTTTCATTGGAGAGAAATGCTGTGAACAGGGACTTGTAAACAAAATGAAAGATGAAACGCACTCCCCACTTTTAACTGGCGTTTCATTAACAGTCCTTGCATGAGATCCTAATTTTGTGTCATGGGTTGAAATGTTGGCATGAAACTACGAGTGGTTCTGTGTGTTCTTGACAATTCCCTGCTCTCCTTCCGAAATGAGATGTGCTGACAGTGGTACGGCTTGAAATGTAAATAGGTGTAGCATTAGTATTCAGCTAGCGCCCCATATTCACGTTTGGTCTGGGCAGATGTATGTGTATGGGTGTAGAGCAAGGTGGGGGTAGGAGGGTGCTGGGGTAACTGTGGGGAATTGCAGTATTTGATTAGACTCCCCCTGGTTTAGTGTGAATCTCAGTAGCAAGGGTTCATCCACGGGACACCTACAATGCTGAGCACGCCAAGTTCGTTCCGCTGTTTTTGGGGCTCTGTGCGTACAGATGGTTTAGCCTGAGAGGAAAAAATAGTTAATAGTGAAAATGACATTATATTTTGTCCATGCACTTTACTTGACCTGACTCTATTGACTAACTATGCTGGAGTACCATTAATAGTTTGGTTATAGATAATTACATAGATAATAAACTTATGAACTGAAGCTACAAACCTAAGATCCATTTATTTGTTGAAATAGTATAGGCTGTGATATAGTGACATATATGTGTTTTAGACAAACTAGTCTATATTAATATCATGAAAGTGATTTTTGTACTTTTCAATATGGTGAGGTAAAATAATCACAGTATTTTTGAAAAACACAATGTAGATTTTGTCATTTATAAAAGCACCATAAAATGTATTGTGGCACTGGTGGAGGTCAGGTCAAATTAATGAATGTAAATATGAGAAGTATAAGGGTATTTGTGAGAGGAAGAGAGTGAAACAGATTCTGGCTCTGCCAGTAACAATTCAACCTTATCTACCTCCCATTATTATTGATTTGAAAATCTGTAAAGGGCCTTTAACAACAAAGTTCAGATACTCTCGAAATATGAAATTTTAAAAGCTGTATGCCAACATCCCCTACTAAAATTACAATTTGGGACGGGCAGTTTTATAATTTTCCAGAACATTTCATTATTTTTTTCATGATTCATGAACACAAAGTTTTACTGACTGGGATGACCAAGGATGGGGAAATATTAATTTAATAATAATATGGGAGTTATGTTCTCAAAAATGTGAAACACAGAACAAATTAATTTGAAAAACATCTGCTTATTTTTTGCTAACCTTATGCATTCTGTTCATCCTAATTATTCCCTCTAATGATGTTATAAGATATGCATGTCAGATCTTTTACAGACGAGAGCGGAGTTTACCATGACCGTAAAGTTAGCAATAATTAGCACGCAGCACCCCTGATTGTCGGACAATAATAACACAGTTGTCTTTATTAAGAGCTGCTATACAATACTGGGCCAAGATGATTTTTGCTTAAATATATAGGGATAATTTGGATACAGGCTCTGTAAGCTTTTTGCATTATATCACAATCAGTGATGATTTTACCAAAATAGTATAGTAGATTTTCATTGCCTCATAATTACATTGACACACCTCACACTAAGCCATGCCACACCGCTGCTCCCAGCTTGGCTTATCGGGGGCCCTGGCAGTCACATTCAGTTGTGAAAAACAAGAACACAACAATACACAACACAACAATGTGAACAAACAAGTGTCTGCTCCTGTCAGCCATGAACTTCAACAATTATCCACGCACACAAATACAACACAGGGCAATGCATATGTGCCGCTGTGCTAATCCGGCACCTTTCATGCTGATTGTTGGCAGGGACTATAGAAGATATAGAAAGAGAGGGAGAGGGCGGGTGGGTAAGTGATGAAAAAAGTGGCAGCGTATGTGATTTAGAATCGCGTGAATCCTTTAAAACTCCTCGAATGATTATAACTTGCACCAGCCCGCGCAGTCTTAATGATGTATTTAAAGGCGGAGATTTTGCTTATCTTTATGATCAAGACAGAAGTTGTGAATGCAGTTTTCTCACACACTTTTAGCTCAGTCAGTTGAACATTATTTTTTATTATTTAAGCAAATGCACTGCCAATGTAATCAACACTTCTTGTTTGACAAAATCCAAAATACAATGAAATATAAAAACAGGACTATATGCTTGATTTTCTTTGGCCATATTTATGCACGAATCGACTTATCTTCCCTTTTGTTCTCGCTTGCGTTTCAGACCTCTACTTTCACTAACAGACAGCAAATTAAAAACTGCTTCATTCTGCAAAAAGTTTACAAATAATTTTAAAATGACTAAAAGTACACAGTAACACAGATTGTAAGTATTCTTGCTTATTATAAGATATTATAATTGCATTGTTTTCCTTTGGGAGTTTCCTCATTGTCATCTGCACACACTTGTTTTCATCATCGGTGATTCCCACAGACCTATCATGGTTATTTGTTACTTGTTAGAGTTAATAAAAGTAACTAATAACTAATTTCATCCCTAAATTAATAACAAATCACGCGCACACACACGCACACACACAAACTTTTTTAGAGTTGTAAATCACATAAATAAACAGACATCCCTTTCCGATGCCAATAAAAGTAAATCTGTAAAGTAACGTCTAGAAACCTAGGAATATTCTCTCAAACAGTGACAGAGACATACGCACATCACATATCATCAGGTTACCCCTTCTGTATATTTTATGTTTTGTCTGTCATATAGCTTTAACAATATTTTCACTTTTACATAACTTAAACTATTATGGTTTTAAATTGTAAAATCATTTATCAAATTCCTAAAGTTTGTTGTAAGATTTCTGTGGAAAAGGCAAAAAGGCCACGGAGAGCCACCTGATTGTGTATCTGTTTGTGTATAAAGACACATCAGGATCCTCTACACTTGTTGAGAAGCTGTCACCCTCTCTCACTCTCCCGCTCCTCCAGCTCAGCGACTGCAGGGGCGGATCAAAGCCGCGTGGAGGTGGGGGTAGTGGTGGGGGTGTCGGATGAGTATTTCTGTATTTTGGGGTGAAACAGAGGACAGCCTGTCTCTGTGACACACATAGATAATCCTGTAGCTATAAGGAGCACTGAGCTGCTGCCACGGCAACCCACTCACATCAGCAGCATACAAGTTTAGGGCTCCGTTTAGACAAGGCATTTGGATTCATTTTACTGGCTCTGTTTATCTGTAGTTAAGGTGGCTGTAGTTCAGTACAGATAAGTGGTTTAATAAGGGTGAAAATGAGTAGATAGTGCTAACATACAGAATACTTAAAACTTAAAGACAATGAATAAAATGATTATGTGTGTACTGATGGACGCTGGATTCAAACCCTTGTTAGCTGTACCAGAGAGCCGCCACATCATTATAGCGCAA
Organism: Taenioides sp. WSHXM2023; assembly: GCA_029959045.1. NCBI lineage: Eukaryota > Metazoa > Chordata > Actinopteri > Gobiiformes > Gobiidae > Taenioides > Taenioides sp. WSHXM2023. Next base: position 34,728,904 of record CM057087.1, read on the forward strand.
CATTTTATACCTATTGTGTTTATTTTTCTATAAACTTTTAACTGTTCTGACTCTTTCTCTCTCTCTGCAAAGTTTACTGACCTAGTCTCATTGCTAAAGAAAACACTTTGCATCTCTTTTTATCACAAGCTAAAAAAAAACATCCAACCCCCTATAATTTATGGTTACTGAATAAAACTTGCAACTTTTCTTTCAAACAAATTATTTGCATGATAAAACTACAGCTACACCTGGCAAATAATAGAACCTATTGTCTGTAGAATGGGCCAGAAGGAGCAACTTGTACTTGCAATTTAGTAATTTAAAAATATCTTAAGTCACCCTTATAAAGTCTATGGGTTGGCCACGCTCTTGTAGTGCAACTTACTGTTGGACACCTTTGATGCAGTGTCCAATAGTGGCCACATGAGGGCACCCTCATCTGACCTGACCACACAATCTGAACTTCCTATTTGAAAGTGAAAACTTTGCTGTGTATGAGATAATGATCCATTTTGATTCAAAATTTGCACTGAAATGCCATGTTCAGTGGATATAGTATAACAGAGTAGAGTATAGAGCAGACTTCATGAATAAACAGCACGTGCCTCCAATGTGTGAGTAGGATCTGCTCAGCTCTGATCTGTAACTACCCCTGTGGCATCACATACTTGTCTCCATGGAAATAGATATGTTTAATGGCATACTGTTCGCCATTCCAGGCAAAGAAATAACATCAAGCTGGTAGAGGACCCTCCATCTCAAAAGTTCCAAAGTGCACCTTTAATGCAGAAGGGTTGAGAACGAATGCAGTGAATATTTTACATATTTTGACCCGTAGTTTATGATGTGTCCTGTTTATTAACAGTGTTCTGGTCATGACTAACATATAAAATAATATGTCAAAAAAGAACTGGACAGCAAAAAATGTATTTTTAAATGCATATACATTACAAATCAATAGTATCACAGTCATGCTTGTATCTGCCTGGACTCCTCTCAGAACGGGAAACCAAAGTTTATGTGGAACAGAGTGGGCCATAACAGCAGAGTGGAGAGCGTTAGCCTGCAGCTAACTCCAGGCATCCTGTGACTGCAGCCTGTCTCACATAGGCATGCTGCTATAGAACTTTCACGCTCTGACAGCCAGACTGCTGCTTGTGCGTGTCAAAAGTGCACTGCAGCAGTAAACACTGAATCAGACCAGAGGAGGAGTAAACTGAAAAGAGGCACTAGGAAAATATTGGTTTAATGAATAAAGTCACAACTAAACCTTTTTAAAGGTTAGTCTAAAGGTTAGCCTAAAGTCCTATTCACGCTCAGTCACAAAAAAGGCAGAAATTCTGGAAAAATGTGAAACCATTTCAGGTTACCTTGTTGGCATGCATATGGACACCAAATGTGTCACTAGATAACTTGTTTTTACCTTTTGAGATATTGGTCGGTCAAAGGATCAATACCCACTTGAACCAAGTTCTGTCATTGTGTCCATAGGCAAGACACTTCACCCACTTAGTATGCCTAGTATGAATGTGGTATGTGCTGGTGGTGTTCAGAAGGGCTGATGGTGCAGATTGGCAGCCTTGCTTCCATAAGTTTACCCCAGGGCAGCTGTGGCTACAGTATATCTTATCACCACAGAGTGTGGAGTGAATGAATAAATCACTGTAAAGCGCTTTGGCTGTCTTGAAAGGTGCTATATAAATCTAATTGATTGATGAGATGTTTGCAATCCACTGTATTGATATGTTATTAACAATATAAATGTTAAAGATGCATTGTGTAACTTTTCTGGTGGAGAGTCTGTCACCTGTTTGTTTCAATGGATATGTCATTGCTCTGCCTTGAATATTCCACAGTATGACTTTAAACAGCTTTACCTTACATTTATTCAATTACAGGTGGTTTTATAACTCAAAAATACCTAGAAAAACAGACTTCAGACTGTGAGCAGGGTCGCCTCTCCACAGATCTGACCTGTAACTTGGTCTGGTTTGGTCTCCGTGAAGACAAAAAGGTTTATTACCATACTGTGAAACATTCCAGACAAATCAATAACATTTTCATAAAGAAAAATATTTGACGGACCCTCCGCCAGAAAAGTTACACAATGCACCTTTAAAGTCACCTTAGAAGCAAAAGCTGTTAAGCTGAATTGTTTGCTGCAAATGTTCTGCTATGGCTAATGTATGAACACAGTGAATGATCTGATGATACGCACATATTTAATACACAAACATCAGTATGGGATGTTACCGCTCTAACAAGAACAATGAATGGTCTGTTTTATCCATTTGCTTCTTTTATCTCGTACACAGCTTACATGCGTCTCCAGTGGCCCCCGGTGGGAAAGGCTTTATTAAAATGTGATTATGTGATTGCTTTGAATGCTGATTGCAGTTTTGTATGCCGAGGATGCACCGTGAGTTTGTTTTAGGTCGTGTATGGCGGAGGCGGACTGTGTCATGTAGAGAAACTAATTATAAATGACCTCTTATATGAAAAAGTAGATATTTTTACTCTCTCTCTGTGTGTGTGTGAGTGTGTGTGTGAGTGTGTGTGTGTGTGTGTGTGTGTGTATGCATAACTGTGTGTTATGTGATGGGAGCACAAGAGCTAGGTCAAGGTTAAAAATGAAGAGGACATTAATGTGTGTTTGCAGTCACCATCTGCCCTTGTTTCCATAAAGACTATTATCATCTCACTAAAGGGAAGGGTTAGCCCTGCTGCCTGGGTCTTAACTCAGGCTTAATGATGGTTCTAGAGATATCTCAAAGCCCCCACAACGGCAAGTCTGACACAACAAGGACTCCAACTGAAACAAATGAGGGTCATTTAGGCCTAATTTAATAATACGTTTGATTAAATAAGTGGGTGGTGTGTGTCAGCTTTATCATATGCACTGAAATGTTGTATTAAGATAAAAAACAATTCATCAGTTAGAGTACATTTTCTAGTTATTTTTGTATAAGATTGGTAGACCTGGTTTGGTCCTGTTCTAGCCTTGGTTTAGTTCTGATCTAGTACAGGTTTATTTCCTAAATTATTCACAGTTTAGTTCCAATTTTTCTGTATGTATATGTGTAAGTGTGAGTTGACTAATGGAGTGTAGTACATAGTTTGATGTTAAATGTGGTATAGCTCTGTGAAATGTTTGAGAACTATTAAACTATTACTAAACTACTGCTAAACCATTTGTGATGTACTAAACAACCTTTCTATAATTTTCTTGAGGCTATTCTTACTATTGAAGTTCTAGTTAAAAAAAAAAAAAAGAAAAAACAAATGTACTCTTTAGGTATGCAGGCTGGGTTTGAGTCACTGACCCGTGGCCCCCTCTTCAGCTATCAGGATTCTTGAGTGCAGCCAAGCAGAAGACGCATACAAATAACTTAAATATGCTAAATATTGAATAAATATTTAAGAAATTAAAGGTGACATAGTCTGCATGTTGTCTGTTGAGAAAGGGGGATATTCCAGTCAGTCCAAACAGCTAGCAGCGGCTTTATTTCAAAATCTGTATTATAAACTCTATCATGGCAGTTCCAAAAGACAGAAGCCTTTTGTCTGCAGATCTGCAAATGTCCAGAGGAAAACATAAATAAATGACGTTGAAATTACCCCGTTAGTCTATTCCTGACAGTTTGCCTGGCTAGCCAAATGATTTCCTCATCATATTCTTCAAAGAAAAAATCTGATGCTGCATGAGTTTGGAAAAACAAAATACAAATATTGCATTTACAATTACATTTGCAATATATATTTAAAAAGTAGGATTCTGTTCAAAGTGCATATTGTAAACAACTCTACAAGCATTAATATTTGAGAGAAAAATTAAATATGAACTGATAAACTAATACAAGAATCCTCTGAACTACAGTATGTGTAGAGATGTAGAGAGACTGAATATTTTGTTCTCTCTGCAGAATGCATTCTGTTATCTAAATAACAGCCTTTGAGATTTGATAATTGTGGCAACTGAAATTATGATTTTGATTTGATTTCGATATTTTGTACAGCCATAGTTTGAATGTATTTTCTAGTTGGGACTTGCAGAGCAAAACAACAAGAAAAGTGACAGCTGTACAGATTTTTTCAATCTTCAGTAGATCAACAGCAAATTATGATGTTCGCCTGCTGAGTTTGAAAGTTTAATACCTGCTTTCATCAGTGAAGATATACGTACATTGGTATAAGAATGCATGGCGCACTGGATTCAAGTGTTGTGACCTGCCTATAAAGCACTATTTACTGTATGCCCAGATGAAACCATTATTATCAATTTCGAGGCACATAAAGATTCCAGTTTCAACTGAATAAATATCACACTGTATAGTTGGTGACAAGAGGACAAGAGGTTGGCAGATGTCAGTGCAGTGCTCTTTTCCTCGTTGACCCTGTCAGGACCCCTCTGTCCCACCCCAGACCCTCACCCATTCACACACTGCTCCATCTGACATGTTCAGGAGCAGGGTCACGCGTCAACCTCAAGGACAAGGCCAATGGGATGCTCTGACTCAACCCTCTCTATGCAGTTCTGTGATTATAGGATGTCTTTACAGCTTTCAAATGCACGCCAAACTCCACAATTAGTAAAATAGGTAAAAAGGTTAAATGTAACACACAGATTACATTTGATGGGGTTGTACCAGAAGTAAATTTAGCCTTTTCCCACATTAAACAAATGTAAAAGCAGCACTTTGTAAAAAAAAAAAAAATAAATAAAAAATTAGACCTCTGCTCTATTTTTTGTGTGAAAACAAACAGCTATTAGTATAGCTAGGATAGCTAGGCGGTCCAGCCCTGCATCATTTCACCGTATGAAAAAGCAGTTATGAAGCTTTGCATGCGTCCAGATATTCACGCTAAAGGGTTTGTTTAGAGATGGGAATTAGATTTAAATACCTATTTCCCAGAACAATGGATTCAAAACTGGAAAATATATATCAATGCCGTATTTTTGCCAATTGCAATTCCACTTTTGTTGTTTACAGAATAGATTGCGAATGTGGATGTTTCTACATGGGTCACACAAAAAGAAAACTTAAGGATCTGTAATATACCATCAAATCACAAAATATGGACAATTGCAAAGTACTTCAAAGCAGTTGGACATACCGACCCAAACAATCTTAAAGTTATGGTCATTGAAGCAATCCCAAGGGATCCTGCCATTACACTCTATCAGTGGTCCTTTATTTCTAATTTTTATGTATGATGTCGCTGTCCATGTTACAATAAAGGACTTTTATTCTCACAAGATAAAAGAGTTCGTAATTTTTGACTTATTTTGCACTAGTATGTTTGCCTGTAATAGGTAATACAGGTTCAGTTATTCAGTTAGTAGTGTTAGCCGGTTAATTGTTTAATTGCCGGTTAATGTTTATTTATTGTTGGATGAAAATGCTTAGATCTTTGTTACCAAACCTGAGCTATAATAGTGTGAACTGTTTGTAGCAGGCTCTTATTTTCCTGTATTCTATTCGAATTCAAGATTCAGTCAATGGGGTTGCTTGTATTGCATCACTTGTTGTCCATTTTAACACCTCTGGTTTGGCAAATTACATGACGCTGAAGTTTTCTACAGCAATGATGGAGTCAATAGGGAATAATAATGTGGGTAAAATGCCTGTGTTATTCTGCTGCTGTTAACCCTGTGTATTTGAGAAGTTCATGATGCCATTGTTCGCCTCGGGCTTCTGCACAGCAGACACATCAATCACAGCAGTCAGCACTATACCCACCACCTGCTTCTTCTCAGACTTTTGGTCCTAGTATAACACATATACTTATATAAATGGTCTGATTTCAATTATGTTTATGTTGACAAACTGATGGGAAGACTGTCAATGGCTTTGGTGGGCATCCAGACCTTTCTCATTTTGTAATTTTAGTTTGAGCTTAAAATACCAGTTTCCATCTCGAGAAAGAATATTAACAAACGTGGATATTGCATTATGTAGCGTTAATGTGGTATTGGATAGTTATGTTAGCTGGGAGGCAGAGACAATGCCAGTGTGCAGTGGGTGCATACATGCACATGTTTGGAGAGTGATGTATTGAGCCAATCACAGGATGACGTCTCATACATCACATTTATTGCTGCCGTTTTGGCCCTAACCTTCTCCCTTCCTGTGTTGCTGCATCTTCCCTTCTCCATTTTGGGTACAAGAGCTGCCGAAGAAGATAAATAAAGTTTTCATGAGACTTCCCGGAGACAAAGAGGTGTTGCCAGAGCGCTGAGAGATAGTGTTTATCCATTTGACAAGATTTAGTGTGTCAAACTTAACATGCTGCCCGACTTTAGCCTCCTGACCTCCCGAATCTGTCTACAAGAGGGGCATTATTCATCCACGCTGTGTTTTTAACAAAGCCAAACAGAAGCTTTCATAAATAATAACAGAGATCAGCACCTTAGCATTAGCCTGAATACTAATATGGCTTCTTTTCCAGAAGAGAAAAATATTTACATTTTACAACAATGAGCGTTTCTTTTCCTCTGTCTTTTTCAACTTTATAATCCAACCTTACACCCTAACATTTCATATTCCCATCACTAATAGGTTTGAATGGACTGCCTTGTCTGCCTAGCCCACAGTATTTGTCTCAAGCTTTGGCTTCATCATGCTGAATAAACAGCTTCTTTGTTATTCCTAATGTCACGGAATAAAAGCTCCATTTCACTGCTAATTGTTCTCTCTGTAATCTCTTCACCTAATTGTTTTTATCCTCAGAATCACTTTTGGTTTGCAACGTACCAGCAGTGTGCAGTGGTTACTCATTTGAATACTAAAGATTCCCTGGTGGACTAACAGTGCCTTCCTGCCTTCACTTGTATAAAGCATTAGGCCTGTCACGATAATTACTATATCAACTTATCGTTATCAATATATGAAAGCTGCAACAGTATTTCAGTATATTTCAATAAGATTTAAGTTGTAAAGGGTTGAATAAATGATTTCTATGACTCATTACACATGTAAACTAACTAATAGCGTTTCATCCTGCCATTTATTCATTGCAGCTCGTGATTTTTCAACAGTATTTTATATTAAGAAAAGTTTGTAGTTTGTGGTATAGATTTGGTCTTGGGTTTTGTGTCAGTGGCATAAATAACACTGTGTAATTATTTGGCATGTTGTGGCCCGCAAGTTCTCAATAGGATTTGGTCAGGTGAGGAAGGGAGCCATGTCATTATTTTTTCATCTTTAAGGCCTTTACTGGCTAGCCACGCAGTGGAGTACTTCAGTGTATGTAATGGAGCATTGTCCTGCATAAAAATCACGGTCCATTGAAAGATGCAGACTTTTTCCTGCTAGCGGTCTTCCAAAAACTGGCAGTAGGTTTTGGAGTTCATTTTGAGTTCCTCTTCAGCCTGAAAAGGTCCAGCAAGCTCATCTTTAATAATACCAGCCCATACCAGTACTCCACCTCCACCTTGCTGGCATCTGAGTCGAAGTAGAGCTCTGTGCCCATTACTGATCCAGCCACGGGCCCATCCATCTGGTCCGTCAAGAGCCACTCTCTCAACAGTCCATAAAACCTTTGAAAAATCTGTCTTCAGATATTTCTTGTCCCAGTACTGACGTTTCAGCTTATGTTTCTTGTTCAATATTCAGGTTTGAGGTTTGAGGTTTATTAACATTTTGAATAGACCGAGAGCCCTGTAATTGTTTAATTATAAAAAGAATCCTCATAAATAACATCAAATACTGATTTGTAGGTATGCTGCAACATGATTCTCAATTTTGATATCTTTTTTTAAATCTTATATTACATTTGATCTATTTCACACTAGCTGTATAAACATATGCTATTTTCCTTCACAAAGTTGCCTTCATGTGAACAAGGATCCTGCCACACACACATATGCTGGCATGCCTAGCCTATCTCTTCACAGTTGGTCTCACTTAGCTTTTGTGCTACACCAGCAATAACAAGCATTCATGCAAAACACAGTGCTGCACGAGCCAAGCTGGCAACCCTTGTTGGAGACAGACAGCACTTGAGATGTCAAACAGCCAGTCAACACGCTCAGGCATGGGCTGATCTCTTTGTAGCAAAAGTCTCTCTTCCTATAAGCTTTGTATGCAGTTGGATACAAAACCATGAATTATTTGGTATGCGTTGTGTAAGCCTATGTTAAGTGTACTGTTGTTAGAGTTTACTTCAGTTCTGATTATTTAGAGTTCAGTCAAACACAACTCACAATATGTAATCAAAAAAACATTGCGTAAACAATTATACAAATGATTGTTGTTCATTTTTGTTATCATATTGCAGAAATATTTTCATATTTGTTCACATGATGTTAAATATTTGGTGTGTCGGTAGGCTAATCAGTTTGCAATGGACATTTGAATGACTATCAATCAGACCACATGGTAATAAAGAAACTACTAATGCTTTGAGTTGAAAATTACATTGTATTGTCTAAAATATGTTTTTTTTTATCATTGTGTTTATCAGTATTGAGTATTGAACCTTTATCCTTGATACTGAAATTGAGTTTGACACTAGTTTGACAAGCCAAGTGTTCAGGACTCCCTATAGAGCTATAACAGTTTGGCCTTAACTTAATTGTTAGTTCAGAGTTATGTTGTCACAATACCAACATTTCATGCTCGATTTGATTCTAAGGAGATTCGATTTTCAATACTGATTCTGATACCACATGATATGATATTTAAAACACTCTTTCTTTAGACAGTGGCCCAAAATAAAAATCTGTCTATAACTTTATATCTTCAATCTCTTGTTTGAAACCCCGCATAGTCCATGAAACACCAGGTCTTTGTTCCCTTTGAGAGAAAGAAGAGCTGCATTAAGACAGTTCATAGAGGAACTTCAGGTTAGGACAGGTCAGGAGGGTTGGGAAATAACACTAGCTATAGCAACGGGAAAAAACAAACTTGATCAAATAAAATGATGAATGAGACATGATGAAAGTTGTTGCTGAGGACTAACTCTTTGGAGATGCTGCTGTTTTTGTTCTTCTGATTTGATTTCACACTCTGCAGACCCTACGAGACACAGCCTAGTGGTGTGTAGATAGCTCAAAAATACCTAGAAAAACAGGCATTCTGGATGTGAGCGCTGTTGTCTCTCCACAGATTTGATGTGTAACTTGGTCTGTTTTGGTCTCCATGAAGATAAAAAGGTTTAATGCCATACTGTGAAACATTCTAGACAAAGCAATAACATCTCCTTGGAGAAAAGCATTTGATGCACCCTCCACAAGAAAAGTTACACAGTGCACCTTGTGTAATATGATAACATTTGGTCTGTATAAATAACGTGTATGGATAAATATTGGTTTGGTTTATGGGATTATCCTGCTTTGTGTCAGTGGCATAAAGTAGTTTAAGTATTATCGTTTATTGCTGTATTTCTCTGTACCAATAAAATGTGCTTCAAAATTTGTTATTGTGACAAGCCTAACTGAGTGATTTGGGAAAAATATCAAATTATGATTTTTCTGAAAAGCATTGTGATTGTGTTTGCAACTGGAATTTTAAATAACTGTTCAATCTGTTCAAAGTTCCTACTTTAAACGCATCCATTGACAAAAAACTGAAATAGGTCTATGTATAAACACTAATACCAGCTAATACAGTAATCACATGTACTTGAGAACTTGGTTGTACAGATCTAAACTCCAGGGGTAGCAGTTTTAATGCAGAAAAAGCTATTTTGTTGTTTGTGGGGGGAATTATGGTATTGCTGCCGTCATGATTTGCTACTTGTGTCCCTTCAAATTGCAATTTCAGTTAAATTACGATTAATCTGTCATGTTAGACGTAGAGGGGATGACATATGAACACTACCCTGTGTTCTAATATTCACATAAAATATAAAAATAAAAGCATTCTACATTCACACCATTTCTTTTTGTTTGCAACACATAATGAAACTCATTAATTAGATCTGCAGGTTCTTGCGAGCTGTTTACGCCATGACAGATTTGTATGCTTTTATTTAACAGTTTCACATTGACATTTAATTAACATGTAATCCAGGTCATGTGGAGATGTCTAATTTCACTCAGCAGATGTGATGGCACGCTACTCCAAATGCCTCTGTCCGGCGGTAAATATCAGAGGACATGACAAAAGAGCAAAGGAAGCTTCATCATTGTGCTGTCCCCGAAAATGTCCCCTGAGTTTGTTGTTAAGCACTTAAAGCAATTAGAATAGCGTCCACAGCCAGCTGAGCCATTGATTACTGTTATTTAGAAAAGCTGACAGCCCCCTGATGAGAAAACAAAACTCTCTCCTTTCATCTTCACAGCATCTCACCTCTGCTCACCTGTGCCTAAATAGTGGAAGACCAACAACAGTTTTGAAGTCACATGTTGCTCCTATCCCAATATACAGTGATTATTTTGTGCAATGCTCAAGAAGTTCAAGACTAACACAGAGACTGCAGGCATCAAATGATTTTCTCTTTAGAATCCAGTGAGAGAAGGACTGTAGTGTAGAAACACCACAGAAGCACTGTAGATCTCTCTGCTAACAGCTCTGGTACTGTGTGTTACTGTGGACATGTGTATTTAAACTACCAATAATATTATGAAGCAATGGATTTTCCCTTATGGAGCATTATTATCCAATGTATCCTTTTACAAATGCATTAGATGTGGGAAAATTGGCCACACAGATCCTGTTTAAAAGGAAATCAGGAGCGGTAAGCCGAGCTGCAGATTCCTTCCCGAAACAAAGAAAAATGTATTTGTGTTTGTATCCGATAAGCCAATACTCCCTCAGGTGTGGTCTTGGGCTGGCTACAGTGTGGGACAAAGCAGAGCACACAGCCCCTCACACAGGCGGGACATTCTTGAGAGATTGTCTTGCACATAAGGAAGGCTGGATGACTGGCACACACTGTGAACAGAGGCCATACTGCTGGGCTCTGGGCCTGTAGACAGCAACAACAGAACCATTATGGCCAGGTGCTGGCTCAGGGGCAATGGTGGATCTGTATCTGAGCTATTCACTGTATAGCTTAAACCAAGGCCAGTGGATAGCTGTGAGACACCGCTACAAGAAAGGATGCATATAAAATTTCAGGATATGACCAAGTTACAAGGAGGAAAAACACAACACCTGCAGTTTTACAGCTGCATTTCATGCTACTTGAATAAATACAGGTTTATTTATCATAAATCTTATCTTAACCAGCAAAGATCCTGTGAGATTCAACATTTCATTCATAACTACAGCAGAGGACAAAAAATCCATCACCTGGTGCACTGAGTAAATCTGTCTAAAAGCAGGAGCTGCCATCATTACCTCCGCCAAGGAGGTTATGTTTTCGCCTGAGTCTGTCTGTTTGTTTGTTTGTTTGTTTGTTTGCAAGATAACTCAAAAAGTTATGGACGGATCTTGATGAAATTTTCAGGAAATGTTCCGAATGGTAAATCCAACAGATGATTATATTTTGGTGATGATCCAGAAGAAATCCTGGATTCTGGATCACTTTGAAAATTTCGTTAGCATTGCGTTAAATGGGGCTTGGCGGCGGTCTGCGCTCTCTGAGTGCTTTTCTAGTTAATACTGGTTAAGATTTTTAAACCACAGAAAACACTCTTCAGAGAGCTCTAAAATTCTCTATACACTTTATGGACTTTGGAAATGCCAAAACCATGTGTAACAGTTTGCTACACATTACTCTTCGTTGCTTAAACTTCAAAAAACTATTCTTTTCAAATCCTGACATGACAAACATGAATCACTCTTCATCCTAATATTTCAAAGTGAGCTAGCTTCAGAAATGGGGTGAGACAGCAGGGCTGTACGGCGGCGCTCTCGCACTTGTCACCATCAAAAGGTCACAATGATAGATCTTACATTTGTGCAGCTCTTCTTCTCCAGTGCTGTCTTCTTTCCAGCCTGGCTCCCCTGTGTGCACCAGCAGAAAGTGTAGAAAACTTTGCTGTGTGTGTGTATAAAGATGAGAGGGGAAGTCTAGAAGCTGCTGCAGAGTGTGGAGACAGGAGGGGGCTGTGAGCTGTCATATTTGAGCTGAGATGTGGGTTCACGCCAAGGTTAGACTTTTCTCAGGGGTTTGGGAACCTGCTGAACGGGAGATCAAAAAGCTAAAGACAGGAGGTGAATGGTGAAATTAACACTGCCCATACTATTGCACCTGTACATCGAGGGCTTTATGAGGCTTGTAGGTCAGGCCACTGGTGTTGATCAGTACATTTACATGGAGGTAAATACATCAGAGCTACAATATGGGGTAAACATAATTGTGAATGTTACAACTTGTGTTGGACCAGACTATTCACCTGTCTATGCTGACAGTATTGTTGTTTTTCAGGCACATTTCTGGCGCATTGTTGCATCCAGGAGGGTCTGTGGACTGGGGCTGCCTGCATGGGACAGTTATCTATCCATTTACATGTTTCCTGTTAGTGTTGTTTAATCTGATTGTCTTTTATTGGCCAATGACGGTGTCATTGTTTGATTTTCTAACTTTAAGATAAAGTTAAAGTTAAAAGTTAAGATAAGATAAGCCTTTATTGTCTCCAAATAGATAAATCTGTCTTGGACATCAGGGGCACAATGAAAGGAATTTGAGGTTTGGGTATTGCCTCATACATCGATCCATAGCAAAAGAAAATTGAATTCTGCCAATTGGACATAAGTTGACAGAATTAAATTTTCTTTTGCTAAAGAGTAGTTCTATAACATTCCAGGAAAAACAATTACATCTTTAAAAAAATACATGGTGCACCTTTAAAGAAGACATACGGTATTTTTGTGTCTGCTATATAGTTATCATATAGTCATTATCAAATCGCTTTATTCATCTAAAACAGTTTAATAATAGAAACAAGTCTGCTGCCTTCTGCATTAGGAAACAACTAGGAGCTGATGTTGCCATAAACGTCACCACAAAAACATCCTGTGCAGCTGTCAGCACCTGCAGTGGATAGCTGCAGATCATGGTAGTGAGCAGCAGATTTTTTTCCCCCATTTGTACCAAAATGACTACACAACGCTGCCAAAGAAAATTAAACTGGAGAATGAAGTCAGGAGAGAAATTGAAAATAAGCGATTAAAGAATGCTCAAACATGTATGAATCATTCCAAATACAACTTCGAGTGGGTAAATGGAAGGGTGAAACACGTGTAACAAGTTCATTTTGCATAATAGGTCTCCTTTAAATGGTTTTACCTGCCATCTTCTCTACCTGTTGGAATGCTTAGTTTGTAGTTCTTCAAAGCGATGCATTAGGTCATTCTACCAACTGCATGCCCCTCTTCAATAATCCCTAATTAGTTAGTATTTTTATTCTAAGAAATTCATTTGGTCATTCTGCCGAGTGTCCCTCTTCAAAATAATACTAATAGTTAGGCTTTGTGGGAGTGGTCACCATTTTATGAGGTGACCCTTCCTTCCACATATATGAATTTACATACAGATCTCATCAGACATGGTGGGCTCATCTCTTCTCCACTCCACTGGAATAGGCAGGTGTGTGCTGTCATATTTTTTAATTGTACGTTCCACAGAGCCCGCCTCTCGATAAAAGATTTCCATCTGACGTTTGTTGGTGTTGACAGGTGGATAACAATATCCTGTGTTTTCATCTAGGGGAAGTTTTGAGGTCTTTGTTTGTCTTTCAGATTTCTTCACACGCAGGCATAGAAAGTTGAGTATCCTTTTCCAAGGGGATTTCAGTGGTTCACTGGAAAAATCCAAACTGTCTGCTTCTTTTGTCTTCTTTGAACACCTGGTAAAAAAGGCCACAAACCTCTGCCATCTCGAGGGCTTGTATTTTCTGCTGCAACACTCTGAGAAGGTGGTAGATAAGATGTAGGAGTCTTCCGGATAATAGAGGTCGTCAGGACGAAATGGAATGACTGGCTGGTTTCCTTCTTCCATTTCTAGTTCTTGGTCTATGATGTCTTCCATTACAACACAACACTTTGATGACTTTGATGGAAGGGGCAACATTGCTTGTCTGAAGACTCTGAGTTCCCAACAATATGCTTTCTTGCCCTGGATGTGCGCTCCCTAATGTCCGTCCTTTTTCTAAAGGGGATTTGTGTGTTTGGTTGTTTGATGCCAAAGTGACACCATCTTGCTCTGCACCCCTGTGGTTAAGCAGCCTCTGCAAGTTGAGGTTTTCTTGATGTAGTCTCTCAATTTGCTGCTACAGAATGGTGATCCTCTCACTAAGACTTGCAGTATCTTGCTTCACTTTTTGGGCTTGTCGCACTATTATCTTATTCAGTTTAAGTACAGTCTTGTTCAAGCCTATCTGAGTACGATAGGCCTTCAAAGCCCTATAGGCCTGGCTGTTGATTGTTTATAAGCAGAATGCAGCAGCTTTTTAACTGCTTAAGAGACAGATTTTCCTATTGATTACATTGTACGTTGCCCTGAAATGTCTAAAAAGTAAATGTGCAAATGTGGAACCAGACTGCTTTTATTAGTGACTAGACGCAAGAACTCACTGTATTACAACAAAATCTGATTTTTAACAGTATTAATTTTAGCTGGCCTCATCTGTATTAAATAATATTGGCCTATAGAATGTTGTGATGAATGTGAACCCCGGCACTTGCAGGGACATTACGCTGGTGGTGTATGTTTCTGTATCTGATAGACTATTGAGAGGTTACCATGGTGACACAAAGCACACATTAGCAAACACCGCCAAAAATCTGTTTAGCTGAAAACTCAAGAACATTTTTTAAATGGATTGAAACACATTTTGAAAATCCTGTGAGCAATACTCATGGTCCTGTTTAGGTGTTTAGATTTTCAACAAAAAAGGTGAGAGTGACTAACGGAAAAACATATAGCTAATGCTAGCTTGCTTTTGACTGTAATGTTATTTCAGAGGAACTTGTTTAACAGCACAAATCATCTCACCCATTGTAGTTCCAGCTAAATCAGTCCTTTCTAGTCAGATTGTGTTAAAATAAAGCTCAGATTAGCCTCTAACAAGCCTCTGACAGAGCAGTGCATACAGTTACCGCCATACCCTTGAGGAATGTTGATTACATCAGCTGCAAAGTATCAATATTCTTTTAATGCAATTTCAAATTTGTGGGACAAAAAAGGTTTTCTTAATAGTACAAGCAGAGTCAGGTCTCTTGTTCCCCTGGAACTCACTTTGTTTCAAATGCACTGTCTGTTTTTATTATTCATTATTTCAAAGCTTGTATGCCAACATTGCCGTTTCTCCCAAGTGCTGAGACATTGATTGAAACAAGTGGCATGCTGGGAGATCTGCGAGACAAAGAGCTTTGAGTAAAAGTGCGGAAACAATGCTGGTGAGAGGGTTTCCATCAGGATGTAGCCAGAATAAACCCCTGGCCTAAAGAGCTTTTCTGTCATACAAAAGCATACATGTTTATATTTAGCCCAAGTCTATGTTCAACAACAATAAGGCATAAAAGTCACTGCAATGGCTGCTGGGTTAAAAGAACTCATTTACTTGTGACTTTACTTGTTTTTTTCCCCCATTTCATTGTATCTACTTTAGTTCGAATGAAAGAATAATTAATCGTGTTCTGGAAAATAGACAAAGCAAATTTCTTCATCTGTTTTGTTTCTCTGACAAAGACACAAGTTATCTCAAATGTCAAACTTTGGACTGGTATTGGGCTTATCATTGGAGGGACTAAGCTCTATAAATTATAACTATATTTTTATTTTTTATTTTCACAAAATTGCAATCGAAAATTGTTGGTTGGGGCGTGTAGAAAGAATCACATAAACAGTTTGACCAGGAAATAGGTTAAATGTCCCTGAGTTCTTGGGCACACACATATATATAAAGCCCACACTTACTGGGCACCATACTATTTTAGCTAATGCCTTCTGCCAAAAACTCCTTCACTGCTGGTCCCGTTTTGACACACGTTTGCAAACAGCAATGTAAAATCATATATCATGGGTTTGGCCTCTGCAAAACTTATTAAACAGGCCAATTGCTACTTTATAAAAAACAAAACAAACAAATAAAAAAGCCTGCTATTATATAAAAATGAGCTTCCAATTAGCAACCAACAAAACTAACACGACCTGTCACAGTGGATTATCGCACCCCACCAGGCCCCCCCTCCCCTCCCATCTCCACCATATCACATGCTGGTTTGCTCCGGTGGCCCATTTACATTTTTATTGGCCAATTATCTTGCTCTCTTACCAGTGCGTCTGGGAGTGTTCTGCTCCGTAATAGGGGGATTGTCAGCCTTTCACTAATTGAAAGACTTTCGGGGGAGATTAGGGAGACGTCAGAAATAAAGTTGTTTTCAGAAATCATAAACATAAGCCTTTTCTTGTGCTCACTCAAGGAATATTATTTTTGCTCCAGCAGTTGTTTATCGTATTTGTTTTTGTGTTTTTTTTTTTTCTATCAATGCACACAGCTTATCTGACTCTTCCCCTACATACAGAGACAGACAAAAGGGCAATGGGGTGAATTAGCTTTGCATGTACTGTTTTCTATTCAATATTTTATGCATCACGTCATGTTATAATGTAAAGCTTTGACAGGGCGGAGACACGGAAGCCAGAATCAAATATGCTCCAGTGTTATCCCGCAATATCCTGCCCCATGTGAATTGAGCAGTGGACTCACAGCTTTGCTCATGGCTCTCTATTCTTAAAGCTGCCATTGTAAAGTGCAGGGAGTCCCAAAGGAGTTGTGAGCCACTGTGTTGGGGTTCATGAGATGATCCCAAGATTTAATTGAAAAAAAAATATGACATGACAATATGACAAAATATAACATATGGCATTTTTTGCAGCATTGTCATTATTTAGAAACCATTTTAAAATGGTCATTCCATCGTTATTGTTTTTTTTTCTCCACTGGTTTCATGGATGCTGTGTTCTAGTTGTCCTCTTAGGTCTTTTTTTCCATGTTCCGACTTGTAAATTTACACTGGAACACCTTGTGATCTCAGAATTCCTATTCGGAAAAGCGGGTAACATTTCAGAACCCCGAGCTGCACCCTGTGAAATGATACTGCAGATTGATCGTATTTGTGTTGTTTTCACTTTTGATGCTCTGTACTGTCCACCTGCTTCTGTTAACCTGCTTCTGCAACGTCTGAGCCGCTGCACTTATAAATCTGCTGTTATATCTCTGTTTTGCTAATGGATACACAGAGCTAATGAGAACAAAAAAGTGATTTGATTTGAAAGTAACAAATGTAATATCAATGTATTGGTCAGAAACTCCGACAAAACGGTCTAAGCTCCAAGTATAAATGGGAAGCAGCATGAGCACACCTGCATCTTTTGAAACCTTGGCAGTGACAAGATTTTTGGAACAGAAAAACAAATGCCTCTGAAATTAGGAAGCACAATGTCCATATAATTAATATAGAAAACCTCACATACCTAAACACAGTGGACACACAAGACACCACCATTCACAGCATTCAGGTGATTCTAAAGGCTCACAGTTTCTATAAGCTGCACCGATACGAGTGAACTTGTTGTCACATTCATATTTTAATCCCTTTCTAATGTGAAGTCTGTGTTATTAAGTAGCTACCAGTGAACTCTCAATCCACAAGCTTTGGCTATTTAGGCCAAAGGACTGACAAAAGCCGTATGGGTGTCCTCTCAATTCAAATGTAGAGCATAAATCAGGCTTTAGGAGTCAGTACAAATATGTTGAGGTAAAGTTAAACAACATTCTTCTTGTGCTCACTATTGCAAGAGTAAAAAAAGTACATACTCAAAGATTAAAGACCTCTTAGCCCTAACTATAACCTCCCATTATTTGACATCGACAACACTGGAATACACTGAACTTATAGTGCGTCTGACAGGCTTTGATGATTGTCTAATTTTGACTTAATTTGGTGGGATAAAACCTTTTGTAAATATAAAAGACAGAAGAATAAAAGAATCAAGAAGTAATTTGTGAAGAAAAATATGTTGAAAAATACAGGAAGTAAAGAGTGCTATTTTAGAGCGCTCTGCATTAACATCACGCTAGGAAGAATTCTGTTCAAAAATTCGACACATTTTACACTTACCAAACTCATTTTTCTGGTACTTTAAACATCATTACAACTAAATAAAGATGTTTTCTTATAATTTTATTTTTTGTCAAATAAGTACAATATGGTTGCTAGATAGGAGTTATAGAATTCCCTAGCGTGATGTCATGATTTCCAACTAGGAAGTACAATTTGAAACCTAAAAGATGGCCAAACTGGGAAAATAGTCAAATCTTAAATATAATCATCTTAACTTTGTCCAACCTGTCATAGGCGCTTTATGCATGAAAACAGTATGGCCAGAAGGAGGTGGAATGAACCACTGAATGTCCCCTTTGCCTATAGCAAAAGGCAGGGAGAGTCACAGAGATAAATCCATAAAACCCTATAACTTTCAAAACATCAAATATTGTGTTTATAAAAGCTAATGTTTTAGAGGTAGGGCTGTAATTAGTTATTCGTTTATTAGTTATTTTGTTGGTCTTTGCTATTCTCTAGCAGTTTTGGATCAGAAAGTTGAATATGTACCTATATTTATGTCTATTCAGTACGCTCACCAGCTTCCAGTTAAATAATTTAATTGGTTATTTCATCTCACAGAATGCTCGAAGTGGTGCAGTTTGTGTCGCTTGTTTTTTTTTTTTATTAAACAAATGCTAACAGTGCTAACCAGATGTTATTAAAGGGCATATGGGGAACAAACTTTAAAGTCTTTGTCACCACATTTCTCTAATACTTTGGAAACTCTGTAACATAGTGTCCTCAGGTGAGCCACACATTTAGAAGCACATGGGCTTAATAAATATTTGCGAGATTTAGCACACCAAGTTCCTGGAAAGAAACAGGGGAGTTGGCTGGATCTATTGGCCTTTAATCGGATAGCTAGGCGGAATAGTTAGTCCATCTTTGCTCCATTAATCATTACAGATCATAGAGACAACGACGACATGAAATGGAGAAAGGGCATGTCATGTGGAAAAGGTCATCGCCTAGATTTAAACTCATGAAGCTCCAAGGCCCTGCTTTGTCTGCTATATTTTGACTGTCCCCTCAAAAAGTTTAAAATACATGGAAAGTATGCTGGTCACAATAATTACTTCATCCATCAGTAATTTATATTTTAGGGCTCAATATTTATCTTGTGTACATTTTCTTTGCTCTATAGTTTGAAATTATTTTTTGTAGTACAATGAAATCTGAGGGTTGAATTAGTAACTTTTGGAATATAGATACTAACTGAGCACTGTACTGTTTCATTGAGCTTTGTATTTGTTGCAGCTTATATTTAAAGTATATTGTACATTTACGAAAGGGTTTACTTAGGATATCCTACTTTAGGGTTTTTGTGTCAATAGATTCAGAATTATGTATTATCACAATTTTCTGTAGCAATATGCACCCTTCAAAATGTGTTATTGAGACAGGCCTAATGTAGAGTGTAGTTATAAATAATATATAAAAAATATGGTTATGAAGTCTGCCTGAATTTGATCAAACTAAACAGTATGATCAGGTGAATACATCATATAGAGGGCTCAAACTGGAGCGTCAGAGGAGCTTCCATGTGTTTAAATGTTTAGGCTTTATTGATTGCTGGCTGAGGAAATAAGTGGCCGCCACTCTTCAGCTGAGCCACAGCACAGAGGCTCTTGGGTAAAAGACGCTTGCAACACTTAGGAGCCAATTATGCACATGTACACAAGCCTGCATACCCTGACACACAATGTTCACATGTACACAAGCAGACTCTCCCTCCCACCGCGCACTAGGACACATTCATCTTAGTTTAATGACCCACAGGGACCAGCAGAGTGCTTACCTTCACACACAATGTTCACATGTGCTCAAACCACAACTATTAAAAGTCTCACACAAGTCAAACACGCCACACTTGATTTGTGCCATCAGACTGGTGACCAAATGTGACTGAAATTTAATTAATACATAATTATCAATTATATTTTGGCATTTGATTTATTTCGTTTTTGATAATATTGCAACTAAACATTTTCAGTTTTAGTTATTTGATTAATTTCATTAGCAAAGATGTCAATGTATTTGTATCATGTTTATAACTTTTGCTTTCATTTGCACAAATATTTCACATGAACTAGAGCTGCTCTCCTATTGATGTATTTGAATGATTATTTAAGTTTCAATCTGGTGTTTGTCAGACTTGGTATTGACTTTACCTAATATTTTTATGAAGTAAGCCAAGTGTCTGCCAAAAAAATAATGCAGCAGTATGTCTGTGTTACATAAACCCTACACAATACACACATGTGAAAATATGCTACTGTCATAGACATAAACCAACCTGAACTTTGTTTCCAGTTTGTGTTGGCTGTGCTCTAATCTCTGGTGTTCTGCTGCAGCGCTTCCTGCGCTCCATACAGACACACACTCATCTTATTTTAATGCGTCTGAAGGGGAGGCACTCTGCAGCACAGCAGGGAGCTTCCCAGCAAGTCACGAAAGCACTCAAAACATACACGACTGCTCACGCTACCAGCATACGCATACAACACACATACAGGGACCTACATGCAAGTCGGCACACTGCAGCCACTAAATATAACCCTCGCTTGATGACTGTTGTGCAATGATTGCAGTAGAAAGTCCAAGTCATGTGATTTCCGTGACTGGGAGGCTGGAGACAGTCTACCAGTGCGAGACGGGGACAGGAAACTCTGCTACAGGCTGTCCTCATCTGACAAGGTCTGTGCCATCAAGTAATCATCATGATCATTTTTTTTTGTTTAGAGACGATGTAAACTTGGGCAAGGAAAGTGTATTTTACATGGAAAAAATGCATAATAGTAATTTGAGAATATTAGAACACACACCCAAACATTTTAATATGATAATGATCAGGAGCTTATTTTTGTGGCAATTTGATATGACGATGAAGCCTTTCAAATGCATTTCTGATTTGGCCTTTTTCACAAAACATCATCTAAAATGCCTTAGCCTTGGAATTGCTTGTAGTGCTATATGAGCATTTACAACCTCCTTTGTTCTGATTTTTACATTAATTCATCAGTATTTTTCTTTACTGTGTTATTAATCATTTGTTGAAAACTGTATCCCTAAAGGACTGCCAATGCGTTTATAATCCTTCAGCTGCTTTTCTTTCTGCAAATGAATACGCTTGCTGAACACCTGATTTGTAGACAAAATGGAGGCTGACACATTTATCAGCAGAACTTATGAGGCTGTTGATTTATTCAGGTCGTTCCAGTCTGTGTTCAAATGGCTGCTTGTCACTTTGACTTTTTTGCACAGCGTTTCTGTTCTGTGACTTCATTAATGGCTAACCCCTGATAAATCTGCTGGAGAGGGTATTCCCTGCTGGCAGCGCAGCTTTTTTATTAATCAATAATGGCAACTCACGGAACACAAGCAAAGAAGGGGAAACCGCTTGTTAAGACTTTGATACTGAAGTATCAAAGTTGCATTCACAAAGTCTGACCCTTGGAAATACGTCAACATAAGCAATAAGACTCGAAATGGGACAGAATCCATAAAGATTAACAATCATGTCTGCAGAAATTTACATTGTCTACACGTGTACATGTTTGACTGCTGATGGCCATGATCTTTTGCCTGACAAGCCCTGACAAGTCCCTTCTACATGCAAAATCTACATTCTGTTGGAATCCAAAAAGGTCTGGAATCGGGCCGTAGAGCGTGAAAAACCTCAGTCCAAAAGTTGAGATGGTCCAACCACAACTGCTAATTTCTTGTGTTTCTCAAATGTGGAAGACATCTTCTCTTGAAAACTCTTCTAACAGTCAGAACTAAATATATAGCTTCTTTTACCTGAGATAATATTTTGATGCTTTGATTGTTGATTCTGAGAAAACCCATGCTGTTTCTCAGTCCTTTATCCTTTTTTCTCCTTTTTTACATGCAAGCAGCCTCTTTGAAATCGTCTTTGTTAAGTTTTGTCAAAGACATGTGGTTCTGGCTGAACAGGTAACACGATCTTAGAAAAGCATGACAACTTTTGCATTGAAGTGGATTTGTATTCCCCACACAAGATCATGTTTTGGGTAATAATTTCTACAATATCCGAAAAAAGACTTCCAAACACTAATACACTGCAAAGTAAAATCTTGATAAATACACAAACCGATAGCTGTGTTTTCTTGCAACTGACAAAACCACCTTTGAGACAAAAATAAGCTTGGAAAACGTCCAGAATCTCTGTTATAGCTCTATCACACTTGAAGGCCCATTTGTCCTACGCTAACTGCCCAAGTCAAACAGGGTCAAGTATCAGTGACACTAGTTGGAAAAAGTTCCCATAGTGCAGCACTTCTGGATACTGGAGAGGAGCCTTCTCACAGCATTTGACATTAAGCCTTGATGCAGTTGTTTTGATGTTCTCTGCAGTCCTGTTGCAACGAGGGGGGCTCCGCAGCACCGTTCCAAATTACATTTCTGGGACAAAGGCTGTTTTTATTGTGAGCTGCTCAAGAGCTAAATCAGTGGAAGGTCCCAAACGCCATAATCTTGATTTTACACTATAAATAAACCTGCATTATGTACATATAATGCATGCTAAAATAATTTCAGACACAGATGTAGATTATTAAAACCAAATGTTAGGCCTACTATAGACAGTAGGGGTGGGCTCATCATATTGTAATTGACTATTTCTCTGTTTTTCTTATTTTTACTTTTCCCCTCCCAGTTCTCCTATAGCCTTTGTAGGTTTTAAGTGAGTCACAGGAGAGTTTAACCAGTCACAGTGCAGTGTGAACTTTCAGAGGAAAATGTTTACTTTATTTACCCCTTAAACCAAATAATAAAAGTTGTACATGAATTTTGTTAAAGTATTGCTAATAAAAATCAGCAAATTGTACAAACAGTAGCCGACAATCTAACGTTGTCTATTTTGTGCTGTGGGGCTGCATTATGTAGTTGGTTTAAACTCTAAACTTTTTAAAATGTGTACCCAATGTAAGGCCCAAGGTGAAAAAAAAAAATTCTCATAAATTATTAAAAACGTTTGCCTCTATGCGATAAACAACACAAGGATAAACAATTCAGTAAAGTTAACCCAGGACTTCACCAATTCAAGCTAAATCTGTGAGATAGGTTGGGGCCAAATGTATATGTTCTGAGAGGTCTGACAGGCTGAGAGCTGAGCCAGTCTCTTTGCGCCAGCCGTCAGAGAGCTCCCGACAGGACTATATGGCCTATGTCATGCTATGTATTATGCAAAATCCTGCAGTTTCTGAAGAAAAAAAGTTGGCTGAGCTTTTTAGAGCAGAACTAGAGTGAGTGGAGTGGAGCTGCCGAACTGGTGCTGCCGCTGCTGCTGATGTGGCTCTAAAAAGTAACAGATGTTTTATGGAGGACACTCGGGCTACCTGTTGGGATGGGTCAGTGTTATTCTGTAATAAGAGGCACGTTCCCCGGAGCTGTGCCATACTGGTTCTGTCAGCAAATAGCTCTCTTGCACTCTTCACCTGCGACTTCCTCAAGCTTTAATATGGAGATTTCACCATTTAAATAAAACAGGCCCCAGGACGTTTTTAGACCTAATGCTGAAATGTACAGAATATTGATTAAGATCATTATAACAGTGTATATATTCATGACACATGCAGTACTACCAGGGAAATGAAATTTGTAAGTGTTTTCTTCTGTTACAATTGACCAGTGTCTTTGTGCCAGTCCCAAGCCCAAATTGAAAGTTCTTGATTGTTCCAGTGGTCATGATTGACGGGTGGATTAACCAATCAAACCAGCTGATTTATCAGCCTTATAGGCTACTTCAATGAAAATTATTTGTTTTATGTAAAGCGCTTCTTTTAGACTTGCAATATTAATTAAAAATCCAACAGGTTTACAACACTGTCAACTAAGAGGAAAAAAAAGCAGTTGCCTCCCTGAAACTTTTTTGTTGGTAGGTTAATTATTCCTCAAGTAACGGTGTCTGGTTGTTTGAAGCCAGTGAATACTTAATTATGTGGATGAGACAAACAACTCTAGGTATGATTTTTGATAAAGGAATAAGATCACAGAAAGCACTTGATTTCATTATGCCTTTGGGTTATTTTAATAGATGACAGAAAAAGCATATAGTTAACCTTCTTTAAGCATGACATTAAAATTCCTGTGATACACAAATGTTAATATTCACAGTTTTTAAGATCCCCTTACTTAACTGTCTTCGTCACACTCATTGATGTCCCCAAAAAGAACAAACACTTTTCGGGGAGAATCTGCACGGTGCCCGCGCACATGAAACAGCAGACATATACCCACTCATTTATGTCCCAAGGCGCTTATATCACACACAAAAGGAAATAATTCTGCTGTGCACTCCCAATAACCCCGGAGTCCCCAGCCATGAAATTTCAGCTTTAGCAAAGTAGCAGGCACAAAACGTTTGAGGAAAAAAACACATGGATTGAGTGGGTGTTGCCAAGTTTGGATTTGGCCAGGGATCTGTCTCCACTGTTGCTGGTTATGTGTGCACAGTGGAGGGGTGCCATGCAGGGGCAGATGTTAACTCCTGGTCCGTCCCTCTCTTACATAAGTCCCCAGATCTTCATTGTCTGGCAACTTCCCTGCAGTGTAATAAAGTCAGTGAAACCACAGCTTTCTGGAAAGCTTTTGAAAACTGAATAAATGAACTGAACACAAGATGCACCCAGCAACAACCCAGTTCAATTTGTATTTCTTTAGAAAATGTGTTTTTTCTCAAATGAATACTATTTTCATCACCATTTATGTGTTTCATCCTTCAGTAAATACAATGTTACGTTGTTATTGATAGGCTGATAGGCCCCTTAAGGAGAGACTGTTGGAAAATAAGAAAAAAGAAAACAGAATGAAATAATAATGGAGGATGAAGGATAAAGAAAATGCCCCATTCTCCTCTGACCTAACCCCAGTAAAACACTTTTAGGACAGATACCTCGAGTGGCATTCCTTGTATCACAAGGAGGATGCTTTAGCATTACTAACTCTGCAGAGAAGTACAATGGAGGAATGTTAACCAGTTTTTAAGCTTCTATGAGGAAATGTGTCTTTAAATACCAGAATTTCAGCATGCATTTAATCTCAGATTTCAAAAGACAGAACTGAAATGTCTCCACAACATGTAATGTCTTATTTCAAGGGTTTCTAGAGAGAGCAGTGTGTGTATATTTCTGAAGAATTCTTGATGAGCTTGCAATTTTTTTTCCTCCAGCCTCTGTAGTCAGAAGTCAGAGACACTTTGTGATCAAGAGCCATGGAAATGCTTTGTGTCTGCCCAGTCTCTCTTTAATCCACTCAATACATGCATTAGTGAGCGGCCACAGTGAAGAGTGGAGTGTAAGCCGTGCACAGTGCTTTGTGCAATGCACAAGGGGGCAGGAGGGTAAGGGACAGGGCCAACAGTGGGCAGAGGGCCGCCTGGGTGATGGTGGGACATGTCAAAGAGCTGGGTGGGGGTCAGTGTGGGGGTGCAGTGTCAGGACTCCTCCACAGGGCTCTGACTCACCCTGTCCACTCTCTCAGCCTCTCCCAGCGTCTTGTCTAGACCTCAGCTCATTTCTTCCCTGACACGTCGACTTGCTGATGGCCATGCTTCACTGCCCTGCCTGCCTCCACTGTCGGCCTGATGTTTCTGTTTGCGTTGGGAACTCAGAGAGGAGAATTCCCACGTGTCCTGAAATCCTGAAAAGTTTACTTTTAAATAATAGTAATAACACACAACTTCACATACACAGGTTTGCAGGGTGAAGCGTCTTGCCCAAAAACACAAGACTGCTAGCAGTTTGGTAAAACCACTAACATCCATTGCCTTAAAACCTTTGTAAGTGTCTGCACCTTTCACTTTTGTCTCTTTTTAGTGTCAATGCTTTTATTTTTATGGTAATTAACATGGCACTTATTCAGTTGCATTTTGTTTATGCACCAAATTTTCACAAGGTTAAATAGAGCCATGTTCCCTTTTGCTTCAGATTTGATGTCTTAACATCTTGCTCCCCTCCCTGTTTCTTCTGTCTACATTCTCTACATTCGGGATCACAATGAGGCCTAAGATTGTATTCATCCAAGGGCAGGCTTTATCTGGGCTTTAAAAGGGGAACCGTTGGAAGGAGGAGAAGAGGAGGAGGCCAGGCGGCTAATAATTGCAGCTGGCTCGCTTTAATTGTGCCCTGAGTCCCTGGTGTTGGCTGGGATGAGGAGCTGCTCTTTTCTCTACACAATAGCATACTTAAACGTTTGGTCACAATGACACGCTTTTGACGGCGGCCAACCTGTCAACTGTCGACAGTGCCATTATGTGGCTGCCCCAGAGTCTGCTTGTGCACAGGATGTTTTATAGTGAATGTTTCTTTTAATCTGAACAATTTATTGACCTCTGTGCCAGCTGGATGGATGGACGTGAAATAACACTGCAACTAAAGAGTATTCGATGGCACAGTTGAAGTCGAGTTTGGGTAACATCTTTAACAGTCTCCTGCATTGTTGTGTGTGACCATATTATGGTTCATTCATTGCCAACTGTAACCCAGCAGGTGCAGATCACAATCATCCTAAATCATGTGGAGAAATTAGTCTTTTGTTTGACGTGAGTGATTAAAATAGTTTATCACCAGATTGTGTAGTTTCATTCTGAGGGACAATACTCGCCAGTTCACTCCTGGTGTGGTGGTCTGTATTCAGGCAGAGGGCAGCAGTATGCTCAAAGCCAGAGGACGTGGAGCTGTGCAGTAGTCTTGTTAGCGTTGCAGGGAGAGACACAGTCACCTCGCTGGGCTCCGATCAAGAGCACAGTGAGTGTGGTGCATCAGGAATGTGTGTGCATCCAAAGGCTTGTTTTTGTTCCCCTGTTCTGCCATGCTGAGGGTCTATTGTCAGCATGACCCGAGTGAAAACAGGAAGTGACAAATCCTGCTTTTCAGTGGAGCTCCTAATAAAGAGGTAGCTTGACAAAGAGCCATGTGTGGTATTTTTGTGACAGAGCTGGTTAGTCAGGCCTGTTCAGATGGCTCTGGGGCCTGCACTGATGCTGAACTGCTGGGTACAAGCTTTGGAACAACATGTTCTGTCTTCATCCCAAGGTGTTTTGGGCAGACTTTGCCTTGTAGATCTCAACAACCACAGTTTTATGACATAGTGTCAACACAGACATTTCTGAAGTTTCTAAAATGGATTCATATTAGCCTTCTATATCTGTTCATTCAGACTTAGAGACATGCCAGCCTTACTAATACTCTGTGGAGAGAAGGAGGGTTAAGTTTCTTGCCCAATGCGACATTGACAGTTTAAGCTAGGGAGTAGGATTTTACAGAGATGACCACTACCACCCTGACCACCTTCATCATTATTAAACATGCAAGTTTATGACCCTTTGTGGCTATAGATTACATGGGCATAACTCTGCCTTAGCCTGGTCTGCCGTCTTATCTGCCCTGAATCTTTTTGGGCTTGTTCAGGTTAGATCAGTTTGATTTACTTAATTTTGTTCATTATCAAAAATATCTTTGTTCGTCACTGTTTAAGACATTTGCATAGATCTTAATGTTTTTAATTTTAACACTACATCAGATCAATACTCCATTTTCTTCTTTATTTTAACTGGTTCCTCTTAGGTTCATGTGGAGTGCTTTTGTGTGCCGAATTCTAATAGTTGCCTTACACCTAAGTATGGATTTTTTTCCTGGAATTGAGCCATCAATTTAGCACCCATGGTTAAGGTAATTTCACCCCAGCAGGGTTTGATGTCTGCTTCCTGGTGAGAGAATCAAAATGTTAATCAATACTCTTTCTATGCCCAACATTTTTTTTTTTACCCTTTTTGCACAGTAGTACATAAAAATCTGCCCATATTATGCCTTGTCTTCCGTCCCACTGAGCTCTGTTGAAGTATTTGTACTGAAGTTACAATAGGTGGCATCTCTTTCATATTACTAGTGGGAAAAGAATATCTACACATTTTGAAAAATATTGACTTTTATACCATTTATACTAAAGCTGCTTTTTTTTGACCCCATGCCATGCAAATAGTCTCTATCTAATTCACTGCAAAGCAATGCTGTGGTTCTTCATGGATTTATCATTTCTTTCAATGCAATAAACACCAATACCAAAATCAAAGTCTGTTTTTGGCTAAAAAGTTACATACTGTGGCTTTAAAGAAGATATGATGCAAGCTTTACTTACTCTGTTGAATTTAATTTCTCCTCCATAAGATCTGAGCCACAATGAAAGTCAAAACTGTAGCAAACCTGCTGTAATTATGAACAAGGTCAGGAATTAACTTGTGGAGACTGAAAGAGCCCAATAGAGAATCATAGCCCTGGTCATACATGCACAATGACACATTCAGGTGCTCTGTCCAGGCAACACTTCTTAGACCATTAATCACAGCAACAGGCTTGTGTTCACGTAGGGGTGGGCAATACGCCAAATAATTAATATCACATTTTTCTTGGAGCCAGATCACAATTTTGATTTTATCACAATGTAGCTTACTTGTATTGCTTCTATTGGCTATTTGTATGTAAAAATGTAAATAAAATCATCTGCTTCTTCTGCGAGTACTGATTTTTGAGCATATACATGTTAATTACACAGGGAAGCACAATTTCAATGTTCAAACAACACTAAAAACTCCCTTTATCATAATACTTGATTAAAGGTAGCATAGACGATTTAAATTAGTATTAAAATGTAAATAGCATGAACATAATTGTGCAAAAATAATTGTAA
The DNA here is from genome assembly GCA_029959045.1 of Taenioides sp. WSHXM2023. NCBI lineage: Eukaryota > Metazoa > Chordata > Actinopteri > Gobiiformes > Gobiidae > Taenioides > Taenioides sp. WSHXM2023. The sequence continues at coordinate 34,757,598 of CM057087.1, forward strand.
TATATTATTATGCATAGGCTTTGAGCACTAAGATAATAAAAAAAATATTTTAAGTGTTTCTTTACAATTTTCAGCACCATGGACAGCACCTCTCATTCAAGAATGGCAGTAATGTTGTTAATATTTCAACAATATTTTATTGGTCAGGGTGCTTTTTGACCTTCTGCTTTCATTCAGTTTTAGCATACTGCAAAATAATGCAAATATAATTATATATATGATATATAATGAGTGTAATAAATGTTAATGCAATCACGACTTTTATTTGGCATCCTCATTAATAAACAAGTTGCTGAGGAAAATGCTCATTAAATCAAAGCCGGAAGCACATGCAATAATGCTATTCATGTAGAAACACAAATGAACTTCCTGAGTATGTCTACATTTCATGAAGGATATGTTTGCACTTAGGGGACACCCTTTGACTGCATACATTTTAAATAGGGATCAAAGTTTTATGTCACCTGGTATGATTGTTGTATTGGTATTGGCAGAAGATATTGAAACTCTCTTTGTGAGACATAGTCAAAGAGGACTAGTGGACAGGATTTGCATGTGTAAAGTGGAGTGAGAATATAGAGATCAATAGAAAATGCTATGGTTAGACAAGAATGACTAGGACAAGTGAGCCAAGAAGATTCAAGATTCAAGGGATTTATTGTCATTCCCGCAAGTAAAAACAAAATTACATTTAGAGCTTTTAAACAGTAGCATGACTAATGCAAACATTATCAGTGCAAATACTGGAGTGTGAACATATACACTATTGAGGTACTATGGAGGTTGTGTTACATAGCATGTAACACAGCAACAGGCAGAGATAGATACAGTATAATGTACAAATGAGTTCACAGTTATGGCAGGTGAGGAAGGTGGAAGAAGAGAACTAAGTCTATCCACAGTTTTTTTAATGCTAGTCTTTTCTGCTTGTGTCTGTCCTATAGGTGGATAAATCTTGTCCTACTCGAGTCATGACATTGAACAGTGACTGCAAAGTGTGGAGGCTAAATTAGCTACACTCGCACAACAGCAGTTTTCACACACAACCGGATTTACTGTGTCTGGGAGAGAGCTTTATCTGCTGCTGGCAAACAAATGAGTCGCCTACATTCAACCGAGATAAGCTCATGAGCCCCGTGCTTGTTTGGGCTAACCATATGTGTGTATTCAAAGGCTTTCAAACAGGCTTCAAGGCACTGTGGACATTAGTGCCCCAAGATGCAAAATTTTGGCCTAGGCCTATTACCCAATGCTATCCTGATGCTGTTTCTGGGTAAGTGCAGTAATGAACTTTATTTGACCCTGTATACCTCCCATGATGCAACACAGCTAGTAACCTCCCACAGCATATCCCACAATTCCTAGCAGCCTATCCTCACAAGCACAAAGATACATTGAGGATACACGAGTGAATGCTGAGGTAGCGAAAAGCAGACGCAGCTCTGCCAGTGACTGACAAAGCGCACTTGGCCTGTTTTGCTAGCATCCTTGTTTACTTCCTATCCTCTTCTTCCTATCTCCTTTTTTAAATCAAGCATTCCTCTGGGACTGTCTGTCAGGGATAAAGGAATCCTCAGTAGACAACATTTGAAAGAGGACGCCCTTGTTGTAACACAATCCTTGACATACAAGATAGATCTATTTCTGTCCTCCTTTATTCACGCACAAAGGAGGAGTGATTATGCAGGTGAGTGGGTTTTCCGCCCACCCCTCTATGGTAAACAAAATAAGGCAAAAACAAGGAAAATGCCATCTCTAAACAATGAATAAAAAGTAGGAGGATGATTGACACATTTTTAAAGGTTAAGGTTCACTTAATTGTCCCTGCCATAGGGGAAATCTTCCTCTGCATTTGACCCAACCATCAGTGCCACTGGGGCTAACCTTGCACAGCAAGGTGGATTCTCACGATATTTGTGAGTTCACAAACTCACGAGAATTCATCTTGGCATGCTCCCGCTGGTGCGATAGGTCCCGACAGGTGGTTGGCACAACAATCACAGAGCGGCATTGAGGTTTGTGTGGAAGCCAAAGGTAAAACACCCAAACAAACCAAAACAAATATGGAGATGCCAACAGATGAACTTCAGCCTACTTTTAGCATTAATACAAACTATTTTGTTTGTGAAAAAGGTACAGTAGGTAAACGCTTTGTGCACTTGTGAACAGGAAAGTTGTCTGTGCTTTTCTTTCCGGTGGATGTAACAAAGGTTTGATTTTCAGCTTGTTCCCCTGATGCTTCGACCAATCAGATTCAAATAGTCATCATGACATTCCATGTTTTCCAATCCCTTTGAAAAATCTGTAGAACACAATTCAGAGTCACATATGTCAGTCTGGTGTGTTTGGCATATGTATGTTAACAACCTGCAGGAGGACCGCAGAGCAATGCCAAAGAACCCCTCCAGATTCTGAGCCTTGGTCAGGACAACCCTAACCCTAACCCTGACTTTAGCAGGGTGATTTTACCTGTTTTTAGCTGATGGGTGAACCAGAGTGCCTGGAGGAAACCCACATAAACAGTAGGGGGAGAAAAAAAAAAAAGCTAATTCCACAAAGAAGGGCCTGGGTCTTCAGTAGTTGAACCCAGGATCTTCTTGCTGTCAGGCAGTGTCCGTGGAGGATAAAGTTATTTGATTGCTTGATTAAAACCAACTCTCATTTGTGAAAAATAATGATAATGAAAAATGCTGCCTTACAGAATTAACTTAATGTATTAAATGACTGCTGTAAGTTGAGTTCACTGGTGCAGGCAGAGCTAATATTAATACCATAGTGCAAAATGCGATAAAGAAAGTGACTTCTAATCATAACCTGTGCCTAATGAAAATGTATGAAGAGGTGGTTTAGAGGTTCTGAAGACAGTGGCAGGTACTTGTGTGGCTGCTTTTCACATAAAAGATGGTTCCCTCGGCAGCTTTAGATATAATAAAGAGAGGCTCATTAATATGGCAGTATTTCCCTTACACATTTCCCACACATTTTTCTGGCTGGTTGTAATCACATGATGCCATACTCCTGTCAGACTGCTGGCATATTAAAGAAACCATTTCATTATGTGCAAAGTACATATCAGTTTGTTGTGCTTGTTATTTTATAGAATAACCCAGAAAAGGTTCTTAGTTTTGTTTAATGTTGATGGTCTCTTTGTGAAACATAATGTTCATTAATGCAATCATAGTTCAAAAAAGGTAAATTAAATACATGTTATTTTGATGCTAACAACCTCTAATATTGTGGACACACCAGTATCCGCAATATCCACTTCAGTATGAAATATATAAATATATGATCCTTGTTAATTTTTATATTTTGTGCACATTTGACCTTGTTTTATTCAACCAAAGTTGCCTTTTTGCACACTACAATATTGATTTCCAAGTCTTTTGCTCATCTCTAAGTCCATCACAAGGAGAGGTCACTGAGGCAAGACCAAAGTAGACAGGGAATAAAATAAAACATAGATGTTTTAAAGCCTACACAGTGAACTTAAAGGTGCTGTACTTGACGGATGGAGCTAGTTAAGTTTGTGTAAACTTTGTCATTTCTGTTTTTGTGATGAATAAGAAATACTGTATAATTATGCAAACAGTTCACAGCGGTCTAATTAAACTATAAATATCTAAGTTCAGGTCAAGTCAAGTCTAACTAACTATACATACCAAAATATTTACACTAGACAAGCCGTATGTTTCAGAGACATTGCTTACCTGTTTCAAATGTATGTTGCGCTTTTATATTTATACTTTTGCTAACTAGTCCATGACCTTTCCTCCACCAACACAAGGGGAATCATTATCGTCAAACCTACTTGGAAACAGGTTTAAAATGTTATTAAAACATGACACAAATGGCCCCCAGTGATTGTTCTGAGCAAAAGTCACCCTGTACAATGTAATGTCAAATCTAAATATATACTTTCTATTTCATTCAATTTAAAAGGTGCACCTCCTTTGTCCTATTGAACTAATTAATCTGGTCTTTTCCCTAAGCACTTTTTGAATATTTTTATGACTGATATCTAGTCGTACAATACAGGTTTAGGTATGTGTTGTGCCAGTTTTTGCAGTTAGTTTTGTGTTTGGCCTAGTATATTTCATTAATCCTTTTGTCTATGGGAGCGAAGTAGGTGATTTAGTTCAAATCTGGCTCCAAGAAAACTGTGATATACATTTTTTGGTGTATTGCCCACACCTACATTTGGCCTACATCGGCACTGGATTGGACAGTTTAGTGATGCAGTAATGATAATACTGTTTATGGAAATCTAATACAGAATGCCAAATGTAATGGTTGCACTGCTGGAATTGGGAAAGGTGTGAATTTTAATATTGTGTATGGATATGGATTTGGTCCACAAAACAATTTAAAGTGAAATTTATTTACAATATTCAATATGCAACCATAGTTTTTAATCCTGCATTTTTAAAATAATGGTTTCACAGCTCCATAGCTTTTAAACACTGGCCAAGACATTTAATATTTTGAAAAATCAATCACTTATCTATATGTTGTATTTTATATTACTTTATAACAGGCTAAAAGTTACAAAGCTGATTCTTAAAAAAATGCACCAAACACACAGTGAATTATGATCTATAGTCATGAGGAGAGATTAAAAATATCTAAGTTCATAAAGTTATGTAAATGGCTTAAATCCCCAGAATATGTCATCACTGACTAAATTACTGTCTTCTTCTGAATCCATCTGTCTTCTTTCCCTTTTGCAACATGTTGTCTCTTTTTCTCTTGCTCCCTGACCCTCAGTGTGCGCACACACACACACACACACACGCACACGCACGCACACACACACACGCACACGCACACGCACACGCACACACACACACACACACACACACACACACACACACACACAGAACCAGTGTGACTGGGTCTCCATGGATCTGGGCCTGTCAGTCTGTCACCTCCAGGGTTTCCAAACAACTCAACACCAGCTTTCTCTACGACATGATACAAGACAACTCATCACTTTTCCTGTAGCGTCTTCAGGGATGTCCATCTCAAGCTGAAATGTCATGTTCATAGAAAACATGAAACAAGGAGCCCCTGAGTTTGACACAAAAGATTGGATGTCATTGTGTCCAATCTGTGATGCTAATTTTAGTTTTCCTGAAAATTGATTGTTTATGGAACAGTGTGTTGTGAAGGACACTCTAAGCTCAGAGGCAGCCTGCTAATTAGGACTAAATTGTGTTAGCACAACAACAGCGCTGACCCTTCGGAAACCCCACGCTCATTTGCACACACCAATCCTGTTTTCCTTGGAGAGACAAACAGCATCTAAAAACACTAAAGCACAGTCTTCATGTAAACATGTGGAAACTGAAGGATGACCTTATTGATGTGGCACCAGGTTAAGACCCTCTCACGATCCCGCTGCTCCTTACTACTTAACTTTAGTCTCTCCCTGTAATGTAATAACCGCTCATGTTTGCTTGCACATGTCAGCAGGAACGTTACATACACTGCAAATTACTGAATTCAAGTCAACTGTACCATTTGATATACTGTATGTCTCTTTAAAACACACACGTAAACCCTGCAGGTACTATGCCTAGGAAACTAGAATAAAGACATACATACGTGCATTAGCATATTTGTGTTGCCCATATGGTAGTGCTGGACCTCAGGGTGCGGTGTCAGTCATGTTATGAATATGAATAAACTCAAAGTTAAAGTTGTTATCACACAGTCAGCGGGATCAGAGCAAGATGTTTTAAAATGATGCATCTGCTCTTAGTGGTGGTTTTGGGTATAATTTGTTAGAAAGATTATTTTTAATAAATTGATGGTGTCAGTATTAAATTATATTTTTACTCTTAAGCATAAGACTTAAATGAAATGGCTACTAAATGTCAATTGCTTTGAAATAATTAAATATTGATAATACATCAAAATTGGGACTAAATTGGGACCACCACCAACCACAAACTAAACCTGGACTAGACTAGGACCCAGTGCCTGTCTACATCAGAACTAAACTGGGTGCAAACCAGGACCTAACCTGGACAATTGTGTATGTAAGCTATACTTTTTTTTATTTTTTATTTTTTCCCCACACAGTATTCAATGATTTGTAATAGAAAATGTTTGATATGTCATCAAACATAAATGTGATCCAGCTTGTGGTTAATATTTTATCTTTATCTCAGTTGCCTTTTTGCAGCTGTCTACCTGAACAGTCTACCTATTCAATAAATCTCCTTGACCTCATATTTGTCAAGTCATTGACATCTGCATTGCAGGGCATGAGGGAAACTAGTCCTGACAAGAAAAAAACATGTCAGGGAAAGCACTGGGAGAGCAGAGGAATGGAGAGCTGCTGTGGCTCACCATCAAGTAGAATTAACATCTGGAACAGTTTACACGATTTGGAGGTTTGCATAATAGGCTATAATTTCTTGGTTCAGTCTTCACATATTTACATTGGAGGTTAACTTTGCATTCATTTTTTTTTTTTTTTTTTTTTTTTTAAACCAGTTAATAAAATATGAATTATGTGATTATAACTATAAAAAGCACTATTCTGTATACTCAATCACTTTAGTGAACTTGCCCAATATTTGAGTCTTACTGTGCTGGGTATACACAGATTTCTTCTGCACCACATAAAACAAAAAGCCACCTCTTCACATGCCATTATTCAGGGAATGAATATTGCATCTTGTTTGTTTACATCATCAAAATGAATGGATATAATGATTTGTTTCATTGTTTGTGTGATTATCCGGTTTGATGTCTGAATTAATGTAGTGTAATAAATTCAGCTGCTTTGAAGTGACTAGATTACAGTGAGATGCAGCCATCTGATCACAGTGAGGGAGAGAGCGCGCACAGACGGCCTGTAGCCTCTGAACTGCTCTGTCACCATCAGGCTAAATTTAGCCATCACAGACTGTGGTCCCACAACACAGGCCTGGTCCACACCATCTGCTGAAGCTCTCTATGCATCACCACACACCTGATGTAGGCGCCAGGACTTTACCACAAGTTACAAAAAACAAAATAAACATTAGACACAAAAAAGATTAAAGAATATGAGTATACTTTTTCACTTAATGACAAAACCAAATCCACTGAAGTTTCATTTCCTCTTTTAGCATCTTCATCACCTCTGAAATGGCTAATTCTACAACTCATGATATGACAAGAAATGGTCACATTTTTATATAACGTTTTTCAACCTTCAGAGCACTCAGAATGCTTTACATCAAGGAACCACTCACCCATTCACACATTTATACACCAGTGTACACTGAAACTGGGGGACGAGGGGGGTTAAGTGTCTTGCCCAAAGACACAATAACAGCATTCACCTGTGGGAGGTGGAATCAGTGGATCAGTGGACAAACACTCTACCAACTGAGAAGAAAGAGGCTCATGCTCTTTAGCTTGCTCCCTCTTTAGGCTGCAGTTTTAAGAACTATTGTGTTTATCCATTGTGAAATCCTACTATCCCTTCTCATTTTAGTGCTCAGGACCTCTCAGCTCTAGTGAAGAACATGAACAGGGCCTTGGTGTTGTGAAAAATGTCTGTCTCTGATTAGTAAGTGTGGGGCTGTGAGTGGATCAGCCATGACCACAGTGATGCCATTTAATTTTAGCTCCATGGTTGACTATTTCAGACGCCATAGAAAAAGTGTAGGACAGGGACCACTGTGGAGATGGAGAGAGGCTTGAAGTAGACCCTCCTGACTGGACAAGACCGCTTAATATCTGTCTTGCCTGGTTGACCTCTGCTATTTTGTTGCTTTGGTACAAGAGGTCTTTCACCTCTAGCACAAACTGAACTATGTAAGAATTAAGCTTCTAGTTTTTGTCAGAAGGTGGCCCAAATGGCCCCTGGAAATCCCTGCAATACCATTATTCAAACAGGCAGGCTAACTAATGCAAAAGCAGCAAGGGCAACCACTGCTCCCAGTCTGGGTCAGTGTGCAGTGCCAGACTCCATAGCCTCTTCTTGAACATTTGGCACAAACAGGTCATTTACATCTATGATCTTCAGTGTGGGCAAGTAAATCTGCTACAACTGCAACTGTTGGCAAAATGTGCTTGAGTCAGTGTGTTTTTGGAAGTTCATCTCAGCCGCTTTTGGGCCTGAAATAGGTTAAATGATCACTCTGCACTGTTATGCAACAAACAGGATAGGGTATAATCTAAAACAATGACCACTCAAAAATATTTGAGGGTATTATGCAAAAGCGGAATAAGCAGGGAGCAATGGGAGGAGGGTCTCAACATTTCAGTGAATATAGCATTTTCAAAAGGTAATATGAAGAACTAAAAGGTAACATGACATGCTAAATATGTTATGTGTTAGCAATAAGTACGAGGGGCTGTACGTACTGTTGACTGGAGCCAGGGGTTGACACAGGTACGGGGGCAGTTTTCTCACGATGAAGATTATAGATGAAGATAAGACAGTGCAGTTGTTTCCTGAGGCTCAGTGGAGGGCTGAGGAGGCTGTGTTCATGTAAATGTTGTGCCCAGTAATCCAGAACTCAGGGGAAGGTGGTGTGAACAAGTGTTTTCCTTACACCAGGATTCAAACAGGTATTGTGTCTATAACTATAGCCCAGAAGATACTTTGTTCAAGTCAAATAAAAATATCTGTGTGAATTTACCAAACTCAAAATAGATCTTTGGCTTTTATTTTATATTGATATTAATTTTTAACAGATGATCAAAATTAGTATAGTGGACAGTTATCCACACCCTCTCTTAAAAGTTATATTTTACATAATTTCTCCTTTCTAATTTAATATGATATAATATGATATGATATAGTATAATATAGTATAAAATAGTCACATATAGAGCTAAATGTAACAGCTCCACATCCCTTAGGTTTAGAGGGAGGTTTGAGGGCCCAAAGAGCCCTGTTCCCCTTGTTCTGCTGGAGGCATTGGGGTGAGGACAGAGCTGTTGTCCCTGGCAGCGTGCAGCCTATTAGAGTGGCAGCATGACAGTGCAGCCTAGTGGTAAAGAGCCAGCGCACACACCAGCCACACGAGCACGCTCAGATCACAGGAGCGCCACACTGCTCATGTGAGCTTGGGTCTGTACATGAGATTATGCTGCTCTGCGCTTGTACCCAAATATTTCCAAATAAACAACTTTTTGTCATTGAAATTATAACTCAAAATAGATCTTTGGCTTGTATTTTATATTGATATTCACTGACCCCTAAACCATTGCAGCCTTATGTAAAAAAAAAAAGCCTAAACAAATTCAAAAAGCCTTTAAACTGTATTGAATAATATATTGCAGACAAATTGATATTTTATTATTTAATAAAAGAAACATAATTCCTAGACAATAATGGTTGGCACATTTACATAAATGCAATATGCATTGCCCAGGGTCAATTTTAAACAATTTTGTCTTGTCTCTTTATCAGTTTCTCTTTCAGTTTCTCTCCCCAGTAACACTGTGTCTGTCCAATATGAGTTTGTAAATGATAATGTAAATGTATGCTAATATTCTTGACAAATAGCGTGCCAATTACAGATTTGATAAACTAGAGAAATCCCTTTTACATGTGCTACATGTTACTATGGCAGTGCACGTAGGCACAAGGCTCCCCTGTACATGCAGTGGTGGAGCGCACAGGCATCCCAGTGTCCCGGCCCGAGCAGGAGGGGCCGAGGAGGGGCTCTGGCAGCAGCTACACTCTCTGAATGTGGCCCGTCTTCACAGAGGCAGCTGCAAAATGATCAGGGACACTGCTGGTTTTAACCACACAATACATTTTCTGCCATATCCGATGAGAAAGTCAGACTAAAGTGTGTGTGCAAGGCCCGCACAGGACCACCTCACACTCAGACTGAAAACAAGCGCATTTACTTCAGCCTTTAGTCACAGCTCTCAGCTCAGCTACAGCAATGGAACGAGGAGAAAGATGGATTTTTTTTCTTTTTGGTAAAACTAGGAAACATTTGATAATTATTAAAGCTATTTAAAATACAGTAATTACCCTATTGTGGGGCAATTAAAATATCTTGTATCTCTTATGTTTAGAAAAAAAAACAACCTCTAAAGTCTGCTAAAGTTTGGTATACATACACTTAAATTATACCTAAACTATTTGTAAAAATTATACTATAAAATTTATATTATTTTGAATCATTTAATTAAAATTTTGTCTATTATTTAGTATGTTGTTTGCTAGGGCAGAATTGTCCTTCCAACAAAAAAGACCACTCATTACATAAAGTTTCTAATTGTGTGCGAAAGTGTAATTCAGTTTTCCTGCCAAACCACATTCAATAAAGTAATAGGCATCAATCCCCTCCTAATTCTCCACATTAGCTTCATTATAAATGATGATCTACAGCACACTGCTCTTGTGTGTATGAGGCGCTCGGCTCTACACACTGAGGCTGCATTGATCAGGACAGGTGCACTGATGTGACTTATTAGCATGTTCTGTGCTCACTGTCCATGAATAACACACGTAGCTGCGCACGATGGATATGAAACACAAATCAATACATGATCATTGTCCTGGAGCCTCGCACACATACTGTTCTTGTATCGGATCAGCAGTCGGATATTTGCCAATGGGTAGGAGAGAGGCGAGCCAGACTCCAATGACAAATGATGGCAATGGCAATGCAGAGCAAGCCCAGAGGCATAACAATCACCTGGAAGGTTATCTGCCTGTCCATGCAACTGTAATGAATTTTATAATAAACCAGAATTAACCTATATGTGTGTGTGTGTGTGTGTGTGTGTGTGTGCGTGTGTGTGTGTGCGTGTGTGTGTGTGTATATATATATATATATATATATATTTTATTTTTTTTTGTCCATATCCATTTTTGTTGTCACTTTGAATTAGTCAGTAATGTTCCACTAAAACAACTCTTGTACCTCATATTGTAAACTCCAAACCTGCAATTGAGGAGATGAATCATCACCAACACTCTTTCTTATGTAAGCAATTGACAGGCTGAATTAGCAGACTTGACATTAAAGTAAACAAGAGTTACTCATTTTAAAACACTTAGCTTGTAGTGTGGTCTCTTCCCTGCGCTGTAATTGGTCATGGACACATTGACGGACAGCCATGGTCCCGCCCCCTCTTGCAGCCTCTTTAAACTCAATGTATGTATGTATGTGTGTGTGCCACTGAGCCGGCAGACTGAAGCCAGCCAACCCCAATGAAGGCGCTGCTCTCTCTACCCTCTCCGTAGCGCGCATCCACTCTCTTCTCGCTCCCTCACACACACATACACACGCGCAGCTCTCCGCCGGCTGCACCCGATCCCCATTCAAGCCCGGGACTCCGACGAGACAGGAGAGCTATAGTGGAGGAAAAGTGGCAAGCCAAGATAGAGCGGGAGAGAGTGGAGAGGGGATACGAGGGGTGTGAGGGAACGCCACCATGGCTTCAGATCCGGGGTTCGCTGCCATGCTGCTCTGGACTATATCTCTACACACTGTGGGCGCCGCGGCAACCAACGCCAACGAAGGTAAGCCCGTTGCGCATTTGCATAGAACCTGACAGCCCAGATTAAGTTCTGGACTGACAGACATCAAGCAAGACAGTCCTCTGGGAACTGCCAAAGTTTGATGCTCCCTGAAAAACTCACTGCAGTGTCTTGGCATGCTCGAACTTATGATGTTAGGGACATTTTTGAAAACCTGCACTATATAACTTAAAAAAACTGCACTGTATAACTTAAAATAACTGAATTGTTTTTTCCTCATAAATGCTAAATGTTGCTTAAGGTAACCCTGGCTTGTAAATGTGTTAAGCTGGAGATTTAAAGAGGCTGAACAAGACTGGTTCAACATAATGTTTAAAATAGGAAAATTGACCGAGAATACCCTGGAGGAACTGTAAAAAGGGTCAACTTCAGGGACTTGAAAAGTCCCTGAAGTTGACCGAAACAGGCTTGTATAGATTCATAGTTGATGGTGTTAGCGACTGTGTTTAATCCCTTTGTCACCAAAAAGGAGTCTGCGTGTTTATGTTTAGATGATTAGTAAATCACTAGTTGTGCGCTCATTAGAGTTAAGTTGGTCATATAAACACATGAGAAAAATTAAATATTGAGAGCACCTGACCACCCCGTCCATCTTGTCACGCTATAAGAAATGACTCATATTTTAAGGAAAAAATTCTTATTTTTCAAACAAAAAATTACAATACATCAAAGGTTTGCTTACTCTTTATATTAGTGGTGATTTAAAATATGTTTAGTATTTTATTTTATTTTTAAAATGTATTTTAAACTGTGTTAGGCTATGTTTTGGGTGCAGGAATAATCAAAACTTACCAAACAAAAATAACGATTTGATGTAGTTAGTGGATGAAGAAAGTTATTACAAAATTATGTAATAATGTGACTTAAACCATCCTACCTTGTTATCTTTACATTTTAAAGACACAAAACTGCTGTTCAGCAAGTGCCCAACTTCTTTTTTTTCCTCACAGTGTTTTTTTTTTTTTTTTTTCTTCTTATTTTTTTACTGTGTTGGGTGTGAAAGGGTCTCTCTCCTATAGTGTGGGGAGTACACTGGCCTGCTTGGGGCTTCAAGGAACAAAAATAATATCTCAAACAATAAAAGAGAACAGGAGATGCTCGGCTCACCTCAGGCCCAAACAGAGTGATCAACATTTGTAATAAAGTGCTTGAACAAATAGCCAAGATAAAGAAAATTCTGTTTTTGGCCTAGATTTTTAGTGGCTGTGGTGCATAGTGATTATGTACAAAAGACATTACTGGACTTCTGCAGATAGTTGTGGATTTTTTTTTATTTTTTTATTTTTTAACAAAACTACATGAAATATGTATATTTATGTTAGAAGTTTTTTCTTTTAACTTTTGTCAAAAAACAGTGGAGAGCATACGAAAGTTTATTATTTATTATTGTGTGTATTTCAATAGTTTGAATTGTATATTTTTATATTTTCTATTATTCAAAAATTCAATTAGTTTTCAAGTTTTTACAATAAAAAAAAGTTCACATAAAGTTGTCAACTGGACGAACATCTTCCGGCTAAAACATTTGGATTTCCATCCAAAAGTCATTCCCAATATATAACACAACGAGACAAAACTAAAAGAAATAACATAAGAAATAAACAATGAAGTGAAATAGGTTATAACATAGTGATAGTGGATCGTATTGATTCAGGAAGAGAAGATCAATTGAAACATTTAATGAACATAAGTAATGTTAATGTAAACGACATACTCTCCTCTTCTGTCTCCTCCTGCTGCTTCTGTTAACGGCGCTTTACCATCACTTTAACCACTGACACAAAGCTCTCCCCGTTTGGCCGTTCCTCCTGATTCTGATTCATGGAGCCTCAGACATGTAGCTCTTTGCCTGATTTACACCATTACACTGACCTTGTATTACCTGCTCTTCAAATCATACAACAGTATATGCACAGGCCAATAAACCACATCTCAACTCAGAATACAGAGCAGATGCCCCTGTATCGCTCACATTAACTGCTGTTAATGTTCAGCATGCTGCTATCAGATGTCAGATCCTTGACAATTACTTTAATACTTGCAACTGCACGTCTACAGACTGCCACACAATGGAGAGCAAAACTGTGTTTTAATGCAAATTTATGTTGTGTTTTCTTTTTGTTTTTGTTTTTTAAATCTTGATAAATCTTTAGAAATAGCCTCAAAATGTTTGTGGCTATTGTTTGTGTTACTGTAAAACTTACTTTTTCATTAAAATGCCTCCATGCCTGTAGCTATGCTTTGGTTGCTGTTTTTCTTTTTGGTAACTTTCAATTACTTTCCTTACCAACTTGTATCAAACATGGTTTTATTACAGCACAATTTCACAGTACATATAAATCAGCTAAAAGATACACTGTTTATATAGTACTTGAATATTATTTGGCTCCTTCTCCCAACACTATCTATGTGCATCATAGACGACCATGCTGTCTACATTTAACTCTATTTACTATCAAACAAACACAAAACACACAGAATTTAGAGCTGCAAGAAACTTTTTTTTCTTACCTTTTACTTAATTGGAATTATAATATCAAGCCATTCTTCATCCACTCTCCCGAACAGCCAGTGTTTGAATGTTAAAGTGAAAACTTGTCACAGCAGAGTAAACTTCTCTTTTAACATCATGTGCGATAGCTTCGAGTAAATGGGAAGTGGGATTTAACTGATTAGAGTAAGGGTACAACCCACAAATCTGAAGCATGGAATAATATGTCAACATAATATTTGTCAATATTATGTTGACAAGAGTGGGCTCTATTATTTATATATTGTGATTTTAATGGGCTGGCAAAGCATTCTCTTGTTGTCTGTCAAAAGAAACATAACATAATATTAGTTTAAAATAGGAAAATTAACCATTCCAGGAACAATGTTTAAGCCAAGGAACCAATTTTAGTATTATGGTAGTAAGGCTAGCAAGTGGATGGACATGAAATGAAGCTGAAACCTTTGAAAAGGTTACAAATCATCAAAATCTTGCTAGTAAAATAGCTATACTGGTAAAGTAAAAACCCAAATATTAATGTTACCACATTTTTAGATATATTGTTTAACCTGCACTCACATGTTATAACAATTTTACAGAGAATGGACAGCCATTCACCCAAAGTAGGCCTCAGTGCGCTCTGTTCAGACTAGATTAGCGCTGTTTTTTAAAGCGCTGTCAGATGAAGCTGTCTGAGATCTGCACACTCACCAGTCTTTGAAGAACAAATCCTCTCTTTTCCCTGTTGTTGTGAGTCCAGTTTGTTGTTAGGCGCCAAGGAGGGGAGATCCCAGTGAACCCCTTGTCCCCATGTGCACTCTGGTGTGGCTAGCTGCGCTGCATCTCCAGGACTAGCTAGTCTCCTTTAGCGTCCTGAAAAGCCCCATGCCGCGTCCAGGGCCCCAGGCTAATGAGCGAGCTGTAGGTGGATGATTATTAGCACATACCTCTGCTGCAGTGCGACCACAGTCTGGCTACACCAACTGGTAACAAAGCAAGCTACATTATTCTCACAATGAAGAGAACCATTTAGGAGCAACAGGAATGGCAGAAAATGAAGACGCTGAAAGGAGGCAAACTGCTGGGATTTTTCATTTTTGTGCAACAACAAAATTTTTACCCGAGACTGGTGTGTTTTGATCACTGTAATAGAAAAAAGCTTGTGTCTGTAAACAGCTAAGACCTGGCTCTGCAAAACTGTATGTCAGTGCTATTGTATAACTTTTTATATTTTTATATATTTGATAGCTGTTCTGATAAAGATGACTTAATGTGCGTATGATAATACAGTCTGATTGGATATGTTTTGCTTATTGTTATTTTTCTGTGAGTTTTGCTTAAAAAAGTTGCTTCTGTGTTAAAGTAAAAAAATCAGACCGCTGTGCGCTGTCTGTCTCTATTTATTAAAAGATACTGATTGCGAAACTGAAACTGCCTTTCTGTCTTTTTTTATGATAGCGGATTGGCAGGTTTGGGGAGATGTGCAAAATTAGATATCGTGTACAATGAAAAACTATACAAATATGCATAAAAAAGAGCGCATTCAAATAAAACAAACATGCAACAATATAATAACACATTGCTGCATTTTTTTTTGTTTATGCTCCATACGTGAACCTCAACCACAAACATTTTAAGTGCATTTTTATAGACTGATAGATGTTGTCTGAATATTGTCATCTTGATAATAATAATAATAATAATAATAATAATAATAAAAATCAACTTATTCGTTTTCATCAGTATATCTTATATTGCCGTCTGAAAGAGATATAGCGGTACATGTTCCTGAAAAATGTATGCAGGAAATTTCAGAAGATTTTATTATACTATAATACTCTATTTTAGAATATCATATATATCACATACAAACCGGCATGGTGGAAAAAGCTAGCAACCATCACTATAGGTTATTTAATACACTGAAAATACACTGACTATGCTTCTTTCTTGGCCATGGTAATGTCTTTTATTGACTCAGAGAAACCACCTCCATAACACACTGAAACTATTTCACACATCAAAAACAAATCAGTGTTGTCATCAGTCCAACGGTCAGGCACTTTCTCTTTGGACAAAGACAATCACATCAACAGGACAAAGTGGATATCTTATATGGATCTTTCTACGATTTGTCCTTTGAATATGTTGTCATGTGGATGACTGAGAACCAGTGTAGAGTGGTAAAGCCAGAGATATTTTTGTTAGATAAACTGTGGACATGGATGTACTGTATAGCCCTTAAATCAGAGTTCACAGAAACTCTTCAGCAAATAGCTTACTTCCTTCTATCTCGCCATACATATTCTGGAAACCACACATACAAGACTCACATAACATGACAATATCTAGTATAATAATAACATTAAAAAGGTTTGGCTTGACCTTGAAAGAGCTGGCAAAACTAATGACATCAATATTTTGTGTAATCTCCATCTGTGCTGAGGGTTTGAGGTTTTAAATGTTTGGAGTGGGTGGCCTAACTACTTCTCTGCACACTGCTGATGCCT
This sequence comes from Taenioides sp. WSHXM2023, assembly GCA_029959045.1. Lineage (NCBI taxonomy): Eukaryota > Metazoa > Chordata > Actinopteri > Gobiiformes > Gobiidae > Taenioides > Taenioides sp. WSHXM2023. The sequence goes on from CM057087.1 coordinate 34,774,117, forward strand.
GCTGCCCGCCTTTGTGCGCTTCTCCCACGACTAGAGTCTTTATTGAGACATCAGGCTTGTTAGCCAGCTGTCCACCAGAATATCGGAGCTAGCAGATCAATAGTGGTCCTGCCAGTCGTCCTGAGCAGCGGCTGCACTTAGAAATCTGTGTCTCTCTGGAGCTCTTTAACCATTAACAGCTGATGTAGGGCTGCCCAGAGTTCAGCAGCCCCTGGGTATGTCCAGGGTCGCCCCCTCCATGTTCTCTGATTGCAGCACGATTGTCGAGCAATTTGTGTTTGTGTGCGCTGACTTATGGGCTGAGCAGAGTTACGAGTGAACAACAGACATACAAGAATATACAAGTAATCTCACAGACTATTCCATTTAGATTTTTATTAGATCACGGGGACTTCATAATAATAAGTGGTAAAGTAAAATAAGATACACGTATGAACAACTGCAAATGAATTACCGTGTTAAACATCATACTCTAGATGCATTGCAATGCTAAATACAAGATCTGTTTTTAATAATTACACCAGACAATTAATTATTTTATTATTTTAATGGGCAACAGTGGCACAATAGATAGTTTTCCACATCTTTTGTATCTTGGTTGTTTCTTTTTAATTTTTTTTTCCTTCTGATCATCATTATCATTATTTTAAATTTGTGTTTTGCCTGTAACTCCACCCCCTCCCTTGTTGCAAGTCGAGTCTTCCTGATTATGTTTGATTATGCGCTTATGTAGCGGAAGTGTTGTTTTTTTTTTTGTCCAGGTCCCACACTATGTTCCCCACAGGAGCATGGTCTGGGGGTAGTTTCTTTTTTTTTTCCTCCTCCTTCTCTTATGCTGTAGGGTTACAGCATAAGAGAATAGGGTTGCGATACCTGAATTTTCCCTTCGGAGGATCAATAAAATATCTATCTACCTTCCTACCTACCTACCTACCTACCCATCTATCTAAACACAGAACTCTATTTTGAATTTTGATTATTTACATACAATACCAAAATATGTTATGGTTGTGCGTTTTAACATGTAAACCTTATCAGATGATTCAAACACTGGTTCAGCAGAGACTGAGCCCTTGATCAGCCTGGTATGGATGGCCCTGGCCTTAGGGGAGATGAACAGTATAGTGTGTTTGACAGCTCCATAATAGCCTGTATAGTGACAGTGTTAGAACATCCCTCCTGGAGAGAGATCTCTATGATGTTCCCTTCATATGAACTGATGAGTGATGGAAACGTGGTGCAGTGGCACTGTGTATGTGATACAGACTGAAAGAGGGCGAGGGATGCTCAGGGAAACCAAAGGGAAAGGAAACAAACCAGATGAGAATTGTGTGAGAGAAGAGAGAAGGGCTGCAAAACTTAGTCTGAGGTGCCTTTATCAACAAGAGCCTATAGAGCCACAAGCTGATAATTTGCTGCACTCAATTCCCTTCAATCCATTAAAGGATTTAAATGTTCATTAAGTTTGATAGAGACTCAGTGAAGGTGTAATATGCTCTGATAAACTCACCCAAACTGGCGCCCTGTGCAATTGCTGCGGCAACAGACCACTGTAATAAGGTCAAAGAAGTTTGTCTTTCACTTCATAACACGCAGTGAAGGGTGCTTCCTCAGTGGATCTGTTACTTGTGGGCCTCTCTGGTCCCGTCAAAATGATACATTTGTGCCACAAAGCTGTAGCTCTGCTTAAGGGTTTGAGTCTGAAAGTGTGTTCTGATTTTATCACTCATATGTACAGTTTAAACTACAGGGCTCTGGTTTTCAAACTGTGATGTCGGTATACCCTTCATGTATTTTTAAGGTCTGATTTTTTTTTTATATTTGTAAAACATTTTCTCATTGTTAAAAAAAGATCTCAAGCTTGTACTGGATAGGGTAGTTGTAGCACAAAATGGAAAAGGGCTGGCAGGGAGAAGACCCGTGAAGCAAAGATGGTGACAATCACGTGTGTTTTGTTTGTGGGTTCAAATGAATTGTTAATCATGCAAGATTCATGGTTTCTTTCTTGCTTTCTGCAACATAGTCACTTTATTTGGATGGAGAGGTAACTGTTGCACTGGAACGTATATTTGAGCAATTCAACACAAACGTCAATGTTGTTTTCAGCACAGCTTCAAAGAACTCCTTATCCATTGCTTTATTGGACTGACTTATGTAAGATTTATCGTTAGCTAGCTCACTTCGAGGTCAATATCACAGGCTCTTTGAATGAAGCCGTCTAGACATTTTAGAATAGTATATTTTATAAGAAGGCTTTTTATTTCTACAAGGTACTTTGAAGTTGATCATGATGTGTGATTGTGAGTAATATTAATTCAGTTCATGGTCAAAAACACATTGGCGGAACAAATGTAATAGATATACGTACACAGGTATACGGCACGCTATAACTTTGCTGCTTTGATATTCACGTGACTTCTGTATATGTCTAAAGTTATCATAAAATCTTCCATCCTTTGACATTGGATCATTATTCTGGTTGTGTATACATAGGCCGGTCACAATCACACATTTTGAAGAGTGATTTATTGCTTAAGTAAATATATATGATAAACCAAACCATAAAGCAGAATTAGCCCTGAAAAAGTAGTCTACAATTCTACTGTATTGTTAAAAAACCTGAACTACAACAAATAAATAGCAGAATGCAACACTTAAGTAATTCGTTTGTAATTTTGGTTCATTGTTCAATCTTCTACAGCTGAAATCTTATCATACTACAGAAAGAAGAACGAATAACCAAAAATGTCCTATTGGTACAAAGAAAATGTACATATCATAAATATTGACCACCCCAAAATAATTGTTTAAATTGAATGATGAGTCAATATAATAATTATCGTGACAGGCCTAGGTATACATCAGGAAATTTAGTGAGTTCTTACAATGTTATCATCAGTGTGGGGGAAAAATACCAAATCCTGAATAACTGCGTTTAAATGTACTGTATTTTGTAACATATTCAGTTGTGGCCCGACAGAGTACCGTACTGAATACAACTACAAGTACAATTATAGTGTAAAAACAGGACATAGCAGGGACAGGATAGCATAGCATTTATTCACAACCCTCCAGTATTGATTTGTGCATCCACCACAAAAAGCAGTGTTTCTCAGTAATACGTGCAGTTTGAAGGCTAGTGCAGTGTATTTCTTAGATTTTAGTAACTGTACTCTGAATGCCACCAAATGAACAAGTAACTGTACCGGAATGCAGATAATCAAAATTAGTAGAATATGTTTTTTCTGTGTATTTAGTTACATCCCAACACAGTAACAGTAATTCTTTAAAGGGCCCAAATGACGCTATTTTCTGATCTATGATATAATTCTGTTTCCTCGTCACAAACATACCTGGAGTTGTGTTTTGATTCATTCACGCATGTTTAACACATAAGCCTTAATATTTAGGCTGAGTTCTTCTCTCAAACACTCTGTTTCATCTTGTGATGCCATGTGGTAATACAGAAAGTGCACCACTGTGTTTTTAGACTCCATATACCTTCAATAAAATCATTTGGCTGATTTCAGATCTGGGTGAACAGACTAATAATGCAGGATTACTCAAGCAAGCGTGAATGAAACAAAACACAACTCCAGGTATGTTTTGAGGAGTTTTGAGGAGGTAACAACATTCTAACACGGCTAAAAGCTCACAAGAGTCAATTTTGCATAATATAAGACCTTTAAGGGGGGTTGACTTTTTTCATTACTGACCACCAATTTAACTTTGCGTTTACCCCAGGCACCAATATCATCTCAGGGGGTTACATTTTGTGCCTCTGTGCTAACGTTTGCCAAAATAACTGCTCTGCAATTATTCTGCCGCACCCCCACGGCGGGGAAGGGGTGTCCTTTGTGAATGGGCCAGGTAAATCGAGACTATGCATGACACAGTGATCTTTAAAATGATTCGGATCTGCGTTGATGGATCTCCTCTTAGGCCTGTTTCCCTGAGCAAATAATGCATTTTAGTGCCACTAATCTGCCCATTTATCACTGACCTGATGCAATTAATACGTGGAATGGGCCATACAGAAGTCATTGCTCATGTGATGAAAACACTTATTTCCATGCACATAGACAGCTATGTATGTATCCTCCATTATCCTTGGTGGGGATGGTATTATTCTGCTAATCGTGAACTGTTTCTCTCTCGGTGGTGTATCAGGTGTAATCTCCAGCCTATACAAAAGGACTATAGTGCATGTGGAAGAAAAGGTGAGGTGAATAAATCATATGAAAGGTATTTGGGAGAAAGGTTTGTAATACTAAGTTTCAGAGTCTTGCATCAGCGCATAGCCTCGGAGTTAGCTCGGTTAAAGCAATGGTGGTATTTAGGCTGCGTGTAGAGAGGACACAGGCGCTAAATGAAACCTAAAAAGAGTCTTTGCCCGATTGACCTCTTAACCTTTCCACAAGACCGTCTCCTCTCTGCAGCACGTTCCTTGATTTGGACCTGCATATTGTGCAAAGTAATGAATATCGCTGTACATACAAATAACTTGATTATAGCATGGGGCGAGCGCAAGATGACCTCAAATTAACAAAGCCATTTAGCTTCAACAAACTAATGCATCATGTAGCACCATGTTGACTAGCACCGCTGCCTCAGAATAAGAAGTAATGGGTTTCTTCTGAGCTCTCTGGTTACCCCATTCAACCTTAAAAATGTACAATATGAAATCACTTAAGGCATAGTCCTGACCAAACCTGGCTCAAAAGCTGGAGCAGGGTCCTGGGGTGATATATGGCAACTTTATGGAAGCGTGCAAATGACCAACATGGATTAAACATTTTTACAGGCTTTTTATTACGAGTATTAAGTTAGAATGAGAACATTTTCTTGTTAAAGTTTAATAGTTTCAAGTTTCAAGTGACATCATCATTATTTTAATGGGAAAAGTTTCACATTACTAGAGTGCGTCTGACTATGCATAACCAAAGGCAAACGTACACATTTACAGGGCTCTTTGGCCCATTGCTACAGATTATACAGATCACATGCTCTGACCTATTTGAAGTGATTTGGCCCTATTCATTACATAAGATATGAGCTTAATGTGTTCACTTTAAAAAGGAAAGCTGATGTCGTTAAAACTGAAGCTGATGTAACCTGTAATAATTATGTTTAATATTTAATAGTCGTAATAACAAATAAAGCCTGTAAATATGTTTAATCCACGTTTGTCAGTTCTTGCTGGTCAATTTGACTTTTTTTTTTTTTTTCTATAAAAACATTATAAGGGACTGACTTGAAGTAAGCTGCCTACCACCATTTCCAGCTTCTTGGACAGGCCATGTGACAGACATTACTATATTTATCAGTTATGCAACTTTAGTTTTCATTTTGTTTTCACAGAATGTAAAATAGATATAGAAAATACACGTAGATCCACAACTAGGACGGTGTTGAAATGCAATGTTATTGAGATCCCTGTTTAGCGTCTCTGAGCTGAATCCTTATGGGCTGTTGCTGGATGGTGAACAAAGCATGTTTATCCTGGAGAGGCCCAGGGCTGAGGCTGCACTGATGACAGAGGAAGAGGGGGTGGGCTCTGGAGCTCCTGTGGGCTAAACTCACACATCCACACTGCAGCCTATCATCACGTTGGGAAGGAGCATATGCTTTGATATCTTACCTCAGTTTGTAGTGTTACTTCTGTGTTCTAGGTGTTTCTCTGGCATTACCCCCTTTAAGCCTTTCCTTTGAAGAGTAATTTGTTTAGAGGAAGTGTTGGATACTAAGGTTGTCAAAAGTATCAAAAATCAAATTCGATACTAATACTAGTATCAACACTAGATACTCATTTGAGCAAGTATTGATACTAAAAAAAGTAACGTTCACAGGACAGAAGTAAAAGTTTCCCGAATAGCTTTATAATGATCTTGAGCAGCTATAACACCACATGGTAATATAAAAGAAAGTACTACTAAATAAGGAATGTTTTAATTATCATTGTGGCATAAATATGAGAATTAATTATTGAGTCTATTACTAGTATCCAAAATCTGAAAACTTTTTTTTTTTTTTTACTGTCTGGCCAACAATATCCATATAGTCAGGAGAACCACAGAGTTCACAGGCTGTTAACCCTGTTTCTTTGGTTAGATCCCTCATTGCATTTTCGTCCCATAATACCTCTCTACAACACTGTAGACAGACCAGGGCATTAGCATAGTTTAATTTGTAGTAGGGCTTGCATTTGGTAGCCTCAGAGAAACCTGATTTATATTAATCTTTTTATCTTTTTGTAATCTATTTTCCCTCCTCACAGATTGATGATAGCAGTTGAAATGGAGCGAGAGAAAATGTGTATATGATCATTTGATACTATTTCTGCACCAACTTTAGATCACATGGTATAAGAATAATTTCAAACAGTCAACCTTTCATTTTGCTATGAGCAGTTTTAATTGTATCTTTATGTAACCCAGTGGCCGCATTACAAATGACAGAATGTATGTATGTTCAGGCTATGCCACAAGTGTGCTTCTGGAGGCAAAATTGTAGTTGGACCTTGATTATTTCCATTGACATAACCTCAGGATGATCAGAGCGATTTCAGAGGGCTGTCAGCTCGGTGTTATGATTGAGTTGTTGGGAGTGAGATGCTGTTTGAGGACTGGCGGTGTGGGGGCCTGCGGGTGAGAAGAGTGGGGGAATAGATAAAGACGTTTATTTATTCAAGAGCAGAGGCAGAGGGAGGGAGTGGGGGTACATGTGTGCCGAAACATCCCAAAGATCTCAAGGCTGCTGCCCGCTTCTTATTGATAAAATATCACTGTCGTCTTGACTATTCTTTCTCTTCCAGTGGATACAACTAACCTCTGCCTGAACTCTCTATCATAAATCAATAAGCTGAGGCAGACTTTGTTAGCCTGGGTAGCGCTGGGCCATGCTCCAAGTCCTGGTCCTCACCATGTTCAGCAGGTGTTGCACTCATGTCGACACATATCCACACTGCACAAAACACTTCATCATCTGACCAAGTTTGTCTGTTCACTATGTCTTCTCATGCTGTCTTATTTGTTCATAATATATAATTTAGCTATGGCCCTGACAGTGGAGCAGAGGTTGTATAACAGGAGTAGCAGTTACAGTTCATACATAAGGGGAAAGTGTCTTGCCCAAAGACACAATGACAGCCTGCACTGGTTGGAGCTGAAACACTGACATTTGAGTTGGCGGACTCAGGTTACAACATTTGCCTGCTATGACCTATATACATTTTGTATCCAAAAAAGGAGGAAAACTCAATTACAGTCCTTGATATGATGAAAGCGGTGTGTGTTTCTTAGTAATGAGATTATGTCTGGCAAAATGCTATGAATTACTCTTCAAAAATCCCTCTCTTTGAATACAAGAGGGATATGAGTGCCTGCGTAGAACAGCTCTATTATATATGTAATTTGACTGTTTTACATGCTTATTGAAAGCTGTGATGAGATATTTACCTGTTTTTTGCATGTTTGATTTCAATTTGTCAGATGGCAGACACAAGAGATGAACGTCAGACTGAATCCTAATAGTTGTGTTGACTTTGTTGTTGCTGTGGGGAGCCGATGAGACACTGAGGCAACAATTCCACATCTTTAGATCTTCACTCAAAATGAGAACATCTGTCAACATGGTCCAGGGACGTCGTCACTTCTAATATTCTGACAGATATTGAATAGGGACTGATATTACAGGATTTCTGTAGTTGCACTTGCACATGCTTTTTTGTTTTGGGCCCGTGGGCTTTTTATAACCTCTTAAATTGAATTGGGGGGAAAATGTGAAAAATAGTCAGCTGGAAGTTTACAGGCAACTTACCCTATTGTATGTGGCAACCTAACTCGACCCTGCAGACTAAGCAAAGCAAGTATATACCAGTTGTTTATTGCTTGAACGTCACTATATTTGGAATCATATGCATGTTCATTTAATTTAGCAAATACTGTACATACGGAGCATAGACTGTATAAAGAAGAGGACTAAGGGAGTGTGACATCTCCCATAGCATTCGGCTCCAGTCAAATGAAGCTCACGATGCTAGAGGTTATAGGGATGTATTTGGAGTCAGTTCCATATTAGGAATAGGAATTTATTTGAGCACAAAATAGTGAAATAAAAAGACCAGGATAATGTAAAGTGGGTTAATACGAACATTTTAATACCAAAATGACGAGGCTTACTGCAGCAATTACAGAGAGAGGGGCAACAATTTTTCAATGTAAAGTTAATTGGAAACAGAGTTGATGGAGCCAGAAGCGCCCCCATGTTCACTTCCAAATTGGAATGGGGCGGCTAGCAGGTGAGCTATGTCCTTTTATATATACAGTCTATATATAACAAAACAACACCAATGATAAAAAATACTAATGTTTTGATCAGTTTTGCTACTGCCTAAGTTTTGGCTGCTTTTAAACTTTGTCCATTTTCAGATTATCCCCTTTATGCACATTATCGTCTAGCACAGACCAGAATAATTACAACCTTTTTCCCATAATATAAGCACAAATTTCACTGGAGACAGCTCTTTTTTGAGGAAGAAAATAAAATACGCCGTGCGGGGTAAACATGCCCCATTTGAGCCTTCCTCTAAAATCAGATGGCGATGGGGTCAAAGCAAGTGGGCAGTAGAGTGCTGACAGCTGATTGGACAAATATTCTCATATCTTATTTTAGCAGGCGCTCCGTATGGCCGTATATGACTGCTAGGCGTAGTGTATGCTACATGATGGAGGGTGGAGGAGCTATGGGGACTGGTGAGCCTCGTCTTATCCCAGGGGGGCGTTGTGAATTGCTGGCTACAGTGGTGCCGAAGCCTCCCTTGCCTCCCATGGGACTGCACTCTGAGGGGTATAGACGCATGGCTATTTATAGAGCCGGTAAAGAGGAGAGGTGAGCATGAGGAGAAGAAGAGGAGTAGAACAGAGGAGTGTGAATGCGGATGACAGAGTGGCGTTGTGTAGCTGATGGTGTTTGGCTTATAAGAAGTGGAGTCTGGGCTACTTAAACTTAGAGGAAAAGTTCTGGTCAGGACAATATTTGTTATATACAATGACAGTACAATACCAATTTTTTTTTTCTTTATGTTTACTACTTTATACACTGCCAGTCAGTGCCAGTTTGGACTCTCATTCTGTTTTTTTTTTCTTTATGTTTACTACTTTCTATATTTGATATACATACAGAAGACATCAAATATGTGAAGTAATTATTAAATAACTTAATACTACTACTTAATAACGTAGCCACCCTTTGCTTTGTCGACAACCCTGCAAACCCTTCTCTCAGTGCGCTTCATGATGAAGTCGTCTGAAATGGTTTTCACTTTACAGGTGTATGTCAGGGTTAATTAGTGGAATGTCAAGAGCGTGAAAAGCAGCAATCAAAGCAAAGGGTGGCTATTCTGAAGAAGCTATAGAACATGTTTTGATTTATTTGACACTTTCTCCTTTACTATGTTCTTTCATTGTTTAGTGCCTTCAGTAACCATCTACAATGTAAAGGAAATTAAAAAAAAAAAAAAAAAAACGTGAAATGAAAGTTTCTAAAACCTTGGACTGGTAGTATGTAATTTAGTCTGTCACACTTTGTAATTTTCAATATTCTGGAAAAAATGCATGTAATGCATGTATTGCAAAGAGAAGAAAAACTGTTACTCCCAGCACATAACCTCAAATAAATTAACCATCTTTCAGCTGTAGTGCACTGGGCGATAAGTGCCATTATTTGCCAGTGTTTACCACTTCAAACGCGAAAATTTAATTCTTGTCTCCTACAGAAAAAAGGCACTGTATTGAGAGGAAAGATGAAAAGACCCTCTGCTTTCTCTACACCAAGGACAGACTGCTTATGCACCTCAGTGGGACAGGGGAGGAGACCAAGGGCCCAAGGGAGAACAAGTTGAGGGGGACTTTGTAGGAGATGAGACAGCGGGGAGGTTAGTGTAGGTGGAGAGGTAAGGAGTCAGAGCTTTAATGATCCCTGTGGGGAAAATAGGCCACTGTTGCAACAAACACAGCAGAGGATATGCACAGACAGAAGAGGAACAGAACCGCGAATGTGGGAGAAGATGTTACTGCTTTATTACATCAGTGACCAGATGTAGATGTTAGCCAGCCACTAAGTGCAATTTAGATTACAGAGACCCCATAACAGATGAGTTATACCAATTAAAAATATATATGGCGATATGGGTTTAAAAGCTTTTGAGGTCATACTGTGTAGTCTAGGCATTTGAAGGTCCTATATTATGCCAAATTGACTCATGTGAACTTTAAGACACATTTTAAAGCTGTTACTTCATCAAAAACATACTTGGTGTTGCGTTTTATTTCATTCACACATGTTTGAGTAATCCTGCATTATTAGTCGATCTACAGCTCCAAGGTCAAAATGCTGTGTTCCACCTTGTGATGTCATGTAGCTGTAGTTTTCAAGTTAACAGCTACCTTTTACCTTTTGTTCAGTCAAGAATGGCAATTCTAGGGCTGATAATATCAAAATTATTCTACTGAGGGTGTATGGAGTTTAAAAACACAACGCAGCACTTCCTATATTACCACATGACATCACAAGGTGGAAGAGAGTGTTTTCCATTTGAGAGAAGAACACAGCCTAAATGCAGGGTTTGTGTGCAAATGAAAGAAAAACAAAGAACACTTAAACCCAGACCCCCCCAACTCCCCCAAAAAGACTGTCTTGTGCCTTGCACTATATGCCTTTTGCACTTTTGCACTATTTACCAATTATTATTTATTTATTACACATGGGATAGTGACAAACATTCATTTGGTTGAAAAACGAAACGACAGGTTGTCTGCTTGTAACACCATTTTTCATTTCCGTGAAAGGGCCGGACAAGTCCATTGTTTTCATTGTCTCACAAAACGGCCACGGTGACAAGTGCTCACTTCATGCACGCATCACTGTCAATGTTTTGTCTTTCCCATTGACTGTAAAGTAGCCTAAATAACACGAGCGTAGTATTACGCTGCCTTCTGCCCCGCAATCTTTGTCCAGTCAATAAAAAATGTCCCACTGTGTGGCCACTCCATCCCCTTTTTCGGTCTCTCATTGTACCATCACTACCGCACGCACATCTCCAGGAAACTTCATTACGCATCGGAACAAAGAGCGCTCAGGGCTAAAGCAACTCCAACCCAACATTAAGTGTAACTCCACAGTGTCTCCGCCAGGAAAGAAACACACACACACACACACACATTCTTGCATTTGTGACCTTGTAAAGACTCTGGGTAGGGCCATTCATTCTGAGGACGCTGCTTTCCTGTAGGGCTAGAGTGAAAACAGTGACACCTACAGGTTCAGAAAAAAATCTGTTTTAACACTGGCACTTGAAACTCAGGAAACACTCACGGGAACCAAAGCTCAGTTTTTTTGGCAGCTTGTTAGGACGTCTTGTGCCCGCCCCCCAAGGCGGGGCCAACTGGTGTGTGTGAGACCAAGTTAGGACCAACGTGGGTTATGAGTATTAGACATACTATTTACCACATTTAATGCCCCTCCCACCACATTTACTAAATTTAATGCCCGTCCCACCCAACTCAGACCTCCTGCCACTGTAGACTTCAAAACAACAGGGTAAAGATGCGTAAAGCAAAGCCCTTTTATTGGTGTGCATGGTTATAACTAGAAGATACAGCACATTCTGTCTTCACACCTTAACAAAAACATAATTCTTCCTACCCAAAACATTCTAAACATATTTGAATATGAAAATTCAAATCAACATGTTGTAGTAATCCAGTACTAAGTAACATTTATACAGTCTTCAGTCACTATGTCTGTTTCAGAAGACCATTATTGTGTGCAACTACACAAAAACAGGCAGGGGTACATTAACTTCTTGGGTTCTTTTTAAAGAGAATACAGTAACGTGTATTTACCTTGTTGACATGTTTCGGCTGCATGTCAACAAGGTAAATACACGTTACTGTAAAAAGAACCCAAGAAATTAATGTACATAAGAAGACAAAATGAACATTTTTGGTTTAAGGCAGTGGTACAGTGGTTTCTCATAAAGAACTTAACTGCCCTCCAGTCCCTTTCCTCAGAGCATCAGGATGGCTTCTGATGCACTCCTCTTCCTTTCTACAGGTTGTGCCCAGTTTGATGTGCCTTAGGAGAAAACAGGATTGGATTAACTTAAATATTACACAATGAGACTGAAATGTAGTAAGCCATGCAGCAAAAAACATTTAAACATGCAGTGGAAGGACAATAACAAAAAGCAGGCCTATACAGTACAGAGTGCAACATTCAGCAACAACATGAAACAGGGAAGGATAAAAACAACACACAGTCTAAATACACGAGAGGCAGCAGTGAGACGGAATCCATGTAGTAAGAGGACAACATCTAACACCAGGGTATATACAGGGGAGGGGAGGACAGGGGAGCTCCAGGGTTGGTCCAGTGAAATGTAATACCTTTTTAATGCCTGTTCAGTAAAAATTAATGGCAGGACTAAGGCTGCATGATATTGGAAAAATGAGCGATACACGATATTGATGTCAAGAACTTCCATATCAATATTATTGCAATATTTTTCTCAACCACAAAAATAGGGATTTTTCATAACAAATATTGCATTTTTCTGAAGTTCTTGCCTTTTTGGAATTTTTATTTAAATTGTTATGTGCAGCACATGCTCAAACTTTTCATGGTCAGACTTTGCAGTTGGCCAGCATTTCTAAAAATCCTTTCTTTGTCTTGGTCTTAAGTAATATTCTAATGTTCTGAGATACTGAATTTGGGATTTTCATGAGTTGTCAGTTATAATCATCAAAATTAAAAGAAATAAACCTTTGAAATATATCAGTCTGTGTGGAATGAATGCAGACATGATACAAGTTTCACTTTTGAATGGAATTACTGAAATAAATCAACTTTTTCATGATATTCTAATGATATGACCAGCACCTGTACATGAGCAGAGTTTGAGAATGTAACTTCAGAAGGTTAGACATTCACGGACATCACAGATCACACATTTAAAGTAACTCACCTGTACTTGTTTTTGCACAGGTGCTGCGTCAGAGGGCTCATCTGATTCATCAGATGTTTCAGTAATGTCGAGCAACGGCCTTCTTAACTAAATTGATATGAAAACAATAATTAGAATGACATAAAAAAAACTTTTTTTTCTCAACAGTAGATTACTTGCTAACATCTCAGATTGACCTACAACTTTGAGTCACAAATCTTCTAACAGTTGTTCTAGTTACTGTCTCAGACCTGGTACATTTGAAATAGAACCAAGAATCATTCTGTTACAACCTTTGGGCAAACCTTCTGTGCTGTACACTGACGCTAATATATCATTTAAAGGGATAAGGCGACATTATCAGTTATTTTGAACTTTAAAGGATTCCAACATCAGACTTACGCTGTCCGTCCTTCGTAGTTCAGGCGGCGATGGCTCTTCCTACATGGAAGGACAGAAGGACAGACAGACAGTCAGGTCTTTACACACATACACTCACAATGCAATAATATAAATAATAATATAATATTACATACACTCACAATGCAATAATATAAATAATAATATATTACATACACTCACAATGCTATAATATAAAAATACTAAAAAGTTTAAACGATTGTCTATCACCAGATTCTTAACACAGTGACGTATTAAGCTCAGGTGGCTGTAAGTGCCATAAGACGCTCTATGAAAGAATGTGTCTCCACAGGGACACACCGGAGTAGAACCAGAGAATACTAACTGACTAAAAAAATGAAGAGGTATTAAATCACTTCATAAAATTAAACATGGCGATTTTCAAATATTAGACATCAAAATATTCAACACAAAGAATTCTGGGTCTAATCGCCAGTCATGATGGCACACCAGGGTATGTCATTGTATGATACAGCATGGACAAAGGCAATCTAATGCCCTGTTTACAGCCAATGTAAGAATACATTTATATAAGCAGTAATGTGGAGAATGTCCCAGTTTTTTTCAAAAAGGAACCAAAAATATTTACAGGTAGTATACAGGAAGCAAACCATGTCAAACAATCAGTCAGGACACCCACCTCTTCAGGTTCTTCAGTTGGTTTGTCATCACTGTCGCTCACCTGAAATCATAGAAATCCATCAGTTTATCTCAGCAGTACTGTCATCCTGCATTTGTTGTAATAAAATCATTATGATAATAAATGTGAGCCTAAATTCCATCATTTACAGTCCATTAAAATCATGTATCCACACAAACCAGTTTGATAACATGATTAAAAACAGTATTCATGCAATTAGGGTAAGATACATACCATCCCCGAAGAGTCCGGTGGAATCATAGTGCTGTCAGGTGACACCTGTTCATCTGAAGGTGTCTGTAACAGAAAAACCAACACCAAAAGCAGCTTCCATTAGAAACAGTGAAGTGACAAAACAAGATGATACACAGTGAACCCAACAAGTGTCTAAAGCTTATTAAGAGATTTATATAAAGTACAGTTTAAAAGAGGGTAGAATGTACCTGCTGAGGGTCCTCATTTTCTCGCTCCATGACTTCTATAAGAAAAACATGCAAACAACAAAGAGTATGAGTTCAGCTATAACAGAGATTATAAATCTGTTTTATAAGTCTCAAGTACAAAACCAAGTCTTAAGCATTCTGTTTTTTAAAAAGAATGATACAAGTTTACATGCAAAAGGTAAAGCCATAAAAATCACGCATCAAGATGTAATAACTAATAGTTTACAGTGACACAAGTCTGAGGGGCAAACTAATGCTGTTACCACGGATACGCCACAGTGCTCCTGAGCTGTTGTTATATGGTTACCATGGTGACATGATTTGAGCTGTTGTTCTATGGTTACCATGGTGACATGATTTGTATTTTGGCAAAAACTGACAAAAAGTTTTAATTTGCTGCTCAAGAAAATTGATTAAAACAAGACAAGACAGGATCCTGTGATAATTGTGCCTCATGGTCCTGCTGAAGTGTTTATTTACAACAAAAAAGAGAGAGAAACTCACTGAAGACAGGATAACAGGTCTGCACTTTTCAACTGTCACTTCAAAGTTATTTGAGAGAGACAACAGAAAGTCATCTCACCTGTTGTATTTCTAACTTTCTGGTGGGATCGTAGTAAACAAAAGCCACTGTGGGCCTGCCAAAATTATGAATAATGATATGGTACTTAGCATGCGCACAAATAAACAGTTACAAATGGATAAACATGAAACTCTCCTCAGCTCGTGCACCTGCCTCCTGACCACTGCCCTCGCTCTCGTGTATTTACCTTTTTTAACTATAAAGCTCAAGATAATACATGAAATTATGACGACAAAGAATAGTGGAGGTGTGATTGTGAAATATTCTGGATAAATCTGCTTTGAGAGCGTCTGACAGTCTACTGTCATGGGCCACAGGCTTCACGCGTGCGCGCGGAAAGGCCAAATGGACAGTTACGCACAGCCCTGAACAAACTCTGCTCTGAGGTTTTACAGTAGACAACACCTTAAGTCTAAAGGCGTGAGAGTGTGATGGAAACAGACATGACAGGGCTGTTCACCGCTTTGTACCTTTAAAACCTTTCCACCATTAAATATCTGCATTTTGTCTCCAGATGCGTAAAAGCCAGACACTTTCTCAACTAGGAACCAAAGAAACTACACATTTTCTGTAACATTTTCAAGGATTTCAAGGATGGGCCTGCAGGATTCTAAAGGCGTTGTTTATAACGGAGGGCGATACAGAAAGAGTTTAAGGCTCGCTGCGGGAGCGCAGCTGCGGGAGCGCACGCTGCCGGAGCGCACGCTGCGGGAGCGCACGCAGGACGCGTGGGAATACGGGTGAAAACATGACTTCGGAGCACTTCTGACTTTGTTTGACTCACGTGTCAGTCCTGCCCGCGTGTCTCTTCTTCTGTAAAATAATGTCCAAACAGGATCCAAAGCGTATGTGTCCATTACGCACGAGAATTAGCATAGTCAGCATCTGTCCACGCGTGACCCGCTCCACGCGCACCACAGCTCCACGCGTCCTGCTCCACACGTCCTGTACTGCTCTGAGGCCCCGTGTTAAACATTAAAATCTCTATTTCACGTGAGCGTTGTATTTGTCTCCAGTGTTGACGCGGTGAAACCGCGAGCGGCGCGCGCTGTGCCGCGTTACTAAATGAAGCGGCGCGTCTGCCACAGGTTTTCACTAATGTCAATTTGTTCATCGTTCAAACTAAAAGTCATATATTTTCAGAATAATACGGAGATTTAAAATACGCGAAATTACCGAGGAAACATGTTTTAATAAAGTAAAAAGAGTAAAAAGTGTGCAGCTGTTAGCATAATGCTAGTTGCTTAGCACGAAGTGAAACTGTCCACCGTTTCAACGACGAACATCTAATAATGTGTTTGAAAAGCGTGAAACATCAGATCAAAAATATAAACAGTCACATCACATCAAATCCACACGTGTGAGAAAAACCAGAGAGGTTTTGTCTGACACAAATATTAGCCAACTAGCTTTAAGTAACACTGACTAGCCACAGAAATGTTTAAGTTCTACAAGTAAGTTATGTATGGAATAATGCTTCATACAACGACACATGACAGTAAAAGAGCTGTAGAGAGTTCTACAGAAAAGCTTTGGTCAAAAATGTTCTTACCTTTGTCCAGGTTTGGGCAGTCCATCTTCACACTGAAGTTCAATCTCAAATGTGCGAAAAGTGTGGGAGGGGCGGACTATGGTCTATGTTAGGACCACAGGCTGGTCCAGGAGTGTACTGTGGTCACTGTGGTCCATCTTGGGACCACACGCTGATGCAGGAGTGTATGTACTGTGGTCACTGTGGTCCATCTTAGGACCATACACCAGTTTGTGTTTTAATAAAGGCGCGAACTCCGGTCCATGAGTGGGGGATGGGTGGGTGCTATAGTGCACCTTAGGACCTTCCACCAGTTTGTGTGTATTTCTGTTAGACACAAACTGTCATCGACAAAGTCACAGTCAAACAA
Organism: Taenioides sp. WSHXM2023; assembly: GCA_029959045.1. Classification (NCBI taxonomy): domain Eukaryota; kingdom Metazoa; phylum Chordata; class Actinopteri; order Gobiiformes; family Gobiidae; genus Taenioides; species Taenioides sp. WSHXM2023. The sequence continues at coordinate 34,791,107 of CM057087.1, forward strand.
CAAGAGCTGTGGAAAAGACCACACCTTTTTCAAAAACAGTACCATACTACTTTTAGAGTACACCCAGCCTCTAATTCAGAAAATAGTTTTGGTTCAGTACAATCATGTAATTTCACTGTTATAGGGCTTTAAAATGTAAAAAATAAATAAATAAATGTATTTTTCACCTAATTGAGGCTTATTAGCACATAATATATAAATGTGATGTAAATCAGCAGATTTGTCTCGAGTCAAGCTAAAAATAGAGCCCAAAATGATAAAAATGTGTTATTGTATGGCTGAGTTCTGATAGAAACACATTGGGCTCTGCTGTAAACGGGAGAGGGGAGGACTGTGGGCGGGGAGTGGGCGGGGAGTGGGCGTGGTTTCGGAGTTTCACACACACTGCAGTACCACTTATGACCAGAGGGGTCACCACTTTGGAACCTGACCAGACCCGACACACACAGTTTTGTAAAAATACCAAATTCTGAAGACTTTTACAATTTCAATAGTTTTTGATTCTAGGCTCATAGGCAAGTCATTCCCACCCCTCCTGCAGCTTTTCCTTCTTAGGACCATGGTCCAGGTCCTAAGGTTGTCCTCAAGTCCTAATACGGAAGGTGTTTTTACAGCCGCAAGTCCTAATATGATTAGAAAAACAAACACACACACACACGCACACACACACACACACACACACACACACGCACACACACACACACACACACACACATACACACACACACACACACACATAGCTATAATGCCATAATATGGCGATATATTTAATAGGCCTACTCAGTATAATCTCAGTAACGAGTTACAAATACATAAGATAATATCATGACCCCTGCTTTAGGGAATAACATTCACTGGGGCAGTACCGGGGCGTCTCCAAGCGACCTGTGCGCTCTGCGAGCGGGGTTTGTGTCACCGGAGCAGCGCGTGGCTCGGCATTAAAACTGCATCTCTTCTCCGGTCCTCACTGTACATGAACACTCTCTCTCCCACATCCCACTGAGTCCCACTCACAGAGAACAGTCCTACCTGTGCATCTTAGGGCTCTGCATCGCTCCGTGTCATTCCCCTCTCTCTCCAATAGTGCCACACGCGTTAATCCCATGTTTTTTTAACCCATTATCCAGCGATGAGAAGATCGAACAGAGCTAAACTTAAACAGTACGCCTGATCCAAACTAACTCCACAGTATCCTGCAGAGGACCAAGATATGTTGTAGTTTTCTTCATAAGTGCGCAAAGGGTATATTTACAATGTATATTTTTATGTAAATTAATGGCCAATATTATTAAGAAAATACTTTTCAATCCTTGAATTACATTATAACTATGTTATTTCATATTTTAAAACAGTAGGCTAGTGTACGGGGTTCAGTTATAACTCCAAATGCGCTCTCAAATGAACGCACAGCTGATTCTCACGAGGACTGACGTGCGCTTAAGTTTCACGTTTGTTTCTCGCATTCGGCACTTTATATCAAAGGCAGCGCATGGATTTACATGCTCTTTTTTGATGAATAACTTTACACTTTGACTACGCGGTTACCTGGACGGAGGAGAATTGTGAAGAACTTTACCCAGAGTCGTGTGTAGAATCCCTCAGTCGTTCAGGTAGAATCCATAGCAAAAGGAGAAATTTAATTTGTCAACTGGACAGAGTTTATTTGGTTGAATACGTTTCGCAGCTCATCCAAGCTGCTTCTTCAGTTCTGGTCAGATGCTGGCGGACACTGCTTTATATCTGCTTGAAGGGAGGAGCTTAATTACAATGAAAATTACTCTGAGACAACACACATTTATTTACAGTTTCTGTTAGTTAGTGTGGGTTTGAAACCCACAAATACTTTAAGACAAAAACTAGTCCATCCTAAGGACAAAACACCGAGCCACAAACAAAGCAATGTGGTCTACTCCATTCAGTGTAGTGAAGACTGCAGGGGGCGCTACAAAACAAAACAGCCACTTCACAAAAGGATGTATCAACACAGACGGGAAAACCAGGGTGGGCCGCAATCTGTCGTACATCTCCACCTAAAAGCCACAGGCCACTCCTTTGAGGACAGCGAGGTCCAGATCTTGGCCAGAGAAAAGAACTGGTTTGAGAGGAGGAGTTAAAGAAGCTATTTTTGTCAAGAAAGAGAATCCTTCCTTGAACAGAAATGGAGGTCTCAGATATCATTTGTCTCCCATCTATAACTCTATCCTCAAACCTAAATCAAAACAAACAGAGAAAACAATGGGACTAGCCAGGTCAGGTCCAGAGGTGTGAAAACACCATCATGGCCCTGAATGGATATGCTAACTACTCCCCCACTCCCACTGCATATTGAATAGACTCACCTGACTAACAGAAACTGTAAACGCTCCATATTGAATAGACTCACCTAACTAACAGAAACTGTAAACAAATATGTGTGTCTCAGAGTAATTTTCATTGTAATTAAGCTCCTCCCTTCAGGCAGATATAAAGCAGTGTCCACCAGCATCTGACCAGAACTGAGGAAGCAGCTCGGATGAGCTGTGAAACGTATTCGACCAAATAAACTCTGTCCAGTTGACAAATTAAATTTCTCCTTTTGCTTTACCCAGAGTCGTTTGGATACATCTTTATGCACACGCGCTCCACGCTGCATATATTTACCAATGAGCAGCATGATTTTAGCAGACTTTTGGTTCATATTATTTGTATGGCTTAAATTTTACGCGGACACTGCAGGCTGTGATTGGCATTATTATTATTTCGCACTTTGGCTCTGAGACACAGTATAAACGCCCCGCACTGGAGACTGGATGTTTTCGGGTGGATACAAGTTTCATGCTAAACGCTGTTTCTTCAGCTCTTCTGACACACTGCGCTTTTTGGACACACGTAGAACGTGTTGAACATGTTAAACATGAGCGCTGTTTGTGCTATACATTTGCGTAGTCATGACGTGTGAGCACTTGCACTGCTCATATATTGATGCGGTGTATGTGTTGGCTCAAACTAACCCCGAACGGACATTAGTATTTTAGTACAGTACTTTTTAGTACCAGTACTTAGCGGACCTTTTTGGTCAGTTCCTACTTGGAACTGAGTTTCGGTACCCAGCCCTACCTGCGCAGCCTATAGGCCACCTATGGTGTACTGGCACTAAAATATTTGAAATGCTATGCGCAAGTGAAGTCTAAGGGAAGGACTTAGACTAGATATTTTTGACGCTCATATAAAGCCTACATTTCCTTTAACTGACAGAAAGTAAATCAAAAGCTAGTGTAACTCCATTTGTAGAAAAAGCCCCCTTGTAGCCGCTAGGAGCCACAGACTTTGACACTAACTCTCTCCTCACTTGCCATGCACCTCACTTCACCTGGACTCTCGTCCAATCAGAAGACGCCTTGGACTCTTCAGCCTGCAGAAAGTTGTCAGCCTGTCAGAGAGTTCGTGGTAAGCAGCAGTGTTTTAGTAGAGCAGACTATAAATACCTGCCTTTGTGTATCTGCTGTCCTCTGATTGTGTGCATTGTGTGCGTCTTATACAACTAAGTTGTAGCTGACAATGGTGTCAGTATATCTATTTTCATGGTAATAAGTCCTAAAGTTATTGTTGCTCTGTTGTTTGGATGTTGAGATGTGTCAGAACACCACCATTGTTGATTTTCATAAATTTTATTTGTAAAAATATTTACCTTTCAGTCATGTGACCTTTACTTTGCCCCGGAAGTAAACAGATAGAGAAAAAGAGTAGCTGCGAAAGAGAGAAAAGATGATAGAGAGAAAGCAGGAAAGTGTCAAGAAAATACACCAAACTTCAAGAAATGCAACTTAACTACGGCTGGTAATGTATAGGCGAACACGGTAATATATTGATTTGTATTATATATTTATTTTAAGGTACTGTATGTAAAGCTGAGCCATTTTCTCTGTCTGTCTTTTAGTTTTCATGGTGTTCACGCTTTTATTTTTAATGACATTTGTTTTCTGCCTGTCTGGTGAAAGCTGACATGGCCAAATATAGACCTTTTTAGTCATTTATGTCAGTTTTACCATATTTAATAAGATCTTTCAGTTGTTGTATATTATTTGTATAATTTTTTATGACCATATTTTGTACATTTATACTTATTCATTATTGTTCATAATTTCTTTTTTTTTTTTTTTCAGAACCACACACATACTCATTTATTCACCATCACAATCAGACAGCATCAAATAAATATTCTCCAATCAAGTGAAGCATCCCAGTGACTCTTACCGATCACCTGCTGTGGGTTCCACCGTAGCGATCCAGTAAATAAATTCAGCTAGGAAACACATCCTTCCTCACATAGTGGTCCTTCGAGCCGGATCCGGAACTTGCAGCAGAAGATGTCTACACCGTTGGATAAAAAGCCCAGTGTGCATGTCAGGAGGTCCAGAGCCCTCCCCGCATACCTGCAGGACTACAACTTGTCAGACCCTCCGCTGAGCGTCCTTCAAAGCTCCAGCAGCTACCACAGGAAGAGGACAACAGTAGCCAGGATTCACGCTCTGCATCCCCAGTGAGTCAGCCACCTTATAGCCCTGTGCAATGGACAGTCACTGACCTATGGGACCCTTCTGTTGCTGAATGGCAAAGAGAATGCCGGAAGTTGCAGCGTGAAAGAGAGAGTCTCCTAAAATCCATGGAGAAACTCAAGTTACAGAACGAGGAGCTCAGGATCAGAGCAGAGCACACCTGCACTCGCCCTGAGCCAAGGTCTGTAACTGCCAGAGAGTCACTCTACAGAGAGGGGCTGGATTACAGAGGTGCTCCATTTAAGCACAGGTCTTCTGTCCACTTCCAGGACAGTCAGTGGACTACAGAAGATCATACCAGTATGACTCTCGTTCACCTGAGCGCTATGCAAACTACAGAGACTCTCGCCATTCCACCAGAGAATACAGAGAACAGTCACCCCATGCTGAATGCTGACCCTACTCACCTCCAACACGACATGAGCCCACCAGGGGGACAGGAGCACATCTACAGGAGGTCCACTCCTACTATCCCAGTCTTCTGCCGTCCAAACCCTCGGGAGTTTGCCAGACTCCGCATTGCCCTGGACAATCTCCTCCCTAGAGATGCCACTGAGTGTTTCAAGTTCCAGATTTTGGTGGACATCTGAAACTGGAAGAGGCGTTGCTAGTTGCTGATTCCTACTGCAACTCAGAGTACCCCTTCACAGACACTATGGCAGCTTTAAACCAGCAGTATGGGCAACCACACCAAGTTGCACTCCAGCGTGTTGCTGAACTCATGGATGGACCCAACATCCTAAGTGGGGACATCAAGTCCTTCAGACAATTTGCGCTGAATGTTAGATCCCTGGTGAGGATGTTGGAGCAACTAGGTTTCAAGGGACAAGTTGAGCTAGACTGTGGTTCTCTTGTCTGCTGGGCAAGCTGCCACGTGACCTGAGATCCAGTTTCAGGCGCTACATCCACCCACTGTGCATACCAGTCCCCACTCTCTTGGACTTAGCAGACTGGTTAGAGTATGAGCTCCAGGTCCAGAAGGACATTGCTCAGTATCGCACCAGAGAGGACACTAATATTAAACCCAGGGACTCTAGAAGTGCTGTCAAGCCCTCTCCTAAAGCGTCAGTCCTCATGCTGGTTACTGACACCAAACCAGTGGGGTAGTCATTCAACGCTCCTCCTCCCAGCCAGGTCAAGAAGTTTTGCCCATTCTGTGACAACAAGCACTCACTGAATAACTGCGCAAATTTCAAGCTCCTCAGCACTGCCCAGAAATGCTCCTAGATCCAGGACAACAATCGATGCTGGCGGTGTGGCAGAGAACACAAATCTTTGGAGTGTGATCTGAAGATGGGCTGCAAAGCATGTAACAGCAGGCACCTTCTCGCCTTGCACAAGGATAGAGGCCCAGTCAAATCTGACAAAGCAGAGAGAAGGCAGGACCCAGTCAAAGCCAGTGGCAGTAAACCTGTGTCCATGCAAACAGCTGAGGAGGTGCTTTACATTGACAAGTTACCCCAGGGCAGCCGGGTACTTCTCAAAATTAGCAAAGTGATCCTGTGTAATGGTGACCAAGCCCTGAAAACGCTGTGCTGGATGACGGTTCAGAGCACACTTTGCTCACCCAGCAGCTCAGCAGCTGGGATTCCAAGGCATACCCGAGGACCTGCCCCTGCGCACAGTGAGACAGGAGCTGCACGTGCTTCATGGGGCAGCTGTCTCATTCACCATCTCACCAGACAGCTCCCCTGCACTGGTGTACAACATCCAGGGAGCCTTCACTGCACCCAAGCTTGGGTTAGGCCAGCACACCTATCCCACCAAAGCCCTGCAGACCAAGTACCACCATTTAAAGACACTGCCTATTCCAGCATTCAAGGACATTGTCCCCCTGCTGCTCATTGGTTCAGACAATCCCCACCTGGTGACCCCAGTTGAACCTGTCCTCTTTGGGTCACCTGGGGCTCCAGTTGCTGTCTGAATTCGTCTCGGATGGACACTCCAGGGTCTGACTCATAACCTCAAACAGTACCTCACTGAACAACGCTTCACCTCCTTTGGTGCCCCGCCAGCTGACATCTACCAGCATGTTGAGAGACTGTGGCAGCTGGATGTCCTTCCATGGCGCAGTGAAAAAGCCAGCATGAGATCACGCCAGGATCTGGAGGCCCTTGAATGCTTGGGTTCAAAGACTGCGCGTGTAGAGGTTGATGGTGTCCAATGCTCTGTGACTCCTCTGCTTAGGGTTAAAAACTTTCCCAGTCTGTCTGCCCCAAAGAATGCTGTGCTCCCCCAGCTCAGAAACACAGAGAGACGGTTGGTGAAAGCCCCAGATTTAGCCCAAGTCTACAGTGCCGAGATCCAGAGACTTGAACAAGTGGGCTAGTCTAGGCTACCACCGGGCTCAGAGAACACATCAAGCAGCTGGTACAAACCCCATCATCTTGTTGAACACAACGGAGCAGAGAGTGCTTTTTAACTGCTCTTTCCAGTACCGAGACATTGATCTGAACAAACTCCTGTCCAACACTTGGCCCGTCTCTGCTCGCTGGCCTCCTGCGATTCCGAGAACACTGTGTGGCCTTCAGCAGTGACATAAAGGGTTTCACCAGGTCAGGCTCCTGATGGAGATGCACTAGTAGGGAATGTTCCCTGTAAGATGCACGATTGCGCACTGCCCAGACGTTCAGCGCGCACATCAAATTCTTTGCAGTACATAAAATAAAATCTAACCTGAACTGATGAACACAGCACGGAAAGACCAATTTGATAGATTCAGGTTGCACACGTGAATATGCACACGCGTCAGGAACAAGCCAACTACAAACAGGTACATTTCGACCACATTTCGCTCACTTCCTTCAGTATGACCGTTGTTGTAGTGCACATTGCTGCGGGTCCACATGAGCCGACGGGAGCACTGCCTGCACACACTCCACAGAAGGAAGAACACATGAGGAGGAGACGGGTAGAGCCATAATGTATCCTCACCTGTTTGCTTTGTTTCTGTCCAAGCCATAGTTTTTTGTGAGCTAAAAAGATTGGACTTTTTCAAAGTGTGAAGCTTCTCCCCAGAGTGTTATACCACAGAACTCTGTCATTCACAAAATTACTTAAATAGGCTAATGATTAAAAAGCATGATATAAAGTGATAATAATTTAAACTTATTTTGGAGATCATTATTTTAGAAAAGATTATCCATTTTATAGTGGCCTATGGGTCCTGTAATCCATAAAAAAATCTGCAGGTTATATAGGTTGTTCAAACTGAAAACATCTCTCTTCATGTGATTTTATAGGTTTGAGGCTGGTCTAGAGTACTACGACACTAGTGGTCCATATATTAAAAAAAAAAAAAAAATACATTGAGCACTGTTTTGTTTTACCAGGCAAGTAAATCTGGGTGGTGGGCAAGTACATGTAAATAACTTTATAACATAGATCAGAAAACAATGTAATATGGGCCCTTTAAATATTGTTTACATGATATGATAAAAAGCAGCATTGTCAGAAAGTGATTTTGTAAATTTTACCGATTTCATGCTGTGGTCTTCCAGTATCAGTCAGAATCTGCATATCATAATGCATGGCCCAACTTGTGAAAACAGCCCTTAAATAGCATGTAGGCAAAGAAAATGTGGACAGTGTTCAACTTGGTATAGGTAAGGACTTTAGACTTTATTGTGGAAAAAAAAAAAACACTTGAGCTACACAAACAAAATGTAATGGATCAGGCTTCTTCCATATGAACATTCGTACTTGCTATGGACCAATTTATAGAGTAACACACAATATAAAAAACTGTAAGAACAGAGGGGTATTGTGACTATAAAACACTAGGGGGTGCTGTAATACCTGCTGCAGGGTGTTCACACAAAACTCAACTAGTTGTCTTTGGTATTGGAGAGTTATTTGGGTTTTGTATATTGGTGGATATGTGTGTGGTTCTGTAAGAAACAAAAAATAAAATGTACATTAATAAAATGTAGACAAATAATCATATTACAAATGCCACAAAATAACTACTCGTTATCAAATTAATATAAATAAAGACTGTATAAAGACACCCAATAGTATCACTCATGTCACCACAATAACCAGCATGAGCTACACTAGCGCTGGCCCTTTAAGAGAGTCAGGTCACTGGAGACGCACCGTCTGCTCGTGTAGCGCGCGGCCTTTAACATGAAGCTCCGACATGTAGCAGCGTAATATATACAATAATAACGTAATGAACACGAGAAAGGTAAATACACTCTCACAAAGGACCATTATCAATAACTATAGTCCTATCTGCTGACTCGCGCTGTCCAAGACGAACGCAGGTCACGAGGCATGCATACAGTAATTATTCAATTAACTCAACACAGTAATACGGCACACATCAAGCTTGTCACGCATCATAAACAATTACTTACATTATATTCCCACACACACAGCATGAAAACAAACAAAATGAGTCCAGAACAGGCTCTAACTAAATACTTAGGCAACTTAATGCATCCTCTCTACTCGGAGTCCATCTTCTCTCTGCTCCCCATAACCTGGCCACAACCCTGTAAAACGGGGTCACATGGGTGGAGCCAGAGTTCTGATTGGCTACTGGAGAGGTGTCAGTCTCTGGGCAGAATAATGTGAGGATGCTGGTGGGCCTGTTCAACAGTGACACTTTTTGTTTTGAGTTTGATACAACCATATATCACATCTTTTCTGTGGCTGCACTTGGACCTGGCTGGGTATTGCCAAGGAGTTCTTGATACAATACATATCCCACTACTGTATATCACTATAATATAGTGTAACATAACATAATTTATAATGAATTAACATTATTCAATCCTATAGCAATGCAGCATCCCTGTAACCATACACATATTGCCAATAAGTCCATCACAGTACTAGTATATTGCTGTATCAGTACTTTAAGTACAGACCTAATGGACTTATACCTGTTCAGTGCAGCTTAAACACACTAGCGCCGCATCTAGGTGTCAAGGCAGACTTTCCACAATGTAAATGCTTGGCTAAGGTTGAATTTAATGCAGTAATTAATCATACTCTTGCAAGCATTGTCTGTACAGTGTAATATATGTGTTGGCTCTGTTCAAAGCTCCACTTTGAGAGCCATCATTGGGCCACTTGAATACGCTGTGTGTGACACGAACTGCTATTACCAGGAACACACACACACGGTAATTCATTTCATCCTGTCCCATTTTCACAGCCTGAAATACTTGCTGTAGAAGCAAATGTGCAAACAAATTCAACATTTGCTCTCGCAGCTGTTAAAGGAACTTAGTGTGCACGGTAAACACTTCATTAATATGTCTGCACTGGCACCATTTTAAGGGAGCACTTCTGTAAATAGAAAATAATACAGCAGTTTAGAAGAAAGTGTGTTTTATGGCCATTGAAAAAGCAGCAGGTGGGTGCTCAAGTTGTAAAGGCCCATTTCAGCCTATAGTTTTTAGAAAGTGTCACTGCACACCATCAGAATAAAACATCTTTTTCCAAGTTCAACTGCATTTTACTCAAATAAATTCAGCATCAGTGCCAATGTAAGTTTTGGTGGAACAAAGTTGTACCTACATAATTGGACTGTTACCGCATACAGTATCTGGGAAGCCTGAGCCATACATGGTAGCTTGTGTGCACTGTAGTTTACCTGTTGTCATACTGAGAGTAGAGGTGCGCTGAGAGGATGAAGTATTCCTCAGGGGTGGAGTTGGAGGGGGCACAGACTGTCCCTGATGAGGAGCTAGTGATCTGTGAAAGAGGAGCTAAAGGGAGGGGCACGCTTCACGCACTGATTGTCTGACTTTGTCTGAAGCTGGGCACTTTCTACAACCTGAAACTTTACACTAGATGGGGTGAAGGTGCATATCATTATACCCACAATACTGAGAGTTGCTTTAGCAGCTTTTGTAAACTGTGTAGATGCACTTTCTATCTACTATTTTCCAACCAGGACTTTCAGTCTGTCCGAATACAGTGCAGTACAGGTACTCCAAACTTAGCTGTTTTTGTTGTCCATGCTGTACAACAAAAACAGAAGGTTACTCTACACTGTGTTAAAAGGTATCTTTCTGTTGCCAACAGCATTTCTTGTTTAATTCAATTGGTAAGGCTTATGAAAGCCTTACCAATTGACACGTGGAGTGAAGGCATTTTTCTTTCAGGAGATGTGATTGTACCAAAAATATCTAATAAAAATATCTAACAAACAAAAACACACATTTTTAAGTTTGTCTTTATAATTGTATACGAACCTTGCCTGCTTTTACTCCTGCTGCACACTCCTGAATCTAACTCCCTCAATCCCATTTTAGAGCCACCAAATAAACAATTTGCAAATCAGCAGAGTCAATGAAAACCCTTAATTCTTTTGCACCTTTCATTTCACACACCTCATTTTGCTCCGGCACACCTTCTTAAACCTACTGCCTCTAAAAGTGTTGCATACAAATGAGCATGTGCGAGGAGAACCCCGGTGATTATTGTGAGTAATTTCATATTGGTTCTGTTGCCTTCATGAATGAGAAAAAACTGTTTGTTGAGAGTGGGTAATTTACTAGCTCCTGTAATGGGGGAGTGGGGAATTGTATGTTTGCAAGGCTTATGCAAAGTAGAGAAGAAAGAAGATGGCTTGTCAGAAGAAGTGGGGTCTCGTGGTAGAAGTCCTCTTATCTCCACCAATGCTTTTATCACTAGTTCCGGTCGCGGTGTTGATGAGATGCTCCACGGGCGGCGTCAGGAGAAGATGCTTGTTAGAGGAAGGGAGGTGTTGATGAGATAATTACGCAGCTGTCAGCCAGCACAGTCTGGTTCCAGTGATGGCACATATGCATCAAGTGTTTAAAAAGTCCATGTGCACAATAACGCTACAGTGAGCATTTGTGATGGCTGTCTGCAGACTTTGTGAATGCCCGTACAATGGCGTCTTGTGTAGTCTGACACTTTGTACAGTAATGGATGTTTTGTCAACTTGTAGCAACGCAAAGAGAAATGTTGGAAAGTGGAAGAAAATTGCGTGGACAAAACCAGACGCTGAACATGTTGAAGATAAATATAATGCAGGGATGTTGCCAGAATTTTTTCAATGTTAGTCATAGTTAAAGATGCACTGTTTCGATAGCGGTATCAGATATTTGCCCCAAAACAAAAAAATCTGCTGGATTGGATATTGGCTTCCAAATATTGATTCAGCCGATATACTGGTTGGACATATAAATTCATGTAATAAGACTATTTACTAGCTGTAGTTGACCCAGAAAGTCTCATAATGTTTGAACTTTTATTTGTACAAAGTTCTGTAGTTACTTGAGAGATAAATAACATACCTAACATATTTGGATCAGTTTTGTGTTTTATTTTCACTTTAAGGAAATAATGCTGTTTTGAGTCTCTGCACTGGCTATAGTATTTAAACTGGTATCAGAACTGAAAAGGCTGGATCCCTAGATAGCAGCCATATTGTTACTTTATGACTTTCACTTATAGTTCTGTAATGCACATCTGGTTTATGACATGTGTTATCTGCATTGGCTCAGAGAGGTCATATTAGCTTTCCTTCATAATGGGTTATCTTTTTGTAAGTTTTCCACCATCAGTGCAAGATCTGTGCCAAAATGAATGCAACCCATCCCTTGTCAGTCTTGTCCCCAACGCTACAGTGCACATTTTTGATTGCTGTCTGAGTATTTGAATGCAGACATAGGGCTTGTGTGACACTTTCTGGAGAATAATGGCCCTATTCCTTGTTGAAATGTATGTCTGTGTCTTTTGGGGTGGAAACGCCCTGGCCACTGAACCATTTTTTCCCTCAACTCATTTTTAAAAATTTCAAATATTGCTTCCGTGAGTGCAGAGATGGAAGGTCATAATAATATTAATATTGAATTCTGTTGTTTCTTTCTTGTTTCTTGTGTGTTTGAACTATTCTTGCAATAGCTTAGGCCTGTGACAATAATACATTTTGAAGTGCAATATATAGCTGAAGCTGACAATATATGATAATACTGAAACAAAACCATAAATCAGGATTATCCCCTAAAAACAATTCTAAATGTACAGCATTGTTAAAAAAACATGAGCTGCAATAAATAAATAAATAAACAGAATGCAAAACTTAAGTAGTCAGTTTGTTTCAATAATGAGTCATAGAAGCTCATATTTCAACCTTTTACAGCTCAAATCTCATTCTAATACAGAAGAATGCCCAAACTTTTCCCACTAGTACAAAGAAAAAGCATCCATGATAATTATTGACCCCTAAAAATTATTGTCCCTTCTGTCATGTATTGAACGATAAGTTGATACAGTATTTACCGTGACAGGCCTGATAGCAAGCATTTGAAAACTAGTCCAGAATAAAGTCCAGATAAAACTAATTAACATGGCTGTTATTATTCTTATACTGTATGAACATAATGGGATCATACTGCACTCTTGATTGATTTTTAGTGAGTATTCCATGTCATCTAAATGCTGTTAAATGCTACTTCATCTTCTGCATTCACACTTGCAAATGGCCCATAATTGTTCACGTAGTCTTGATACACTCACCTCTTTCTCTTTCTCTGTTTGTGCATGCCTTTTGATACATATTGGAGATGTGAGTAGTACCACGCCGCAGGCACCCATGCCGTTGAACTTCTGGTCAGATTGAGTGGATGGGGTGTAATGGTGGAGTAGCACTGAACAGCATCATGGGAAATATGAGGCGTGCCACAAAACAAGCTTTTGGTCTGAGAGCAGCTTTTTCATTTCTAGGGCATATGGTGAAGGTAGAGAGCACGAGCCAGGCTCAGATTGGTGGAATGTTGTGAGTGGTTGTGGGGAAAAAAAGCACAATCCTGACAAATGTCCTCAGTCCTGACAAAGCCCTGCACTTTTGAGTGAGACGGGCAAATGGAGTTTAACTACAGTCAATATGAGGCTTTACATTATTGGCATCGCTGTTAAAAATAGGCATTGGACAGAAATGTTAGGTAAGAAATTATATACACAACACTTCTGTATTATTTCTGTGAGAAAATATGTACTACACCTGCTCAAGGACTGCAGATGGAAAGTAGCACAGAGCTTTGAGATCAATGTAATCTGTGTACTGTCCTTGTTTTAAAAAAAATAAATGAAATGTACTAATGTAATGCACCTTAATCACATAGTAGTCTGTATATTAAAGAATTAAATATTGTATAGATTGTATAAATTGAACTTGTGATATCTCCCAATAAACAGGAAATTTTGGCTTGATCATAAGTGAGTGTAATTGTGTTTTTCTTGCAGTAGAAATATTTTGCCCTTGAATGCCTCAGGAGGTTTACATGAACAATTTCTGTAGAACAGTCCAGTTATCATCGTTTTCATCAGTGAGATTCTCGCTACAGCCAAGAGTTCCCAAACCTGAAACATATTCATAATCAATGTGCAACTTATAATCAATATTTAGGATCACAGAAACAAATGGAATTATCTGTGTACATGAGTGGAATTCCTAACCTACAGAGAGTCTCTAAAGTTTAGGACAGGATCAGACAGATATGAGTGTGAATGCTGTAACAAACTGTCAAGTGAGCAAAAGCCCGAGTTAACCAATCTGGAGTTGCAAATATTAATATGATACTTTAAAGCCAATCCGCTTAATGTGTAACAGTGAAATCCATTAAGTTTATATTCATCTAATGGCGCTGGCTGGAGTCAGATTATTTCTGATACAGTCTCTCCAGGGAAGGACCAGTGTTGATCTGGCAACAGGTGATACATGAGGAGTGACGTGTTTGGTCAAACAAATTTTTCCCTGAAATGTTGAAAATTAAAATTATTATTGATCCAGTATGAATACAATACACTATGGTGATCATAAGACAAGCAACCGAGGTAGCAGGTGCTCATAATTTTATGCCTGCTTTTTTCCATACTGAGTTTGTGTGTGTGTGTGTGTGTGTGTGTGTGTGTGTGTGTGTGTGTGTGTGTGTGTGTGTGTGTGTGTGTGTGTGTGTGTGTGTGTGTGTGTGTGTGTGTGTGTGTGTGTGTGTGTGTGTGTGTGTGTGTGTGTGTGTGTGTGTGTGTGTGCCATCATATTCAAAGTACAGCCTTAATTGAAAACACTCTGTGTTCTGTGAGTCATCTTTTAGACCACATGGGCAAATTAGATAAATGACTCCCGCCGCTTTCAAAGACACTGGGATTTCTCTTTTGAGTGGAAATTAAATTAATACCACAGGGATGAGCTAGCAAATCTTCATTGCTAATACACACGGCATGATGCATGTTCTCACATTTTAGACAAGGGATATATTTGTCTACTTTTTTAATAATAACAGTGTAGAAGAGCATTATTCCCTGGTGTGGGGGAGAATTATTAAATCCACTTGCACCTGAATGCAGCTTTCATTATGTCACTTTGGTGGTGGGCCGGTGAGGGCCAGACAGAGGAGCACAGCAGAGGCATCCATTTGTGACCTGGGTTATAGAGAGGGGCCGCTGGGTCGTGGCGAGATGGAGGGATATTGAAAAGAGGTTGATGGGTGAAGGGATTATGGCAGTGTCCTCATGTGGTTCTGGATAATAATTTGAAAAGAGTGTACTTTTAGCTTTTTAATGTTGGTTTGGTTTAGTTCAGATTTTGAATCCTCTTAAGATACAAGATGATATTTTCCTTTTTTAAGTTTGACATTCTTCTCTTTGGCAATTCCTTTTTGGAGTGTTTATTGTGATTCCAGGGTATTTTACTTTCAATTGATAAATTTGTTGCTGTAATTGAAATGATTTCAAATACATTGCAACTTGTGTCAGATAACTTTAAAATGAATGCAATGTTTAGTAATAAGCATTTTAAAATCACCAAAGGCAAACTGAAGATGTGTGAAGACACAATTCCACCTCCTTTAGGAATTATCAGTTCATGGTGGTAGATAATTTACTTGAACTCATGCCTTAGCAGTGTTGTTTTATTGCGTTTATAGTGTCTGTGGTGCCCATGGCCTAGTGTCTGTCTGCTCCTGGCTCCTCTCCCCAGAACAGTGTGGTGCTGGCTGGGCAGGAGGGACACACAGAGATGGATGGAGCGGGGGGCGGTGGTGGCACTGCCATCTGTCTCAGTGTCCTGACCCACTGGCCTCCTGTGCCCCTCCCCTGGCCCAAATCAGGAGCAGACACACGCTAGGCTAATTACGGTCTCTCACTGTTTGTGTGAGAGGCAGCACAGGAATGACCACCTCACCCTGGACCAGTTGGTGACAGTTTAGAGGAAAAGTACTCCCATCTTATCAGTTTCAAGACTGAAGAGGTGGTAAGTGGCATGATCTTTTAAATCAAAATGGGTGGCACTTGAGAGTAAAGCATTTTTACCACAACATTTCTGGTTTACGCAATATCCAGTGTAAATAGAGAGAGTGAGGACTTTGGAAGACTTCATCTGTGAAGGTGAAGGTTACAGGTGGTTCTGCTGTGGAGGTGTCTTAACACTTTATAATTTAGATGAATTAATCTTGAGTGAACAATGTGTATGATTATATTATATGTTGTGGATTCATAGGCCCTTTTGCTCTTATGCTATAAGGATTATGTTATTGATAATTACTGTTTTTATTTTAAAAAGTTCATTAATGTTTAGGGCTCTAAGAGCATTTTGACAAAATCAGGTAGATCTAAAGAAACTTTTCTGTGCTGGCTGTATGCACCCTCTCAAAGCTCATTATTTTCCATTTTGCTGACTGGAGTTTTCAGAGGCCACCAATGAGCTGAATTACCTGGTTTAATAAAGAGTAGTGCTACATCAGTGTTTTTGGGCAGCATTTGTGTTGACCAAACAGCCCACACAGGTGTCTGCTGGACTTCTGGTCGTTAGCCTTATTTGAAGACTTCTGAGTTTAAGTCAACTCCCAAGGCTCTGTAATTATCATGGTTTATTAAGAGTAACCAGCTGAGATTTACAAGCAGCAAATGCAGTTTGTTCACTCATTAGCTGATAGAGTTAGTGCGGCGTATTCTGATATATATGCAGCACTTAGTGCATAAACAGACAGCAATCTGTCTATAGAGATGTTTTAAAACTTTAAATGTCTGTGTAAAGCATTACTGTACCTGAAGTGGATCTTTCAGTTATCATCATTTAAGATGTGCACTTAAGTGCACTTCATGTATTTACTGTACTGTATTTATACCACCACGAGCGCTCACAAGCTCTCACACATTCCACATTTATGTACCACTGTACATTGACAGTGAATGTGTGGTGATACATATGACAGCCTCCTAGGTAACTGCACTCTTAAATAGAATGCAATTTAGAGTTACGCAATGTAGAGTCAATGTAATGACTGAGGTGAGATGTAGTAGCATACACCCATCTTCTGGTTTTCTGGAAAACTTGCATGCTTTAGTCTAAAACAAGACACATCTTCACAGCATTAAATGCAAAAAAGATTCCCTCTTGTTTGTTTGTAATTGCATTGTGGATTGGGGTCACTTTTCTGTCACTCTCATGAAGGCAACTGTAGTGAGGAACAGTGGGTGGTCCCGGAGTGAGGGTGAGTAGGTGTCCTGGGTCAATGAGATGTCCCAGAATCTGACATGTTGTTCTGGGTTGTCATGGCGACCGTGCCCCCTCATTAGTCACACCTGTCATGCCCGTGAAGTGTACCAGTGGAGTGTACGTATGTGTGTATAGGGGACAGTGTAAGGTTGGGGGCTAGAAGGTGTAGATAACAGTTAATGACATGTGTGTTTTTTCACAGTGAATCTGCTGGACACAACCACGTTCACCGGAGACTGGGGCTGGGTGTCATATCCTGCGCATGGGGTAAGAAACACACACACACTCACACAAACACACTGCATTCACACCATACACAGAAAAAGTTTGGCAAAGTTGTTAAAAAGTTGTCAAGACATTAAAGGTGTTGAAATCATTTGAATGAAAAATCGAGTTCAAGTTGATGGGAGCAGCTTTTTACCTCAAAGGTTAAGGACCAAACCTTCTGTTAGAATAATGTGTCGGCCTAATATTGACCTTTTGCACCCCTTTCCACTCCCAAATTGAAGACTACAAATGTGTATATTCTGATTTCTCTTTATGGATTTCTAATTTCCAAATACATGAAAAATAAGAAAGAAGATGTCCTACATTACTAATAGTGAGAATAATATATTTATTAGTACACTTACTTGTAAATGTGAACTAATTCTCTCACATGCCATGGTGTATTTGCACTGAGTAATAGACCTTCTGTAATAACTTAATTTAATTTGAGCTTTTTAAGTGGGAACTCTAAATCTGTATGCAGCTCACCCCACCTGGCACCTGCCGCAAAGGTTTCCCAGGGAAAACATGTTTGACAGGCCTTTATAAGAAGCAGGAAGTGTTGAATGAGTTGTAAAGGTGACACCACAGTCTAATTACATGTTCACCCATTCGACTAGACGTCTATATGCAACGCTCAACTAATTCAGACATCAGCCCTGACACTTTTCCTTGAAATTTGGCCTGCGAGGTGTAAGCTCAATCTGTGTGCCTGGCCCCTTGAGGAGAGACGGAGGCGGGTGGGACAGCGAGATGAAAGCCCGAGGAAGAGGTGACAGCCAGGGCACGACGCTTGGCCACATTAGCATATTGTAATGCCACTGATAATGCCCGCAGTGATGAATTAGGACTCCCGCTGTGATCTTTATGGCAACGACGCGCCACTGTGTCCCCCGCTCCCCTGGCTGTCACCGAGGAGACTGTGGAACATTTTACCTCCAGCCCTCACTGCACCGGGATCTGTACAGCAGGAACACATGCTCTCGAATAAGAATAAGGAGTCAAAAGAAGTAGGTAAAAAGAAAACCTGGAGAGGAAACCGAAAATTAGAAGTACGTATGTCACAATAATTGTTATATCGACTTATCGTTCAATATATGAAAGCTGGAACTATATACTTTGGGGCTCGATATTTATGGTGTGCACAGTTTCTTTGCAATAATAGGGATAATAAAAAATAGCAAAATATTTTTTGCTATTTTTATTTTATGTAATAAGGTAGGGGTTGAATAAATAAATTCTGGGACTTATCATTGGTCCCTTCTGCTATTTATTTGTTTCAGCTTATGCTTTTTGATGATGCAATATATTTAAAAACTATTTTACTGGAATGGTCTTGCTGTGGCATAAAGTAGTTTCAATATGATCATTTACCACAATATTTATTTGTAGCATTATATCGAGCTTCAAAATGTGCTATCATAAGAGGCTTAATTAGAAGTAATATTATAGGTTTTATGTACTCTAAGAGGTCATAGCAAGAGAAGCAGAATACCAGAATTTTGCAGCCATTTTATGAGCATAAATTACATAAATAAAACATAACAATATCAAAAAATGTGCTTCATAGTAATTGACACATCGAATTATATGATTCAACAGAACTAAACTGAACAGTAAACCATGTATATTTAGTTTGTAGTTAGAAGTTTAGTGTAGATTTATAAATCTTTAGATAAAGTAGAAGAGCTTATTACACTGCATTTCTGGTGTGTGTCTGCACAGATTCGCTCTAGACTGGCTGACAATGTGCAGTGTATGAATCTATCCAGTGGAGCTTTCCAGTCTGCAAGCTAAACTGCTAAAGAACCCGACAAAATAATTCGTAAAATAATTATGCCCTGCAATGTTATTGTTTTCACTATGGACTAATTTTGTCAGGTCATGGCAGGTTAGATAGTGTGCCATGGTCTTGTTAGTTGATTCACAGATTATTTATCTGAATTGTCTTTGTTGCAAGAAAAAAAACATTCCCCAATTGCTTTATGAAAGTTAATTTTGATTGCTACTTCAGTGTGGGGATCTTCATGTTCTATGGTATAAAGACAAGTTTCATTTGTATAAACTTCAGTGTGGATATCTTAACCACAATATGACAAGATCCCCTGAGCTGTATTTTAGTGTGTTGGTGTGTGCTCTGATAGTGACATTTGAGCATTTGGTTTCCAGACTTGTCTTACTCAGTGTGGTGCTGTGGCTGCTGTCTAAGGGAGTGATACAGCCCTAGTCAGGCTTAAAGTTTTAGCTACTGTACATTGATAGTTATAGCCAAAAACACTGAGGGACTTATATACAGGCCTGTGAGCACCTGTGGACATAGATTATTGACACTACAGTATGGGTTGTATTCAGGCATACCCCATGACGCTCTTCAAATTGAGTTTGGTCTTTATATTGAAGATATATTACTCTATGGAATCCGCAAAAATCTCTTTTAATTTGATGTATGACAATTACACAGGTATTGCCTTTTGGATCAATCAAAACAATATTTTATATGTGTGAGACAGTTTTTCTATGGGGGCGATTTGTCCTTTCCTTCTTTATTATTATTTTTTTATATAAAACATAAGATCGCATTTGCAGGGACCAATGTTCACATTAAGTGACAATATTTATGTATGCATAATGTATTGTATGCATGGAAGCATGTATGTGTATGTATGTCTGTGGGAGAAACAACACCGGGCCCTGGTGGGCTTCTTGATAAATGGATGTTTTGACAGTTCCTAAGTCTCCTGCTCCAGACTTGTCACACACATACACCCAAGCCACATACAGTAGGCCATTCTTTGCCATCCTTATTCTTATAGTTGGTAGTGTTAGCAATTTGCCCTGTTAGCAAAATTTATTTTAACTATTAGCTATTGATGGGTCAATTTAGGCCCTATCTGTGTTCTGCTGTGCCCAACCAAAAATGCCAAATAATCTTCCTAGTGGTCCTAGTGGTGGCCCATGTTTATTTATGTCGGTAAATAAAATCCTCTTTTGAATCTTCATATCCCTCCTGAGGAGTTAAAGTGTACTTTCCTAGTGGATAGTCTGCATTTGGAAGAATGACACATGGTGTTACATAAGAAAGGCTTAGGTTTGATTGGTGAGTGTTATTTTTACATTGAGGTATTAGTCAGGCACTGACCCTTGTGTCGCTGTGAGCCACAGAGCTGACTGAGTTGAAGCAGAGACAGAGCTGATAGATGGAGAGGTCGCCCAAAGGGAATACAAGAGGAACGAGGGCTCGTCCTGCCTCAGGAAGATGGATTTAGAGAGTCTGCCTGCACTTTTCTGAATGGGTTCTCATAGTGACAGAGGGACATGGGTCTCTCAGTAGTAACACAGCATCGTGATGACAATAAAAAGCCATTTCTTCTAATATTATTATTTGACAAACAAGGAATTGACAGTAACATTTTAAACATCTCTTTTCCTAGACGAGTTAAAGAACTCAAACCCAAGTGAACAGACTTTTACTGTAAAATAATTGACTACAATAGAAATAGTCACAGAGGTCAAACAGAGGGCTGTCTGAAAGATGATTGACAAAACCTTTACTAAAACAAACACTCGACTTGAGGTGAGCTCAAGTTGTATCTTTAAAAGCAGCAGGGTAGATAGTGGAGCAAAGTGGAGTTTTTCTACACCACTTCCACCCAGATTAAAATGTTTCCAGCCAAATAGATGTGGATTGTCAGCTCACACTTACCATTCAATCGATGCTGGGTGTCGGCGTGCGTGCCAGCCTGAGAGTTAGGTCTTTATTAGCACCCTGACCTCTCCAGCTATCTGAGTCTCGTTTGGATGACATCATGACAGATCACGTCTTCGGCTCAAGGGGCTTCTTTCCATCCAATTTATTCAGGCAATGGTTAGGACGCCCGTGGGCTGTCCCAGGAGCATCTGTACACTTCTCCCTGGCTTGCTCTTCCTCTTTCTCTCGCACACACACTCAGAGCTTGTCAGACAGGGCAGGAAGACTTCATTATCCTCCAGTCCGATCTATGTTGGCCATGACAGGTTCATCCAGCGGCCACCACACAATCGATATGGCTGACAGGACGTGTGCGGCGCTGGAGGTGAGTTTGTGCGCCATGATTAACGCAGACCCGAAGTGCGTATGCTCCGAAGTGTCAAGAGTGTGTAGTGGCCGGTAGTTTTTCTTACACACATACACCCACGTATAGGAGTTTTTTGTACATATAGTTATTATCTATACCATCCAGCAGATCTCCAGAGCTACTTAAAGACCTAATCTGATGGCTCAGTGGGTTGTTCCAGTACAACAGGTGAGCTGCAGGCCAGAGGGGATTATATAACAGCTTTAGCAGAGGATGGCAGAGTAGTAAGATAAGATTTAAATAATCAGAATAATTCCTTTCAGTATAAATGAGGAGTGAGTGAGTTGTTGACTTCAAGTTGCCAAGTAACCACTAGTGACTTTTCTTAAATGCATCAAGTTTGTTTCAATACATTTTGACAGTCCATTGGCAAGTTACAAACACTGAGAAAAATTCAAGATGTCTTTTCACAGTTTTTTTTTTTTTTTAATCTTGCTGCTGTTGTTGTTTTTGCAAAAATATTTATGCATACAGATTTTTCCTTGTCACTTTTTGTCATCAGTTCTATTATTGTTTCATAATAGGCCTGTTGTATCTTGAAGTGAGTGAAGGTATCTTGAAGGTCAAATTCATATAAATGGAATAGAATAGAATAGAATAAAAATAATATAAAACACAATTCAGTCTATGCCCACAATATGTCACTATATTGCCACTGTATTGTACACTATACCGGCTATGGTACCACATGTTTCTATTGGTGTAAGCAAGAGGGACTCTGTGGTCTTAAATTCCATAAGGCACTATTAGGTAGACTTTCCCAGAGAATGGCTGTGCACAATGTATATCATATATGATCATTTTAGTAACCTAATTATGTCAGTATTGGATCCTATCCCACAGCCTGCCTTGGGGGGATTAATGCACAGAGAATCCTTGGGGAATTCACATGGGCAAACGTCCACACTGATCAGGATGATGTCTGCTTTTTATGGACACGGCGCAGAGCTGTATAGATTTTTTTGGACAGCACTCGACAAGGACATGCGGTCATGGGAACTGCGATGATGGCTGAGGCATAGGAAAACCTCCCTATTGGTGTTTAGGTATTATTGAATATGCTGAAGTGTTGCTAGAAGCTGAAATTTTACACAGTAATAATCATGATTGTTATTATAGCTTAGTTATCATACTTTTATATGTCGTGAGTGGATATCAAAAGACAAATTCTATTTTGTCAACAGGACAAAAGTTTTAGAGTGAATACGTTTTGCTGCTCATCAAAGTGGCTTCTTCAGTTCTGGTCAAGTTGCTGGGGGGACACTGCACTATATCTGTCTGAAAGGAAGAGCTAAGTGCATTGAAACTAAAAGACCTATTTGTTTCCAGTTTCTGTTTGTTAGCTAAGTCTATTGACCAACACTAAGTGTGGACTGTCCATGAGGCACATTTTTGATAAGACTTTTGTCCAGTTTTTCATAAAATATTTGTCCAGTTGACAGATTTTATTTTTCTTTTGCTTTGGATCATAGCTGGACAACTGAGGGATTACACAGACGTATTGAGTGGCTCCTGAGTGAAATCTAAAAAATAGTAATAGCAATATACTTGCAATAGTCATCTTTTAAATCAATCAATAGTATAGCACCATTGCCATACAAGCATGAGAATGCACAGTGCAGTCCTGTCTGATCTTGGAGGCTGGTTTAGTTCTATCTGGATGAGAGACCACAGGGATGACCACTTGCCACAGTGTGTCTTAGCTGTAGTGCGCTCTATTGTTTCACCCACCTTACATATGTATGAAAATGGTGTGTGTAAGTGATGGTAGTGGTCAATGGGCCAAAGGCACAGATTGGCAGCCTCATCCGTCTACCCCAGGGCCTGTGACTACTGCAATACTTTATCACTGGGTGCAGTGAATGAATAATGCACAAAACTTTTAACATGTATATTTATTATTGTCTTAAAAACATGAAAAACAACAACTAGTTTATTTTATCTCATTTGCAGTGGTCCAAAGTTATTTCTCACTTACCTTATGCGTTCACAGTTCACTGCAGTGAGTTTATAAGTGCTTTTCACAACTTTAAGAGATGAGAGGAGGTTTACCGTCACCTTAAAAAGAGCTTTATAATTAGATGCAGACAGAGAGCTGTTCAAGAGCTGCTTAAACAATATATCTGTACAGGGACAAGACAGATTTTGCTCAAATACATGGAAAAATTGGGTTGGCTCTTTAAGTGCAGTGCAAAAAACACTGGAAGATTAAAGGCATAGCTCCAAATCAAAGGCAATGATTCATTAGGTTTAGTTGCTTAAAGACTTAGTTGAATGCAAACAAATCAGACTCAGACTCAAATCGAACTCTGCCACATTGACTGGATTTGTTTACAGAAACTATAATCACCATCAGGTTGAAATATACTGAAATCTGATGTTTCATACCTTTAGTTTTCATGAATATATAAGGGATTAAGGGTGCATTGTGTAACGTCTGGTGAAGGGTCCGCCATCTGCTTGTCTCCATGTTGATTTGTCTGGAAGGTCCCAGAATGACATTAAACATATCCATCTTGCTTTAACTCAATAAGATGAGTTTTTATTGACTTAAAAACTTTCATTCTTATTTTGAATGGGCTTGCCTCTCCACAGATCTAACATGTAACCTAGCCCTATGGTCTAGAGATAAATAAGTGTAATGACATACTGTGGAACATTGCAGGCAACATCTCCATGGAGAAAAGCTGGTGACGGACACTCCACCAAAAGTTACACAGTACACCTTTGAAGTCAATATAGAATAGAAATTAAAACTTTATGTAAACAAAGACTTTCCCAATCACATCTGGGACATCCCAACAGGAAGTTCCTGTGCTGTTATGATTGTCGTATATGGTTGGTAAATAGCAATTCCACTTATCTTTGCATGGGCATTTGTGCAGACTATGACAGTGTCCACACCTCAGAATAGATGGCAATTACATGACTTCCTCACTGATCCCAGACCAGTGCAATTAACGCTCCTATTCCTGAAAGGTTATTGCTGTCATAGCCCACCACACACACACACACACACACACACACACACACACACACACACACACACACACACACACACACACACACACACACACACACACACACACACACACACACACACACAGAGCATGCAGGAGCGCAGTTATTAAGTCTGCCATGTGGGGCTGATAGTCTGAACGACAGAAAGGTGTTGGGTACAGCCTGGTATTTTCACTCAGTTAATATGCAGACCTGTTACTTCACATGGCGCTCTGCATTAAGGCTGCAAATGCCACCAGCCAATACAGGCCTCACACCCTGCTGACTCCATCTTCATCAGACTGACACCCCCCACCGACGCCCTCTGTCTGTCTGTCGGTCTGGAACTTCTAACGAAAGATCTATCAAATGCAAAACTGAATCTCTCAAACAAGAAGACAGCCTATTTTTAGAAAAAAAAAAAAAAAAAAAACTTTCCACACAGTGCAAAGAGAAACTAACAGTTAAAAATTGTGTTTGCTGTTCCTTGGTAATAAATCGGCAGGTTGTGATTCATTGCTTCTCTCTTTACTGGAGCTATATGCTCAAACTTTTCTGACCTTTTCTGTCTATTGCCTTTTAGGAAATATATGACTTTATTACTTCTTAAAGACAATGGACAGAAAGTCTACATGAATTGTGATGAAATCAAAATGTATAAGGTAAGTCATGTGGCAGTATACAGTTTGGTCATTTAATTTGGTTAGGCCAATCGGTGCATGCTAGAGCACGTGAGTTTCCCTGACCTCTGACCTCCAACACTTCTGGGGTAGCTGTGTTGCACTCCTTGCACCAGTGTTGTGGTTTTGGGTAGTTTCCAGCCCATTGTCCACCTTGCTGGTGTCTCCATGTTCGTGTCCACTCCGATGTCAGAAATGTTGCTGTGTGGTTGTGTACTTCAGTGGAGAGCTGTGATTGACCGGCCCTCTCCTTGCTGTGCGTTCTCTCACTCACCATATGTGTTTAGTGCCCGGTAGACTAATCATTCAGTCATGTTTCACAAATTAAGTGTAGTTTCATATCTTCAGGTAGACATGTGGTGGGGGTACCAGGACAGTGGCACTGGTGTACCCACTGCTCTTTTGCCATCTACTGTTGCCTGGGAATATGTCTCCTTTCTGTTTGACTGACAACTGCCTTTGAAAATTTAACTACATGAAGACTTGAATGAACGGAGTGTGTGTCCTCACTCTGAATGATTTGTTACCTATTTAAGTGACTACACTGAAAGAAACTATTTATATATACAACAACAAACCTAAACAAAGATAAAATAAATACATTTGAACCTTAACCTGTCTCACCAGCATACTGTATGTGTGTGCCTTAAAATAGTTGTCATCTTTACTCTTCAGGTGCAATTCCTGGCGTGGCATCCATCCATCCATTTTCTTCCCCTTATCCGGGGTCGGGTCGCGGGGGCAACAGTCTAAGCATTGGTGTGGCATTGTTGGTTATGTTAGTATTATAGTTTAGTCCCTTTTTTGTATGTTGACCATTGGTGTTAACCCTTGAACTGCCATAGTGAGAGGAATAACTAGTAACCACTGCAATTGAACTAGTTCTGTTTTTCATGTTTTTAAGGTGGTAGATTCAACATGAACTCTAATTTACATTGATTATTAGACAAGTGTCTCCGTAGTTGCTAGCCACAACACCCAATTAACAGTAAACCTGTAAGAGTTGCATCATATGAAGTCAGTGCCAACTGTTGTGTCTCAAGAAAATCGGTGAATGGACACCTAACCAAACCAGGGCATTTCTGTACCAAAACATGCTACTGTGTACTTTTACTTGGTGGGAAAAGCCAACATTGGTAATCACAGTAAGTCAGATTTCCATGCACTGTAGTTGAACTTTTAAAGCCTTCTCTCCTTTCTCTAAACACAGATGTTATCACAGAACTCATTAACAGAGCGTGGACTAAGGCACAAACCACAGTTGCTTCTTATTTCTGCTTCATAGTGCGACACATACAGCATTAATATCTGCCAGTGAACTCATTCTGCTGTTAAGTCTTTCCACTTAGAGGCAAACCTGTGGCTGTAGAGAAACAGTACTTTTTGTAGGTGGCCAACCATCTATCAATTTAAAAGAAAAAAAGGTTGAATCCAAGGTTGATCTTGTTTCCAATCTAGTATTTTAAAACAGTTACAAGTACTTGTACGTGTACCTTGTACCATTAATAGTTGCATTAAGTTTTATTTTGTCATTACATGCAAAATGTGCAACAAAGTTACATAGCCTACAACAGATAAGTGTTTAGTCCTGAACAAACTTCCCCCAGAAAACTGCTAATGTCAATTTATTTAAAAGATTTGATAAAATATAGATTGCATACTCTAAATGAGCAAAGGCCTCTGGTTGCCAACTCTGCCATGTGTTTAAATGCTGTTTTAAATCAGGTTCTATTCTCGTCAGTAGCAGAAAATCATTACAGACCTATTTATACATATGATGTAAGAGCGAAAAAGTATTAAATGGTTAATACAGAGAGGCAAATACACAATGTGGAACTCCCTTTCTCTTTTCTTCTTTGCCTTTTGCCTAATTGTCTCTATGCTTTTGCTGCTCAGTTTGATACTTTGCACATCAAAACACAGGACTATACACTGTTGTCTGACTAACTGTAATTTGGTGTTTTTTTGTGACACCTCATAACCAGAAGTTGAAAATGCTTTTACTTTACTACAATAGTAACTTGTACATATATTATATTATTAATCTGATGTCAAAATATTTTTTACAGTTTTGCTAGCCAAGAAGTGTTGTAGGCTAAACAAGATCCCTTAAAAACATTACAAATGACCTAGTGAAATTAAACAATGAGCGTGAAAGAGCATGGGGTTCGGGTTAATAATCCATACAATAACCATATACCCTTCACCGCAAGCTTCAGTCAGGAAAAAAAATGTGAATCCATTTCCAAAATGAAACTGACCATTAGACTGATATTTCTGGTGGGCTTTATGGGTTAAATTAGAACTTTTTACACACCAGCTTTTGACGTGCAAACTTATAAAAAAAACATGTGGGAAAGTATTAAAAGCAATAGTGATTGGAATGTTTTGGGCATTCCATTGGGCAGGCCTACACACAAATGTATGTCATTTACCTACGGCAATAACAGCCACTGTAAGAAGATGATCAACAGCAGCTGCACTGTTCATCAAAGCTACGCCCACACTGAAGACCGTGCATTGTACAAGTAGTAGTTAGCTTTGATTGGGATGGACTTGAGCCAAAGTTACAAAGCATTCAAGTCTTTGACCTTCACAGCTGTGGACTTGTGTCCTCATCAACCAAATGTATTCTTAGCAAAGAACATACTTTTTCTAAAACTTTAAATATAAAAAAATGAAGTGAGTGGCAGATGCTGAGTGACAGCTTGTTTCCTCAGTCCACTGCCCGCAGAACACACTGATGTGCTGGATTACCATTATGGGCATATGTCAGAGTCTTGTCAGATAGTGTTACATTTGGTTTGTCTGGTAACAGAAGTGATGAGCTGACAGACACAACAGATGTGCAGTTTAGAGTCAGTTCAGCGCTAAAACCATGTCTATCATGGAGATGGGTGGAACTATGGAACTTCTTTATTAAGACCAATTAATTATATAGCATGGTGGAACAAAATATCTTTATAAGTGTCTAACACTTATTTTCTGAATCAGTGATACACGTAGTGTGTGGGAGTATTGTGTTACCTTTTTTTTTTTTGCAAAATTTAAACAAAATCAGGTGCTGACAACTTCACAGGTTTGTTGTCATGTCTTTTATGGTGACATCAGTGGACTTCCTTTCTTCTTTCTTTCTTTCTTTCATTACATCGTATTACATTAATACTGCGATTTAAAAACTCCAAATTGTTTAAAATAATGATCCACAGGTTTCATATATTATACCTATATTGCAGACTCAAGCACAATCTGTCTTCTTTAAATTCATTTTTATGAGATGCAAAAGACCAATAACATGGACATGAAATTGTAGACTTGACTACAACAATGCAGGTTTGGTTTTCCTGAATTCCCAAGTGACCTTCTTCTTATGATGGGTTATGCAGTGTCATTGAAAAAACAGTATTGCTCAATTTGAAAATCCAAAAATTCCTCATTCATGTATTTTTTTTTTTTTTTTAAATTTCTCTAGTTAATAATATTTCCAAATTGTCCAGATCAGTGACTTGCAGCCACCAGGTCCTGATAAAAGCCAAAAAAAGAGACTTGTTGGATAATGCAGCGATGGCAGGACAGAAATAATGAGCAAATCGAGGTTGAACACCCCACTAATTAGCCAGGGTCTTCCCAAGTTCAAGGACGCTTTCAATTTAGCTGATAAAGATGAGAGCAAGGCTGAGACTTCCAACATCTTCATTATCCCAGAGTTGGTTGGCTGCTGGTGCCTCGGGGAGTGTGCAAGAGTGCGAGTGTGTAATGGGAGCCAAAGGGGCACAGGGTGATCCGGTAAAGGGACTCCATAAGAAAAGCCTGATGGACTTAACTAAAGGCCCAAGTTCAGGTGGGAGGGGTAGGGTCAGCATTTTCCCGTCCAATTACCAAGCAGTGTATGGAAGGATCTGATCTGAGGTCAGTGTGGGTTAAAGACGGTGGAAGTATTCATACATGTAAACTGGAAGATCATTGCAGGTTTAGAAATGAGGTGCATGTGTGTTTTCAAACACTAAAAGTTTGAGAACATTTGGAAGTAATTTTCTGGGAATATTTTGGCTCTGGTGGCAGAAGCTGTTTCTACGTAGAACCATATCTGGTAACTCTAGTTTGTGCAGGATAGAAGAAAAACAGCCACTTTCTCTGCTGTGAGTCAGCAAGTCTAACATCAATATTTTAAGGGTAAGTGCCGTTGTATCATATCAGATATCATCAGCTCAGGTCTGGACCCAAGTTAGAGTAAAGATGAAATAAAAACTGATGCTGAGATAAGAATGAGAGAATACGAAAAGAAAATCTATAGAAGACAATATTGTAAAACTAACAAGTCACATTTTCACTATTGTTGCTGCATTTAACATTTTTACATTTTTAAGGCCCTATATTACACAAAACGGATTTTTGTGAGCTTTTAGCCATATTATAAACATACCCAGAGTTGTGCTTTGTTTCATTTACACAGGTTTGAGTAATCCTTTATTATTAGTCTGTCTACATCTCCAAAGGTCAAAATGCTCTGTTCCACTTTGTGATGTCATGAAGCGGTAGTTTTCAAGTTAGCAGCTGCCTTTTTTCCAGTAGTGATTGGCAATTCCAGGGCTGAAATTATTCATACCATGCATGGAGTTTAAAAACACAATCAAACACATCACAGAGAAGAACTCAGCCTAAATTTGCAGGATTTGTGTGTTAGACACGTTTGTGAATGAAACGAAACACAACTCCAGTTATGTTTTTGATAAGGAAACAATATTATAACATGGATGGAAACATGGATGGAAAATGGCGTAATACTTGCCCCTTAAGGTATGAAAACTGATACTGTATCTCAATTTGACCATTTTCAAATATCTATAGTTTACCTAATAATTGTCTAGTTAAAAGTGAACTTGATGGGCTATGGAAACCCTGTCACTTTCAGGTTGATAGTGCCCCACATTTGACAAGTGTATATTCTTTGTTTTTCTAATGTGATTTTGTTAACGTGCCAAGACCCATGAAATCCCACCTGCTGAGGACAGGTAAAGCCGCAATGTTGAACTTTTGACACCAGTCCACTGAGTCACTGTGAATAAAGCAGCTGACAGAGCACCCACACTGGTTTGAGCTCTCTGAGGTTTCTGTGATTATAGCCACAAAAGGATTTTCTCTCCCTGATGTGCCCAGGGACTTTCAGTGTTCAGTCAACACAATTTGCAGGTGATTCAATCTGTCAAAATTAATCAAGTAATATTTACTTAAATACAAATAAATACCTTTAAATCCATCATATTACTTACTAATGTTGTGTTTATGCTTGTGGAGTTATGCTGAGAGGATCTTATACTGACATATGTACAGTCAAAAGAGCTTTAATCGCCGACTTCGACTTTACCATAGGAGCCTGAATATTTCATGTGCTGTACTGCATATCTGCTCGCTGCATCTGGCCTCATGGAATCTAGGCATTTCTCATTTTAATGGTAGACTTATTCCTCTACTTCCTGTCATCTAGTCTTCTCACATGAAGACGCACATTTAGAAATACAAACAAACCGTTGTACTGCTTGTGGCAACCACCGGTGGCATTTAATGAACAATGGGAACCTAATTGCTTACATGAGAGGTTTTGTTATGAGGAAATGAGTCCCATTGGAATAGTGCTAAATGAGCTGATTAAACATGCAACCGCACATGCATCCGCTGCTCATATAAACACACTCCAACACATTAAAGTCATTAGTCCTAAATTCTGGTGAACAAATTGAATTGTAGTTCATGTTCAAAATTATTACATCTTCTTATTAATGACGATCTTTTGACAGGGAGACCACTGGCTCAAAAATTTGTAAACATAAACATTATGAATTCTGGAACTGAGGCAAAACATGATGTGATTTCAACGGGAAAACTGGGATTAACTTGAGAATCTCACAAAATTTGGAAAATACAGGGAAATTTGGCCAATGAAACCCACTCAGATATATATGAGTGATATCAGAGCCCTGTTTAAAAACATTTACAAATTAGTTTTACATTATTTGTTTATTTAACAAGAGATTAAGGTAGACATTAAGCATTTTTGACAAAGGAAAAATCCAGAATTTTTGGTGCTACTGGACAGATCCTTACAGAAAAGCTGAGCCCACTTTCACTTCATCTATACATATATTAATAGTAATAGTAATATAGTAAAGCGTCTTTGAGTGTCCTGAAAAGCGCTATATAAAACTGATGCATTATTATTATTATTATTATTATTACAGATTTCATCATAAATTATACTTTTTGTGAAACTCAGATAGAAGTTTGAGATTAGAACATTGTAATTGTTGTAATGTCATGAAACCATATCTGTTAAAATTAGTTAATCATTGAAAATCTGTTATGTCAGCTTCACTTTGGCTTCAGTTGCCTCCATTCCCTTCTTATGGCATAAGATTTTAAAGGGTCTATAGGCCTTGCGCCATGTTTCATAAGTCATACATATACCATCCTTTTCACTGATGGCCCAAAAGTGTTCTGCTCTTGCCGTTCCATTCAGAATGCAGTTACATGCTCTAGCTGCAATGCTCTGAGGTCTGTATAAGCTTCATATATATACAGCCTCTTTAAGCCAGCCAACTTCCCTGACAAAAACGGTAATTTTATCTGACACAACATGTTTAAATTGCTGTTTGTGTCAAGGGAGTCTGGGGGCTTTGAATGGAGCACTGGGGCAAAGCTGGGAAATGCTGAATGCAATATAAAGAGCTTAGCAAAAATGACTGCATCAAAACACACATAATGCAAAAGCCTCATGGAAAGACCTCCATTTTGACTGCATATGACTATATTAATATTGCTATTCAAACTGCTGTTTTCTCCATGATAACTGACAGTATCACAAAGACTTTGCCGAACTTCTGAAACAAACTTCAAATATATATAGCAGATGTACCTGCCTATACTATGCTATGGTCATCACATTAGAGCCCTGCCAGAAAATAAGCGAACAAGACCATCCTATAAGGTAACCTGGCAATGTGGGTCTAAAAAGAACAAATCAATATAAAACCAACCAACCTACTTTTTACAATTAAATTTCATACAAAGAAATTAAATACATTTTATGCTTTGTAAGTTAAAGGTGCACTGTGTAACTTTCTAAGGGGAATGTCTGCCATCTGCTTGTCTCTGTGGTGAAGTTATTGCTTTGTCTGAAATATTCCACAGTACACCATTGAACGGATTCATCTTGCATTCATTCAATTAATTCATTGTTTTTATTGCTCAAAAATACGTTGAAATACATGCATTCTTACTGTGAGTGGGGTCACTTCTACATAGATCTCGCATGTAACTTAGCTCGGTGGCATCACAATCTTGTTTTTATCCAGATGGTCATATCTAAGTGGAGTTAATATGATTAACTTAGATTCAGGAGCTGGACCAAGCCTCAACCTCCTCACCAGCCAACCACAGCTCATCTCAGCCATGCCTTTAATTACCCAGAAGCCCTATTTATACAGCCTATCCCGGCAACACCGTCCGTGTCAGCTCTCTCGTCCATCCTTCAGCCTGAAGACATCATCTTTAAGAAGGGGGGGTTCCGAATCAGCCGGGTGACCATTTTGGATTGGAGACGGAGCCTCCACCCTGAGTCTGCCCCCAGCCATCACATCTACCCACCGTCAATAAATATATTTATCGTATTTCATTGTCGTGGCGTGGTCCTTGCTAGTGAATATATATTGTGGCACATTCCGGGCAAAGCAATAACTTCTCCGTGGAGACAAGTAGTGAGGAGACTCTCCACCAGAAAAGTTACACAGTGCATCTTTAAGTATGAGTATTTCTACCTTTACAAACCTAAGAAAGTATTATCTGAATGTATGTAGCTCTTGCAGCATGCCTAGGTATAATATTGAAGTGACTTGAAGTGTCAAATCTCCTGGGATGTGAACCGAGCATATGAGGGAGCTGTCACTCTGTTGTCACGTGTGTCATATGTGGACTGAGTTAATAATGCTGTAATGTAGCCAGGGAGCGTAGTCAGGGAGCTCTAGACATCCCCCATCACTGTAATATGGTAGAGTGAAGAGACTGAGATATAAACATCATCTGTTTTTCTTCTCTTTACAGTGGGACTCCATTAATGAGATGGACGAATATTTTGCACCCATCCACACATATCAAGTAAGTTATGAACTATGAATTATTCCCTTCAATCGATCTACCAATCATCATTAATACTTAATAATGCATATATTCCTGGAAAAAAAAAAAAAATCAGTATTTGACTCTAATGATTAGGCCTTTCCTCATTGCTGTTTTTGACAAATAAAATAAATTAGATAACCATTCCCTGATTGACTAACTGTATGATAACCACCAAACAGTATAATGCAACAAATAAATAAATACAAAAATAAATAAATTTCCTTTAAAAAAGAAATTTAAATAGAAACTATTCTGAATCGAACCAAGACCCAAGAATTGGTTAGTGAAATGAAATGTGAATTCTTTTACTATCTAATACACACATTTTACCTCTATGGGCTCAACTTGTATCAGGAATTGCATGCCCACAATGTTATTTCACAGTCTACGTAATCCAATACATCTTCTGTCATTGCCATCACTATTCCTAAAAATACTCAGTGACCAGCTGCAGACCAGTCGTGCTGTACCAAACAGGTCCAAACAGTGACTGGTGTGTGCTGTGTTGAACTCTGCAGGTGTGCAATGTGATGAGTCCCAGTCAGAACAACTGGCTGAGGACAGGCTGGATCCCACGGGAGGGAGCCAGGAGGATCTACATCGAGGTCAAATTCACGCTCCGAGACTGCAACAGCATGCCCGGAGTCTTGGGCACCTGCAAGGTAACCAGTGGAGACTCACCACTCATCACACCAGGGAGGACAGGAGCAGGAACAAAGTGTGGCACATCATTTGTGTATATCAAGTTTAAATATGTATTGCTAAATAAAGATATTCACTGTGAGTGAGCATTGGCAGAGTTCTCTCCGGGCTTTAAAGTGGAACTAATTATTTATTACTCACAGCAAAGAGAATAAGTTCTTGCTTGATTTGCTTGGGGAGGAACTTCACAGTCACAGTTGCAGGTACATTGTACTTATTCAAGTCATCTACATCACCTCTTGATGTCGTCAGAGGAATGCCTCTCTGGATTATGTTCCAAACACTTAAGAGTTCAGCATGAAGAGCCTATATTTGTTTCACTATTCCAGAATGTGCAAAATAGGATTGATATTTAAGCTGCTTTACACGATTTTTCCTGTTGTCACACTGTTAAAGGAGGATGCTCCTGTGGAGGTTAAACTGTTAGTGAGAGTCACAGCTTGTTTTGTGCTTTAACAAACCCTTTGGCACATACCAGTAGCTCACGTGATTGAAACATAATCCAATAATCAAAGCAAACCATACACAAAGACATGCTTTGTGAGATAGCAACATTACACAGGGCGGACCACCCTTACCCCAAAGTGTAATATAGGAAACAAATGTTTTTTTCTGAGTTGCTGCTTTTACAATAGTCTGTGAGCAAATATAAATTATTTCTCTGCTGGAAGATAAGAGTTACGCATTCCAGCTTCAGTAAGATACTGCAATATATTTAGTGCCCTTCGGCTTTATTTTGACAACACAGCAGAAATAGGAAGCACCAGACTTTAATATTACATTAGGGGTTTTTTTTCTCTCATTATAGTATTTTTAAAAAAATTTTTATTGTTTTCTTTTTTGGAATGAGAAAGAATGTTCTAGAAAGTAGTTTTATCTTGTGCATCTGCAAGAGACACATGAATGTACTCACCTATTTGAACTGAACAATATAATTATTCTGGTAATAATGTTGAGCAAAATGGCAAAATTTAAGACTGCAAATTTAATCCTAATAGTAATTTAATGTATTATTTTTTTTACTTCTGTATGAATGAGTGACTTCTGGATAACATTTCTGGGCTGCAGGCTAACCTTTTCTAAATTCAGTCAGAGGCCAGGTCTTAGACTTATTTTCAGATAACTCTTGCAAAGCTCCACAATCACACTGATAATGAGTGTTAAGCTCACACTGGAGAGAGGAACTACTGCAGGACTGCGCAGGTGGCTCTCTGAAGAACACCACTTCATAGCTTCAGAGTAAACAGAAAACTGTCCAAAATGTGTATGACTAATCTAACAACTAACATTAAAATAACTCTGGACATGAGTTATTTTAATGCTAGTTGTGTAAAAAAAAATGTTCAAAAAATGTCCCTAACCACTGAATATATTGTGTATCTGCGCAGGAGACTTTTAACTTGTACTACTTCGAGTCGGATCGCGCAGTGGGCTCAACCATCAGAGAAAACCAGTTCATCAAGATCGACACTATTGCTGCAGATGAGAGCTTCACTGGAGTGGACCTGGGAGTGCGGAGACTCAAACTCAACAAAGAGGTACACCACCCACAGCACACGGATGTTACATTGTACTGTCTTACTTTCACCTCCTTTAGACTGATTCTAACCTTAACTATAATCACTGCTTTACTAAACGTAACCTAAACCATAACCAAACTTAGTCTATAAAACCAAAGTCTTTTCACATCTTTTTTTTGCCATGTTGTTGAAGGATTCAGCTCATAGAGACCGGATTTTTATGTCCTGCACAGTTATAATAGACAAAACAATTATATATTTATTGTTGTCTGGTCAAACTGTTGGCAGTTATCTTGATTTGAATCGAAAATGACAGAATTACAGCAAAACAATTTGAATGATTTTATATCCAGTGAGCTGTATGTAATAACCTTAGCAGCAACACGGCAGGTTGCTTCCCCACATCTTGCCCATTACTAACAGGAGCAAAAGTGAGGGGAATGGTTCACTTCGGTTCAACCTTTAATGCAGGAATGTTCTTAAAATCTATACAGTTCTCAAGTTGGAAATAAGCAGTTAATGTAAAACTAAAAAGTGAAACGTATTCCTGAACTTTTCACATGATGTAATCTGTGAGCATATTTTTGTATAAACGAGCGAGCGTGTTGATTTGTGACACTGCAGGATCTAGATGTCAAAAGACTGATTAGATATTCATTTCCCTTTTATATATGTACAATGACAAAGCAAGAAAACTCTAATTTCAATGAATTTATGATTTCAGCCAGGCACATTCGCTTAAAAGCACTCCATGAGTTTTAGCAGTGGCAAATTTCACACAGAGAGAAGATATTAACTAAATCTTCTCCAACAGTTTCTTATCAATCGACATATGTTTCTCTTCTGATGTGGACTTGATAAAGCGATAAAACACTCTGATTAAAACTCAACAGAAGCACACTGCTTATAATTACGTGTCTAATTAGCCAAGTCTTTATCCTTTTGGAGAGAGGAATCAATCTGACAATGAAGAATATCATCTATCCATCTCCCATCCATCAAATCCGTTTGTACATATTTCCTATTGAAGCAGTGTCTTTTGTGCAATATACATCAGTGTCTCCAAAAATCATACTGAACAAAGCATGTGCTCCTCTTTTCCTCTGAGCTGCAGGAGCACACAAGAATCCATTTTGGGCACAGACATGTTAAGTTACGAAGAAACTTGCACATCTATTTCTGTGTAGATTTACAGCAGTCTCAGCATCTTAGGTTCAGTCTTAGGTTTTCTTGTTCACTTGTGTCCTCTCCAAATTTTAGATAGCTTTGACAACATCATCTTCCCAAAGTCCATGTATTGTTTGTTAAATTTTTTGGTTTTTATTTTTTTTATTTTTTTTTGATTGGCTACATGTTTGGTTAACACTTGTGGCATTTACATATTAATACATATATTGGTATGCTGCACATTCAGTATAACAGCTAAATTCACAGACGAGTAGAGTTTGTTTGATGTATTTGATTATTTGTTATACACAGTGTTTACATTTTAGCTATAAACAATAACAAATTATGCACTGTGAACAATCATTCAATCATTTCAGCTGCAATGGCATCATAGTTACAGGAAAACAATATGAAATGGGAAAAGCACATCAAGTTCTGCCATCTGTCTGTGTGTCTGAACTCTTTAGACTAGAGTGTAGTACTAACAGCTCTTCAGACTCCCTCATATGCACAACATGGAGCATGTTTATTGTAAAGTGGGCTGCATTAAACATTTGTGTACATAATTATACATATATTATTCCCTCTTACCAAGCGTCCAAACTGCTCTTTTATTGGACTTCTTGATAGAATTTGCACAGATAATGAGGGAGTCAGCTGGGACGAGATGTAGGGACGGAGCCTATAGAAATGGGAAAAAGTAGTGTTTTGTGTTTTCTGTTGTAGTGGAATGGAGTGTTTGATTAATGACTGCTGCCAAAGCACAGCCAAAACTCCGTTCACAAATTCAATCATTGTTCCATGTTTATACTGTGGAGCAACAGCAAGTCCACACCTTTTCATATAGGCGCCGTGTGGATGTGTGCTCAAATTAAATTTCATTGTAAATAATTGATAAATACATTATTGTAATTAAGTCATTTTTAAATATATGAGGGTAAAATGATGCATTAATCATTCAAGGGTCATTATGGGAGAATTCTATCCACTAGTTAAACATTCTTATGACTAGTTTTTTCATAACTTAGATTTAAATCATTTATAACAAGCAGTAATACATATTTTCTTTCGTCTGCGATTGGCTGCCAGAGAAGTATTTGCTCTCTCAGTCATGTCTTTTCACACATAACTTGTCTTTTTATAATTCTATATATTGGCCTTGAGGCACCTTTCACTACACTTCCAATATGGAAAATATAAAAATAAATTCTTTGCATCAAATTATAAAAAAAATATTTTGTCACTAATCCTCAATTATTTTGATAGTTCAGGCAAGTAAGAATTTTTTTACTCATTGATTAATACTGTATGTATTTTTCCTCTCAGTCTCTGCCAAATTAGATTATTATATAGATATTTGTATGTTTTATAACAATATTACTTGTAATGAAGGAGTCAGTCAGTGTTATTAATGGTTTCTAATGTCTTGTGTTGTAGGTGCGTGGGGTTGGGCCTCTCTCGCGGAGGGGCTTTTACTTGGCCTTCCAGGACATAGGTGCCTGCATTGCCCTGACCTCGGTACGTGTGTACTACAAGCGCTGTGTGGGAGTGAGCCGGAACTTGGCCGTGTTCACAGATGTGGTGACGGGCGCAGACTCGTCCTCTCTGGTGGAGGTCCGAGGGCAGTGTGTGGACCACGCTGAGGAGAGGGATACTCCCAAAATGTACTGCAGCGCTGAGGGGGAGTGGCTAGTGCCCATCGGACGCTGCGTGTGCTCGGCGGGCTTTGAGGAGCACCGTGACTCCTGCGTGGGTGAGTCTGCACATAATAAGAGAGCTTAAGAGCTGGGTTCATTTCCAGAACAAATTTTAATTTAGTTTTTGTCGTTTGGCTAAAATTATTTTTAATTTTTGTCATGATTTAGTGAAATAATAGTTTTTATTGTTTGGTCTCTTTTTTATGCAAATGTCATGCTAATTTAGTCAACTAAATCCATAGAAGAAAATAACATTGTACTTTATCTGATATATTCTAGGTCATTACTTCATGGGACATGATATGTGTTCTTGGATGCTGAGTTAGTCTGGTTTTGGACTGTGGGATTGAAAAGTGGAACATGGATCTTGTCTCCACTCATTCTTTTCATTCATTTTTATGTAGTTTTTATTATTCAACAAGTATATCAGTACTTTCAGTCACTAACACAGCTTGTGAAGGGTTCATAAGTTTCAGCATTCTTTGTCTGTGCTCTCACCGTAAATCTTTAGAAAGAATAGCCACTGAAAGTGCTGCTCAGCTGGCGGTGCTTGCAACTGAACAATAAGCTACAGCTTGAGGTAGGTAACAATTTGATTAAAGTTGGATTCCCTTTCTCAAGGCAACTTACCTTAAGGACCTTCATTCTGTTACATTAAAGTAGGATCTTAAATGTATTATAATGAACTACACCGATGATCTGACAAGCTCTTGTTAAGGCCTTTGAGCTACATCATAGACCTACACACAACAGATACAGTATACATGAGCTGTTGAGTTATAACACAGTGTAGCATGCAAATGTTGGGTAAGGATAATAAATAACACTCAAATGTGATGTGCTAAATTTGGCACCAACCGCTCATCACACAATGATGTCAAAGTTTTAATTCTACCAAAGAGAAAAAAGTGCTCGACTTGTGTTCTGAGAAAAGAGAATTATTATATCTGACGTTGAATTGGGGTAAGCGCTGGGGCAGGACTGTGAGCTGAATGTAAAAACGTTTGGAAGGTTCTAACCTCTCGCGGCTGTATAAAGGAGTCTGTTTGAAGCTGTTGTCTGCCAGTGCGGCCACATCAAAGTCAAAGGAAGAATAAGTTCACTCTGTGGTCAAAAGCTGCTTGGAGGTCGTTGAATATCCGCTTAGCCAGACGAACCTTTTCTGCAGACTTTCCCCATGTAACGGACTGACTGACCTCCATGCAGGACCGGGGCATATTTTAGGTTGCCATGGGTTACGGTAATTAAAACCTATTAATCACGCAGCCATGGATAATTAAACGCTAAAAGCAGTTTGTCAGCTAAACGAGCTGGACGTGACGCTACAGCGGCTCTATGTGCACACACCTGAGTGGGGTCCTACAGGTCCCGGGCCAGTCTGTGTGTGCGTGCGTGTGTGTGTGTGAGTGTGTGTGTGTGTGTGTGTGGTTCAGGGGCTGCGGCTAAAAGGCGTACTTTAATTAGTGGCAGGTAATTATCATCTGAGCAGGAATGCAAAGTAGGCCATTAGGAGCGAAATTCTGGTTCTGGAGAAAGCACGTTGGCAGTACTTTTCAATAAATACTCCCTGTTGAGCAAGACTCTTAAATCCTCATATTTAATGCACATAAACTACTGAATTTAAAATGCCACTTCGTACACATTGTACAAGTTCTTGTAATGTATCCTGGGCATACATTTAAAAATGCTTTTGAGTGAAAGCCAATAAAAATATTAATTCACAATTTTTTAATTTTTTTATTTATTTATTTATTTATTTTTTTTTTCATTATGTTAAAATAAAATAAATAAAATACAGTTGCTGCTGTGTTGGTTCAGGTCTTCACGCATTGTTCCAAAAGGCCTGGCCTACCTTTCCACATAGTTTTTGACCATCCTGTGACCATGTAAGGCCCCTGGTCATTTGTTATAATGAACTTTTTTTATTTTTTTATTCAAATGATAAAAGTATATTTATAGTCTTATTAAATAAAAGTTACATTTACACTATATAAAAAAAAAACTTGATGATTAAATTATTTTTGTACACATTTCATTTTATAGTTTTGTCTTTTTTATCCTAGATAATTTCCACTCTATAGTTTCATTTCCCCCTTTCATCTCATAAAATACATTAATAAATAAATGTCCCAAATGTAAATGCAAGAATAAAATAAATACAATTTTAAACCAAATGTTAAAGTTGTGTTGCCACAAAGGTGTCAAAGGAGCAAAACTGAAATAACCAAGGCCATCAAAGATTTTTTTAATGCTAGAATTTTATTTTTTATTATTTATAAGTTTGAATGTGCAGATTTTTGCCACAAATGTAGAAATGAAAAGTATATATACACTATATATTTAATTACACAATTAAAAAATAAAAGCAGTTTCTCTTTTGTCTATAAAGAGCCCTTCTTTTCTCATTAAACATTGAGTAACAGCATCACAGAATATACCATAACATGTCTGCAGAAAGCATGTATCATAGACCTGCTGTTAGATTGATGTCCACTTTTATCCAGGTGAGTGGGCTGATGGGATCCCAGATGGCCTTATTTTATGTATGCTAATCTACAGAATGCGCCATTATTTAGAATGACATTATGTAAAAAGGAAAGTCTAGAGTAGAGAAGTGTATCCAGGACCCATGTCTGGTTTCCTCTGGCACTAAACTGGGTCGCTTTGCTAATTCATGCTCTCCACAGTCTGCCACAGTCACGCACACCCCACAGCGATCACTCCAGACAGGCCCTCTCCAGAACACTCCACACCAGTTCAGACCAGTTTAGACCTGGCCTAGACCAGTCCAAACCAGTTAAATAATTTTCCTTAAAAAACACAATGTTCAATTCTGCAAAATAAGAAAGATAAATAATACCCCCTGCAGTCTCAAAATATAGCTGATGGCAATTTAGTTGTTTTATGTTTATGTAAGTTTATGGTTTACAGTTTAATTTAAAAATGAAAAATAAAAATATTAGACTTGTAGTGTGATCTTTCAAACAAAACAAACATATTTCAGTTTTTTTCACTGAATCTGATAAATGGCAAGTATATACCTGATAAAAATCTCTGGCATAAAAGTCGAGATATTGGGCGTGTTATACAATAGTATTAACGTATGTAAATTATTGTTTTACATTTTGTTCAATATAAATTGTGATATTAATCTAAAATGTCATGGCGTTGGAGACGTTCTTGGTCAAAACTGAACAGATTCTTAGCTGCTGCCCCTGCCTCTTTATATTGTTGTCAAGCAGCAGAAAAAATGG
This sequence comes from Taenioides sp. WSHXM2023, assembly GCA_029959045.1. Taxonomy (NCBI): domain Eukaryota; kingdom Metazoa; phylum Chordata; class Actinopteri; order Gobiiformes; family Gobiidae; genus Taenioides; species Taenioides sp. WSHXM2023. The sequence goes on from CM057087.1 coordinate 34,832,700, forward strand.
TGAGAGCAGCATTTGTGAACCCTATTTATATGACCTTTGTAACATTTCTTAAAGAATCCCTGTACAGAGCTGTGGGCAGAGATGGGGGATAAATGAAATCAGGAATTTTCTGAACACTCAAACCTTTAATGAACAACAATGCAGAATTACTAACACATGAATCAAAATGTAACTCTTAATAAGATGTTCAGGGAGCACCATTATATCATATTAAAAACTTTAAGCCAGTTTTGGATAGTATATCTATAATATTACCCACCCTTTTTGGACAGACCTATAGTAATGGGGTGGAGGGTACTGGCTGTATCTGTTGTAGTGAATAGGGTCATATACAATTTTTGTGAGGCCATGTTCCCCACTGTCAGCTGGCCCACTGTGGGTCACATAGGAAGACAGGGCGGAAGAGAGGTCATTGCAAATGATCTAGAAAGTGTCACTAATTTTAATAGTCTGTCACAAGTTTTCTGTTTTAACACGTTTGTCTAGAAAGCTCTCTTGGCCGAGCCCCAGTAGACATCAGGTCCAGAGCAGACTAAGATGGAGGATACTGTAGACTTAAGTGGGGGAGGCAGACATGTAGTGTATGTGTGCCAGTTCATAGGAGCCGGCCTAAGTGCTCCTCACAGAGGTGCAGCGCTCAGGCCTTGAGCACGACATCATGTGTGCGCACCAAGCAAGGGTTGCGTGACACGCTGCTAAAAGTGTGAGAGGGAGGGAAAGGCGGGTAGGACCTCCTCGTCGACTCCACTCTAAATCAAAGCCCTGTGTGTGTACACTGTGTGTGTATACTGTGTACACTGTGTGTGTGGACTGTGTGCATACATGCGCGCTCCCCCAGTGCTGCCGCAGAATGGATTAAAGTGCCCCATACAGTGAGAGCAATGGAGGACACACTGATATGAGACACACACACTTAGGCTGGTCACATCAGCTCAGATCACGGTGCCCACTGGAGCTTATGCACACGCCCCCTCGCGCATGTGTGCTGTGTGTGCTACGGCTGCTCACTGCTCAGTCAATGGAGCCAGGCCCGCCACTGCTGCATCTGCCCTGCCCTGGGACCACTGACGGGAAGTGGGACAGGATTCAGACAGTCCTGATACTATACACTTACTGTAGTTGTAGAAATTAAAGATGTATATATTGGGTGTACATGAAAAGAATGTAGATAATTTAAATATAGCAGAAGCAGTGATGGCAGCTGTCCAGAAGTTGGTATGATTACAAGCAAATTAGTATTTCGGGTTTTTTTTATTCTATTTTGTCAAATACTGTCACAAAAAAAAAAAAAAAAAAAAAAAAAAAACATCCTCAGTGTATGTTGGAGGGAAAGATACTATGAGGGCTAGAAGGAAAGGAGCCAGGTGGAACTAGAGATTCATGTCAAAAAATTTAGGCTTGAATTAATTAAAAAAAAAAAAAAAAAAAAAAAAAAAAAAAAGCTTTCTATAATTAGTTCGGTTTTAGTTCAGTGAAGAAAGATATAGATTTAAAAAAAAAAAAATCATTAATCTGTATATTTATAATAAGTCCTGGAGGCAGTGTGGAGCTGTGATTTGTACCTCCCTAATCACACCCGTTACTCTCAATGGTTTGATGCAAAATTCAACAAGATCAAAGGAGTGTAATCCCCACAGTGCATGCAAACAACAGGACTGGGACTTGGCTGGACTGAGTGTAGTGCCAGAGCCACACGAGACCAGTTCAACTCCATTTGAACTCCACTCAAGGTAATCACTTTTCTCCAAATCCACTCTTTTAATAGTTGGATTAATACAGCTTTGCGCATGTCCAACTGGGAAATATAGGCTCTGCAACATTATACAATATAGGTTTTGTCGCTTTTTGGACAGCTTTATGATACATCGTAAGACAAGCCTAGTCGCAAAGGGAAAATTATCAGTTTGTATAAAAAAATATAATATTAAAAAAACAATGAATTCTGATTGATAATATTGTTGAAATTCCACAGAAATCAATGTCCTCTCCAAATATCAAATTATGAAGCATTGCTATAATAAGAATCTTGAAAAAAAAAATAGCATCAAGTAAAATGTATTGTTTTAAGCTTCAGAAATTCTAGATATATTTTAGAAATGTGTGTTCATCTTGGAAATTTAAAACAAAAAAATGCATTTCGCCTTTAACCACCAAAAATATATTTAAAGCAATTAAGCATTAGATTTTTTTTCTTAATCAGTTTTCTTTTTGCTCTTAAAGAGCATTTTTTATTTAATCTACATGAAAAAAAAAATTAAAAATAATAATAATAATAATAATAATAATAATAATAAATTAACAATTATGTTTTTAATGTAATAAAGTGTAAAAGTAAAGTGTTTGTTGTGTCAAAAGATGTTCAAAAAATGATGCCCCACCACCTAACATTTTAGCCAAAAAATAGATTAAAATAAATAGATGTTCCTTATGGATGTTTTTACTGCACTAAAAATACATACAGCATCCTGACTGTCTTCTCAAAACTGACACTGACTGTCGCTGAATAAAATGTTCCACCATATGACATAAAATATCTCTGTGGAGAATGTTCCAAAGTATGGTTTTAACTTTCATTTTCATCGAATTATGGAGGTGATGCCACCACGAAGTCTAAATATGTTTTTATAAATGGTGTACTATGTGACTTTTCCAGAGGAGGGTCCACCACCTGCTTGATTTTTAACATTATACATGTTTAGCTTTAGTAACATATCCAGAAAATCATGCGAGACAAAACTGAACATGTTTTTAGTCTTTAAACAAGCTCACATTTCCACTGCTCTTATATGCGTCATGCAGCGACAGGGCTTGTGGCGTTGATGAGACTGGTTCTCTCCTCAGTCACAGTGATGAGCTCGCAGGGCGCTGTCACTCCATAGGCCCAGGTCACTCTGAATGCATGTGGAGCTCTCACTGTATATATTTATCATGACAGGACATTATATTTATGGCATACACACACTCCATTTTATATATAATGAGCAGTGCTGACAGTGGTGACAGGACACTGTTTTTTTCTGCAGACAATCCCCTGCTGATACAGTTTAGTCCATGGATAAGAGCTATTTACATAGGGAGGCCAAATTTTAATTATAACAATGGCAGGGCAAGCATGTAGGAACAATTTTAAATGCATAACTGCCAGCTTTTTTGAATCAGATGACATATAGGCCAGAGGTGAGACGAGACACAATTTACACAAGACGAGACAAGACAAGACATGAAGAAATTTTGACTTAAATTATAATAAATGAATTCTGCACAATTCACTTCACAATTGTTCATATAGTTTTTGTTTTACTTTGTTGTTTAATATTATTATTATTATTATTATTATTATTATTATTATTATTATTATTATTATTATTATCATTGTAGCACTGCTTTTGTAACTATACTCTCAAGGTGTAAATCGTCTGCACTTAATACTTTTTTGTCTACGCCAAATGGAAACACATGGAAAAATCTCACAATATAACTTTCCTCAGGTGTGCACAATCTTTTGGCAATTTTATCTAATGATCTTGTTGTGGTACAAGATCGACTTGTCCCATACTTAATACAGTAAAGTGATGACAACATCAGCAATTTTTACGAATGAACATAGATATTTTAGGCACATTTATACATTTCAGTTGCAAAATAAATTTGACACCTGTGTCTGAGTAATACAGTGAGGCATTTACTTGCCTCTTGTAGATGAAATAGCTGGTTACTTCTGTCCTCAAACGTACTTCTGCCACATACTTAACACTGTTGAGCTCAGTCTGCTACTATGGCTTTAGACTCCCCTCCTCTCACTCGCTTCCATAAAGCACTGTCGCCAGTGACAGCCATTCAATCGGATAATTACGATCCGTTTAACGCTCATTAAGCGGGATGCATTTGTCTAGTTTGATTTGTAATTGCTGGGCTTTTACACTGTAAAAACACAGTGCTAATGTTCCCTTTGTGTTGGCTTCATTGATGGCATTGATTTGAAGCCAGCAGGGAGGACAGCGGAGGCATGAATCACTGTGGACACAACACCCTTTCAGCAACTACTTTTTTTTTTTAGAACTTCTTTGTACACATATCGCCAGTTGATTGGTACTACAACAATGAATAAGTTTGGATTAATTTGTTGCTCAGGTTGTCTACCAAGCAATAATAACTACACCTGGCTTTGAACTTATATAGGAAAAATGTTGACCTGTACAATTTTGTTTTACAGTTGGTTTAGCCCTAAGTGTGTGCTGCTGTTAAGTCAAGAATGGAAAAAGTATTGTTTTTACCATAACCTGTGCTGACATTTTCACTATTGTATGTGTAAGTTTCAGCCATCATTGATATTTATTTAATAGGGCAAAGACGGGAGAGAGTGGGGAGACACAGTCAGTAAATTGTGTACAAAGTAAATGTGAAAAAATGATTGAGCCTTCCACATGCGTTGTCAGAGAGACAGCACCAAAGATGTCTTATTTGTTTTGAAGAAAAAATGAGCTAAAGGCCAATAAATAAACAGAAATGTCCAAACGGGGCAGTTTTGATAAAAGCAGTGGATGGAACCATATCATTTTAGCTGCACAAATTGTTTTCAGTGGACTTAGGTGACCTTAAAGGGTCACCCACTCTTTCCTGGACATAGCAGTGCTCCTGTTTGTCTGTGCAGAGCAGAGTAAGAGACAGTGTGGACAGTGGCCCATTTCCACAGCTGATCGGGGGACACGTTCATCCATCACTCCGACAGCCCGTGCGCCTCGTTAGTGGCTTCATGTGCTCCCCAGAGATGCCGCTAAAGGAGCCGCGGGCTAACTTCGGCGCTATGTTTTGGAGTGCGCTCAGTTTTTTTTACACAAGGTCAACAACATGCGGGGTCTAGGACATGAGGCAGGATGTGTTCCAGTAACTTTTGATGGGCCCTGTTGACAGATTAGTGCAATGCTCAGGCTAAAAGTATAAACTGTTTCAGAGAGGACTTTTATAGCAGCTCATTTGCATATGCCCTTTTATAGGCACAAAGGCTGAGATAAACAGATTTACTTTATATTTTTAAAAATGGCAACGCAGTAACTGTTTTCCGTGTTAAGACCTGTCAAACTGCATTTTGCATCTAAAGCAAGTGTTTTACTGTCTTCATCAATAAACTTAATAGGTGTATAGAGGAAACTTTTAGGCATCTGAGGCTGAGAAAATATTTAATCAACAGAAATTGTTGGAAAAAAAAAAGAAGATAATGTGTTATCTTCTACTAGCAAGATTTGATTACCAACTGATAAAATTTGTATAAATATTATAATAAAATATAGCATCTTATCATACTTGCTTACTGCCTAATTTCTTAATATGCTATTACCACATATTCAGTCACAGCCATAGCAAATATTTAAGAAAAAAAAAAGTTATAGGTAAAAATGTAACTGAGAAAAAAAGTTATAGACAAAGCATCATCTACCCGTTCCGAACCCGGTCTGGTTGTAGAGCTTTCCTCTCCACTTCTCTCTGTATTTATGTAGCACTTACTTCAGAATAAACCAAGGTCAGCACTCACACCTATTAACATTCATTGTAATGCAAATTCCACTTCTGAGCTGTAGCAGTGCATTGACAGCTACTGACACAACACATCCGTACGGCCTGGTATGCAGCGCACCTACCACACAGTCACCAAAGCATTTAATCAAGTTATATCTGCATCATGCTGTTTATACTGCAACACTTTCCATTACACAAATGTCTGACTTTGCATGGTCCAGCTGTCTATTTGAACAGGATAAGAAATTTTATATGATCATAAACATACAGATTAAATTATATAAAAAGTTTGTGCTATTTAATAATAATAATAATAATAATAATAATAATAATAATAATAATAATAATAATAATAATAATAATAATAAACAAAAATTTGAGGTTGTTGAAAATCTTCCTTTGCAATGTTTGGCGCTTTCGTCTTGGCTTGGGCTGGATAACTTTTATTTATTATTAATACATATTTTTATATCATTGTAGGTATGACAATTACAAAGATCTTGGTTATATTGGATAGTATATTTGGCCTAAAATAAATAAATATACAAATATAAATTAATTACATTATCATCATAATTGTATTTTTATTTTTTAAGTTTATAAAAAATGTTACCAGGCACCTCTATCAGTATAACTGTATGAAGTCTCAGGGATGCACGCACCATTACATCTATAACTCCCATTTGCTAAAGTTTAGTCATTATACAGCATTTGTTTGCATTAAACTCCTACGTGACCGTGGTGGTAGTGCATCAGCCATAACTCCTGACTGTCAGCAGCAGCGCAGGTGTGTGTTTGACTTTGCACCTCTCTAAATGTAATTCTCCAGCTCAAATTTTGCAGCGTTTAATGCAAATCAGCTCGTGGCCTTGTTTTCCTGTAGATAAAGCGAATTGTCAAGTGAATTGATTGGTGTGGACTGTGTACTAGAGAGGACTACAAACCTCTTTATGTCTGTGGTGTTAACTTTAGCTAAATTTCTATCATAGAATGTGGTGCAAAAAATAAAAATGCAGACGTTATCCTATATAATTCATAATAATGCAACAAATAAATATTGGAAATACATGTTGGATCTGTTTTATTTTAGCGTGAAGAAAATTTGTTGAGCTTTTGTTCAGTCAAATGTGTTTAAACTGTTTGAAAACTATAACTTCATCAGATTCAACTTTTGTTTGCATATGTTCTCAAAAATACATAACACAGCTTAAAAGAGGGACTACTGTGGCTGAGTTAACTCCCAACTTTGGACCCATGATTTTTAATAATAATTAAATAATAATATATATTTGCATTATCTGAATAGGAATATTCAGATGATTTTAACAGTGAAAACCTGGAGTATAAAATTACACAAAGCACCAAAGAGCAGCGATATCACTTTATATATTTGTTTTGAAGATTGCACTAGACCTTTCTCTTCTTTTTATTTTTGACCAGCTCTTTTTGTTGTAATTTTTAATTGTTTTAATTATAGACGATATACTCAATATTCTAAATTTGCACATCCCCAGAACAACAATTGCAATACGGCTCTTTACATTACGTTACTAATTTTGCTAAATATTTGTCTGCTGGATCTCTCTTGTGTGTGGTTGAATATTTAGCTAATGGCCTGTAGTTTTGGTTGTTGAGTTCTGTGGGCCGAATACATTGTGGGCGTGGACAGACAGTTTGTGACAGAGGCACATTGAACATTTCCACGAACGCTCCTTTGTCACTGCTAACTAGGCTACTGTCAATGCAAATAACCCGACACCGGACAGTTTTGAATCATGTGTTGAAAATATAGCATTGGAAAATTGTCTTGGAGAATAGAAAAGGCAATACAATTTTCTAATTTAAGTTTGAAGAAGATATGTTTTTTTCTGGAATTTGGTATTAAGTAAAACATACCTATTTCATTATTTGTTAATGTTACTAATATTGCTCTAAAATGGCTTAATAATAAACTGAGGTCCATTAACTCATAACTGACAGGCCTGCCTTCCCATAGTTGTATTTCACTGTTGCAAGGAACAGATTTCCTTATATGTTTTTATGTTGAAAAATGTATCTGTAATGTATTTTTTAAATAATCTCAAGTAAGTTGAGAGTAGCGGGCAAAGATAGGGTGTCGGTGAAAACTTTAATTTTCAAAGCATAATTCTCTAAAGCAGGACAACAATGTGTACTCTTCGACTACTATATCCAATGAAAGTAGTGCAAAACAAAAAAGTTGAGCTTATCAGTGATCCTGGACCATCCATCAACTTTAAATAAATACTTTTTAAATCTACTTCAAAGAAATTATGCAGACACAACCAAAAATGAGTTGAAGGTGGATACGCTGCTGTATAAATCAACAAGCAAGTGACCATGTGCAAAAGATTCAATGAACAAAAACCGTTAATATTAACCTGCTGTTAAAATATTAAAGCCAAATGAACTTTCGTTACCAGCAAAGTTCAATTAAACTTAGTGTCACATCACACCACTCATTTCAGAACATGGATCCTTTCCCGTCAGACCTTTCCAAACTGATATATAATTACTGTCGCGGTGACCATGGAGACCAGGCGCAGATGAAAGTTGGACTTGCTTTTTTCCGATTTGGTCTAAAAATCTGGTGCACTGTTGATACTCCCCAAGAGCACCCCAGTACCCAGACCCTCTGATCCCAATTCACTTTTAACTCTGCACTGATTAATAATGGAGGGACTGCAGATAAATATATTCCATTTTCCGATAGACTTCTGGACTGTAAATGGGGCATACGTTCAGAAAGCAGTAGAAAAAGTCATGTTTGGTCTTTGCTTTGAGTAATTTATGCCACAGTGCGTTGTGTTTCCATAACCTTTACTTGTTCAAATGGTGCAGGCCTCAGAGATGGAAATGTGCTAAAGGAACATGAAAGAGAATTGTCAATGCAGACACACTGAGGAGTTTTCAGGTTAAATAGATGTGTGATGTTTCAATAGGACGTCTCTGCAGTTTTATCAGCACAGCAAATTGATCTATTATAATTGTGACTTATCTTGGGATTTATACTCAGACCAAGCGTGTGATCAAACAGTATTGAAACTGCAAAGTGATCTAATGGCGGCCAAGGGAGGCAAGCAAGAATTCCATTGAATAGTATGTTTTACTGTGTACATGACATTACATTTTTGAATCTTTGTCACCTATTAGTGTGTGTATTAGTTTAATCTTTTTCTTAAGTCCACAACTGTTGAACTATGAATTTATCGAGCAAAGTTGTTCAAGTTATCTTCCTCGCCTCAAACAACAACAAAAAGAAACTCACAGTTAAATTAAATTAAGGGCTTGTGGCTTGGTTTTCTACTACTACATTTTTTTCCCCCATATATATATAAATAAGATTATTCTAAAATGACCCTATGTCCTGTCAATCATTATTTCATCTTTGCACTGTTTCTCCTTGTGTATCGTTGTATTACTATATTTCTATATTTTAATTTTTTGTACATATATGTTTATGTAATTATGCCTTATTTGACACCAGTCTCTTGGTATTTTTGCTACTCATTTAGAATGTATTATTTATGTTGGTTATTATAATATATTGTGATGTGTACATGCTACTGTGTCAATAATTTCCCTTATGTTTGTCTAAGTCTAAATGAAAACCTCTATTTAGAAGTCTGTAGGTGACTTTGAGTCACTACAGTGTTCAGAACATATTTTAATACAATAATCATAATAAATAAAAAACTCATTTCTAGACAATAGAATATAACTTTAATCACATTTCACTGGTTCTTTAAAATCTTGTAAGAAAGCACTAAAGGCTATAAGTGTGATCAAAGAATACCATTAGGCTTAGCCCTGTCTTCCCTTTATGAAGAGTTTCAGAGGAAAATTGCAAACAACCCTGTACATGTGCAGAATATGAGATGCTCCCATCAGGCCACATTTAGGCTGTATGTGTAGGTATAATACATTTAAAAATGTATTTCTTAAATTCATTAAATTAATACATTTTAAAATTCCTCAGTATGATTTGTAAACAGGACCTTAGTGGATCAGTAGTAGCGATCAGCGGTGATTTCTTTTCTTTAATGATTGTACCTTTGTGTATTCTCAATAATACAGTCCAGATGTATCTTTCATGCTTGTGTGTTTTAGTTTTAGGTATAGTATAAGTTTGCAAATATTTAAGTATATGATGTAGTACCACATATCCAAGAAAAAATAAAGTATACCTCACTTTACCTTACCTAACATTAATATTAATTAATTAATGTAATATTACATTAATATTACGTCTTACAATGGCTTGGAGATCAAGACTATTCTAAAACTATTCAAGAAAGATCACATTTTGTCCTCTGTGTGTTTTTCAGGATTGATCAAATGTGTACTACCAAGGTTTGCTACTAGTTTTTGTCATCCCTAATTTGATAGTTTTGCCTCTTGTTTGTGCAGCGTGTGAGGTGGGCTTCTACAAACCTGTGGCGGGGGACGGTCTGTGTGGGAAGTGTCCTCAGCACAGTCACTCAGAGACCAGAGCGGCCGTGTCCTGTCCCTGTGACTCCAACTACTACAGAGCAGCGGACGACCCCCCTGCAGCCCCCTGCTCACGTAAGAACTCCATACTCCAGAATATGGGGATTTATATATGCATAATGAACTACTACAGACTACCTTTTACATCCAAGCGGATGAGTTAAAATAAAGGGTAATACTGCAATGATCTGGAGAAAGGAGTGGTATTTGAAAATGGGTCAACTGGGAACGAAATTGCCTGTGGCTATGAAGTATACCATAAACTACTCTAAAATGTATGTGTACATTTTTTGTTAAAAATTATTATTACATTTAAGGCATGCCAAGGAAGGATCAGCTTGAAGGTAAATTTGTCCTCTGCATTTGACCCATCCTTCAATGCCGCTGAGGTGACTTGTCAGAAGCTGTGGGCACCACACTGTAACTCCAGACCCGTCTCTAGATGTTTAGCTAGACTTGGTCAGAACCACCTTATTTGGAAAACTTTTCCCGATTGTGCATATTTTAGGTTAGGCTATTTAATAATCAATTGATTTTTGTTTTACTGAAACATGTCCCATGTGGTTGTGTCCAGGCCCTCCATCTGCACCAGTCAACCCCATCTCCTCTGTCAATGGCACCTCTGTCAACCTGGAGTGGGACCGGCCTCTGGACACTGGGGGGCGCTCTGACCTGCAGTACAGTGTGCAGTGTCTGAGGTGCTCTGGGGAGGGTCCCTGTGAGGACTGTGCGTCCTCTCCAGGTGGGGCAGGAGGAGGTGCAGGAGGGAAGACCGGTGGAGCTGCGGCCGGTCTGGGGGCAGCTGGGGGGAAGGTGGAGCGCTCAGGGACAGCTGTTGTGCGCTTCATCCCTCGGCAGACAGGACTCACAGAGCCCTGGGTCACCGTGCTCAACCTCGCAGCTCACAGCAACTACTCTTTTCGCATTGTGTCCTCCAACGCAGTGAGCCGCCTGAGCAACGAACCGCTGCAGTTCTCTGTGGTCAACATCACCACGAACCAGGCAGGTAGGGTTTGGAAGAGTTCCTCTCCTGTCTGCAGGTGTACACCTCTGTTTCACATGACACCACAACATCCTGTAAGACTGAGTGTCTAAATTAGATGATTGATTTAATGAACTGTATTGCGTTAACAAGTCTTCTCAAAGCGCTGCACTGTAGTCATTATTTCTTTACTCCACACTTTGTGGTAATTAAGCTATTCCTGGACCCACAGCTGCCATTAGACTGACAGAAGAGTGCCGGCCAATCTGCCTCTTCAACCATAATCAGTCACTCACTTAAACACTGCACATTCATACATAGGCAAGGTGGGTGAACTGTCTTGGCCAAGGACACAATAGCGAGAACATTTTAACCACTGAGCTCCAGCCATCTGGCCCCATCTTAGTGTTCACAGCTGTTCTTTTTAATATTTCTCTCTTTCTTACTCATTGACTGGATAAAAAAAATATTTAAGTAAAAATTCACTCCCCCTCTGAGCCCTTTCTCTGCACCTTGTCTTAGACTTTCTAGGCTGTCAAATGACCAATTTAAACTGTGCCTTCTATTCACAGTAAGACATTTTATAATGTAAAATTACACTTTAACTTGGGCCCTGTAACTCATACCCAATGTGGCCCAAACTGTAACAAACTTTCTAAAAAAAATGTCTGAAAAGATGGTTTTGCCTTGAGCATGCTTGTGGCTAACGTTCACGAGCTTATAGGTTAAAATGTGAACACATCTTTGTCTCCACTCTCTTTCTCTGCTGTCAAATAACAGAAGAGTGTCAAACAGAAGCCTTAAAATGCTGTCACAACTAGATTTTTGCTGATATTAAAAAAAAAAAATCATTTTATATGCTCCATATATAGCATCTATAAGCAACTATACAGTCACTGTCAGCAGCACTGTGTCTGACTGGAGGACTGGGTATAGCCAGGTTTAGGAGTGCACTGCAGTGAATAAGATACTGAAATTGTTTTGTTTTGTTTTGAGGTGTTACTGTGCAGTGTAAGAATATATGTCGTCTAATGTAATGTTCAGATATCACCTATGATCTCAGAGCATCTCGTAATTTCATTTGAATACGTAATCAGATATGTTAGTGGTCCTCTCCCACATATCCCATCATACACTAAAGAAAGATTTTTGTTGTAAAAATGAAAATTGTTTAAGAAGAGCAACGTCTATAGCATCATACCGAAGCAACTTTAAAAGGAAAAAAAGATACATACGTCTTCTAATAGTACATTGTGCTTTTTTTTTAAATGAATGAAATTATTAATTATGCAATTTTTTGTGTATGAAAAGCATAAGAAAAATAGTAGTCTATGTACTGTGCAAATTGGTATATTTCATTTGCCTCTTGTATTTATGTTGTCTTTGTTTGCCCATAGCTCCGTCTGAGGTGATGGCCGTGCGTCAGGAGAATACCAGTCAGAACAGTGTGACTCTAATGTGGCACGAGCCCGACCAGCCCAATGGAGTCATCCTCGAGTATGACATCAAATACTATGAGAAGGTACGGCCCGTTTCCAAACAAACAAACTAGCCAATTTAATACAGATTAATAAAACAAATGTAGGTTGATATATTTCAGTCACGTCAGTCAAGTTGGTGGCTGAGTGGTCGGGCACGGTGGCTGAGTGGCTAGCACTCACGTCTCACAGCAAGATCCCCGGGTTGCCTGGGCCTTTCTGTGTGGAGTTTGCATGTTCTTCCCGTGTCTGGGTGGGTTTCCTCCGAGCACTCTGGTTTCCCCCATCAACCCAAAAACATGCTCCAATACAGGATAATAATAATAATAATAATAATAATAATAATAAAAAAGTCCAGAGACCTGCTTCAAAAACAAACAAACAAAAGTTATCCATTGTTTGACAAGCCCTCATCGTTGAGGTTGACCACCTGTCCCTCTTTTTGTTGTCCCGCACAGCCTTAGTCCCCTTGTTCCACTTATGTAGAGATTGTCCCACTTTTGTCACTGATGCCCCATGAATTGTCTAAAAAGTGAGATAGAAAACAAGACTTTTTGGGTGTGTTGTAATTCAGTGTTGTAATCTATTCCAGTCGCTGTCTGTTCTGTTACAATGAATAAAAACTGAAAATCGTTTGTTGGTGGTATTTCAGTTATTATTTATGAGAGTGTTTCTCAAACTGTGGTACGTGTACCTCTGGTGGTACGTGAGCTCCTTCAGGTGGTACTTGGACAGTTCTTCGTTTGCGGGTTTGCCTAATTTAGAGTTCACTGTATGCACTTATAATTGATAATAGAGAATTGCTTGTTTAGAATTACAGTGGAAATGATGCAGTCCACTTTTAGAACTGGTTAAGCTCTAGATTTGACCTGGAATAGTCATGTTACTTGTACTTGATTTAGATCTGGTGGTATTCAGAAAGCCAAATATTTTCTTTGGTGGTATTTGCTATGTTTGAGAGCCACTGATCTATGAGTTTAACCACGTGTTCCTCTTTTTCTAAAATTTATGATGGTCACCCTACTCATATCTTTTGGTTTCCATGGCAGCCCAGAACCACAAAAAAATGGAAAGTGGGTGCATGTAAACCTGTGTATTTACTGCTCATGAATCAAGCATTGTAAATACCTATGTGAAGACTGGGACTGCCTTGTACATGTTGGCGATTGTGGTTGGATGGCTTAATCTGACTGCAGGATTGTGATGCAGCTGCTAATTGAAAGGAAATGGGGGTCGGGAGCTGACGAAGAGGAGGAGGATGAGCCTGAGTCAAATCCAGCTCAGGGAAAGTGACAGTGGCAGCGAGCGGCTGGTGGTAGCATTAGCTTAGTGGGCTAATTGGCGCCAGTCATGTGCATTCTATGGGTAAGTGTAAAGGGTTTGCATTTAGGATACTATACGCAATACATTTTTCACATTCTGTAAGAACAAGCAACATAATAGAGAAAAAGGTTTATAATATTATGCAAAACAAAAAGTGTCTCACATCTCAAGTAACTCTTGTGTTAACATAAGTTTGTGTAGAAATGTGTGTGCCTTGTGGTGATAAAAAAGGGGTAAGTGTGTGTTAGACATCAGGCATGGCCATGGGAGCACCCAGGCTCATAGTGTAACAGGCGGGCTGCTCCTGCTGAAGGATTAGCTGCTCGCTCTCTCTCTCTCTTCTCTGGTGCTGCTGTTTTAATCTGGCCTCGCGCTCTGGGCCAGACGTCTACAGGGGATTCAAGTGGACAACTCAGCAATATGCTCCAATGAGGCTGTGCTGCCTCTCAGACACATTACACTGAGCCATGGACAGGGCACCAGCGCTGCCACAGCTAACTATAGCCAATGTGATAATGAGGACAAATTGGCCTGTCACAGCCTTCCTCATCCCATATCAAAGCAAAACAATGCTTTCAATTTAATTCAAATCAAGGAATGTGACTATCTGACAAATACATTTGCCTCAGTATGTCATGGAGACCTATGTCTGGAAGGGCATCTGGTATAAAAACTTTGCAGTAATTTGTTTGTCATAGGGATTGTGCATATCAATAAATATTGCTGTACATGTAAATTATCAACCATAGTCCCAGGAAAATGTTAATGGTCATACCCAGCAAGGAAGAAAGAGCTATAAGTGGTTCATACAGCAGTGCAATTTCTCTATGAAATGTGACAAGAAATGAACGGGTGTCTTCAGTGGTGCTATTATCCATGTATCTGCTGATAGCAGCAGATCAAAAGATGTCTGTGGTAATTAGCTCAGAGAAAGATAAGGTCTTCATTTAGAACAAGTTGCAGCATACAGAACAAACATTCTGGTGTAAACTGTTTTGATGCTTCATGTTCACTGAAAAGCAATGTTTGTATACATCATAAGAATATGATCTGAAGTAAAAGGCTGCATGTTGCTTTTGTGCTGTGTGCAGGATCATGAGGATCAGACTTATTCCACTCTCAAGTCCAAAAACACCAGTGCTCTGGTGTTAGGGCTCAAGCCGGGCACTAAGTACATCTTCCAGGTCCGAGCCCGCACCTCTGCTGGCTGTGGGCGCTTCAGTCAAAATGTGGAGATCCAGACTGGGAAAGCAGGTGCGACACACTTTAAATAGTCATATACTTAACATTGACATAAACAATTAGAACCTCTTCTGAACAATTTACAATTGTTACAGTTTTATTTTATTTGCTCTTCTATTGAAAGTCACTAGACTCACTGTAAGCTGCACGCTTCTAAATCTAAAAAGACTTTCATCGACCATGTGATCTTTACAAATCTACACATCCAGATTTCCGGCAGATATACTTATATTATTTCAGTTTAAGAAACAGCAACAGGATACTGTATTAGACCCTGCCAGACAGCTCAGCATGGCTCCGCACTAAAAAGGCCCTGTGTCTGTGAAGGCCAGCGCACCACCTCTGATCCATTGATCCGTTGGTTGTTAGAGGGTCACCCCTGTCAGCAAAACCCGACCCGGTCTCCTCGCACACTGCTGTTTACGATACACCTGAGGAAAACACAACACGCCAAGTATAAAGAAAACTGTTATTGGGAGATTTTTCTTGCTTAATAGGGGCTTTGGCACATAAGTAGCTGGAGGTCTGCAGAGCTCTCCTCCCTGCCTGCCTTCTCCCTTTGCTGTTTCCCTGACTAATAGTAGTTTGCAGCTTACCGGACCCCAGCCCCACACACTCCCCTCAGTCTAATTCATTATCCAAGTAAACCAAACACCGTACACAACTCCCACAACACAGTCCTCATGCTGACTAATCAATATGTCTTAAGTTTGCAAGAGCATCTTCGTTCTATTCTGCTGCCCTCTATGGGAGGCCCCTTTGGCTCCAGGGGTTCGAGTAATAGTTTATGTGCAAGGCCAGTGCTAAATGGTCAGCCAGGTGTGTCCAATATTTCAGCTTTTTATATACTGCGTTCAAGTTTTGCATAAATACATAGCAAAGGCTTAAGTGTTTTTCACTCCAGGGACAAAGTGCAGCAGATGTTAGCTATTTGATTGTAAGGATGGGGTTTGTGTGCTCCCTGCGTATTGTGCCATTAGCCATTTGGAAAAACAAAAGCCAGCTGGTACACTGTGTTTTTGTAATAATGATAACTGTTTCTATTTTTAGAGTGCTTTTAATAATGTACAGGTAATTGCTGCAAAATAGAGAGAACATGGAACATTAACTATATGCACTTGTCACTAGCTTAGCCCAAATCCACTGACCCAGTTACATTAAAATATGCTTATAGAGCAAATTTAAAATTTAGAGCAAAAGTTGTTTTTCTAAGGAAACATTTTATTTTATTTATTTATTTATTATTTTTTTTCCTAATATTTGCCAATGGGGCAACAAACATTTATGAAAACTACAGTAGTTTTATTTTGTAAAAAAATATCACTTGATTGCTTAGTTGACATTTGTTTAAGTTAATGAGTGTCCTCAGCAGATGGTATTGCTTTGCATAGTTTGTGGTCTTGCACGTTAAAAAGCTCTTACAAGTGTGTTGTTAAGATGTGACTTTCAACATCAAACTATTTATAGGTCATTGCTTATAGGATTACATTTCATCTTTATACTTGGAGCACACTCATACTACACATCCTATCTCTGTATTATTGATAGTTAAAGTACTTTTATTAAGTAAATCTGCTATTTTAAAATGCTTTTCCCTATCTTACGTGGGATTTATATTTATATATGTATGGAAAAAATAAACAGCAGGAATGTGTGCTAAACAAAATTTCAACTTCAAGTGACACAGGTGCAATATCTAACGTTGTGTGTTTGTGTTGTGCCTCCAGTCCCCCTGCGCTACAACACCATGACCATCCTCTGGATCTGCATGGGCCTGGTGTCTGGCCTGGTTGCCTTCATGGCCATCATCATCTGCAGGAAACGGCAAGGCTACACTTTACCACACTACCCATCGCTGCTGTGTGTGGAACACTTTCTTAAGCTACTTTACCTTAACCTGTGTAATGTCTTTGTGATAGAGCTATTTTACTAATCCAGGCTAAGGCTATATTAGAAAAAATGTAAACGTGTACTTGCTGTTAATATCACATCTCAATCTCAATAGAAATAAGTTTGTTTTCCAAGACAATTAGTCTTTTACTTTCTTGAAAAAAATTGCACACACATTTCTTTTTAATATGTAACATTTGGAAGTTATCGTGCCTATTCTGAGATGCTAGAGCAATATATGACTCTATTATTAGTGCTGGATGAGAACAAGCTCAGAGCACTGTTCCTCTGAGTCCTCTCTGCATGTGGCTCATTTGCTATAACTGTTTTAATGATGTTGATTCATGTCCTGAGCCAAATGCCCCTTATAGGCTCTGTCTCATCAGCCCCCCATTTCTTTTGATCTTCACACTTATACATAGACAAATTCCAAAGATAAGGTAATTCTGTGCATAGAATTAATCCCGACTTCAGTGCATACTCAGTATTTCATTAGCATTATGTTAGAGGGGAAAAATTAAGAATGAAAGATGTTATCACACAAGTCAACGTGTCGTCATGACATGTGTGCTACATAGATTAAAAGTTATCACAATCTACAGAACTAACACACTTAAAAACTTTTAATAAAAGTTTGGTGTAGGTTTATCTGAAATATAAGTAGTAGTAGTAGTAGTAGTGTAAAAATATAAGAGTTATATTGGATTGGAAGATAAATTACAAAGAAAAGTCTAATTATTTTCTATTCTTCCTACAATAAAATAAATTGTTGTATATTGGGGAAGACTGTTGTTTCTAATAATTTAATTTTAGCAAAGATGATTTTAATGGCAGCAATTATTATTCATTTACAAAGCAGATTTCAGACAGTGTAATGCCCTGAAATATTCTTATTCCAATGCACCAATGACCAGGTGCTCTCAAATGTCTTGGAACACAGACTTATTTCTCCAATGGGAATTTACTCTCTATTTATTTATTTATTTTTTTTTTGCATTTTATTTTGAATGCTTTGAATGCATAATATATTTTACCTGCATGTATCTGCCTGGTCTTTCCTGAATTATTACAGATGGGACTCGCATTACCTTAAAAGCCTCATTACCACGGCGACCAGTTGTTCCTTCTAATAACTAACTGCTATCGTGTGATGAATAGCCACAGCCTGATTAATTTTTCCTATGATAAAAAAACATTGATGAATGCATTAACTCTGATTATGTGTGCAGAAGAGTTTGGTAGTAAAAATGTCCTCTGTGTTGTCCTGTATTCATTCCGCTGTCTGTCTGTCTGTCTGTGTCCTTATATGGGTCTGTCTACGTCCACGTATGGGTGTGTCTATCCTTATATGTGTGTGTGCGTGTGCTTGTTGTGCGTGTTTATGTGTGTATTTGTACAGACATTGTGGCTACAGCAAAGCGTTCCAGGACTCGGATGAGGAGAAGATGCATTACCAGAACGGTCACGGTATGTTTAGCTCAGTCCTCTGTTATGACCGTAATAGATGAGATCACATTTCTTTTTATCCCCATGTAATACAGTTCATCCTCTGAGCAAACCATTTTCATCAGTTATTATTACAGCACACAGGCTCGCTGGTGCATTCATGGGCCACTGGAGCTGCAGTGACTGCCTGGTCTAAAAATCAATTGGTCATATAAAATAAAAGTAGAATAATTTTAGTTAAAATAATAATAATTTTGACTATAAGAAAAACATAAGGAGGGGTGTAAAACTTCCTTCATGTGTTTTTTTTTTTTTTTTTTGTTTTTGGTCATTCAATTGTGGCATCGAGTGCTATCACTGCATATCAGTTGTACAATGATTTGACAGTTTTAATCCCATTCTCTTTCCATTCCTACCTCTCTCATTACCGTGTTTAGAAATAAAAACTGTAGAGACAAAAAGGCCTTGATGAAGATTCTGCTTAAATACTATTCATGGCATCTTAATCTGCATCAGTTTGATTTCCCCACATTTATACTACCAGTTAAATGTTTGGACACTTGCTGAAAGCACCAAAATTATGAATATGGAATGTAGCAAATAAAAAATAACTCAAAACTAGTCCATGGGTTTGGAGCTCTGTCAGCAAAGCAAAGGGTCTATAGATTTGAAATGGTCTATACTAGATTTGAATATAAAATATAAAAAAATTAGTATTTAACTTTTTACTTCACTACATAATTGTGTATATATTGTTTCATATATTTGATGTCTTCTGTGTGTATATCAAATGTATAAAATAGTAAACATAAAGAAAACATACACTGAAAGTGAAGGTGTGTCCAAACTTTTGAATGATAGTGTACATTAAAGTCTATTTTACTATAGGTCATGCCAAATTGTTCTGTACTGAAGGCCCATTTTGCAGCTACAACAGAAATTAAACAAAAAGTCCTTGTATGTTGCAGGACTTTGAAAACTTTGTCATAGTATTTTAGCATTCTTCCACAAAATATATTCTAAAAATATTTTGAAAACTATATTTCAGAAACTACCATAATGAACCATGTTTTGGGATACAATATGTCTAGCTCAGGGTATAGAGAGGAGGAGCTGAATTCAGGGTCACTGTCTGTGTGCTGTTTACTCTGTCCTTCTCATCATGGCCTCCCTGCGCACAGCACTGACAGGGCTCAGATGTGAGGCTCTCTCATTCTCTGCTATGTGACCAAATGCTAATGTTGTTTATCTTAGTGTCATTCCCCGATGCAAGGTTCTATATCGACCCACACACCTACGAGGACCCCTGCCAGGCGGTACATGAGTTTGCCCGAGAAATTGAAGCCTCCCGGATCAAAATTGAAAAAATCATTGGCTCAGGTAAAACCATAACAGTGTTGTACATTCACAACCACACACACAGTCATTGGGTGAGCTAACGTTGGATGATTGGTCAGTGTAAAGATGGTAGCGCACATTGCAGAGAGGAATTTGTCTGTCCTGCTCCTGAGTCACACAAAGAATACTAATTCGGTGGCACCCACATGAACCAGGGCATTGTGTGGAGTGCTGCCACTACACAACTAAAACAACTAAACTAAACACAAGTAAAAGTAATGGAAATGTGTTGTGTGTAGTGTTATATAGCAAAAGAGACTTATATGCAATTATTGTAATCAATAGACAAGTTTATATGAGTCTTCAAATAGAGCACTAAACCACTGTAATACACTAAAACAATACAGTCATGGTAGAAAACTGATCAGGGGAACATTTTATTGTGTAAAGTAAATATTTTGTGTAGATTCAATACGCTTGTTATGAGCAAAGTTACAGTTCCTAAATGTAGGAAAAGTTTGCAATGTCTGCAATGATTCTCAAACAAGACATCTTAAATTGGAGTAAGTGAATCCAACTCTACACCATCTTCTACTGTCTACCTGCCATGTACGAACCAGAAATGATCAAAACAAAAACCAGCAGTAATTCTTAGAGATCTCGCAAGCCAAAGATAAGAATTAATGAGTACAGGGATGATCGATGATGAGCCTAGTTTGCACACAGATGTGGACTTGGGGCCGATAAATGGATCTGTTTCTCTTATCTAACCTTACAAATTAACTTCACATTCTCATTTATAGCCTTGGATAGATTGTGCGTGGGCGTAAAGCATGTTACACTACACAAGAGAATTGGTTTTCTTTTCTTCATAGTGTAAAATTATTTGTTTGGTGCTTTCAGGGGAGTTCGGAGAAGTGTGCTATGGCCGCATGAGGTTACCGGGGAAACGAGACATTCCCGTGGCCCTGAAGACACTGAAGGCGGGCTACACTGAGAAGCAGAAGAGGGACTTCCTGGCTGAAGCTTCGATCATGGCACAGTTTGACCACCCCAACGTTATCCGCTTGGAAGGGGTGGTCACACAGAGTGAGCACAACTTCAAATAATTCAGAATTATTTGGAAAAATATGATAAAAATACAATGATAGGACATGCTTACTGATTTATATTTTCTTATCTGAAAGCCATGTAACTGTAGATGTATATTGTGGTAGGTGGTTAGCAGTTTGGTCATTGGTTGTATTGTGCCCACATCTCTCTGTGGAGCCTACATATCCCCCATACTCCCATGGGTTTCTCTTGATAGTGTATGTATGCATTTAAACTCAGTAGACACTATGTAGATATATATTGTTTGTTTTGGAATGGCATGAAACTAAGTGAGTTACTGCAGGGTTAATAAGGTTATCTGCATCCACATCAACTTCCATGACTTGCGAGAGGAACATTTTAGTTATTTCCAATTGCAATCCTGATGCAATATAGTGTATTATTCTGAAATACAATAACCCAGCTGTGCTCTCAGACCAACAGTGTGCTTTGTATAGTATGAACTGTGATTGTATCAACATTTCTTGTGTGTTTGAAGGTAAACCCGTAATGATCATCACAGAGTACATGGAGAACGGTTCGCTTGACTCTTTCCTCAGGGTAAAATACTTCACAGTATTACCCACACCACTCATTTCTGTATCGAATTCCACCACAATGTCTGTACAGTGTGGTTATAGAAATGAACATAATAGTAGTATCATTTAGATTTAGATTTAGATATACCCTAGTCCATTATGTTGTTACTAAGTGATTTGTTTATTATTTATGTCTATATTTGTGCTTTATTAAGACTAATTAAAGTTCTGTGTGACGGGGTTCTAATCCTATGTAATGATGATGGCGTAGTCAGCAGGATGTTTTTGATTATTTAATCCCAAAAAGAAAAGTTTGAAGAGTGCTATATACAAAACAGTGAAACAAAAAGGTATTTACAACATGTACACAACAGCAGAAATATGCTTCATAAGAACCACAGGGTGTTACCTTCCATGTTCAACTCCTGGCCCAGACTGACTGAGGGAGGGAGAGTGGCCCCCTTTTATCCACCAAGGCTCCTCCCCCAAGCCAATTAACACAAAAAAACTGGTTTTCAACACTAAAACCTGAATTAACAGTAATAACAAAAATACAGAAAAATACTTGAAAAAATATCATGCAACATGGCCATGTCTCTGCGCCTGTAGCAGAATCAGGAGGAATAATATAGCTATTTTAGAACAAAAAATTCTATTAATTTAGTCCTCACAAATGATTTGGAATAGTAATGAGCTTCAAAATATACAACCTTTAAGAATAAGATATTGGGAGTGCTCACCCGGATCACAGATAAGTAATATGGGCCTTTGCTCTGATGAAGACTCCTGTGTGTGAGCTAAAATGCGTTGGCATATATAAAGATAACTTTAAAAAAAAAAAAAAAAAAGCCTCGAACCTTTTGCTTTTTTGTCTATACAACCTTTAACATTTTGATAAATTGTCCATTTGCGTATTATGCTGTGATTATTACCTTTCCATTGCTCCCTATCTACATTAAAAATCTCCTTTCTTATCGCACATTGTCTATTCGGTCCTCTTCAAAACTTCTGAAGCATATTCTCTTTCCACCAGCGGCATGATGGACAGTTCACAGTGATCCAGTTGGTGGGGCTTCTGCGGGGCATCGCGGCGGGCATGACTTACCTCTCAGACCTGGGCTACATCCACAGAGACTTAGCGGCACGAAACATCCTGGTCAACAGTAACCTGGTGTGTAAGGTGTCCGACTTCGGCCTTTCCCGGGTGCTGGAGGACGACCCTGATGCGGCCTATACCACCAGTGTGAGTTTCCATGTCGAGGCAAGCAAAATTCGCACACACACACACACACACTCACACACTCACACACTCACACACACCCATCAAAAGCTTGTTTCCAATGAAGGATACAGGAGAGCTGGGTTTACATGGATTAGAAGGCGTTGTCAAAGTAACTGTACTACTATAATCAACTCTAAACTTTTGCTAATTTATGTGTAGCATTGTTAAAGTAAAATTCAGATTCAGTTTTGATTGTATTTTGATTATACTGTATATTTGTAATGATGAGTCTACTCAAGGTCTTACTTAATTTGTTTCAGCAATAACATTTTCTTATGGATAGCATTTCACAAATTGTATCACCCCAGCTCAACCTGTACTATTCAAGGGAAATATGTGTAAATGTCTTGTACACTTGAATCTGTATGAAGCCATTATTTTTATCCCTCCTTCCAGTTGTGATTGTACACTGTTGATCTTAACAGCAACTAATTTCTGTACAAAGCCGAAAACAGTGTAGATGAGAGTCTTGTTTCTAATTCTCCATTAAAATGAATGGAATCCCTGCTTAACCGTGAATGCCAATCACAACAGAAGTGTAGATTAGTAAAAACAAATTAGTAGATTAGTAAGAACAGTAAGAAGTGAAAGTAAGCAGGGCAGAATAAGGTTAATACATATATGTATAGTTGTAGTACTGAAAGTAGCACAGAAGACGACATATAGAAAATGTGGCATTACAAACATTCTGAGGGCTGTTAACAGTAAAAAAAAAACAAAAAAAAAAACCTATAGTATCAAATGCTACATTTGCAGAACAAAATGCAATCCCAAGAAAATGATTGTTTTGTTTGCTTTATTCACTCCTGAACATCAGCAGCTGTGAGCCAGACATAAAAGTTAAATGCAGCTACAGCGAAGCAATACAAATCCAATCAGAGTCGTATAGGAGCGAGATGGAAGGTGTGGGTAAATATAGGCCTATATTAAAACTGCAGTCTATTGGGATGGAGGGAGAAGTCAGCGCACAAAACAGCTCCTTTCATTGTGCGATGCTATCAGCTTCACGCACTCTGTGGAAATCAGTGTATGACGCATCTGTCTGTTCCTCTGACGCTGAGCTCAACTGTCAAATTATAGAAGAAAGATTATTACATGAGCAGGTTCAAAGCCTGCGTTTAGATTGTGATATGTAGTGATAGGGAGTTATTTCTTTAGGATAATAATTACACTTCTTTGTGAGTCAAGTAATAAAAGTATGTTTATAATTTTTGTTCAGTGTGGTCCTCTGGTTTAACACACTGGCAAAAAAATTTATGGGTGCTGCAATTATGGGAGGGTTAGGCATCAATATTGTAATGTTCAGTAATGAATCAGTGCTGTTTTGGTGTTTTGATGTTTATGGCCGGATTAAGCGGGAGAAAAAATGGATGGATGGATGGATGGCTAAAATCCTTGTGTGTTAACCATTGATTATTTGTATTGTGTTGTCTTGCATTGATTATCACTGTGTTTTTACATGTACATAGTTTATGTTCTAAAACTTTTTTATCCTTCAGGGAGGAAAAATCCCAATCCGCTGGACTGCCCCAGAGGCCATAACATACAGAAAGTTCTCCTCTTCTAGCGACGTGTGGAGCTATGGCGTGGTCATGTGGGAGGTAATGTCTTATGGAGAGCGACCATATTGGAATCTCACCAACAGAGATGTAAGTCCAAACACCAGCCAGTCTATATTCAAACATCCTCCTAAATAGTTCTAATTTCCTGGTACAATTTGGCCTTGTAGGTGATCAAATCTGTGGAGGAGGGCTACAGGCTGCCTGCTCCCATGGGCTGCCCCGCTGCTCTGCACACGCTCATGCTCGACTGCTGGCAGAAGGATCGCAACGAGAGGCCGCGTTTCTGCCAGATAGTCACTGTTCTCGACAAGCTAATCCGCAACCCAGAGAACCTCAAGTCCATGGACACTCTCTGCAGGTGGGTGTATGCACAATACTCACATTTTCTAGACAAAGCAACGTGGGCGCTTTGTTTCTCCAATTCCCTGAAGTGAGGAGACTTTTGATTTAATTTGCACCCACTGTTTGCAAACATTTAAACAAATATTGGTTTATGTGATTAACGGATTATGCAAGCAAATCAAAGATAGCCACTTGCTGTGAATAGGCTGGGAAGAACATTCCTAGACATCGCATTGTACAGTGCTTGTTGTACAATAACTGGTGTAACTTGATAAAGTTAAGTAAGTGTCTCTCAAAGTTGGAGTGAGCCATCGTTTTCCAATCATCTGTGCTAGTGTCTGTGATATTGACTTTGATCAGTGCTGGATCTGCAGGTGGGTTGTAAGGGACAGCGGGCTACATTGTTCTTTTGAGATCTCAGGGTTGTGAGGCAGTGGAGCATGGCGAGGCGCTGCCAAAGGAACACCTTTGGGTGCAGGCAACGCTGGGTAGAAGGGCTTTTAAGGATTTCTCACAGCATTAATCTAGCTAAAGCAGCCATCCCGCAGCCACCATCTCTTCTCTATCATTTTAACCGCTATTGATTTTCTGCCTGTGTTACTAGCACAATTCAAGCCCCCCTTTCCTCCCTGGTCTTGCTGCTCTCTGCTTGCTTACTGACTTCTCCCTGGTTTTCTGACTAAAGTGTTTGTCTTTCTATCCATCTTCCACCCTCGCTTCCATGTCTGGTCATCTGTCTCTCAGCCGCAGTCTAAACAGCCCTCCTCTGATGGAGAGGGCTGCCCCTGACTTCAGTAGCTGTAACTCAGTAGATGATTGGTTGGACACCATAAAGATGGGTCGCTACAAAGAGCACTTTGCAGCAGGAGGGTACCACACTTTAGGACATGTCGTAAGCATGAACCAAGGGTAAGTATTTGCTGGGAGTTATGGAGTCTGGAGTATAAACAGTTATTGTCAGTTTTCCTGTTTTAGAGTCAGTTTAATAACACATTTATGAAGCTCAAATCACTGAAGCATTAGCTTATTGTATTGTAAATTATGGTACTGACTAACGTCTGATCTAAAATACTAATGTATGTAGATACATACATACATGCATACATATATACATCGATTGTGCATGTTATTATGAATTATTATGAAGTCTCTTAAAGTACAAAACCTGTTTTAACCTGCCAACAAAAAATAGCAGTGAACAGTTTTCAGTTTCATCTGGTGCACTTTTTAAATTCATTTTACCACCATTGTTTCATACTAGAGCTTTAACTTATCTATAGCCATGGAGGCAAAAAAAAAAAAAAAAGTAGCATCAGGTCTTCTCACAATAAGGAAACATGTTATTCATGGAATTATTGAATTGCTCATAATGAAATGCGGGCTTTTTAAGGAATTATATTTATTTTTACACACATATTTGCAATATATGCACTTTGTAAGTGGTTTGTTTGTGCTGCAGGGACATCCAGAGGCTGGGGGTGACGCTGATGGGACATCAGAAGAAGATCATGAGCAGTGTGCAGCTGATGAGAGCACAGGTGCTCAACAAGAGTGTTCCCTCTGTGCATGTATAACTGCAGAGAAAACCCAGACCCACACCTGGAGGACTGCCAATACTCAATACAGACGCTCCACCCAATGAGAAAAGAATTGGACTAGACTTTTACCTTAAGAGTTCAAATGTTTCATTGACAGAGCAAGAAGACTTCTTATAGACAACCATTATCATTATTTCCTTTTTGGTGTGTCATATCTTTTTTTGAAACAGGAGAGACTGCCTTAAAAACCACAAAGCTGTTTTGTTTATTGTCTACAAGAGAATACATTATGAATGCGTTCATGAATCGCTAAAAGCAGTACATACAGGTACAGGGTGTAGTGGCATGAACATGGGATCGTTTATTCAAGCTGGTGAATGATGCTGTAAAAAGTGAATGGAAAAGTGAGATAGGGCTCACCCAAGTTGCCAGATAGTCTTCATAGTGGAGAAGACCTTGTTCACCCCAGGCTATTAATATCAACAACAGGCACACCTCTGCAGCGTCCACATGTGATGGATGACCCCAGCAGAGCCCAGGAGCCCTCTGCCCAGTGTAAAACTGAAGAATGCACAATTGCTACACGGACTCAATGAATGGTGCACTTTATTCTATAGTAAGCTCCTATCTGTCTACAGAGCTATGGGAAGTATGTCTCAAGTGTCTTTGGCTTGCATTTACTACTCGAGCTAAAATGGTTGAAATTGTACTTTAATATGTATTTAGGAATTATATGACAAAGCAGGGTGCTTGTTTGAGATAAAATGTATAATAGAAGATAATGTTTGGTAACATTAAAGGCATAATGCACAAAATGTAATTTTTAAAGTGGGTTTTTGAAAGAGCCTGCAACAAATAGGTACTACTATAGTTACTATATCATCTCCGAACAGATTTTAGTGTAATATCTGGAAAATCAGTGCAGCTACATTTGAGTAATTTTGTTAACTATTTTTGCTGTTTGTCCTTTGAAAAAGCTTTATAGTCCTGGAGATGGCACGTAGTTTTCTGTATGATCAGGTTTCTTGTGCAATTCATTATAATGTTCTTCCTGACCTATCTGTGCAATTATTTGTTTTTATTTGTTACTTTACCCTGACACCACTAGTGGAAATAGCAGCTAAATAACTTGATTCAAAAGCACAAGTGACAACACTTATGTAGAATAATGACAAAACCCTAAAATTATTTTTTCTCCAAACAATGATAAATAATATTTTAAAAGTATTTACATTATTTCTTTTTCGTAAAGCATATGTGATATGCACTGTGTCTAAACAGGGTATATTATTGCCAAATGTTTTTTAAATATCGTAGCTAATGCAGAGCCTTGACCTGTCATTTGTCCATGATTATTTTTGATGCCTGTTACATAATATTCACTACTTCTAGAGGAGCTCCACCGATGCAACAACACTCCAGAAAAACGTGCAGTCATTCAGTTAACAGTACAGAATGTGCACATTTCTATAGTATATGGTGCCAATAACCTACACAAACTGCACAATCAGCTGTTCTTTACAAACTCATGTGAATTCACTGATGGCTCCGTGTAGAAAGACATTTTAGAGTGAATGTTTATCTAACACTATCTACATACAGCTATGGCCACACCAATGCATAAAATGACTGCATCTTTCCCCCATGTTTTCTTTTTCTCTGATGTGAAGGCATGTATTAGTGTGGACAGAGCCCTGGACCCTTTTTGTACCATCCAGAGAATGTCTTCTGCACACTGCACTCGGTTATCTGAATGAATGACAGCATCTGAGAAGAACCTTTTTCTTCTGGACAATGTATAAAAGACAATTCACAATGGATTCTTCAAAATGCTTTTAAAGACACTGGACTTTAACAAAAAAGGTCATTTTTTATAAAAAAAAAAAAAAATTAGGGTGTGTTTTTGCTAGATGATTTATAATGTACACTGCAAGTTCAGTCACTGCAGAAGAAGAGGAAAAGAATTCACATTTTATTTATTTATGCCCATTTGTTTTTCAAATGCAACTCTGAGAGCTTTTCTTACAGATGACCTGTCCATGTTGCTAATGATAAATCATACATGTGCAAACTGTCCATTAATACACAATAAAGGAATGTTTGTCTGTGTGTGACTGCAACTGTGATTTGGTGCCTATTTATAAAACAATAGAGAGGACAAATCCCAGAGCTCTCTTCCTCTGGCAGTGTTGTTAATATATGCAAGGTCCAATCCTCCAGGGAGCTGTAACCGCTGACTGTTAACAAAATACTTCCCTGTTTTATGTTCATTTAAAGTGCCACTAACCATTTCTGTCCATGAACAACACAACACATGACTGTACTATTGGGTGCAACCATACTCTATCAGGAGAAGAAGATTTGGAAACTTCAGCCATCTGAAACACAGCAACTATGTATTTAGACATAGTTGCTGTGTTTCACACATCATTAATATTTAGCCAGTTGAATATTCTTGGCCATTTGTTTCCATAGAAATAACCATTAGGAAAAATCTAGTCGGCTATTGACTCATTCTGCATTGCTGCTGAGGCCATCTCAGGATCATAGTAACTGTTGTCTAATGCTCATCTGAATTAGACTTAAAAACACCTCAAAAAAGCTTCCAGCGTTTTGAAGGCATGGGGTAATTCATTTTTTCTGTGTACAGTTACAAAATATGTTCGTTGAGCAGAGGACTAGCCATCCATCCATCCATTTTCTTTCTTTATCTGGGGCAGCAGTCTGAGCAGGGATGTCCAGACTTCCCTTTCCACACACACTTGTTCAAGCTTTTCCGGGGAGATTCCAAGGTGTTCCCAGGCCAGGCAGACATAGTCCTTTCAGCATGTCCTGGGTCTTCTCCAGGGACTCTGTCTGGTGGGACGTGCCCAGAACACCTTCCCAGTCAAGGAGGCATCTGAAACAGATGCCCAAGCCACCTCAGCCGACTCCTTTTGACATGGCGGAGCAGAGTCAAAAGGTGGCTACCCCAAGTTCCTCACCCAATCACTATGCAGAGGAAGCTCGTTTGGACCTCTTGTATCTATTATCCATGAGCAGAGGACTAATTTATGAAAAAGAACAAAGGAGTAACCCCTAACATATGCTGATACCATAGACTGTATAAAAAAAGTGGATTAAGCGAGTGTGACGTCACCCATAGCGTTTAGTGCCACTCAAAAGAAGCTTTTATAGGAGCAAATCTGGAGCCATGCTTTATATTATGAATAGGATTTTTTGACGGCAAAATAGTGAAAAAAAGAACACCAGAATCATGTAGAGCGGACATTTTAAGACCAAATGACGAGGCTCCCAGCAGCAGTTACAGAGAGAGGGGTGACAATATTCTAATGTAAGTCAATGGGAGCCAGGGTCAGTAGGAGCCTGAAGATCCCACATGTGAACTTCCTGTTTGGAACACAGCAGCTACCGCGTTAGCTATGTCCATTTATATATACGGTCTGGTACTTAGCAGCATGTATGGTTAACATTATTGTATATCATGTTATCTTTATAAGAGGTCTCAATTTAAATACAAAATTAATTAAATCTATACAACATAATCAGGACTGTAGGATCGGAAAGGTATAGGGTACTTGTTTACCCATGGCTGTGCAGTGAGGGGCCCTCACATAGTTTATATGTGCATTTTAAATATAGAGAACATGTGGACTAGTACTGGCCCCAAAACCCACACATCCTCATTATCAAGCCAAAACACATATTTAAATTCACCTTGCGATGGCTGATGGCTGCACTGTTTTGTGCACCATTCACTCAGGTTGATATCAATTGGCTTTGACGGCCTTAATGTCCGTTGCTAAGATTTTGAGTAAATTGCTTCTTTCTTCCACTGTTGGGAATGAGTTGTGGAACACCATTCGCAGCAGAGTAATTGTCCTCTCCTTCACCTTAGGAGGGCTGTCCGTGCGTAATCCTCTCCTCGCTGAAACAACACCTATACAACATCATTAATCTCATTACTAAAGTCATCAGGCCCATGCCCAATTATCAGCTGTGACCTCGTCTCCAAGGCGACATGGGTCTAACCACTGTTTGTGCTGTCCCTTGGTTGACTTCTCCACAGAAATCCGCTCTTGAATGCTATCTGCTGCTTTGAATGTGTCCTCAGATATCCCATCCTTACAGACAATATCACTACAGCATTTTGCCATCTCTTATCACCTCAGTGCAGGTCCAAATGCACCAGAGAACTGACACTATGAAACCAGATTTAAACATGCCATTGTCAAGCTGATTAAAAATAGACAATGCAGATTTCCTTGGAACAGAATAACAGAATCTCAGATGTAGTGAAATCTTTGTGAACTACCATAAAATATCATGTAACACATGTAACACATGATATTTTATGTAACACATGATATTTTCCCACAAAAGATTGTGGGAAAATATAAGATATTTCCTGTTGCATATTATGGCAAATGTGTCTTTAAGACTACTGTATTATAAGACATGGTCAGCAAACCTCTTATATTTTATTACATCCTCACAAAAAACACCAGTTCCTGGTGACAATTCATCACGAGTTATTACTGCTAATCACACATAAACAGAAGAAAAACCTGAATACCTGGCAATAATGTTGATTCAGCTGACTGCTCTGAACACATCTACTGCCACTGCCACCTCCTGTTCATCATCATCATTTTAATACTTAGTCTTATTGTCCATTATTTCCACGATGACAGCACAAGTGTTTACCGAACCGTTTCTGTGTGTCATAATCACAGTGCAAATGTTTGTGCTGACTAACTCATCTAAACATGAAATTAATTCATGTGTTTGATTTGCATTAAGTTGCTTGCTGACAGATTTGAATTCAAACTGTGATGACCTGTTTACCTAACCTTTAATGAATGTTTGCCACATCTGTCTTTTAAAGGGATGAAATAAGTAACATAACTGTCATGGGTTTTTATACAACAGCAAAATAAAATATTGCTTACAGCCCTTCAGATTTCCCTGAAGGTGAAACTTTTCAAAATGCTTAACTTTATGATATTGCTTAGCCTGGACTGTTTCCAGGTGTGGCATTTATTACACATGTTTTCTTACTCAAAATGCCTTGAAAATCACCCGCTGATTTATATACTTAGATGAGGTTAATTCTATACTGTGGATACAATCATTTAGCGGACCCTCCACCACAAAAGTTAGTACACCTTTAATATTTAACATTGAAATAATCTCAACAATAAAATTTTAACTGGGACAAGAAGCAATCCAAAAATGTCCAGTGATATCTCTATCTCGCTATACAGTATTTATAATTATCCTCCAGGCTTTGAAGCCTTGATGTGCAATGTTGACAATCAATAGGACAGAAGAAACAGAATATCTGAGAGCTGAATTAAACTTTTGGCACTCCCAGAGATAGCATCCAAATTTCCAAATCTGCTAAATAAAAAAGAACCCTGCTGTGAGGTGTTTGGAGCACTACATGTTGGAGTGAGAAAAAAAGGAGGATGTGAAGAAGTGCTGCTCATCAAAAGATCATCTGTAAAACTTAGAAGGACTCTTTAAAGGTTCTGTTTTGTGCATTATTCATGAACTATTTGAGGACAGTATCATTGGTCTTGCTTGGTTAATAGTGAATTGTATATGTCTGGATAAAAAATAGCAAGAAGTTTACATTTATAAGCATATAAATCATTAAAATTGTCTAGTTACTATAGAGCCAAAGATTTTGAGGTTCATAAGTTCAACAACAAAGATTTTTACAAGCTACATCTACATTTGGAGACTGCTGTGTCTTCAGCCTGCAGCGCCCCCTCAGGGAGCAGTTGTCCCTGCAGGTCTCAGTAGTTCTCATCCTTAGGCTGTGTTAATTCCTCAGAGACATGATGGGATGGCTTAATCGGACCTTATCTGCAGCAACTAACAGCAGTGACAGGACAGGAGTAAACACCTGTCTGTTTGAGGGCCAAAAGTTTTTATTAATATATCACTGAAAACTCAATTAACTCTTGTGTATTTATTAGCTTTACCCTTACTGTGATCAACATGGAAATAGTGTGTGTGTGTGTGTGCTTTGTTTTGTTTTTTTTACTTCTTGGTTTCACAAACTAATAGTGATTGGTTTTATTTGTGTGGTGTAAGGGAGTAGTTTTATCTAAATTATTCTGAGCACAGAAGATCAAATTAGACAGCAATGCCACAAGGAGATGTCCCTGGGGGCAAAACTATTTAGAAATAAGGCTAATTAATGAAACATTAACAAACTGAGTTAATTTTAATCTTACTTCATGATAAACAGTTCATCTGTGACATTTTAAGCGTTTACACAAACTGTTTTTGTACCACAGAGCTTGAATGCATCACCAGACAGTTGCACAGCACAACAGACCAAATGCAATAAACATTTCTTCTAGGAAAATAAGGTTGACAAGGCACACCTGAGTATCGGGAGCCCTACTATATTTGTCAGAAATCTGGTTTAAAAGACAGTTTCAGGTAGAAACTCCTCCCCTTGACCTTCAGAACTGAGAAACACTCCAGGATGGCAGCAGAAAAATCTTGAGATTGAAATAGTCAGTTAACTACTTTTGAAACTTCTGTAAAGTTTCAATAATGACTCCTTCAGAAATAGTCAAATGTTTGTATTGTTGAGTGACACACCCTTGAAGCATCCTAGCTCAAAACATGATCTGTTGTAAATTATTCTTTTAATATCAAGCATCCGTCTGTTGCCACTGTGCAAATCAAATGATGCACTCACCGGACAAAAAGCACCTCTATCAAACGTTATTAGACATCTTTGATAGTGCTAATGTGTTTTGTTTGTCACGGCTTCTGCCATTGTTCCAGCAGTTAGGCAAGATCAAAGGCACTTAAGATGTAATCAGTAAACAGTCAAAGGAAAAAGTCATTGTTTAGCATGACAACAGGTGTTTCATGGGGTTTATGTGGAAAATAAAGTAAGTAGAAGAAGTATCTATTTCTTGTAACCTTCACTTAAAGGGTAATAATAGGTCTTTCCATGTTATGTGGTGCAAAGTAGGCCTAGATGATTGTTCATCTAATTTAATAAACCAGATGAAAATACAATGGACTAATCCTCAAGACTGGTATGCTGTTTACCGTGATCCTGTCAATCCTGTCAATTCTGCACTTGACTCTTGACAAGTAGCCAAATCATAACTTTTGGACAAAGAAAGCTTTGTTTAACAAATATCTGACACAGTATTGTTGATTTATTAAACAAAGATGGTATAGGCCTACATACTGTTGGAGCGCATCAATAGCATTCGACCGTGGTTTATACTGTTTTGATGTGACCCAGTTCCCATGGATCTAAAGTGAATCGGCTGCAAGTAATAATATTAGCAGAAACATCAGTGTTTTATCTCCAAATCAAACACTTCTTTCTTACCAGCCTGACATGCACTGTGGTGGCAAATCAACTGTGCTCTACAGTTTGTGTGGGCAGAAAAAAAAACAATGTCTAAAGAAAAAAACACACTTCTTTTCACACCCTGGAGCAGTTGTCCTAACCTAGCCTTCGAGACAGGACAGCTCCCTGAATCTTTGCCATAATAACAAGAGCACCATTAACATATATGGAAATGTGTGAGCAAACAAGAAGCCCTCCCCTTTTGCCCGCTGTTTGCACCCTAGTATATGTGTGTGTGTGTGATTGCGTATTTTTTGGCATGCCCGCCGAGTGCACCCAGATTCAGCGTTCAGAGGGAATTGCTGGCTTTGATGTTCTCTGATGCAAGCAGTTGCTGATACCCCTATTAGCTTGCGCAGAGCTGATGCTAGCCCCCTCCAAAAAAGAAAAAAGCCTGTTCTTTCCAAAGCAAAGTAGAGCAAGATAGAAATGTTCAGCCCCATAATGAAAGCATAAGAATGGAGTTTATTTAGTCGGATAAGACAGTGGAATTAAGACAGTAATTAAATGATCATAGAGATCAAAGGAACCAAAACAGCATGAATGAAGAGAAAGACATGAGTGGTCGGAAGTGATGAGACAAGGCTATGTGGTCCCAGAAAGTGGTATGAAGGGAAAAATACTGTTCACGAAGTTCCAAAACTCTGCATATGTCAAATACAGGTAGGTATTTCACAGGTTGGTGTTTTTCACATCAGAATCAATAAATACAAATCAAACCAGGCGTGTTCTTTGTGGATTCTGTTTAAACAAGTCTTCAGTACATTTCCGAGTGTTACAGATGTGATTGTTAACAATAATGATTTCAGTCTTCTGTATAAACAATCAATCAGTCAATCAATCAAACTTTATTTATAAAGCACTTTTCATACAAAAAATGTAACACAAAGTGCTTTGTAGTGATTAAAAACAACCTCACATTTCCTTACACCCACCCAACCAGCCCCCACAGCTGCCTGACCCCACACAACCAAACCACCCAAACAGTAACACACTCACACACATACTATCATGCTAAAATACATAAAACTGCACATAGTAAAATGTGAGGATGAATACAGGCGAGCCAGAAGAGGCCCAAGCACCATCCCTCCACCAGGAGTCCACGGAACAGACCCCAGCAGACGCAGCCGACCACTGCTCCTGGTGCAGAGGGCTCCTACACTGGAAATCCTAAAAATGATACCGGAATATGAGTTCAAGCTAATAATATGCCTAAAATAAATAAATAAAATAAAATATGAATAATAAAAACAAGTTAAAGTATACATTTTTAATCAAAGGCCAAGCTAAACAGGTGGGTCTTGAGGCTACTCTTAAAACCATGAACGTTCTCTGCAGCCCTGAGGTCCTCTGGCAGGCTGTTCCATAGACAAGGGCTGTAGTGCTGGAAAGACGCCTCTTCATGAGTGTGTGTCCGGACTTTGGGAATGACCAGGAGCTGCCAGAGGAGCGCAGGGTCCGCGAGGGTTCGTAAGGTAAAAGCAGTTCTGAAAGATAAGAAGGCCCAAGACCATTAAGACATTTAAAAAACAGTAAAAGAACTTTAAAATCAATCCTGAAACTCACAGGGAGCCAATGCATTGATTTTAAAACCGGTGTAATGTGGTCCCGCCCTCTAGTCCTAGCCAGGACCTGTGCTGCTGAATTTTGTAATAATTGCAAACCTGAAATAGTCTTTTTGGGAAGACCAGAGAAAAGGGCATTACAGTAGTCTATTCAACTGGTGATAAAAGCATGCATCAGTGTCTCTGTGTTGGCCCAAGAGAAAATGGGGCGGACTCTGACTATGTTTTTTAGGTAAGAAACCTATTTTTGTGATGTTCTTAATGTGTGGGATAAAAGTGAGCTCAGAGTCAAAAATGACGCCCAGGTTTTTCACTTGAGAAGATGGGTTAAAAGACTGTTCTTGTAGTTTGGGTAAAAGTTTCTCTCTCTGGGCCTCAGGACCGATGAATCAAATCTTAGTTTTGTTGCAGCATTAACATTGTTGCAGCAGCATTGGCCTTACAGGGGGTCAGCTGGAACACTACCTGAAATGCCCATGGATTTGGGTCAGGATGTTTGAAAAGCTGACATAAGAATCTTGTCAGACACTTTGCTGTTGGCATTTGTACAGCTTGTGCACTGAAGGGAACACACAGAGTAGAGCATTTACCCGGGTCAGTGGTCTGCTCAAAATCTCAACTCCTCTAACATTTGTAAACCACAGGTACTATGGACAACACCTGGTAAAAACTGGAATACAGAGCGCATAAAGTAACTGAAAGTGACTCTTTACAATTGAAAGTAGAGTTCCAAATAAGAGCCAATGCTTGTATCAGGGAACCTTGTAGATGTGTGTAATTCACAGCTTCACACTATCATCCAAATATAACACACACTTATAACATGGCCCCAGATTCACCTTTCCAGAGCTTAATGGGGAAACTGATTTTCCAGTGTCGCCAAAGGCATGTTTCCCTGACTCAACTCACTTCCCAGTAGGGTGCAAGTGGAGAGGGTGAACAGAGGATAAGCAAGCCCTTCACCGAAGAAGACCCACTATCCAAAGAGAGCTCAGCGTGATCTCACCGTATAATGAATCCAGGGAGGAGCCCGGCTGGATTTCTAGGTCAGTGAATGGCATGTCTCACATTCTGCACCGCCCCAGAGGAAAACTATCTCATTTGTAGCGTATAGCACAGTCCTCGCTGCAGTCCAGCGGAAAACATGTTTTTGTTTACTCTATTTCACATTAATGAATTAGTGTCTCCTTTCACTAATGAACAAAATATTAACAAAAAGGTAAGCAGACAGAGCTAACTAAGCTTTACAATCAGAATGAACAACAAAACATACTTCATATACATCAAATAATTGAAATATAACGAAGACGAGCAACTTACCCAGCAAAACTTATTACAATGCAACCAGATTTTTTTTATTATTGCAATTTACCCTGACAGTTTTAACAGAAAGAACATGAACATTTTAAACCTATACCCTAAAACTAGTTTTTACAAATTTGCCTCTGCAGAAAGTTAACTTTTACCTCACTAACTTTGCAGCAAAGTTTGCCTAAGCAGTGAACCAAAGTAAACAAAGCCAAGAGATGCTTATGATGGAGGAGGCATAAGTTGTAGAAGCACAAGCTGTACATAAGAGAGGACATAATGTTAGCACCTGATGGTACAAAAACAAGAGAAGATGATACTTGTATTTGCTTGTTGCAGACAGGAAGACAAATACAGCACATATAACGCAGAGGTATTACGAAGTGGAGGATAAGTCTTCCTCCCTCAGCACTTTTCATGTTTTACAGTGTGTGCAGGTGTGTCTTATGTCTGTGTGCTGTGTGCCTTCCCTTTGTCCCAGTTTAACAGCCCGGTCTGTACTGGCTTGTGCTCTCAGCATGTGAGGCACTCCCACTGCTTTGTGATGAACACAGTGCAAAATGTTGTTGTTATAATGAAATGACAGCCACAACATAATGATGTAACATCATAAGTTTGGTATGATTTACTTTACAAACTGTATTAATCACAATAATAAGTGATTTTGTGCTCTGACATTTGCATGTGAGACTATCAAATCAAAGAAGGGGTATTACATTTCTATGAGGTATTAATTGTTAATGAATAAAATCTTTAGCTTACCATGTTACCTTTTATTGTTTAGAAAATGCTATATTCACTGAAACAAACATGCATAGATGACATATAAAATCCTAAACTCTAATTCAGTTTTGCTGAATGGCAAAGTAATGTCTGGACCTAAATACTAGACTGTTAAAGTATATTTGTAAAGTGTTGTAGAGTCTTATTTTATGCTATTTTCTATTTAATCACTTTCTGTCCTTAACAGTACGGTTAGTTTGTTTTGGACCAATAATTGACTGAATTAATACTACTTACAATATTCTGTTTTCAAGCTCATGCATGTTTCAGATAATGAATACAGTAATGTGGACAGAACTTGCCTGCTGCAGTTACCATGGTACTGTGGGTCAAGCTGCCATAGACCTTCACAAGTACCTGCTCATATGGTTTCACGCACAACAGACTGTGCGACTGCAGGTGACAGAGCAGCCCTCCAGAGACCACCAGCTGTGACAGGAGCCAGCATACGCTCAGAGGAAGCATGGAGGAAATGCAGGTTTCAAACACTGCAATAGTGGACCATGTGTGATGACTAACACAGTGGTCATTTTATATCATTTAAGTCATAAGTGTTGGTCACATGATTTGTTTTCTTCCTGCTTGAACCCCAAGAGATGTTTTTGATGCCCAGGCTGGTTTGAGACTTTTCTTTCATGTCCTACTCCACAATTCATTTGGAATTCAAATTAAGTGTAATAAATAGGCCTTTGTGCATTAACTTCTCACATTAAACAGAAGCAGCACCACAATCTGAAGATGTTTTATGTTGTTTTGAATTGCCCGAAGAAAAAAAAAAGAAATATTCATCTCCAGATGTTTTGCATATGGATGAATGAAAGAACGCCAGGGAGATACCAATATGCAAATTCCAAAGACTAATCGTTCCCAAAACAAAATGACCACCATCAGCAGTCTTGGCTTCCTGCAAAAACACAGCTGAGCACAGAGATCTGCTAAAAGGAGCTTCAGAGGCACGACCACTGGTGCTGCACAGTTTATATTTCCTGACGGCCAGATTATCCCTGAGATTAATTAGGCTCAAAGCAGGCTCATAGAGGTTGTTTTCTGTTATAGGCAATAGTTTTTGTGCATTTCTATTATAATCAAATTCACTCTTTTGAAACACAGTGATTTAGCTCTGGACTAGTTCATACTTCAGTCTTGTTTACGTTGGAGTTTTGGTACAGCCTGAAAGTGTGTCCACCATCTTGAACCCGCATTGGTCCGTTGAGGGGTCAGAAGTGGAACGTACTGTTGTCTGTTCCTCGGCTACTTTAAGCTAAGAGGAGCTACGCACTACAGCCAGATGACTGGACAAGAGAGAACGCAGACTCAGGCAAAAAACAAGGTGACAAAAAGCAGATATAAACAGAAAATAATCATTTTTTCCCAAACACTGACCTGATGTTGTGAAAGCAACTTATCCATCATCCATTATCCAAACAGAACTAGCGCATGTGAGCATTATGCATGTTTTCTGTTTATCAATGCATAACATTCAAAAATCAAGATAAAAAGCATTATATTTCCAGTGCATGACGCATTTAACATTACTCAAATGTAATGCATTAAATAAACGGATCTTAAAATGGAGGTGCAAAGAAGTGAAATAAATGCAGAAAACATGACAATAATAACCAGAAGTATTTTCCTGTTTTGACTTACTAAACGTCTTTTTGTGAATTGCTGTGATCCACTATGTTTGAAAAGGATATTTCAGATAAGATTTTTATTTTATTTACTATGAAAACATTTGTTATATTTGGATGATGCTCACACAGTTTACTGTATGAGTGTTACTGTATGAGTGCTTTTTTCCAGTAATATCTCAAGAGTTAAATGCTTAGACAGACAGTGGTATAATGTATCAGTGAGCTCTCAGGCCCTGTAGTGAGCCCTGCAGTAAGAGGCACAGATGTCACAGTTTGTCCTGGTGCAACCGCTGTCTGATTGTTTATTAGTTCTTGTTCAGTTGCACCAGCTGCCCATTTTTGAGTCGTCCTTGAAACATTACCCGGACCACCAATTAGTGCTGCCTTATTTGCCCACCTCAATACTACCCCAATTAGCATCAAACCAATACCTGTTACGACCTGCAACCACATGCCACACCTCTGCTCTGCCACTTCAGACCTCAGGCCCTGGGTCAGTGCCGCTAAATGGCTGTCACCAAGCATTTAATTATACAGGCCCTTCAGATAATGGAGCACACACTTTTTCTCACTAAAGGTGGCTACAAATTGGATCCTATCCACTTTATTTGTGGCTTTATTACTTTGTCCACTCATGAGGCCAGGGTCACTCAGTCAGCATTGATCCCAACTGACTTCAAAAGTAACTGGAATGGCTAATTGTGCACAATGGGCACTTATTAAAAAAATCCTAATTTAGATCTGTTATGAGCATAGGATTGCACTACAGTGCACAAAAATAATTGCAAAGCTTGGATACAAAATTTTCTAATTTTCTGGTCTTATTTTTATTAGCATCTTTGAGTATCCCAAAAAGCACTATATAAATTGGATGCATAATTATCATAATGATATTAACAATTTAATTTTAAATATTTGTTTTTATTCAAAAAGTTTTTTTTTATATATATATTTTTTATATATTCACACATGCCACATGATAAGTCTTGATTGAAGTCCCACATTTTCTCCAACACCAGTCTCACAAAGCATCGATTTTGAAATTATTCGTCCTGAAGATATTTTCTAAAACAATGGATGCTATATCATTAACACAGAACTGAAACTGATTTGAGAATTACATTTTCAGTGGACACCATGCAGTTCCTCTGGCGCCTCAGTGACATCTATTAAACTGTGATTGTGTCAACTATAGCTCCCACTGAAAAGATATAAACAGACAAGACAGATCAAATAAAGGAGCTGACACCAGCCATCCAACATAAACAGTCCTTCTTCACTCTTCTTTTCAGAGCAGAGGAAGTCTAGTGGCTTTACCTTGCAGGAGGTTGTAAATTATATATAAAACGAAAGCTGTGATTCACCCCTTTATATCTTAACCATGTACTTCAGAAGTCCAGTATAGTAATTCTGTATTCTGTCTCTGACCTTTTAAAAAAAAAAAAAAAAAAAAAAACTATATAATTTCCACACCACTTTGACAGCACACTCACCAACTATGCAAATTTACTTAAAGTGGACCTAAACATGTACTTTTTTGCTACAAAACTCTGAATATGGTGTTTTAATATTGTGTACTGTTCCTATTGCTTTTTGGCAAATTTATTGCAAACTAGGTCTATTTGCAGCTTTCTGGCCAAAACCTGTGTGTGGTACCTCCAGTGGAATTTCAATTACTACATGACATCATACTGGACTTCCCAGATTACAGCTGTTTCACACACAGGCTGCAGGGCTGGAGTTTGAAATGTGGATACCTGTTAAACCAATCAGAGTGTTTGTTATACCCCCAGATACTCCAGTTTGACCCAAGAATTGGGTCAAATACAGAATAAAATAGGTTATGTTTCATCACATCAGAAGGCGCAGCCAACCTGACTTTGTATCATATTTATTTGCATGATTTTATATAGAGCCTACTAAAGTCAACAAAGTTCTCTGCATAACCCAACTTCTGAACTCAAATACAAAGTGTAATCTTGCCGGCGGTCTATACATTGAAGTCCTTTAGAGAGCTGTGACAGTTGATCTTTGTACTCTTTCTGTGCGCCGCTCAGCTCTCACGCCACGACATGTCTGAGCGCACCCTGGCCATGACTGATTTTCCAGTCTGAAAAGTCACTGTGGTCCACTTGGCCGGGTCTCTTCCCTACTCCATCCGCACTACGCCTGGCTGGGCAAAGACTTTCTGAGCCTACTCCTCCTGCGCGAGCGAGACAGAGCCAGAGACAGCCTGCCCGCCCCTGGGAAGTCGGATGGCGCGATAACACTCAGAAATGATAGTTTAGCCCTAGAGAGCACTTGACACGCAATATCTCCTTTCTCAGATCGACACACACACACAAAGGCCTACACACACAGCTGTCACAGTGAAGGGTAAACAAGCAGCGCCAAGGGCTTTGAACGCAGGCAGGAAAACCAGCGCAGCCTCATCTGTATGTGGACGCGGAGCGCACGGTGGGAGGGGCGTCTGAGTGAATGTCTGTGTGAAACACAGCTAAAGTGGACCAAATTGAGTATATTGCCACTCAAACAAGAGACAGTGAGAGGCCAGAGGAGGTAAAAAAAAACAACAAAAAAAAGTCAGCAGTCAAAGCAGACAAGCAGCCCAAAACTCATCTCGCCTGCTGTCGGAGTGCTCCCAATTCCCGCCCCACCTTTCACCGGAACCGTGATGGAACATATGCATGTCAGATGTGAACAGCAAGACAGGTTCTACATGCAAGTATATACAGGCTACATAGTAAAACAATGGGATACCTGATTTACAAATAAAATCAATTTATTTTAAGAAATTACAAAGCACTTTTCCAACTTCATTGTCTTGTCACGTCTCTGTCTGAACTAAACTTTTGATATAAAATGCATTGACAATGTGGTGGGTGTGGTTAGTTCACTTTCTCATGACAGAACCATGTGGAAACATCTGTCCTCAGAGGTTAGGGTGGTGACAGATCCACACCGCATCTGCTCAACTTAGAGACAGTCCAAATGTTCACTGTGGGTAACAAGAGGCTTATGGGGAAGAATGGTTGTTTTATTATAACCATATTGCCAATTCATTGTGGGTGAATACTGTTTTGTGTGAGTAATTGGTGATTGGATTTCATGCATCAAGTTATTTGTTTGTCTTGAAATTAATAGAAAATGACTCATAAAGCAGCTTTCAAATGCCTGTTGATTGTGTTTGCAAAGTCCTATCCACAGACCTATTATATAAACCAAAATAAAGTTTCAACTTTTTCA
Organism: Taenioides sp. WSHXM2023; assembly: GCA_029959045.1. Classification (NCBI taxonomy): domain Eukaryota; kingdom Metazoa; phylum Chordata; class Actinopteri; order Gobiiformes; family Gobiidae; genus Taenioides; species Taenioides sp. WSHXM2023. The sequence continues at coordinate 34,874,715 of CM057087.1, forward strand.
ATGATAATATTTAGAACTGCTAACATTCTTCATCGAATAACTGACAGCAGCCCCAGCACACTGCACATACTATCACAGTGGGGTTTTTTTCGTTCAAGAGAAATGAACTTAAAGTAGCTAAATATGTGACATGTAAGTAGAAGGTTTGCGAATGAGAGTGTGGATGCACTGATGCACGAAATGAAAGTAAGAGATGAGGAGCAGAGGGTGGGTGACCCAAAGAGTGAAAGGAGCAAGTCAGTGAAATCACTTCTGCAATGTGCACTAAACTACGTAAACATGTACGGCTTTCTCAAATTCCTCTCATCTTGCCACTAAAACAGGACATAAAAACAGTGCAGGCTTGAACCATTTTGGGTTGGGTTTTTTGGGCCTGATTTCTAGTCAAGAGATGCAAATCATGGGTGCACAAGCTGTTGTTTTCTTCAACCATAGACTTCCACTACTAGGCCTACTAGCCTTGTGCTGTAAGGGTGGGCATTCTAGAGAGTGTGATCACTTATATGTTGCCCAAGCTGATCAGCGGATCAGATCCAACTGCCGTCTTTCCACTTTTAACATATTACATAATGCCATGAAAAGTCACAGTTATTATTTCATATAATTAATTATACATGATATTGTAACCATAATTCATGATATTGATTATCTCTCTGTGAATTATTTGTGTTGATTATAGACCTGCATCCAGAAGTGGAACTTAAAACATGCACTTTTCTCTTCTCATAAACTGAAGGCCACATAATGGACCATTTAATAACATAATGGCATTTGTAGTCTGACTCTTACAAAAACTCATCAGCACCAATACACTTTTTATACTGACAAATTAAAGACTTTCATTTATTTGAAAGATTAAACTTTTGAGAGTCAGTTTGTGCTTCACACTGAACAGCTTCCGAATGTTTCCTCTCCCGAGATTTGGTTCAATTAAATATACAAGTATGACCATAAATTCATTCCAGAAAGCTCATTATCATTGTGAGCGAGGTAAGGCATTATATTTGCTGTGAAAACGTTGAAGCTACTATTTATTATGTTAGATATGTTATATGTAGGCTTAACTTGTGAAATCTCAAGGCAAAGTAAATTACACAACATTAAGGGGCAATGCTTTATAATTGACTTCCCCGTTTGGATAGGGTTAGGGTTATCAGGCCTTATGTACCTGTAAAGCCCTGCTCCACACTGCTCCTCTCTCCACCTCTGGGACAGTCTTTATTTCTCCATTCGTCATGAGGTGTCCAGAGTTAGTGGTCTTTTCCTGGACTCATATGACAGTGTGTGTGTAGACTACACAGGGCAGCAGGGGGCCAAGAACCACTCTAGTGTTCATACAATGAAGATCTTTGCTAAAGTTACATGACAAGCACGCTCTTCTGCTGCTGTCTGAGCTATGGAGCACCACTGGAGGCTAAAGTCTCTGATAGAACACAAAAACTTCAATCAAGAACTTTAATTACAGATTAAATCAAATCAAACTTTACTCCCATGGGGTGGCAGGTGGACTGGCCTGATCATAAGATCCTGTGTCTTGATAGTGTGGGGAGAGTAACAGCCTTCAGGACAAAGTGTCCTGCAGCCAGGGCATCACAGACAGTATCCAGAGGAAACAGGAGAGCTGGTTCCAAATTAGAAAATCCAACATGGCTGCACCCTGTGTATTAATATATTTTGATATTCAACAGTCAAAATATTGATAATACTTGTGTTAGTTTCCCTTAAGTTGCTCTCTCCTTTCCACCCGCTTCTGTGAACCTGCTCCTGTGCAGCCTCTGAGCCTCTGCAGTTATAAATGTGCGATTATGCTAATGTTGCTAATGTGTACAAGGAGCTAATGTCAACAAAAGCACAAATTCACTCTCAAACATTGATTTGCAATAACAAATGTAATATGAATGTCTGGGTTATAAAATTACTTTTAAGTCATTATTGTAGATAAACTGTAATGTACTGGATATTGTTTTTTTGACTCAAGCAGTGGAACACAGAAACTCAGAGAAAATGTTATTCTGAGGTCCAAGTTCCCACCTCCAATCATAAACGCAGCATTATGATCTTTGCACAAAGTGGTTAAGTGGTTAAAATCACCCCAGAATAAGTGCAATGTTTGTGTTTTCCTTGTTCATTAAAATTGGGATTTACCAAATATTATTCATTAATTGACTCTTCCTTTGAGCATAGCCAGTGGTGAGGTTTCTCTCAGTATCTTAACTATTCTCTACATGCTCTCGTTGGTGACTTCTACACTTTTAAACACAACCACCGCATTCACGCACTTACATATGCTTAAATCAAAACAGCATGGATCCATCCTCACAAACTACTGTTGAGGCTGATCACGATGAATTAGCATATAGAGCTAAATGTAAGCACTGAACTCCATAATGATGCATGCCCTGGGTGTGTTTGGTATAGACTGTCCCCATCATTGTATGTGTACGAGGAGGAAGAGGGGCATGTTGTGAGCGCCGATGAAGAGGCGGTGCCCTCGCTCAACATGGCCCCTCAAGCAGCTGTCTCACACAGCTGTGGCAATTCATAAAAGATACACTGACACACACACACACACACACACACACACACACACAGGCAACTCACACCCCTGGGGACCATACCTTTCTCTTCATGTTTCTGTGACATAGGCAATGATAATTAGACTAATTCAAAGTCTCCTCAGAGCGAGAAGTGGCGATGAGGGAAAGGCATAAACAGACATCAGTGTGTAAGTTAGAAACACACACACACACACACTCAGAGTTGAAGCCGAGTTCAGCCTGCAAAGTGCCATATTGTTGCAAAACGTTATAGCGTCAGGAGATCCATACCTTAACTGGAGCAAGGTGGAGGATGAGGACCACAGGGGGTTCCTTCCACTGTGACCACACAGAAAGGCTGCAGGGCCAAGCAATTTCCCCTAAACCCCCTCAGAAATGAAGCTATATTTCACCTTAGATCATGTTCTTGTGTTGCAAACTGTTCTGGAAGGGCAGCTGTTTTAAAGAAATTTAACCCCAGGCATCTTTTTCATTTGTCAGTGCCAAAATCTACCATGTGCTGTCTGATTTGCTTTTTGTTTCTTTAGGTGTTCCTAATGTGCATCTTTTGAAACTAAATATAACGTATCGGTAATTTCATCTGTCAGATATGTTTGGACTAGGTGAATGGAACAAAACGCTTCAAAAGATTGTCGTCTTATGAATGGCAGCATTCATGGCAGCATAAGGCAAACATATAATCCCCTTAGGGAGATTTGTCTTTTGCATTTTAATCACTCCGTCAATGCCACTGGGGCAACCTGTCAGGAGCAGATCTTGAGTTAGAAGGACTGAGCTGGAGGATTTAGTCTATCAGACATTGATGGGAGAAACTGGAACCCACAACTTTCTTGCTGTGAAGAGAGAGCCCCAGCCACCAAAAGTTTGTGTAAATTCCTCTGCGTAATCAATGACCAATTTTTATGGTCCCCTGTTTCTCCATTTTTCATTTTTTCATTTCCCCTATGCTCAGTTATATTTTCTTTATCCTGTTTCTGGGCAGTGCAACTGGGGATTGTCATTCACGCTGACACAGGACAAATAGAGGACTCACCTTGGCCTGAGCTGGTGTTTAGGACCAGATATAGCTATAATCATACCAATCCACACAAACCCCCTCTGCCTGTGAAGAGAAGGGCACACATTACCACAACATCGTGCACATTCAAAACTATTTATTTATGGTCCATGGCAAGTGCAGTGGGTCTCCCAGAAGGAGGGCCTGCATCAGATTTGTATCCTCAAAGGGATAAATATAATTTACAACTGTTTTCCTGTCAAGGTGAGACAATATGCAAAAATGTAAATCAAGATTCGAGACCCATTGATCTAATGAAACTTTTTACACATGAAACTTCCATGTAGAAACCTCTCCAACTCTTTAAGCTTTACATGTTTTCTAGATCAGAACTGCGCTGATTGACAGTGTTTGACATGGCTACATCATAATGGCTGCTACTGAGTTCATTAATTAAAGAGAACACATTATTCTTTATTTTGAGCATTTAATATTGAACTACAAATTATGATTTTACATTTTGCTCATTGTAAACCACAATATTGACCTAAAACAGCTTAATAATACAAACAGGTCCATTAACTTCCTGTTCAAAATTGCAAAACTGGGTGGCTCTTTTGCATGTTTTTTTAATTGAAAATGGCTTCACAACAATTTTTAACCCTACATGTATGACCTGGAGTCTAAATTATTTGAATCTTCACAATAAAGTACAGAGACATGGGGATAGGGATTTGGTCAAAATGGGAATTTTCTGAGCACTCATGTCTCAAATGCAGGACAATACAGGATCACTCAAACAGGCAGCACTCAGTCAAAATATAACTTAAGTAAGATAACGATGAGGAAATATTGTCATAACCTGTTGTCATACCTGATCAAAAGCTCACGTTTATTTTACATAATATGTCCCATTTAAAGGTCCTATATTGCGCAAAGTCGACTCTTGTGAGCTTCAAGCCATGTTATAATGTTGTTACCTCATCAAAAATATACCTGGAGTGTTTTGTTTCATTCACACGTTTGAGTAATCCTTAATCATTAGTCTGTTTACTTTTCCAAAGCTCATCATTGTTACACCATGTGATGTCATGAAGTGGTAGTGTTCAAATTAACAGCTACCTTTTGTTCAGTAGAGATGGGCAATTCCAGGGCTGAAATGATCCATGATTCTAGTGAAGGTATGTGGAGCTTAAAAACACAGGGGAGCACTTCCTGTATCACCACATGACATCACAAGGTAGAACAGAGTTTTCTGTTTGAGAGAAGAAATCCATCTTAAATATGCTGGATTTGTGTGTTAGACATGTATGAATGAAACAAAACACAAAAATAGTCTAATATGGGTCCTTTAAGTATGGACTTCACTAGATCAGTGATTTGAACTATAAGCATTGTTTTTATTGTGTTCATTTAACAGTTCATGACCTCATCTAAAGTTCAAAGTTTACCCCTTTGTAAGCCCCGCTAGCCCCTAATGCATTAATCAGCCGTTTAATTACAGATGCTATTTTTACACTGTCTTTGGCCACGACTGTGAAATACATTTCCTCCACGGCCTCCTGGGTCCTCCTTAGTCTTCATCAGAGAGTTGTCCATATTAATTGAACTTAAAAGTAATTTTTCAAAGACTTGCAAGAGTATATGAAAAGTGGACTACCGTAGGCGTTGTGTGAAGTAGATTACCCTTGACTAGCTTCCCGGAAGTCTGGACACTTGCCGGCTAGCTGGCACAAGGCAGCGTGTCAGTGGCAAGGTGAAAAAGTAGCAATTACATAAAAGGGAGCAAAGCGGAGTATGTGTCTCCTTGCTTCCTTTCCTCTGGGTTAAACTGCTGAGATCAATGTGGAGCTGTGAAGTAGGGAGGGCACCTTGAAAATGCTGCTATTTATTTGTTTGAAACCTTCTCTTTTCCTTTCTACTGCTCTTATTGCCCCTGGGGAGTCGGTCATTGATTTTCACTTCAATACGTCCACCTGTGACCCCCAGTGGGACGTGACTTCTCTTAGCCCTGTTAGCTTGCTAGCTGTAAGGCGTGACGAAAATACAGTGCCCCCATAAATGCATGCTACTTCATTATAATAAATTAAAAGTTCGTATTAATTAGTTTTCTTTTTTCCACTCCTTTTTGACTCAGTTGGGTCATTATTTAGAAAATGATTTTCAGAATACAATATTTTATGTTATTTACCAAATAAATAAATATATAATACAACAAATAATAACATAAAGGAATTTCATGTCTCTTTATCCTCTAATGTGTATAGTATTTCTTTGTATTATAATATTGGAAATAATTATATTTCAAGATCTGTCTAGGAAATAAACTATTGACAATCATAAATATTCTTTCTGGTAAATATTTTCAATCCATATATATATATATATATATATATATATATATATATATATATATATATATATATATATATATATATATATATATATATATATATATATATATATATATATATATACAATTAAATAAAACTTTAAATTTAATAAAACTGTTTTTGAAGCTATAAAATTTTCTTCATAAAGTTTATTTGAGAGATTCCTGATCTTGTTTCCGACAGCTGCTTGCTGATAGAGATATTATAATGTGAGATGGCACAGTGCATACGGCCAGGACATGTAAACTATAGAAGACTGTGGTGTTTGCTCATGGCCTCTCTCTGTAATGATGTCTGGACCACCTGCAGTGGAGCTGTCAGCTGCAGCAGGGCAGCCGCAGGATTCTCTGAGCTCTGCAATCTTGGACAAGTGTGATGGAGCATATGCACCTCAAGATCACAGCAGATTACAGAGACACGCAGCCTCGCACATCGATCAATATTGTTCTAATTACAGAGAAAAGCTGCATCCCGGCTGAGGTGGGATCACACACCCCACAAACCGCATCCATTTGGACAAGTTGTTGTTGTCTTTACCAAGAAAATAGTGTAAATTATATGTAATATAGCGACAATGCCGTTACCATGTTGTTGGCAGAAAGTTTTCTCAAGTTTTATTGAATCTGTCATCTTTGTGTGCATAGCAGTAGAATATAATAGCAAGTTATTATAGGCAGAATAGATAGTGCCATAGGTGGAAAAGTAGTTTTCAACCAGAAGAATGGCAGTTCCTACTCCATTTCCTACTCCTCACACTTCTGTTGTGTCCTTGGGCAAGACACTTAACTTTCCTATATGAATGTGGCAGATGATTTATTGTGTAGTGATGTTCTGAGAAGCCATTAGTGCAGACTCACAGTCACATCTCAATCAGCCCCATGGCAGCTGTGGCTAATAGTAAGTGATTAAGTAGTACTCCACCAAAGAGCATCACAGGCCATTAATAAAAAAATTTACCATTCAAAACACATTTTTGTTCTGCCTCAACAGGTGTTATAACATATTAACAACATAAAAACTTGAATGAAATTGCTTCATTTCTCTATGGCACACTGGTGATCATTATTTTTTGAATGTACCTTTCAAGTTTTTCACCAACCTGGAAAATGTAGAAGGAGATTTCAGTGTACATTACCTAGATACAGAAGGAATTTACATCATCAGAGAGGGGCAACTGGGGAAGTAGATGACACATTTGCACCTGGAGTCTGATGCAATGAACGCTGATGAGATGATGAGCGGATATTTGCGATTATAGCGGAAGAAGAAGTGACATCTAAAACCTCCATAATCGTGTCTGGGTCACAGCAGGGTGCACAATTCAGCCAACTCACTCAATAGACAGTTTAATCGGCCAAATAAGAACCAGTTAGCACAGCCCTTTACTCCTGTCCTGAAAAGATTTGAAAGGAAAAGTGAGGTAACCTGCCACTTCATTGGAGCAACCGTGCACTCAGCTTCCACTATAAACACTTGAATGCTACCTCCTGGCTGGCTCGCCTAAGAGGGGTCAATGCAGGGCCATTTGAACAGGCAATTTTGGCACTTTGAAAATCTCTCACCCCACTCTTTTCTGCGTCATATCTTACATGCACACACTGGGAGGGTATCTGCAAACTGCTAATCACCGTAGCAGGGAGCATGATGTAGAGCCAAGGAGTGTGGGCTATTTCTGCCAGTCAACAAAGAGAGTGGGGCAGACACGGTCCACATCTTGAAAAGCCATTGAGCTGAATTGGATGTTTTGGAAGCTCATTCACTGCTGATGGTAATAGAAAGAGAAAATACCTAAGTAGAGACTATCAACTACTTGTGAGTACAATTTGTAGTATTGTAGGGGTTATCCCAAGAGAGTTCATATGTTGAATTTCTGTACACTGTTTCCAAGTGAAAAGATATCACTCCAAATCTCTGGTCCATGGACCATGTTGGAAGGGTCAATCCACTATTGGTCAATTTTTTAGTGCATCTCACCACTTACAATCTGATGTGTTCTAATAGCTGCCGTTTGAAACCCGAATAGAAGAGCACATCAAAGTCACGGCTGCCTCCCCTCTTTCTCTGCTGATCTGTCTCCCATCATCTCTCTCTGCCTCTGTGAAGTGTGTGGATCTAGTGTGTGAACCAGGGCGCAGACAGGAGGGGTGTAGCCCTGGAGGCCCAGCCCTGATCAAAGCACAGTCTGTCAGTTTGCAGGTACACAAACAGCCAGGCAGTGCAGAGGGGAAGAGATGCGCTGAAATGACTGGCTCCGAACAGCATCAGGAGGCAGAGGTAGAGCAGGGCAGATCACATGCTCTCAGTGTATTTCTTATGAGGGTTATGTGGAGGTCAGGAACTCCTCTCACCTCACTGTTTAACGGTATGACTGAGGTAAAGGTTACATTCTTACTGAAGACAAATTGCTGCTCAAATGGTCTGTGCCAGCCGCCGTCAAGCAAATCAGTGTGGTACAGCTGTCTGTCTATTGAAGAGGATTGAATTTATACTACTGTATGCTGGTTACATCAAATATATTCAGGGGAGATCTTTTTTTTTTTTCTCACAACACACTCTGACAAAGAGACCATTGGTCCCAAAGAAGAGATTTTTTCGGCTCACACTGTTTTAAACTGTCTGTTACCTTATCACAGTGGATGCTCAGGCAATTTGTAGAATATTTATTTATTTATTTATTTATTTATTTATTTATTTATTTATTTATTTATTTATTTATTTATTTGATGTGGACATAACAAATTGCATTGGACAAACCAGATGCATTGTTTCCAGTGTTATAGCACAAGTGCTAATTTTCAACACCTGTCCACAGGAGGCTTTTAGAAAAACACAGTACAGTACAGTACCAAGACAACAACAACAAATACACAGCAAACAATTTATATTTCATCTCAGTTCACCCAATCCCATGTGCACAGCTCTGTCCTGATTTCAGCCACAGTTTCAGACGTCTATTAAAGATGTTTGGATCTGTCTGTAGTTTTAGGTCTGTGGGAAGAGAGTTCCACAGCCTGGATCCATTGGAGGAGAAACTGGACTGTCCAAAAGATGTTCTGGATTTTGGGACTACACAGTCTCCACTCACAGAGGCTCTGGTGTTAGGTCTGACTGAGCCCTGACGTCTGATGGCCAAACCAGAAAGCAGTGGTGACACATGATTTGTCAGGCATTTAATATAATAATATCCCAAATATCCCAAACACCTCTCACCTCTGTTTTAAATGATTTAGTTATTTTAGTTACCAATACGAGGGTTGGCAAAGAAAAGGACTCACCGATACGTTTTAGAAAAAGGAGAAAAAACTCCAAGACCAAGTTAAAGCACATAAGGAGATTCAGTACCTGTGTAAATGAGCAACTAAAACAAGAGCCTGCCAACTCCAAAAAAGTCATTAACGAAACACCAAAAAAGACTAACAAAGGAGTTGAAAGAGCTCAAAGCCACTCCCCAGAAGAAAGATAAAGAGCTGGAAAACCAAGTTAGTGAGTACAAGGAGATAAGACATCTCTATAACAATACAGTCAGAGACAATGTCCAGCTCAAGCAAGAGCTAGCCAACACCAGTAAAGTCCAAGAGAAAAACTTCAGGCACCTATAATGGACACTCAACCCACTTGTATTTATGTTGATGGAGATCTAACCAACAAAGAAAATGAGAACTTCTCCAGGAAGGTGCAGCAGCTGTCTAAACTCTGCTCAGCACGAGAGGAGCTGTCTCTCTCAAAGTTGTCGAGGGTCAAAGGTCACAGCAATCCACCCACCCAAAAGGACATAGTGGAGGAGCAGAGGAGGGCGACCAGGAGTCAACCCTTTACACCTGCATTATTAAAAAAAAACCAAAATGTGAAAGTGGAAAAGTGGAAAATACACAAATTAATATAATACATGATAAAAAGAAATCAAAAGATTAAAATGACAATGTGAATGTTTATTTTTTTCTCCTCCTCAAAACTATGATTTATTGCCTGTTGGAATCAAAAGTAATGCTTATTTTTAGTTAAAATTAGCAAAATGTCATAGTGAATAGTGAAGGCATCACCCCTTAACATGACATATGCACTTTTTTATTCCCCCTTGAGAACTTTCTTGGTAATTTAACCTTACTTTGTGCGCAGTAATAATATATTTGTATTAATTTAAAATACATCTTTGATTTCAGTTTAGTTTTCCTCAGATTTTTCATCACACACATCTCAACATAAAAGCAGTTCCCAATAGACTTTCAGTGCAGTTAATCTCTTACTGTCTATTTGCGTCTTCATACCTTTGCTTGAAACTTGCCCCAAATTGACTTGTTGCACCAAAGTTAATCCATCATGACTCTGAAATGACACCTGCCGCCAAACTCACTGAGATTCTTAAAAAAAAAAAAAGTTTGTGCAGGCTAAAAGGTTGTTTAGATCAATGAAAATTCCCACCACGTATCTAACAACTTTGTGTGTTTTTTTTCTCTGTAGACGGGGGTAAAACATTTGGAGAAGGGGAGAATAAAGCACATCAATCCACTTGGAAAATGAGAAAGTTTGTCCCTTATGCTCCTGTCAAAATGAGCGATTAAGAAATTTGATATGATGTTCAAAGCTTTGGGGCAGGTACGCTGATAACAACATGATAAGACCTCTCTCATAGAGCTCTAATTAGCTTCCTGCCTTTTCATATTTCCGTGCACTGGATTTATCTATTTAAAACAGCTCAGAGAGAGAAGCACCTGCATCAATCATAATTATTTTCCTTGCTCTAAAATTAGCCAAAAGAACACAGTCTCCTTCAGAAACAAACAACGGGAGGCGGGAATGAAGGGAATCAATAAATATCACTCCAGCTGATTGGACCTAATTACAAACATAGAGAACTGGAATGGAGCTTGCCAGATTGTCAGAGCCAATTAGGCCGCAGTATTATAGCAGAAGACAGACAGAAGGTGGGTGCGTGCAAGGTGCTTCCAGGAGAGGCACAAGCAGGTGAGTGGAAGATTCCTCCATAAAACACAACAGAGCTACAATGATAATGGCCTCTAGTTTTGTGCCTGACAAAGTGCGCTTGCCTGGGTCTGGATCACACAGCTGTCAGGTGTGGGCTGTGCAGCTGCAGGAGCACTTAGCGGTGCTTATCACTGCCCATTGTAATGTAATGTTTGTATTGCTGGGTTATTGGCAAGTTTACGTTCAAACTGTGCCAGAATCTGATGGTGATTGCAGCAAGCCAGATTTGTGTGCTGTTAATAATATGATGAAGTCAAAGGTACAGGATTGGTTCAAGGCTTGTAGACAGCTGTCAGTGTAACACTTAAGTAAAAACTAATTGTATAGGCAATAATTTCTTAATCTCTTGTCTCTTTGATAGTTTACTAAAAGCTACTCACTAAATATTTGCATCAAAATATTCTTTTCAATTTTGTTCTGCAGATGTAAGCAGTCTTTCCCTACCTTGCCTGGTATGAATGTGGTGTGTGTTAATGTACACTTTATTGTCCCCATGGAAAGTTGTCCTCTGCATTTGACCCAACTCATCAAAACCATTGGGTGCTCGGGGACCCATCTCTCAGATGTTGTTGTACTACCTTAGCTAAAGGATTGTATTTGTACCTATAGTGCTTGTTTGCTAACTACACAGCCATTGTGTGTGTGTGTGTGTGTGTGTGTGTGTGTGTGTGTGTGTGTGTGTGTGTGTGTGTGTGTGTGTGTGTGTGTGTGTGTGTGTGTGCGTGTGTGTGTGTGTGTGTGTGCTTCAGTCTGCACAGGCCAGCTGTGACTACAGCTTGCCACCACCAAGTCTGTAAAGTGCAATACAAGTGTAATTTAAAAATAAAAAGCATTAAATGTGTGGCAAGAATAATTAATTAATGAATAAACAATAACAATATAAATAAATATGATAAAAGTGTAAATGTAATTTACCACTAATCGTGCAGTGCGTGCTTCTACCTCAAGCAGTGCGATGCTGCTAAGAAAACTTCTTGGAATCTGTGCTCACATGAGCTAGCCCTTCTCTGTGTTGCCATCACCAAGTAAAGAGAGATTTAGCACATTATTTCCAGCTCCTCAGGCTGCTTTGAATTGTAAAGCTGTGTTTTATGGCCACAAAATAATGAACAAGATCCCTGGAACATCCTTGAAGCACTAACTGAGATACAAACCCAAAGTATGTGGATTCAGAGCATTTAATTTTGTCTCAATGGAAAGACTTCAAAGATGAGCTGGGCGAAAACAGGTACACAGACATCTTCATTTGTAATGCTGCCCAAGGCAACATGGCTGTCACCACTGGCACGTCCATATTGAAGGACCACACTTTGCACACGCCTCAATCCTCTAATTGTTTTTTCGGGCTGATGGGAAGAGACTCAGACAGGAGAGAAGAGCTGCACGTTTTGTTTGGTAGTTAGAAGAGCTTTGGGTTTCAGTCTTTGACCTTTGACCATCAAGGTAAATACAATTTTCAAAGTAAACAAAGATATACTGTTGTCATGACGATAAGGTGGCTCTGATTAGGTCTTTCGGCGAAGTTTGCTTATTTATCTGTTATGTTTCTATGTAGGCTTCTCTTATCACAAACATGTAGAGCCATGATTTCCCAAGCCAGAGCAACATTGCTGGTTAAATAAATATTAAATAATAAGTAAATACATCATAACTGCTCTGTAAAAAACAGGAACTGATATAACGCTACAACACCAGTGGTTCTAAGTTTTTTGGTTTGTTTTCCCATAAACAAAAATACCCTGTGTTCTTCTGGGGCTTGATGTTTCCTTTCTGAATTACACATTACACACACAAATCCTGACTTGGCTTCCAATTTCAAATGAATGCAGTACAATAACACCTCGTCTTTTTTGTTAAATGGTTATTATTAAGCATCAGGTCAAATGATTTGTCAATATACAGTACGTTAGTGTGGCATTTATTAGTGTGTGTGTGGTCAGACATGTTCGAACCTTCAGGCAGTGGAACTGGATGTTTCTGGAAGCAAAGTATCACAATCAAAGCCAATCGATTCTCCTGACCTTGTTAGAATCAAAGAGCTGTGATGGTCCTCCCCTGCACACCAGTCTTACCCTGTATTTGTGGAGCTAATGATAATGAGCAATTGATAAGAGATTATGAGGCTTTAAGAACTGAAGAGGACAGAGATCTGGGCTCACAAATGACATAATATGTTCTGTATTTTACACTAATTATAAACTTACTCAGTTTATAATTAGTGTTCAATTATATTCACCGTTGGTATGTTTTATGGTCACAAAAAAAGAAGAAAAAATCAGAATGGGCAAGCACATTTTTGTTGCTGGGTTTTTTTTAGTTTTTTTTTTTTATTGCTATTCTCTTTTCTGTACCCCTTATTCCTGTCAGATGTCTCAGTATCTCCCATATAGATAAAGAAAATCGTTAATTTAAAAATAAATCACAAAAGAAGAAGAAGAAGAAGAAGAAGAAGAAGAAGAAGAAGAAGAAGAAGAAGAAGAAAAGAATGGGAAAACACTTTTTCAGCAGTGAACAAGCCAGCCCCATGTCTGAATAAATGGAGGTTGCAACAAAAAGGTTATTCAATGCCATCCTAAAGATGAACATACACAACTAGTTTCTGGATAATTAGGGTTTTACTAAGATAAGTAAATATAGGCTAGCTGTGCCTTCAAGTCAAGCAGTTCTAGTCCTTGTGCTTTCAACACTTTTCTGAAGTTTTTCCCTCTGAATCAGTGCTCCCAATAATGCGCAACAGCTCCACTTTGAAGTTTAAAGTTCATGTTGAGTTCAAGTGAAGATAAAAATATATGAAAAATCTGGGAATTTCGCGTCACTTTCAACTCACAAGCAGAACAATTTTACAGTTGATTTTTCAAGAAGCCAGCACATTGACCTTCCCTGACAGCTGCGTGTTTATAGGCTGTACCTGAATGCTCTTAGGAGGAGGGACCGTCTGTCAGTGTCTACAGCTAATTACAGGACTGACAGAGCAACATGACAGCTTTAAATCTTACAACTTAAACGCGCTGAGTACTTGTTTATATCTGGGTTTCTTTTGACTTTTGAGTTAAGTCCTCATCACAACTTATAATAATAAGATCACATGTCTCAAATAAATAGATTTAGGGTAGCACATTTGCATAAAGTAATAGGTTAGTCCAAGATTATTCAACACAATTTGAATAATATATAACTGTGTTAAAGTGAACACATTTTCTTTTTTTTTTTTTTTTTTTTTTTTTTTTTTTTTTTAAATCTTAACATGAGACTTAACATTTTAGATTCAGGGAATAAAAGTAGAATAGCCTACTTCTGAAATAGGCTATTCAGCGGAACAGCTCCATAAAATGTGAACGTGTAGTCAAACAGTGCCCTCTAGAGGTGCCCCGCAGTCTTGCCTGACTGCCTTTAATTAATTTAATTTTCTTCGTTCAAAAATCATCTGAATCTTTCTGACTGTGAGATAAATGTTACCTTTCGTCACGCCATCTCACAGTCTGTATCTCCGCAAATATCTGAGTGGATTTAAATTGAATTTATGTCTGCAAATTAGGCACATTTTTCGGATGAAGAAAAGATAGAACTAACTCTTTTGAACTTGCTTAACCTAGCCTAGAAGTCTTAACCTCTAAATACAGTTTCCATGCCACAGTCATTATTGGACAGCTTTGTGATGTGTGAGCTCAAATAGCAAGAAGAGACCATTCAAATTATTCTTAAGATTAAATACATTTTAGACAAATACACTGACTTAACTATACTACTTAGGTCTATGGATAAGGGATAATAATTATGTTACTTTACGCTGACTTTGAATCCATATAGAATATTTTTCATACTGTCATCGTCATTATGTGAATGGGTGAGCGCCGGGTTAGGTGATGCTTCAAGAGAGAAGGAAAGGTCTGTAAATGTGACCGTCTCTAAATATGGGTCATGGGCTCCCAAGATTGTGAGTCTTTGGCTCCCTCTGTCAGAGCCAGCTGTTACTGCAAACTGGCCTGAGTCTAATCCATCCAGCTTATCACATCCAGCAGCAGAAGTCTGGTGTGTGGTTTGTGTTTGCAGTCCTGACCCACATTCATATAATTTTTATCTTTCTAAACTCATTGAGTCTTATTTGTCTACTCTTCTTCACTGACATGTGGTAATGTTTCATCCAAAAGGCATTTGGAGCATTAATGTAATGAAATAAATTCATAAAAAAGATGTCAGCAATCTCTCATAAATCTGGCCAACATAACACAACATGTAAGTTAACACAACACAGTAGTCTTAATTAACTCCAGAGTCACATTGACTCAAGTGTTGGTGACAGTAAATGTTCACCAAAAGGACAGTCAAGTTGTAAATCTAGTACTGGTAACATGTATTTGTGGTTTCTACTCACGATATAAATCATGTAGCCACTGTAAAAACAAGTTGTGCCTACAATAAAGAGTAGGCTAATCAAATTATGCAACACTATCATAATTCATAATTAAATCATAACATCTGTATGCTTTTTTTTTTTTTACCTCAAATGGGGCAACACAGGGAGGAGTTTGAGGACCATAGCATGCACTTACCTATATGTGGTTAAGCAAGATTAAAAATAAAACCTTGATCTACAATAGTTGTGAAAAGTATTTATAATTTGTTAATAACGGTAAATAATGAGGATGCTTGGAATGCATAAGATTAACTTAAAGGTGCATTGTATAACTTTTCTGGTGGAGGGTCCTTCAGATGCTTTTCTCCATGGAAATGTTATTGCTTTGTCTGGAATGTTTCACAGTGTGGTGTTAAACCTTTCTATCTTCATGGAGACCAAACCAAATCAAGTTACAGGTCAGATCTCTGGAGAGGCAATCCCGCTCACAGTCACAGTAATGCCTGGTTTTTGAGCTATAAAACCACGTGTAATTGAATTAATGCAAGGTAGAGCTGTGTAATGTCATACTGTGGAATATTACAGGCAGAGAAATGACATATCCATAGAAACAAGCAGGTGACTGACCCAGAAAAGTTACACAATGCACTTTTAAGGTCAGGTATAGGCCTACAGCACCTTTAAGTTGTCTACAGGCATTAGTGAGTAAAGATTGCGAGTGTTTACTGTGTGTTTAGCAGAAGTCCTTGTAGTGAGCTGTGAGTGTGTTCGTACATATCAGCTGTGTGACAGATTTCACATCCTCTCTCTGTTCCCCCCACCTCTGCTGCAGGACGTCCTCACAGCAACATTTGTCAATGCACACATTGCGCAGAACACACACAGCAAAATGTCTGACCACCTTTTTCTCCCACACCTCGGTTTAAGTACACTGTTGTTAAAGGTGCACTATGCAACTTTTCTGGCGGATGGTCTGCTTGTCTACATAGAGAGGTCATTAATATTCCATAGTATGGCATTAGGTTTATATTTATGGAAACAAGCAAATGACACCACAAGGCCAAGTTTGTGATTTGTGAACCCACTTACAATCCATATGTAGAACGCATATACTTTTGAGCATGTATCCCTGTATGGTGCTGCTTGAATTGTGCATTTCTTTCAAAATCTATTGCTAAACAGTTTTTATTTTGTGTGCGTTTACTGAAAAGAGAATTCTGATTTAAAATATTGAGCGCTATACACACTTTATATCGGCACAGTAAACATAAACACAAGAGCACTTTGATGGCCACAGCATGTTTGTACTGTATGTCCCCCATTGCCATTGTTGTATTGTTATCGCTTGCGTTTCTACGAGCTCCATGGTAACTGTAGTACCATCCGGTTCAGTCCAGGACACACACTGGCCTGGTCCACTGGGGGAGAATGTGCCATAACCCACTAGAGCAGAAGTGGAATTTCACATCTACAATTATCGAACAGCGGGAAGCAGGTGAGATTTGAATGAGACCGGATTGGGGAAAGAATGCCAAGTCAGGACCATTACAAAGAGAAAAAACTAAGCAAATACATGTGTTCTTCTGTTTACTTTATTTTAAAAGAAACATACAGGTGTAAATGTGATGGTACACAACAAGATGGCAAATATTAAAAAGAAGGCATGGTAAATAAATGCAAGTGATAACAGTTGTCGTTTTATATTAACAGAACAGTACAGTACATTTTGACAATCTAATATTATGACTGCTATTTACACATATTGGCACAACAGATTCTCTGCAGTCTGTACACAGCTTCTCTGTGCACAGTGTCATAAGCTTTAAGGAATATTTACTGTACATGTTTAGAAGTGGTAATTCATATAACCTGGAATTAAATTTACTCCCAAAATATGAAATAAATGTGACAGAAGCCAATAAAAATGCAAAATATCCTACATTCTCCTACATGTTATGTTTACATCCGATTCCACCATGTAGTGTGGCTTTACACAACTGTAAACCATGTGTTTGGTGAGAAGTACCACTCTTGTTTCACATGTACACACATGTCTTTGCCAGGTTCAAGTCAGTGTGGGTCACTTGACTTGTGATAGCTTAAAAATATCTATGCTAAATAATGAGTTACTTTTTAAGGGAATTGGTTGAACAAGGTTGAATAAAGGAGGAGGAATGGTCATCTGAAGGTGTAATTCAGTAAATCTGCAACCTATTTGGAGATACCCTGCAGCCAAACACAGGGCCAGGCAGAGGGGATTTTCATGCTGCAGTACCAGGGAGCAGCAACTACTCAAACTGGAGACCTTGAAGGGGGGACTCTCCAATTCAGATATTGACCACTGTTTCATCCCACTTGCTTAAGTCAGTACTTCATTTAAGCATTTTGGCCAAAATTTAATTCCATTGTATTTCACATTCATCTCAGTTTTAGAAAAGACAGATATACTGGCTGTCAAATTCCCAAGAGTTCTTCTAGTTAAAGACACATATGTTATAAGGCAGTAGTAAAACATTAAAGTAGCACAAAAAGAAACATAGGTGGTATATACAACTGGGCATAGTAACAGGTTACATAAAGCATACCCTGAATGACAGATTCTCCTGAAATTACAAAACAGACTAGCTCAATGCTTCAGCGTTTCCAGGACCATGTGAAACAGAAGAATTTTAGATTGTTGTCAGTATTACTGCCATGTTTGTCTGTTTTGTGAACTTCAGTGAGATGGCCTGAAGACTCCCAAACTACAAGTACTGCTCCCTTTTCTCTGGTGGGGTAGTTTTAACATTTGCTCTGCAATTCAAAAGGAAAAAGACACGTTTCAGTCAAAGTACTGTGACATAAAAAAAACCAAAACAAAACAAGAAACTACAGCCAAACATACATTTACAAACCAAATGTAAAACAATAAGTCAGCACAAAAAGACACATAATGCAACAAATGTTAGCTTGCATACAATATAGGAAGTGCTGGTTCTAAGAGGAGATATTCTTTGAAAGTCCATATTCACAAATACTGAAATAAGGGGATCAATGCATTTAACTAGAATGTAACTACAACAGGTAGTGTTTAAAGTACAGAACAGGGGTAGATACTGGGACAGTCCTCGATAATAGGGCCGGGGCTGATCATTCATGGAAACTAGTCTCACTCAACAACTCTGCCCTGAATTAGAGAAGAGAAGAAGAAAGAAGCCAAAGACATAGGGTTAGAGGACTAGAGGACCACATAAGCTTTTTCATATGTCGTGAGACATACATACGTGATGCAGGTTAGACAAGCAGTCAGGTTAAAGCTGGAAGATGAATGCATAAAGCATGAAAACTAATCCAACATGAAAGTGTTATGCCCTACAAGGCCTGTTCACTAACATATCTAAAGGTCAGAGAGGAAAGCATTCTGGAACATGGCTTCTCTGGATATGAGGGAGAAAACTGCTCTGAACCTGATTGTTTTTGAGTAGTCTTGAAGAGCACAGCTGTGGCTGACAGCCCTGTGATGTCTTACAACCTTACTCAAAGAGACTAAAGGCCTACATTCTTCCATCAGAGAATAATAAAGCCCTCTCTAAGCAAGCTACTGCAAAGAGGTGGCTTTCCTAGAAACTAATGTCTTTTATCTGCAAGAGGAAGTGATTCAGTAGAAACCATAATGTTCAAGTAAAGGGAGACCCAAGAGTTAATTGAAACCAGTGTTTAAATTAGCTTATTAGAGGGATCAAATAAATGGATTTAAATATGTAGTAACTATGGTTAACCTACTGTTCACTTTTAGCTACATGACAAAACATAGTTTGCTGTGACTAAGGGTTATTTGACTTCATGAGACATTACATAATTGGGTTAAAACTGGTATTGATGACAGTTAACCACCACACAGATTCTTTTGAATGAGGCATCTTCATTATGTCACATATACATAGAAAATGATCATGTGTTTGCACTGTTGCAACTGTGGCTGTTATAAGCACTACAGATCTTCCCCATCCCCCAGTACATGTGACATACTACCCATCCTGAATGATAATAATAATGACCCCTTATTTCTGTAGTATTTATAAACTGCAATTGCAACAGCAGGCAGTGAATACAACAACTGAATTGAGGCTATATGAGACAGCTCCAACCTGGAAGCACAGGACAGGCTATGTATCTTATCAAAGCATGCTCTATATTATTTAGATATAGAATATAAGTTTGAGGTAAGTTGTTTGCATAAAGAATGGTTGTTTACAAGATACTGGCATGTAAGGGTTAGGACTGCAGAAGTAGTAAGATGAAAATAGTTTAGATATAGAAGAATATCTTGTTTATTGCAGTCTTTGGTTTGAGTAGTAAATCTATGAATGTATAAAACCTGTCCGGTGCTGTCTGTTTGGGTACTGCTCTTGTGGGGACGGGGGTTACACGTACTCCCTGGTCGTGGAAGGCTGTGATTGGCGGTAATATTGCTGCCCTCTCATTTCCTCTTTGGAGCAGGAGCAGCACAGGAGGGAGCCGCCCAGGATGGTCAGACTGGCTGCTGCCCAGCCCACAAACAGGGCTGAACCAAACTCATACCTGAAGAGATCCAGTTCAGACATGACATAATGCAAACAAAGTTGCAGTTGTAGTTTGTGCTGCTAGAGCTGCTATAACCCAATCAAAACAAGAATAATGTTGATGACTTTTACAAACCTGGCATTGGCTGGGGTGTTAGGGTTGAAGAACTGATAGGACACCTGAGTGGCATACCAGGACACAGACACCAGTGTGCATAGACCTGGAAAAAGTAGAACAGATACATTTAATTAGAAGATAATTAGAAATGGCCACTTTCAGTTTACCACTCTTCAAACATGTCTGTCTATGGCTATCTAAATTATCTACGGCTAACTCCTTAGACAAAGCCTCCTGCTCTCTTCAAGTTGTTACTTTTCATGGTTTTGAAAGGCAGAAGAGAATCTTTTGGAGGTGTTGTCCAGGGAACATCAAGAGGAGCAGTGGCTATATTACAAGCACTACACCAGTAGTACATAAAGACCTTAAATACATGCAGTATAATATAGTATAATCTCACCTGCAAGCAGAAAAAGCGCTCCACCGGTGACCGCGATGCGTGTTTTGGTGGTTGGGTTGTTGTCACCTACTTTAGTACATTTCATGCCCACCACACTGATGATGATGCCCATAAATCCCAGTAGCACAGAGATCACCATGAGGGCTCGACATGTCTGGATGTGGACTAGATATAAGAGAAGACAGATTAATCAGTCATGTCAAAAACACTGAAGAAAGTTAGATTCAACGAGAATGAAGCTATGCAAATGGGTGACCACTTTCAGTCCACCACTGTCCATTTTAAGATGTTCTTAATCAAGAATGTAAAAAACAAAATATCTGAGTGAACAGCAGAGAGAGATCAATATCAGTAACAGAAAAATGTGATGATATTTTGAATAAAACAGGTTTTTACTTCCTTATTTTGTAGCATAGCATTTCTATTTACTTTTGATCAGTTCAGGTTATTGAGGGTTCTTTCTTTCACCAAATTAATTTCTCCCTTCACTGGATTCACAGCCAAGTATTCAGACCTCGAATGCTCCTCAAAACCCTCTTGCAGCTCATTCCACAGCACGTTTGTCGTCACAACCATCTAATGATCTACCTACACTGGCCCGCACACATACATAACTCTGTGGGCTGCACATACTTACACATACACACACATGTAAGTACTGGGACACACAGCAGCACAATGACAGTAGGTGGAGCAGCCCAGATGGAGTCATGCTGCGGCTGTAGGAGGCATGCTCCACATGTTGGGCACAGTGGGATCAGTGTGGAGTTCACACAATGCTTGATTGTTTTCATCCGCAAGTCACAATGTGGTTGACTGCAACTACTTCAAATTTCTTAAGTCTGTTTTTTAGCATCATGGGAGTCCCCATTCTCTCATCTGTTTTAACATTTTTGAGTTGTCTGACTAACATTTTGGAGGCCTAGTAATGCTGTTAGTTAATCATATAACATCAGACCTGAAATGTTACAGTTTTTACAGTTGCAGCAGAAAACACTGCATCATCACCAACTGAAACAAGCAGAGCAGAATAAGATCAAGGCTGAAAAGAGGGATGCTTTCATGTCTCCAGAGTTCACCTGGCTTCCCCCTGGACACTTTTGTCCTGAGGGCTATTAACCTCATCAAAATGTCCTGACACAGGATCTGCTGACCAATTCCGATGAGTCCTCCTTTTAAGCTGCAGAGATCTTTGTTCAGTTATTCTATTTATTGCCATATTTTAACTGGGCAGTGTGCTTCAATTAGGGATAAATAGAGTTGGATATCTACCATCACCATGTCATTTGTGGTCACTTAACTGGCAATGCTTTTCTGACAATTGGAAATTTAACCAATATTATACCTATTATAATTGTAGTCTATCAGTGTATTTTCTGACATGATTGTTTTACACCTCAGACCCATATTGAGAGAGGTTTCTTCCTGCCACCCCTTATAAGTAAAAAACACTGAAGATGAATGACTATATTTACAAGCCCCAGTGAAGTCAGCAACAGTTAGCACATTTAAAAAGCACATACAGAAACATAAAAGGCTTCACTTTGTGACATCTGCTCTACAGTATATACATCATTCAGACACAGTGAGAGACGGCACCACATTTGAAGTGTGATTTATGGAGTTCCACCACTGCTTTTGATGAAGTTTGTGAATGGTTTACAGCAGAAAGAAATCCTTTTCATCCACTCTTCATAGAGTTTGAGGGGGTTCAGCCTGTTAAATGACACTATCTTCTGACCGACCAGAGAAAAATCAGCAGGCTTCAGAGGTCTCTGGGGGTCTTTGGGGTGAAGCTGAGGCTACATGGAGGTGCACAGGTCAGAACAGAGCTCTCTTTCGCCTCAGAGGCAAGCTTGGTGGTGCCACTCTTAAGCTCTGAATGAGTTTGTGTGCAGGAACTTAGAGCGCCATTGTGAGCTCATTGTGACTGTAGCAAACAGCAGCATATCCTTTCACTTTGATATGTTCACTTTGAACCTAACAATACCACATCAACTGTTATGTAAGGTGGGTGGCAAGGGGCTATCAAAATGTTTAAATGTTAAGGGTACTTTACTTTAACGGACTTTCACTCTCCATAAGCATATTTTTCATCATTAAGGAATACACCAAAGTGCTCAGACCTACGACTTTTTTTTTCTATTTAATCAATAGCTAGATAATATATATCTATATTACCTAACTTAAAATACAGCAGTAGTACAAAACAATAAAGCCATGAAATTTAGGGTCATCAATTCTTGTATGGTGAGAGGAGGTCGGAGCACCTACAGAGCCCAGAGAAAACAGGACTTCTGCTCAGATGCCACTTGCAGAACTGTTCATTCAGCACCACTATCTACACATCTACGGCAACCCAAACCACATGAGTGAAGTGAGTTAAATCATTACTTCCACAAACTTTTGAAGTCATAAATTCAAGCAGCAGTTCCTTGCCTAACTCACCGGCCACATCAGGTGAGTGCTACAGTCTGGTGAACAATTTCACAGCCCCATCACATGTTCCTCTCACTGCAGATGTTACATCTTCATTCAAGTCAGTAGGAAAATGATTGATTGAAAGAAAAAAAAAAGGGTTTTGTGTGCATCCAAATACAATC
Organism: Taenioides sp. WSHXM2023; assembly: GCA_029959045.1. Lineage (NCBI taxonomy): Eukaryota > Metazoa > Chordata > Actinopteri > Gobiiformes > Gobiidae > Taenioides > Taenioides sp. WSHXM2023. The sequence continues at coordinate 34,897,662 of CM057087.1, forward strand.
AAATGTTACATGAATAAATAAATAAATAAATAAATAAATAAATAAATAAATAAATAAATAAATAAAATGGTGGTTGGTGGAAGGTTGGAGGTTCCATCCCAGATTTGACCATTGTTATTGTAAAGCACTTCCACCATCAATGATTCTAGTATGTGAGTGAGTAATTGGTAGTGTAATTTTATCATCTCCTTGAATATTTTGTTTAAGTGCCCTATACTAATTTTAACATTAACTTTGTGTCAAGTTTGAACAATATGCGCGTGTGGGGATAAGAGAGCGCATTCTGGGAATATCTCTGCTGTTTGGCCCAACACTGGCCTTTTCTTCTGATAACAGTCACTATTCATCTGGGAGGACAATACAGCGTCTTCATCCAAGCCATAAAGCCAAAGACACAGCTGATGAGCTTGGTAAGATGCTAAGAAAACGACACAAATTGTTTTGATATCATGATTTACCAAGTCATACTGAGATATTTCTTCAAGTGCCATTTAAACTTTAAAAAAGTATTTTAAATTACGTGAGGATGTAATTCCACCTCCATATATTTTAATAGAATGATTCCTGCAGACAGAAGAATAGTGGGATCATTTACTCAGTGTACCATTAATTATGAGTCACTACATTTTAGTTATAGATGCAAGATGACAGAGGGTAGATTTATGTCCAAAGCCCACATTCCTGCTCACTCCCACCCCTGACACATTACCACGTTTACTCTCTGAGTTCATTAAACTCATAACAGTTTTGTTGTGTCCATACTAAGAGAAAATGAATTGTTGTTTTGCCTGTGCACATTTATTGCTTTTCCAGTGGATAAGACCACAAACAAGTACAATAGTAAAGCTCTAAATCTTCTGATTTTATTTATCTAGACATCAGTCTGTGCCAGGCCTAAATTTGAGTGAGGTTTGAGAGGAACACCAATTACTAATTTAAACAGTGACAGGACTTACATTTTCACCATAGTGAACCACCATGTTTATTACATCAGTTAAACATGGTGGTTCACTAAACAGTGACATTTCAGTAAACAAACAAACAAACAAACAGACAAACAAACAAACAAACAGAATGAGAATAAACCAAAACAATTGTGATTAGGCACCTTCATGTCATTGGTCATTGGTCAATTTGCAGTAAAGATTTTAGATTGTTATTCTTCTTCTAACCAATATTTTTCACGTTAATCAATTATGTAAATTATTCATACTCCACTGTATATAATCAAGAAAAATGCTGAATACAACAGCAGTGCCACTGTAATAACTTATAAGCATAAACCTTGTAGGCTCTGCAGCTCTGTGACCAAAGTGTGTTGAAGAGATGGAAGGTCGTACTCACTGTCCAGGGAGAGCATGGAGTCAAAGATCTTGCACTGCACCTGTCCCGTGCTCTGAGAGGCACAGCTCATCCACAAGCCCTCGTACAGCCCCACAGCTGTGATGATGGCATCTCCTGCATACGATGACTGCTTCCACTGAGGCAGAGCTGTGGTGGAGATGACCCCAATCCAACCGCCCAGAGCCAGGAAGTAACCCAGTAGCTGTAGACCTGAGTTGGCCATGCTTTCCTATGTTAGACTTTGTATATACTTTTGTAACAATCTTCACAAAAACACTAGAAATCCTGTTAGTTGTCCTACTCACTTCTTGGTCCGTCTAAGCATCTCCTGCCTCTACTCTCATCTCCTGTTCTTTTAGTTTGTTTAGTTCCTGATGAGTTTGATTCTAGCACGTTCCTTCTTGAACTGTCCTGGTATATTCTCCAAAAGAGCGTTAGGAAGGTTGAGCGGTGGTCAGCTGCTGCCTCACTCTCTGCATGGCTTCATCCAATCCTTGTGCTTCTCTCTCACAGCAACCTTTCCATCTACTGCAGCCTCAAGTGGCTCAATGACGGAGTGCAAGACAAAAAAAATGTTTGAATAGAAAAAAAGCTACCCACAAAGGGCTGGGGTAAAGGGTCAGCTCATGATTGGAGCATTAGAGGCTGAGGGAACGCCTACTGGGAGGGGTCGTAGATGGGTCAGGTTGGAAAGAATGAACAGGATTAGGCTACAAAGTTAAAATGAAATAGTGAGATAATGAAAGTTATATTCAAATAACTGGCTTACTTGCAGGACAGCAGCTTAAATGGAGAAAAAACATAGAGAGACATTCGGCAAACTGACTCAAGAGTCTGAGGCTTAGAGATACTAGAGCTGCATTTATAAACCATACTGTATTTGATATAGATGTGTAACTTTCATACTAAACAATCAAACAATCTAAACCCAGCAATGGCCATGAAACAAATCTGGCTCCAGGTATGACTATGCTGTGAGACACATTTAACTGGGCCATATGCCATATGCCATATGCAACAGTCTCTCTTTGATCCAGTCTAAATTGTTCATACAAGGTGCCCAATATACATGTGTAAATCAGCTCCAGACAAAGGTAGACTGAAAAGGACATGTCACATCCAGGCAGGCTCTGGGTAAGTTATGGGCTGCTGTGGCAAGCCCCTCTCATATCCATGGTGACGGCGGGGTATGAAGGCATAGTCAGAGTGGGTCGAGTTGTGCAGACTCATCTTAACAGACAGACACACTTCAGGCGCTGTGTTCCCACAGTACAGCACATGTCATGGACGTCCTCCACTCTCATCATTCAATTACCATGACTCACTTCTGAGTAAGTTCAATATTATTGTCAATTAGCCTCAGTACACTAGAGCTCCAAGACGGTTTTCTCACATCAGTAAGAGACATGTCTCACCCAAGACTGCACATGCACACATAAACGCACACACACACACACACACACACACACACGCACACACACGCACACACACACACACACACACACACACACGCACACACACACACACACATACACACACACACACACACACACACCCACACACACACACACACACACACACACACACACACACACGTACACGTACATACAGTATAAAGCAGTCATGTTCTTTACCCTTCCTTTTACACCTGACCTGTGTGCTGAGGTTGTCATTCACAGACAAATCATATTAAATGTGTCTGTTCATACAGTTTGAACATGTTGAATAGAACTTTGTTTTGTTTATTCATTTCAAATGAAAAGAAATTGACAAATAAAATAGCAACAAACTCAGTCAGACTCAAACAAAATCAAGGTAAAAGTTGAACAAACAAAAATGAATAACAATTAGAATTTAAATACATTTTTGAATATAATTTGAATAATTATTGTCTTTTAATAATTCTTTTAAAATGTCAACACTAGGACCCATAATCTGAAATGCGAAACAACACAACCCTAATAAAATATGTTGTGACAAATTAAAATACATTTTTATAATTGTCATAATAACGGCTTTGTGTATAATGGAAATGCAGTGGAACAGTGGCACAAACAGGAAGGTACCTCTTCAAAAGGAAGCAATTTTCAATATTTGGAGATAACCGAATGAACTTAGTACTTGAACCTAATACAACATGAAAAACTGCAGGCCATATGAAAATACATGTGACCTCACACATTTGTTTAAAGACTAGTGTACATAGAACATTTTCATATGTGATTTTATATGTAAGAATTATTTCTTGAATATTTATTGTGTGTGCATCTGCTTCATACCTCACTGACCTCATACTCAGGGCTGTGAGATCCGAGTAGCTGCTCCAGTGGTGGTAGCAGGGTCTAGACATAGGAGTCAGCTGATCCAGATAGAGAGGAGGAAAGAGAAGAAAAACAAGTGTTCAGAGCAGGTTAAAAGGGCTCCATTTGGGCCAAAACAAACCTCTATTGATCAATCTGCTATGAGGGGTCTACCCACTCACACAAGCAAAATTTCCAAGTAAATAAAACCAATTTGTAATTGACTGCACTGTGTAATTTGTCAACAAACATTTTTGTCTTTGCATTAACAGTGGAATTGTGTATGTTGAGCAACCATCGAGGCTATACTAGTATTATAAAGTGCTATAAAGTGTTTGTGTGCTTGTGTGTTTCACTGATTTTACATCGGCTCACCTGCTGTTTTGAAGTTAGGCTGCAATTAAAAGTTCAGCTTCACTGGTTTTAGTGACTTGACCCCATCCTAATGTTATCTTGTGTGTCCAAGGCGTAAAACAGTCAGTGGTATTATCTCACGGCCACACTCACATACACACACATAATGAAGATGTCAGAGGCCCAGCGGATTAGTCAGTGCTGCCAAGGTAACTGTGAAAAACATGTGGACATGAAAACAGCATTGGAGAAAAATTACATAACCCAACATAGCCTATAGATAATTATAGTTTTAGTAGATCACTTAACAAGACACTGTTCAAACTGATGTCAAACTATTTTATATGGTAGTGAAAATACTTGCACCAGTCACATGGACTGACATGTGAATATCCTCTTGAAGGACTGTGCTATGGACTTTAATGATCCACAATTCCAGCATGTCAAGTGTTTTTTTCACCTTCATTCAAGACATTGTTTTTAGGATGCTAATGAAGTATAATGAATAATTTAGTTTAGTGCGTCTTTTTGTCCAGCTCAAGAGCTCCTCAGAAGATGGCAAGTTTGCTTTTATGGAGACACGCGAGACATGGCTTTTCTACGGCACAAGCAGCAACTTACAAAGGAGATAGGAATGACCTTTGGTGGGCCTATGCATGTAATTGCAGATCAATGGTACTTCAGATTCATTAAGTTTTAAGTTGAAGTATCACGTCTATTGAAAAACATTCCACAATTATCTTGTAGGCATTGTTGCTCCTCTCATCCCCTGTTTGCTAAATGGACTCTGTGAGCCAGTGTTCATGGCTGACTTCAGCTAAGCCCCTCCTGATGCTCTGTGTGTAGTATGGTGCGAACCATATTCCTCTCTCACCTCACATTTTCCAGAACCTTACAGCACTAAGCTGAGCTTAGGAGTCAGCTGAGCTGATCAAAGACCACAGTGTGTAGTGACTAACAAGAGGCGAGAGTTCCCAACCATACAGGACCTCCCAGAGGTTTTCATGGCCAAAGACCTACTGTAACAGAAAGGGACCACATAATCTTCATACATAGGACCGCACAGGTAAAGACTCACATACTTTATGCAGGACTCACAACTCATCCACACATCTACAGTGTATTTCTGCCTGGCTGAGCCTCTGCTCTCTCCACTGTAGAGTAGCCCTGCTCTGGTTCCCAGCACTGTGGAGTCTCTAACCCCTCCCTCTCCTCCACGTACCACTGTCACTACTGCCCTGGCCCCTTTTATAACTCTAATTAGCTCCAACAGGCTTCCCTCCTCTGTCTCTGCTGTTCTTTGTCCTCCATGACCTTCTGTTTTTGCCTTTAATACTGTTTTGTTCAAGAAAGTATTCATTATTTTACACAAAATTAAGCAATTTAAAATAGAGAATTATTATGTCTACTTGTGAAATGCACAAAATTCTACTGTAGACTTACTTTTCCACATCACTAAACTAAACAGTTAAATGTTACCTTTTTTTCCCCCCACTTTCACCCTACCAATGTTTTTGGCTGCTTTGTCTGCCCTCCTCTTCCTGCCTCTACCTCTGATAAACCCGGATGTGTAATGCATTTTCAGGGACCAAATGTTCTGCACCTGCATTGCCCCACTCTATCCGCCCTCCTGAATTCCTCAAAGCACTGATGTGGTCCTCAAAGAAAACTGGAGAGGAAGAGGGGAACAAGAGGGAACAGAATAAAGCAGGAAATTTTCTAGTGCCACTGCCCGCCTCAAGGGTTTTTCTATACAAAAGAGTTTAAGACTCCAAGAATACACTTATACTAAAGCCTTTGTAAATATGTGCAGTTTGTTGAGTAGCTTAGTAATATGATGTATTTCTTTGCCATGTTTACCCCTATGGCACTAATGCACTATAGGCAGCTTTTAAGAATTAAAGGTGCATTATGTAACTTTTCTGGTAAGGGGTCTTCCATTTGCTTGTCTCCATCAATAGTTATTGCTTTCCCTGAAATGTACCACAGCATGGCATTAAACTATCTCCACAGAGACAAGCTGGGGTCAGAAGCAAGTTACAGGTCAGATCTGTGTCCCTGGTCATAGTAAAAATACATGTTTTTCTATAATTAATCGGTGCTAGTACGGCCTCTGCAGTTCAGTGACCGAATTCTTGAGGTTCTGAGCTTTTACATGATGCATGTCCAAATACTGAAAATGGAAAAAAAAAAAATATTACTCTGTCCTTATTATACAGAAAAAGACTCTGGCAACACAGGTTCAGTTGTGATTGTAGAGCCTCTTTCAAACCACCAAGAATACGGCTGCATGCCCAGGTTTTCAGGTTACATTGGTGATTGGTAGTATAACATTGTGACTCCTCAAAATTAAGTTCTCAGACCTGTAGACAAAGCACAGATGTTTGTCTGTGGAAAAATCTAAAAACATGATGGGTTTCTGTGATCTCTCTTATTTTCAAACATTTTAGCTACATAGAAGGAGAGGAGAAAATCATAAAGTAGAGAGTTAATCATTTTGAAGGAACAACAAACAGGAAGTAACAAGGCAGTGTAAAAGTGCTCTTGACATCACCTTTGGTGGTTCTCACAGTCACTCCTCTTGATGTGATCGTCTTCTCCATGTGAACTAGGTCAAATTCCAAACTGCTCGTGCACACATATGTGCCACCTGCCTGACGTTACCTGGTTGTGTGCAAGCCAGTGATTTCTGACAGTTTGATAGTTCAATTTCAGTTTAAGTTCCCTTTAAGGTAAGGTCTACTTTTATTATCCTTGTAGAGAAATTTGTTCTCTGCATTGGATCCATCCTTCAATACCACGGGGACATTACCTCAGGAGAAGTGATCACGGCAGTGTAGTGTTTAGGGAGCCATCTCCGAGATCTTATCACTAGGCTTGGTCAGGACTATCTTAGCTGGAGGATTGTACCTATGGTGCATGTTTTGGCTTGATGGGGGAAACCGGAGTGCCTGGAGAAACCCACCCAGAGACGAGGAGAAAAATGCAAACTGCATACAGAAAGGCCTGAGCGACCTGGGAATTAAACCTGGAACCTTCTTGCTGTGTAGCATGAAAGCTAGCTACACAGAGCACTCGGCACGGCATTTAGGTTTAATTTTAGGTTCAGTCTCTGGTCTGATGTCCAAGATCTTGGATATACGCAGTCAGTTTTCCTTGGAGTAGAGCTGTTGCTCCTCCACATCTATGGAGACAGATGAAATGTCCCGGACATCTGTTTCCAATGCTGCCTGGACACCTTCCTAGGAGTGTTCTGGACATGTTCCACTAGGAGGAGACCTGGTCCAATGTCCAATAGCTCTCAGCCTGGGAACATTTGATATCCCCTGGAGGAATTGGAGGAACTGTGCATGGAAAGGACAGTCACGGCATCTCTGCTTAGACTGCAGCTGAGTAACTGCGTGAATAGTCCTGGGTGCATCTTGAAACTCCAGCCAAAGGAAGGAGGTGAAAATTATTAATTGCTTCAACTTCCTTAAGATATTAAACATAATCACAGGATTTAGTCACACTACTTTTGACCGCTGTGGTTACCATTTTGAGGACTATTCACCACCTAGGACAGCTGAGTTTTAAAATAGTTCCTTACAATAGCAACATCCCAAACTTCACATCAACTGAAACCCATGGATTAAATTTGTGCTACATTGAAAGAGCACAGTTCGTATATGGGTGTCTAGTCAACCTTTCTCATACTCTCTGGCACCTTTTTTATGATTGCAATTCCAAAAATGTCTCATGTATGTGCTGTCTCGTGAGGGAGAAGCTATGTCTATTTTTCCCACCATTTGCTGACTAGTTTGGATCTCCCCGAATGCATGTACCAACACTACAACAACTTCATCATGAAAATAAAAATGTTATTTTAAACTGAAACAGCTATACATACTGGGCGTGTCTGGACCTCTGCTCCACTCTGGGATGGTTCCATGCCCGGGCCGGTACCACTGTGGTCCATCCTATAAAAGGATAAGGGGACAGTTCATGACACAATGAAGTCATCAGTAAGACATCCATCAGAGCAGCAGCACAATACTGGCCTCTGTCTGACTAACACAAGGTTAGTTTTAGACACAAGTACGGGTACAGCAGAGATGGACAGACAATAATGGCGACAGAGCTTTTTCCCTGTCATGTTCAGCTAAAGGAGGTGCCATACAACATGTTTAATTACAGCCATTACCCTGCAAAGGAAGTTATATGGTTGTATGTGCAAAAGAAAAAAAAAAAGCATCTTTGCTGGCTGTCTACTCTGCCACTGTGTTCCCCATAATGCCACATTATAAACACACATTAAAACTGTCTGCCTTTAAAAAAAAAAAAAAGTCCTTCATATATTCAACATATTTAGCTGCGTATTATAATATTTATTGTTGTAGTTTGAATTATATTATATTAACTAGAAAAGCACTCAGAGAGCGCAGACCTCCGCCATGCAGCTCAGTTTTCAAAGTGATCCAGAATCCAGGATTTCTTCTGGATCATCACCAAAATCTAATCATCTGTTGGATTTACCATTAGGAACATTTCCTGAAAATTTCATCAAGATCCGTCCATAACCTTTTGAGTTATTTTGCTAACAAACAAACAAACAAACAAACAAACAAACAAACAGACAAACAAACAAACAGACTCAGGCGAAAACATAACCTCCTTGGCGGAGGTAATTATATAATTTTTTGACAGCATGCCCATTTGGATAATTTGTATCTAAATACCAAGCAATGGATTTTCTTTTAAATGTTGCGTAGTGTCACAGAGGTCAAGTCAGTTCTCCATTGCCTGCTGTTCTATTTCCTATTACCCAGTACAAGTCACACAGTTAATCTCATCTCTGCACCCTACTGTGGCCCACCCAAGCTTTGTTTCCATGGCGACCGGCTACAAACATATGGGTGATTGTGGAGATGAAACTGAAGAACTTTTGATAGTTATGAAAATGTGTTGCAATGGCCTGTGGGCTGCAGAGTGAGAGAATGGCGTACCAATCGCAGCTCAGTCTTGTGTCGTCTACTGTACTCCCCATCACCAGCACACACACCCACACACTGCACAAACAATGAGCAGATCCAGAGGCACAGACACACAGGCAAACAAAGTGGCCACTGTCAGTCTCTATCTCTTAGTCAAAGCGAAGGAAGGCGTTACAAAGACAGCACTGAGCGTACACCACACATAGCACATCACAGGAAACTAGTACAGTCCCACCTAAACTTTTTTTTCTTAAAGGCATACAAACATCCATCAGTAATGATTAGTCACACCCATAGACTGTATATGGTCACACCACATGGCATTGCGAGATTTGTTAAATCCTAATTTAACAGGATGGAGGATTTAAAAGAAATTGCAATATTTTTCTGCTCCTTTATCCAGATCATACATCCTATTTCCAACACTATAGACTTTGAACCAGTTTTGTCTAAAATAAAGGCTTAGATTGCTAGCTGTTCATGATGCAATCAAATCACTATATTAATGTACCAATGCTTTGCAATGCTTTGTAATATTTGCTGCATTGCAAGGGTTCAGATGATGTCTCCGTGCTTCCCAGTCTATGGTGTGTCCATGACTTCTCACATAAAATATAACATTAAATGGACTGAACTTGATCCATCTATATCACTGAGGACTTCGTAAAACACAAAAACACATAAAAACAGTTCTGCATGTCTAATACAGTTCCTTGAACATTTAAAAAACTAATGTTAGACACAGAAACGTATATTTTATCAAACGTAACATTTTATTTTGTCCATTCTGCAAACAGAAACATAAAAACGACCACAATAAAATTAATTTAGTATTTTCTGTAAACAGTGGTACCCTTGAAAATCCAAGTGGCATTATAATTCATACAGCAGTCCCTTGATTGTCTTGCCTCTTTTTTTTAGTGGAAATGGCAATAGACATAAAACTAAAGCAGACGAATATCACAGTTCTTCTTTGCCTTGTGCAGATTTCGATGCTTTACCTTTAGTTGATTTGGCAGTTTGTTTTACAGTAGATTTGGAGTTCTGTTTGTCTGCCTGTTTGGCTGGGGCTTTTGTTGTTTCTTTGGCTTTTGCTTTAGTCTTACTGCTCTTATCAGCTGCTTTACTCTTGTTTCCAGTTTTGGTCTTTACTTTTAATTTATCATTTGTGTCCACTTTGGTCTTCTTTGCTGTCGGTGCTTTTTGTTCCTTTGGTGGGTCTATTGATTCTTTAGCTGAGTCTACTCCATCACCATTTTTCTTAGCATCTGCTGCCCCCTGGTGGGGTGGAGTGGGGCTGTCTAGCTCTGTTGCTGCAGGTTCCTGTTGGCTGAACTCAGTATTCACAGGTGTGGCAAACATCTTCAGCATTTCACCAGCTTGTATTCTTTCCTGTTAATTAAAAAAATAATAATAACAGGTTTTGTTACTTTACATTACTTTACATTATAGACTATTCCTTTTAGCAGTGTAATTTTCATTTGTTTACTAAATTAACTTACCTTTTCCTCGTGAGCAGGATCTAGAGTAAACCACAGGGCCACAGCACACCTCTGGCCTTTAGTGACAGCTCTGACTCCATGAGGATTATCCTTCCCTGATCCAAACCCAACCACACGACCGCACCGGGGACGGACTTCAGCCTGCAGTCAAATGACAACATGAGCAAAACCACAGCAGCGTGCTCACATACAAATGCATAAATTAGCTTAATCTTGACCTCATTATAAAAGTATTTACAATATTTTATTGAACTACTTACAAGGCTGTTAACTTATTTAAAACATGTCAAAGTTGTTGATAACTTATATAGTGTACATACTGTAACAGTTTTGGCATCCAGCTCAGTGAAAATGAAGTCTCCACCTTCAAAATCTTCATTGAGATAAAGGATAGCACTAGAAAGCAGAACTCACTGTTACTGGACTATTGTCATTACACTGTGTAAACACTTCAGTGTGCTGGCGCTCACCTGTAGTCTCGATGTGTGTATGCTGGCGGCTCTTTAATACACTCATTCAGCTCAGACACTAGTACACAGTTGTCCACATGAACAGGATGGCTCAGATCACTGCGGTTATCCTGGTTCTCTACACAACCACATACAACAGATTTATATAGCCAAGTCTTGAAAGAAATCCCAATTTTATGGTCTACCTTAGGAAGGACTAAAGCAAAACACTTAAGAAAGGATTAACCCAAAGTAGGACAAAAACATGAATAAAAATTGTAATGTTTATTTTTTATAGTAAATTGCAGAGGACTGTTTACTTTTACTGTTTGAGAACCACACAGATATAATCTAATTTGAATTAAACCTATGCAATTAAGTGCATTTAGAACTTACCATCAATAGCAGAGCGGCAAACCAAGTGAGAATATGAGAAGTACAATGGCGTCTTCAGCTGGAAGTAAGTCTCCACAGCCTTCCGCACTTTGTCACTGAGGTCATAAAACAAACGGGCACTCTTCAGGGGGACCTTTCCCTCTTGTCCAAGCTGTATGATCAGTCAGTGGCAAAGTCAGCCACAGGAAGCATGAAAACTTAAGTCTTACACTAAAGAAATACAAACCTTTACAGCCTTCATGACTGTAATTCCTTGGAAGGTCTCACTGGGGGTATGTGGTGAAGGGCGCCCCCTATAGCCATCACCTTTCAGAGCAGCTGCCTGGAAATGTATTGGATACAACAGTGAGTTCATCAGTACATTCTTATGATTATAATAATTATGATTATTATTATTATAAGAAATGCTTAAGCTGATGAATTGGGATCCAAGATAAAAATCATTTTTGCTATGACACATAAACTTACAACACGACTAGTCATTATTCATTCACTCGCCACAGTTGGTTGTAATCTAGGAGCCACAGTCTACCTTAGGCAGTCTAACTGAGGGCAGCTGAGGCTATAGTAGACTGCCAATCTTCATCATTGGTCACTCCAACCACCAATCACTCACACACCACATTCAAACATGCATAAGGTGGGTAAAGTGTCTGGCCAGTTACACACAGTTACACCATGCATTGATTGGCATCACTGCAGTACCTTTTAACATATAGGTGTTAAAGACCTCACAAAATAAAGGAAATGTCTTCTCTTTAATGCCTATGTGTTTCAGGTACTTACATTGGAGAGGCGTTGCAGCTCCCTACACTCATCATCAGTGACAACCCCGTCTAGTAGCACTCGCTCTGAGCCATTAAGATGCTTGGACGTCATGCTAATCTTGATGTTATCATATAACACAACATCACCAACAGCTGAAACATGCAAGTTAAAAAATAATAAGCAATCAACAAAATGGGTTTGATTGTTTAAATTATTTTATGCTCACCATCCTGGGGTGCAACAATCTTGGCTAAATCTGATGAGTCCTTCTTCTTTTCCTCCACCAGAGTTTCGATTTCTTTCATGAGGTTTCCAATTTCCTCTGTAATTCTTGCAGCAGCTTCTTTCTCAGCCCTAAAATAAACCAGATGAGAAAATTACCTATTACAACATCTTGCTAACCTTGTGCAGCAAGGTGGATTCTTGTGAGATAAAGATAAAGTTTAAAAACTCATAGAAAAATGACAAAAGATTAAGGACAAATATATAACTTGTCTCTTACTTCTGTTTATCTCTCAGCTTTTTGGGCATAACATCTTCAGGGGTCCAAGAATCCTGAAAATAGATCAAGTTAGGTTAAAACTGCCATTTACACAGTTGTATCAACTGAAACGCATTACTTTACTTACTGGATCCACAAATGTGATGCCAAAGGCTTCATAACCAAAATAGAGCAGTTGCTTCTCTAGGATGGACTGTTGGATGTAAAGCTTTACAACCTAAACAATAAAATACAATACTGGACATTATTTACATAACACATTTAAATATTTTATGCTCATTAAATAGTCACACCTGAGCTTAACAATACATTAAATACCTGAATTCCTTTTTTTCCTCTTTTGACTTTCTAGTGTTTATTTAACAGCTCTGTGCAGCAGACTTCCCAAGGGAAATCTTTACTTGATCACCAGACATAATCTCCACCATAAAAAAAAATGGAATGCCATGGACGTTTGGTGGTTTGCATTTCAGCTAATGTTTGTCTGGAGAGCTGTAACTGGCTGTTAGTTACTTATAATGTCTTCATTTGAAGCCTGGAACATTACTGAGCTTATTGAAACTAAATTACTGCTGGACTTAATAGACATAGGAAATATAGTGAGCCTTTTGCAGACAAAAGCTGTGCTGCATTTATTTTCAGTTCATATTGAAAATTATTATATTTATTGAAGAATTTATAATATTGTATTCATAATAAGAATAATATGTCTTGGATTTGAATAGTGCCTTCAAAGGCGTTTTATAGTATGCTTAATTCAATCACTCCATATACTTGGTGGTAAGATACTTCTGTAGCCTGAGCTGCACTGGGGTAAACCAGACGGATGAAAGTGAGGCTGTCAAAGTGCGCCATTGACCACCGCCAACTACTCACACATCACATTCATGTTGGGTGGTCATGCCTACAGACACTACAGTGTGCACTGGTTCTACCGGTGTTCAAACCCCAAACGTTTGGTATCGTTGCATAGTATACCTATAAACATAAGCCTAAAACTATTATGGCAAAATGTAAAATAAAAAAAATGTGAAAATGCATAGAATTAACCTGGAAAAAGAGATTCATATTACAGCGCCAATAAAGTTAGCTGTGTGATATCAATCTGGAGTGACTCCTGCTGAAATAACTCGGAAAGATCAGGGACTCTGTGGAGTTTTACAAAAATGCAGAAGCCAATTGACATGCATTAGACCTACCGATTTTTACTGGTAGGTCTGATGCATTTCCAAAAAATGTATTTGTCAGAAAATATACACTTTCTGCTCCACACCATATATTGTGTGGAATCTAACAAATCAGCTGTGAGTCATGCAAAATGGATTCTCATGAGTTTGAAAGCTCAAACCTCACAACAATCCATCTTGCAGCTCAATGTTAGCACGGAATGAAAAAAGATCAAGTAGTTACTTCACTTGTATAGCACCATCTGTACCTGTCTGGCTGAAATGGCCTCTGCTTTGTCCTCCCCCAGCACTACAGAATAGTAAGCCAGGTTCTGGTTCATGACCTCATCTTTGGGTTGAAAAAGCAGGAAGGTTTTTGCACACTCTATGGCTTTTTCATAGTTTTCACCTGTATGCAAACAAACAACAAGTATATGCTATACATTCAATAGTGTATATTAAATGTTTATGCCATGTGTTGGGATACACGCATTGCTTTGGTGGTTTATCGCTGCCACACTTGAATGAATTTAAGTTAAGTCAACTCAACTCACTGTTGTAATACGAAAACTGCAGGTAGTTAAAGTGAGAAGGGAGGAAATTCTCAAAGGGCTTGTCCATTCCAGCATTAGTGGCCAGTTCTACTGAGCAGCGCTGCTTGCAGTTTAACACCTGCATGTAATGATCTAATACAAACAAACACAGAGACTATAAATAAACAAGTTGTCTTTTTTATCTAGATGTCAAAGTGTCATAGTAGTTATCTCACCCGTCATGGTTTGGAAAAGGTCTGCGCTGTATTCCATGTAGTTGTACCCGTCGTAGTTGTAAGAACCTTCACACAGAACTCTGCATTCTTTATCAGCTGTGAAGTACTCATCGAGAGCTGCTTCGAAATAATCTGCAGCCAACCCAAAAGAGTCGTGGCTGTAGTAACGTTTTCCCAGCAAAAACTCAGCCTGACGAGAAAGTGAGAAAGAAGAGTTGTGTGACTTTATATTGTTTATGGTGATATTCAGAGCAAGCGTATATAAATTAAGTTCTCACCATATGGGGCTTAACCTCCAAGTCCTTAAAGTCCTCTTCTTTGACTCCGTCCATCATTTTGTAATAGTCCAGATTCTGTTTCATCTCCATGTGGTGGGGATTGGCCTGGAAAAAAGTGTTTGCAGCTGCTACTGCCTTGTCCAGTTTATTGATCTAGAATAAAGAAAAAGTATTAGTAAATACCATATTATTATTACAAAAGTTACTTACTCTTATTGAGTCAAGTTTCTGGGTGACACTGAGGCAAATGGTTGCAGAGTTGCATTGGACTTGCATTGGACTACCTAAGTATGTGCATGATAATAATAACATGTTGAGACATTGTACATAAACTTGTGGTTTACACAAGACGTGTATTCAGTTAATTCAATTAAATTCTATACTGCTTTCTTTCATTCGATGGTAAACCAGTGATACCATTCACAGTACACACAGCAAGATAAACAGAGCCTATAGTGTTTATTTAATGAGAGCAATCATATCAAACATATGCCCAAGGTCTCCACTGCAGTATATTTATAAAGATGGGCCACTAGATTTATAAATCCCAGGCCCTTGGTGCATCCTATACAGCTCCAGTCTGCACAGCTGACTCCACCTTAGGACGTGGCATGCTCCACTTTGGGGGTTGGGGCTCCACAGTACAAGCATGAAGTTTGCTCAGAAGTGTATTCACGCATAAATCAATGATAGTCTGTTTGAAAAGCCCTTATTCAGATGTGTAACATGCAGGTGTTACTTCATTACCTTGAAGTAAGCCACTTGTAAGTAATTGTACGGCGTTCTTTTCTTGAACTCCAGCTCTGTTTCTGCGCTCGCCAGATGCATAGTCGGTGGCCCAAGTTTCTCATTTTCGCAGGACTTCACACAATCTGCTCTTTTGAGAATTTTCTGAAAGAACCCCAGATCATCCACTGAGCCTACCCCCGGGATAGGGACTCCCAAGCCCGCCAGGGGCTCACTGAAAGAGGTCTGGTTAGCGCAGTTCAAGCGGCACTCAGCCCTGACCCTGTGGACAGCAGCTTTATTCCGGAGAGCCTTCTCCATGTTGAGGATGACCGATAACCAGTCGCCTCTATTGTAGGCTTCTACGGCGGTGTCAAACAGAAAGTCATAAGGCTCCAGAAAAGGCCGGGTCCCCGAAGAAGTGTCCGGTGAGCAAAATGCGGGACAGAAAAGACACAAAACTATGGCGAAGTAACGGAGCTGCTCCATGCTGCTCAGATGGGAACTGCTCAGCCCCGGAGCTTGGCTGGATGTTGGATTTTCACACAGGCTGGGACAAGAAACTTCCAGCCAGGAGTGGGCTCTGGGAGGTGGGGTTACAGAAGAGTTTTACAACCCCCAAACTTTTTCAAATGTTTATTTAAAATGACAGAGCAGAGATTACGCTCGGAAAAATAGGAAATCGATTACTAAGGCAAGAAATGTCCTTTATTTCAAATATGTCAACCAAATATGTGGGATATGCATGTGTAAATAATTACTTGTAGGCGATTTTCCGATGCTGAGTAGGTTTAATGGAAGTAAAATGTATAAATGTAATGGTAATTTTAATAAATGGTAACTTTAAACAAACAGCTTATTTAATAGCACTTTTCATCTTAACCTCTCGCATTTTTTCTACCAATCAATCACACATCAACACATAACACTTATCATGTGTTCTCCACTGGGAAGTGCAGTGTATGCCGCATTAAAACTCTAAATCAAAACTTTGCCAGGATACATGCAAAATACTTATGGCTGATATATCGACAAACATATATGATCAGAGCCAAGACACATGCATTAAATTCTCACTGGTGCATTTTATTAAATTTTACTGTGGTTGCCGTTTTAATTTTACTCAGGCTCAAATAAAGGCAACCTTCATGGTTAGGGGTAGGAGATTGAGGACCCTTTTATCCAACATGTCTATTTGCACAGGAAGAGCAACAACATTAGTTACGAAACCTGACTGATATAAGAGTTGTTTCTGAGGGGCATCTCTTTACATTAACTTCATACTTGGGTGGAACAGAAAATGGACCGAGCGGTGAGCCTCCCAAATCAGCCTGACAGAAGCACCACGGGTAAGTACTAAAATAACTTGGAGCACAGTAATGAACTACTACTGGGCGATACTCTAGTAAGGACAGTCACTTATTTATGCATGCACGTGTAATATCTTATGTAAGCATATTATAAGCATAGTTGGCTTTTTCTTGTCCCTCTTAAACGTTGCTGATCATACGTTTTTGGCATTGCTGCCAACTTTAAATGGGATTAAATATGCTCTTTAATTAAATAGTTTAGAGGTTGAAACCACATCTGGGGACTATTTTGAGTTGTCTCTTTACCCTTGTTAAGGATTCCCCCTTTTTTTCTTTTTGATTGTTAATCAGACATGATGGTCCTAGCAAGTTGCAGCCCTAATTTGTAATTACATATTAATTATTTCCCCTTGTGTGACTAGTGACTCTGGTTGAAAACTGTCCCAACCCCAGTGGTCTGGAGCTGGTCAGTTCCTACCAGACCACAAGAGTAGGAGACCCGATGGACCTAGTGGCTTTAGCTTCACAAGTGCAAAAGGTACACTCCCCAAAAATGTTCTCTATGTGTTTGTGTGCAATATCATAATCATGTTCTTCTCAAGGGAGATGATTTCATCAAAGCAAATGCCTGCAACAAACTGACTGTCATAGCTGATCAGATAAGATACCTTCAAGAACAGGCTAGAAAGGTAAAATGTACTCAATGTAATACTTGTGTAGTATTCATCATGTAACTCTTAATAACACTACAAACCTTTGGTCTAGGTTTTGGAAGATGCTAAAAGAGATGCAGACCTCCACCATGCTGCTTGTAACATAGTGAAGAAACCAGGAAACATGTACTACCTCTATGAACGACCGTCTGGACAGAAGTATTTCTCTATTATTGCTCCTAAGGTGGGTTTTAGAGTCATTGTTTGTTGTGAGCAATTCTTTATTATTTAAACGAGGGAAGGACATGAGGACAAGCATGAATGAAGCTGAACTGCAAAGGTTACACCAAGGCATTCTTAAATACATCTTGTTCTCCTTGTTCATCAGGAATGGGGTCCGAGCTGCCCACACCCGTTTATTGGTGCATTTAAACTTCAGCATGACATGTCCTGGACTCCCATAGAAGAGGTGGAGAAAAGGGATGCCGAGATCGCCATTATGGACAAACTGCTAAGTCAGCAGATAGTCTTACCATCAAACACAGGACCTAATTTCAAAGGACTATCTAATGAATAAATGGTGGACTGATCAGGGCAATCTTTTTGGATATGATTTTAAGTTATCTAATTTGGATCATTCAGATTTTTCAACAAACTTATTTAACTATAGTACATATTTAATTACTTTTTAGGAGAGATATAAAGCTGAAATGGGGAGAAGTGGAGAGATTCATCTGTAGTTGGAGTTGGAAATTGAACACATACAACAGAACATGATCTGTTGTCTATTAATCCAAGGCTTTTGTGTAGCACATCGTTTCCTTTTAATGTTTACTGTGAGGCCTTTACATTTCTACCTTTCCATGGTGTGTCTTAAGGGTTAAGAAATTGTTTTAAATTTACTTCTCATTCTCTCATTCATAGTTTAGCCAGGGTGGGTGAAGTATGTTGTGTAATTGGGCACAATTACACAACATTACTACCAACTTAATGACACAGGATTCAGCCTACATATTACACTACAGTGTTGGTGACAAAATAAAATGTTTCCTTAATATTACGTAGACCCCATTTCCTGTGTGCTGATGTTTTCTAACGTTAACAGCTAGGACACAAAAAAATCACAAATATTGATTATTGCAAATGCACTTTTACTTAATTTAGAGCTCTATACAATAAACTATAAGCAATCCTCTATCTTTTCTTTCCACCTTTCCACCTTCCACCACTCTTTTCCAGTCACTGAAATAACAAAAACATCTGTGAAAAATATTTAAAAATGCAAGTAAAAATCAGGCACTGAAGGAAACAAGACTTGATACTGTCTATACTATAATTTTCCCTTTTGTATTCATCATGTCTACTTTGTACATTTAATGCCATAGAATTTTCTATTTCAAAACATGCTACATTTAACGTGATATTTTGTTAAAATGCTCATTAAAAGAATCAGCAGCTGGTTGTCATCTGGGTGACACTTACTGTGATGTTATTTCCTGTAAAAATGAATTAATGTGTGGCAGAAGATGCCAGTTGTCTGTTGCTATGTCGAAGTTCACAGCATCGTCTTCACGTCTGATCTTCAACAGCATGTGAGACAAAGGTGGCAAAAATACCAACACTTTGAGCTCTCCCTGGTCACCATCATCCTCCACGAGGAACGCTTTGAAATGTTTGTCAACCAATGTTTCCAATTTTTCTTTTTCTAACTGACAGCAAAACAGACTCTTAGCAGATTCCACCACATCCTCACATTCTGAGCAGATCTCCTCCCAGAGAGCATTGAACAGCTTAAGTTTGTCGAGTCGACCCCAAGCTGATGGTACAGGCACCAGACAGAAAGTCTGCTGAAAAGAGATATGTATCTTTGGAAGTTCAGAATACCAAGTGAGTCCATCTTGTGTGGTGAAAACGGTACTTGCATTAAGAGTGGTAGGGTATGGCTGCCTTGGCTTTAACTTCAGTTTTACGATGGGAGGCGGCTTTTCTCTGAAGAGACATGGCACACTGATGTCTTTTAGCTCCTCATAATGGTCATCCGTTAGGCTCAAGTGTAGCCGAATACTGTAAAGGTGGTCAAACTGAGAGACACTTTTCTCACTGTGAACCAGATGGTAATTTATGGTCACTTCTGTTGCAAAGTCAGGACTGTCAAATTGAGCTCTATATGCTGCCACTGCTTCTATGGAATCACATGGCTCGTCCTTGTAATCCTCTGACAGCTGATCCGGCATGATCAACTCGAGTTCTACAAGTTTTAAAATCTCTTTCTCCATCCTTTGAATGGTTAAAATGCTAGCCTGGCCCTCGCTCTCGGCTACAATGCAAGACAGTGTTCTCTTCTTAACATGATCTCCCTCTGTAGCAGTGCCCCTTTCTAACATCCCAGCTAGCTTCTCTTTGGATAAGTTAGTGAGAAGTGTATAGTAGAAGCGACTGTGGTCCCGGATGTCTGTGTCTCTATAGCTGGTGGCCATGTGCTGGAGGACATCAGCTAAAGTTACAAACCAAGTGTCTAGGCCTGGATGTGTTAGCAAACAGCGACAAACCGCTAATATATTGTTGCCCAGTCGCCAATTTCCGAGTACAGACGAGGATGATGCTATGGCAACAGCAGACAGGAAGTGGAGTGTACTATCTTGTGGGATGTCCCTCTCCTCAGCAACACGGGCCATGATTTTAAGATGGCACTTGAGTTCTTGAGCCTTTAGCTTTGTGAGTGGTACATTAGTTATGGCGCTTTGAAAGCCCTGGAGTAGTGCCACTGTCCAGCTTGAGTCTGGCAGCTTGTTTTGAGTCTCGTTGGCCAAGTTGATAAGTTGAGGGGCCAAGTGGGTATGATCGAGGTAGAGTTCACACAGCTGTTTAATCAGCTGGCTTGAGTAGTTTTCTACATGACCAAAGTATGACAGAAAAAGAAAGCAGGATCTAAAAAAAGTGGTAACTATTTCACTGTGGCCCCCATTTCCTACAATTCCAAGCAGAGTAACCAGATGCTCATACAAGTAGGCCAGACCCCTCCCTTCCTCATATTCTACCTCCCCGTCCTCCAAATATACCATAGATAGCAGATTGAATCGAGTAAGCATGGTCACACTGTCATTGAACACTGTTGGCACTAATGCAGTTGCTAATTGTGGCGTTAAGAGCACTGGCAGCATCTCATCCCCGCAGCCAATGGGACGATTCTCTGGAAAATGAAGGAGACAGTCCATATAAAAGAGTTTTTCAGATGTGCTTAGCAGTGGATGCTGGGAAAGGACAACCAGGCGTTTTAGGAGGAATGCTTCATCTTCTGCACTATATAGACTGTCTGTGAAGGCACTCTTCATCAGAAGAGTTATGTGAAGGAGGGAAACCTAAAAAAAAATGTCATAAATGTTATGTAAACAAATAATAGAGGTAAAACAGAGGTAATATTAGTTTGGCTAACAGTCATAAGTCATAATAATAGACCACTGAGATTGTCACTGATTTAATCTTCCCTCAGTATATTAGTCTAGATTGAGTCTAGAAAACACAGAAAAATAAGTCACATTACTGCCAGCAGTAGTGCTTGGATGAAAACTTGGATAAAAGCTCTTAAGTTAGGACTGACTTGTCTTGATCTGTTTGTTGTCACCATATAAACATTGCCTTAATAAAGACAGATAAAAGACAAACCTCAGTGGTGCCCAACAGCCGCAGCAGCTGTGCTCTGAATATGGTGGGTGGGATTCCCGGAACCATGGCAACCAACTCGATAAGCTTGTGGAGCAGAGCAGCCTGAGCCAGAGGAGTGAGCAGGTAAGAGTCCTCAAGCAGAGTAGAAAGAACTGAGCGTAGCTCTTTACAGTCAGGCCCAGTACGAAGGGTGGGCACAGCACCCATAGGACCCAGGACCAGAGATGACAGAGCACTGAAGTCTTTACTATTCATCAAATCTAAGTCTTGAGTAACTTCACATGCTACAGAGGTATCACCCTCTAGAAGGGCTTTCAGATTATTTGGTCCAGCCCCAGTGTCCTGCGCTAGCTGATACACACCATTTCTCATCACCTGAGTGTACAGCTCACAGTAGGCCTGGTGCAGTCTGGAGTTTTCTTTTTGTCGTAGTGCTCCGAGGAGCTCCAAATGCTGAGACAAGACACCAGGGCAGCAGGCCTCCAACTCCCTCAGGCAGTCACATGCAGTGGCACGCAGTGATCGGGACGCACTGTCTGAGTGGAGCTCACTGGTGTCTTGGACAATCAGAAAAAGCAACTCAAGGAAGTCGTGGGCAGCACTGGAGCGGCGGCTGACACAGTCTGTGCACACCACCACTGAGGTGATGGCCAGGAGCAGGTGACAGCGCAGAGGGAGGGCCTTTGGAGAGCACTGTGAATACACAGACATGAGCTCCAGGGCTGTCTCCTCACCCACAGAGTGTGAAGGACAAAGCACCAAAGGCTGCTCGCAGAAAGGGCTCAGTAAGAGAACCTGCATGATAAAACAGTCAGAGAAAATTCATGATCACTTATCATCACACTGTGCAATAATCTCTTAAAAATGTGTTAAAAACAAAAGACTGTGGTATAATCACTTATATATTGGTCAATTTGGATAGAAATAACATTAAAATAATAAGGTTGTTGTTTTTGTTATGTGTCCAGTGTTTAGTACCAGTATACCTTGACATTAGAGGGGGCTTTGTCATCTCGGAGCTCCTGCAGAAGCTCCTCTAGGACCGTCTCGGCTGTGGTTCCGGTCGCGGAGAGGAAATGGACCGGGCTGCGGCAAAAAAAGCCAATCTTCTCGGCCCACTGCTCGGTCATGTTTTTGTCTGCTTACGTTCTCATGTCCAAGCCACTCAAACACAAAAACTCCACAAAACGATTTGCGATTTTGCGATAACTTCCTTGTTGTGTCACGTGCATTTCAGACGACTGAGGAAAATTACTGCCCTCTAGTGTGCACCAAGTGAAATTTTTGGAAAAATACATTTAAAAATACAAAATATATATCCCTGTGTATATCCTGTTATTTTTCTTTTTCGTTTGTTGTTGTGTGTTCAGTAAAGAAAGCAAACCTGTCTAAATCGTATACTAGCAGACGCTGGGTTTAATATGATCTGACTGAGATATTTATTACATTTGTTGATGTAACCTCTTGTGCAGTAGAGGGCAGTACTGTATAATATTTGTAGCTTGATAGAACTGAGGAAGAAATCGGCCAATCAGGTGAGTTCTAGCGAATTAAACAGGAAGTAAATTAAAGGCGCCACTTTTGAGTCTTTTGTTGACAAGGTAGTTTTTTATTTTTATTTTTATTTACTACTCTGTAAATCGCAGAAATGTCTGAGAACACTTTCCCAGTGTATGCCGTGGATGCTATAGTTAATTTCTATCGAACAGAGGTTTTGACCGGACAAGAGGCGAAGCACTTAACCAAGAGTGATCTCACCCCTACTCCAAAGGTAGTCTTCCTCGCCACAACGATGTTTATGTAGCCATTAAATTCACATTTTCTTTCCGCAATGGCTTTCATTTTGAATGCTAAATCATCAGTTCATTTGAGCGTATGGTGGAGTACAATTTAATACAGCTCAACAGGCAAGAATACCGAGATGCAAATTAATTTGCGATCTTCAGTCCTCTTTTAGTCCTGTTTCAGTCCTGGAGAAGAATAACCGATTCTCTCTGGAGAATTTCCTGTCAGTACTATTAACACAACACATAACATGGCTGCTTTTATGTCAGCAATGTCTTTTACTTTCACCAACATTTAGTGGGTCAATCAGTACTGATAAACTGTCTGGTTACCTCCGCCAAGGAGGTTATGTTTTCGCCTCAGTTTGTTTGTTTGTTTGTTAGCAAGATAACTCAAAAAGTTATGGACGGATCTTGATGAAATTTTCAGGAAATGTTCCTAATCCAACAGATGATTAGATTTTGGTGATGATCCAGAAGAAATCCTGGATTCTGGATCACTTTGAAAACTGAGCTGCTTGGCGGAGGTCTGCGCTCTCTGAGTGCTTTTCTAGTTATTCAAAGTGACTCAGACTTCACAAAATGCCTGCTCCTTCCTCCTAAGCTGCTTACAAAGTATATGTCCATAAATGTTTCTTAGTATCTGAACAGCCAAAGTGAAAACACACAGCACTGCTGCTTTAAATCTGTAATTCCCAACCTGGTCCCCAAAAAGTCTTAGGGGGTCCCCAAGGGTTCTTAGAAAAGTGTGTGCATTTTAAGGGGATGGCATGTACCAGAAAATAATCATAATATTTTGTTATAAGACAGTATCTTCTCATATCCAGATATATTAAATGTTTTTTCAGCCTGAGGCAGTTCAGACGTTATACATGAGAGTGCTGCACTTCCTGTATCGTTTTAGACCTGAGTGTCACTCCATGGTAAGTCACGTCTTTCTAAATGTGTCTATATACTTATCTATTTCTCTTACTAACTGCAATGTTTACTGTTTCAACAGCTGCCACTCCTGGAGAACATCCAGTACCCTCAGTATCATGAAGGAGCCACCTCCATTGTGAGCGTATACATTCGCATGTAAGCTTTCTTATGTTTGCTTACTGGAAAACTCTTCTTTGTTACATGGACTGAGTATATAGCTCATTTTACTTCAAACTACAGCAGGGTTCAATAAACACTGGGCTTCAGGCCATTTTTTTTATCATTGAACTTGTTGCAATGATGAGCCTAACATCTTCCTTTCACTGACATTTAGTCATGTCAGTTTGATTTCACAAGATATTTGATTGTGAAATGGTCTATTCTTCATCAAAAATTAATAAATGCTTTACTTTGATTTTTATGTAGGCGCCAGTTTCTGCCAATCTGCCTGTTTTTTGATTTCTCACTGAATGACCTTTTAGCTCCTAGTAAGTATATCATTTATTTTTAAGTATACTTCATGAGGGTATGTAAACATGTGCTCTAGTCTGAAGTGGACTAGAGATAAATTAATATATATTATTTACCTTGCAGAAAAACAAAAAACCTTGACAATTCTGAGTGCTATCATGAACTTCCTTCACTTCAGAAAGCAGAGGATGGAGGTGGTCTTGGAGAAACAAGCTAAATTTGTATGTTATACACATGGTTGTTCGCAATGTTAATTTATAAACATTCATGGCATTGTATGTTCTGAATCAGTTCTATATTTTGTTTTAATAGAGGGCAGACATGGACAGGCTTCAGACCTATGTCAGGTTCAATAAAGAAGCTGAGAAGAAGATTGAGATTCTGACGTAAGTGTCTCTTTGCTGTATAAAGTACCTTTTCACAGTCAGATGGTATTTTATTTTTATTTATTCTTTGATAAAAGTGAGGGGACATCATGTTATTATCAGGTCCAGTGGTAAATTGACTTTGTGTTTACTACTGCAGTTTTGTGGTCTAATTCTGTGTGCGTTCAGGACCATCCCCCCGGAGCAGCAGGCTGAGGCTGACGAACTTGCTGCTGCTCTTTCTGAACTACAGGCCACTACAGTTCATGAGTACCAGGAAGTGGTAAGTTATACACAGCTTTTACATTTTACTGTATTTACGGTTTTGCACTTGCATTGTTTTGACGTTGATTTAATTTTGTATTCTGACAGAACATGAAAAATGACAGCATTGCTGAGTGGAAAACCAAAATTGCAGAGAAAACTCAGAAACTGGTATGTGTTTTGACAATACTATCATATCATCATTCAACACCAGCAAATTTATTTTAGCAGAACTCTGTGTCTTTGCCTGCACTTTTCTATGACCGAGCATTTAAAATGGAATACTCACTGTATGATTTTAACAGGCCCAAGTCAAGGTGGAAGTCACAAACTTGAAGGAGGACATTAGCAAACTCAAGTCTCAGATTGTAGAGTCTCCTGAGGAACTTAAGAGCCAAATGGAGAAGATGAGGGACAGTGTCAAGAGCATCAAAATGTCCATTGTAAGCTTTTTGCACTACAAAAGACATTTGTAGCATTAATTTGGTCCTTCTCACTGCAGTTGTGTTATGGTGCTCTGTAGGAACAAGCAGACGAGTATGTGGTGGAGCTGCAGAGCATGGTGCAGGCTGTGGGCCTCACTGAAGCTGAGACTCAGCAGACGTACGGGCTGCTGCTGGAGCTGGAGGACAGCATAAATAACACCAAGCAGATGCAAGAGGAGGTATCTGGCCTACTCTTCACATCTTTCTATCCTGTATCCTTGAAATGTGATTTTAGATATCTTGATTACAACTGTGCTTCAGAAATGCAAAACTAAGAGCTATGATTGTGTGTAGAACCAGGAACTGACAGCACAATATGAGAAGAAGCTGAAAGAACTGAAGAACCTGTGTCTGGAGGAGGGTCAGCTGAAGAGAGCGCTGGGCATGAAGCAGGATAAGGAGTCCAAGCAGAACATCCGCAGGCAGAAGCAAAGAGAGATGAAGGAGCAGCACGTCCAGGATGTGTTGGGGTATATATTCTATACACATTGATTTGAAAATATTGTATTCGGCTCAATACAGTAGATTATATTTATATAATCTACTATATTTATATTTATTATATTTCAAATGCATATTCTTTAGTAAATGCTAGTCTCATCTGTGAATATTACACAAGCATGTAAAACTGCATGTGATCTTTCAGGCAGTGCAACCAAATCCACCAGAAGCGTGAAGAGATGGCCAACAAAATCCAGGAGATCACCAATGAGACCCAGCACCTGAAGGCCAAAATCCAGAGTCTGAGAGATGTGTGCAGCAAAGAGACAATGAAGGCCCAGGTCTGTATTGAGAAATACACATATAACCACCTGTTGATTAAGCACTTTTGAATCTTTATTCACACTACTGTTCTGTGTCTAGGCTCTTTTTGACACCCTCTCTGCTTCAATGGATGAGCTGCATCGACGAATTGACATGAATATTGTAGATCTGAACCAAGATCTCTCCAAAATGTCTGCTAATTTTTAAAATGATTTTATTACTAATTTGTCTGTGTACTTAATTATATCCCTGTGTATATCCTGTTATGTTTACTCACTGATGCTCTCTGTAAGTAGAAAAACTTCATTTTATTGTTCTGTGTACTGTCCCGTTTATAAATTGCTTTTACATCTACATTGCAAGTATTATTTCTAAGTGTGAAATAAGCCTTTTTTTCCTTCAAAAGATAATTAAGATAGAATGCATAAAACAAATAGCATTTCCAAAAGACAATTTCCTTAATATAGCAAAAGAGCATTACTGTAACTCCTTAAGATTTGATGTAAATCTAAACATTTAAATCAGGATCTTCTGTGATCTTCTCTGTGGGTCCTGAACTCGGACGTGATCGGCTGGACTTCTTGCCCGTGGCTCTGACTGCTTTAGCCTTTGACTTTGCTATAATCAGTTCTTTTCGTAGTTCATTTATTTCACCAATCAAGGACACGTTCTCCTGTAGATTAGATAAATGATCAGAACTTGAACCTGAATTGCCTTTAGCATTTGATCAAATGTGTATAAGTGAAAAAAGCTTTACCTTCATAAGCTTTGTGTAGGTCTTCTCATGTTCTTCAGCTGTATTGACCAGTCTTTGTTTTAAACTAGCCACAGTCCTCTCCAGATGACCCCGATGAAGGTCGAATACCTGCTGGATCTCCTCCTCAAAACTGCTCTTGTCCACCTTAAGAACAGTGCACACTAATACATTATCTCAAAAATGTGACAAATATGCAGTTCAGAATATTAAATATCTTTTTTCAAGCAGGGGAATGCCAATGAGATTTTTTTTTTTTTTTTTTTAAAGTGTTCTAATAAAACAGGAGGCAGCTCATTCAAAATGTGTTCACAACATTGACTCTTCCACTTTTGATATTTACTACAACTTTACTTGTATAGCCTGTAACAATTACGTGTTATTAATAATATAATAATAAACACCTAATTATGTTCCATGTTTCATAATTGTGTCTATGTAAAACATGGAGAGATATAAGAATAAGAGAAAAGTTTATTTTACTGTCAACGAAAAACAAGAAATTCCTCATGTACTCATGAACCACCATTAAAATTTGCATTAATTTTGCATTACATTCACTGTCAATAAGTGGTGCACTGTGTTTAATGTATTTAGTGTAACCATGTCTCACCACGTCGGTGGGTTGTACATATCGACTATAGATCATCTGCACACAGTCCTTTAGTTTCTTTGGCTCCTGGATGAAACCAGCACAGACATGGAGCTCAGATTTCAGTCGCTGTAGATGAGTCTCTAAATCCTTCATCTTTTTCACAAAAAAGGGAAAATGTTTTGAATGATGTTGCTGCAGGTTTTTGTTTTTTATAACATACCAAAACAAGTTAGCTATCATTAAGTTAAATGTAGCCTACTCAAATCACTGACTAACCTTCTGCATCTCTTTGTGCATCTCCTTGTCTTTGGTCCTCAGCCTGAGCCTTAGTTGAGAAGTTGTGAGCTTCAGCTGCGCATTAATCTTGCCAGTCTGCTGTAGCTCATCCTCCAACTGATAAAAAAAGAGAAAAAAGTAACATAGTAACAAATATACAACAGTCATGTTAATTCAAGAGAAGTAAAGTTGGTATTGTTATAACTTGAGTTCCACACTCTGTTTTTCACTGAGCTTACCTTTTGGATCCGCTCCTTCTGTGCTTGTATTTCCTCTTGTTGAGGCCCAGTCATATTCTCCAGCTCATTTATCCGGAAATCAAGTACAAACTTCAGTTTCTCCAGGTCCTGGTTCTTCTTCTTCAAACTGCATATAGTATTGTCCTGGACAAGCATGAGCATTCTTTATTTAAAACAAGTTGTGGCGTTGTGAAAAATGACTAACAAATGTTAATATTGTAAAAGACAATTTAGTTAAGTAGAGTACTACTTCAATACATGCTAGCATGATCCTTATGTCTTTATGTCCTTTCAATATAGTATAACAGTATTTTAGATTACACATTTTTCAGTTGATCATTATTAACAATATTTATAGAGGCTGAGTGTGCTTTACTTTGTCCAGATTGGTCTTCTCTAGTCCGGAGATCTTCCTCTTGAGATCGCTGATGTCCCCCTCTTGGGAGCGCACGAGGCCTTGTAGATCCTGCCGCTCCTGCTTCAGTGCGTTGATGTCATTGTTGCGGTCGTCTATTTGCCTCTGCAGGCTGTAGAACTGTTCCCACAGGCACAAAACAGACAGAAACTGTTTACATACCTGACTTAACAACAATAAAATCTTCAGATGAGGTCGACTCACTTTTTGTGTCAGAATGCCAGTTTCCCCTTTCAAATTCTTGTTGGCCTCCTTCTCTGTGTGCAGTTTCTTTTCGTACTGTATTTGCATTTCAAGGACTGTCTTCTCTTCATCTTCCTCAATTTGTTTTATCATTTCTTTGTAGTCCTCAATCTGCTCTTTTGCTTGTTCCTGCATCTAAAAAATAGTTACCAAAGAAAGAACTAAAATCAAAGTTTGTAAAACTTTCCAGAATTGAACCTATATAATTTTCCAATATGTGTAGCTTTTAAACTTCTGCTCAAAATATTTTCCAGGAAATTTCAAAAGTGGTGAGTTAACTAGACTCATATTTATATTATTTTTATGGATCCTACCTGGACAGCTGAGGCATTACACGAATTAACTAGTCTCCCAACTTTTGATCCATTTACATTTATTTGCTTCTTGGATGTTGGGACTTCATGGTGACCTGTACCTGGGCCAGTAGGTTGCTCTTCTCCTGTAGCTGTGCTTCATATCTCTGCCTCTGTTCCTCCAGGGCCAGACTGTTGCTCTCTGCTGCCCCCTTCAGCTTCAGCTCATAGTCCTGCTTCATTCTATCAAATTGACACTGTAGGTCCTTGAAGCGCTCATGTTCCACTATAAGCTTCTGACTGTAGGACACCTCTGTTAGAAAGAGAGGACTGATTATGTATAGAAGGACTGTGGGTATAAATGCACTGAAATATATGTTCACATTAAAGGTCCTACATTACACAAAATGGATTCTTGTGAGTAAATCCTGTTTTAAAACATACCTAGAGTTGTGTTTTGTTTCATTCACAAATGTTTAAGTAACACTGTTTTGTTAGTCTGTCTACATCTCCAAAGCTCAAAAATGCTCTGTTCCACCTTGTGATGTCATGCAGTGGTAATTTTCAAGTTAACAGCTCCCTATTACCTCTAGTTCAGCAGAGATTAGCAATTATTCTGAAATTATGCAAATGTTTCTAGTATAGGTGTATGAAGTTTAAAACCACAGTGGGTTGTGTTTTTAGAGAAGAACTAAGCCTAAATATGCAGAATTTGTGCATTAGAGATTTGTAAATGACACAAAACATAATCCAGCTATGTTTTTGATGCACATTATAACATATATCAGAAAACAGCGTAGTATGGGCCCTTTAATCGTCAGCTAATGCTTACCTAAGTCTTTAACTTCTTTTGAATGTTTATCCAGAACTTCGGCAGAGTTCCCAAGATACTCAAGCTCTTGTTTTTCCATCTCAGACTTCAAGGCCTACAAAGAAAGCGGACTTTGTCAAGCATAACAATATTTCATTTAAAAACTATTACTACTAATGTTGAGAGCTTTAAAATGTAATGTAAAAAGAAAACAACATATTAACTAGACTTAGACTTAGGCAAACTTTATGGATCCACAAGGGAAATTATTTGCACACAGTAGCTCACTAATCACAATATAATATAAGAACAAAGAATAAAAAATAAATTGTAATAATAAATTCTAAATAAGTAAAAAATTTAGCAAGAGACACGTGTCAAATAAGGCATAATTAAATAAGTGTATATGTATGTAAGTGTATACTAGAGTAACTTCACTCATTATTCTTTTCAATAATATAATGGGGTGAGAAACTGTGTCAAAGACCTGTTGTGTTTTCTGCAGGGACTCAATTTGTTGGGTAAATCTCTCAGTGAGTTCTTTGATTTTCTCATTGTAGTTGATGTCTTTGAGGCGCAGCTGATACTCATTTTCCATTTGCATCTCCTCCAGTCGCATCTTCAGCTCCACCATAGTCTGATTCTAAAACACACACAAATAAATTAGCAGGTTAAACTTACAGGACTACTGAAGATTTGTTGTCTTAAAACCTGACACACCTTCTCCTCTAGGTCAGATTTGGTAACGAGGACCTCCTCAGTGTGGATAATCTGCCTGTTAGTCTTCAACCTGCGACCTTCTTTGTCAATGATCTTTGAGATTAAGAGGCAGCCATCTTCAGATACGGTCACAAGGAACTGCTCATCCAAAGTAATTAGCATCTAAAACAGAGCATTGTATTTGTAGAGGTTCTTGGATAGTCATAATCTTATTGTTAAATATTTAGTGCTGGTTGTCCTGGGAGGGATGGAAGACTTGACGTGGTTCCTCACCTTAACAAACCCTAATTTTAACTATTTCCTTAACTGTATCCAGACTTACCTTGGTGACCGAAGCACAATGAGCCTGGTACATAACCCACTCCTTCTGCGTTGGTAACGGGTACTTAACAGCTCTAATTGCCCCATTACTGGTCCCAGTGAAGACCACTCTGCCAGTCCGGGACACTGCCACTGCACTATGGGCCACTTCATCTGCAGGGACCTCCCTCAGAACCTGTTAAAATGTATAGGATTCAATAAAATATGTTCATTTTGGGTATATTTTCTGAACATAGTATTTATCATTTTTTAATAAAAAGAGTATATATACTGTATGTAATAATAGCTGTGTTGGTATTTCATTTATTTATTGTTACAGAAGTATGTAGTATTTGTGTTGAACAAATGTTTGTTGTGAAAAGAGAAAAGCTGCCCAGTTCTTCAAACACCAACATTAGTAAAACCACAGTGTTCCCTATACATTGTTTTAACACAATTAACTTGTACAGTCAGATATACAGATATATTAAAATAATATCTTCTGCCGCAAACCTGACAGTCTTGGATCTCCTTTAACGTGTGATCTGTTCCCACTGCGATAATAGTTTTATAATCAGAGGAGAGACTCATGTCTGTATAGCTGCATGTTTTGAGCACACTCTCAGATTCCCTTTTGCCAGTTTGTGTGTTCCACTCATACACAGCCCCATCCATCCCACAGGACACCAGCCGCCTGTCGTCTGGACCCCACTCAATCCCTCGTACCTACACAAATAAACAAATAAATAAATTCAGATAATGCAAGTGTTATTATTTTTACTTTTTTCAGGTCACTTAGAGCAATTTCTTACTTTCCCATTATGGCCTTTCAAGTTGATGATGTTCTCAAAAGATGTGACAGAATAAATGGAGATGACGTTTCCACTGACAGCAGCAAACATGTGTCCTCCATGGCTAAAAGCACACTGTAGTGAAAGAACAAATACATTCATACATAGTGGCCATAATAATACATAATACAGTGTCAATCTGGATGTTTAGACAACTCACCTCTCTGCAGCCCCGTACAGCAAACTCCTTAAATGTGCGAATGTCATCGACGAAAAGGTTCATGAGCCTGAGTTTGTCTGAAAAGCCCACGAGTATAAAATGGCCTGTGGGGTGAAGAGCCACACTGTAGGCCTCCTCCTGGAACTCTTTGTACAACTCGAGGGACCTAAAACATATTTATAGAATGAAATTATTGATTTTTGTTTAATTTAATTTAAATTATTTACCACAATGTAATCATCTTTATAATAAATATTCAGGGATGAACACAAGTGCATATTATAAACCCTTACTTGTTTTCATAGTCCCAAATGCGTACAGAGCGGTCCAAGGAGCATGTGGCCACAATTGGTTTGCGAAGACAAGTGGACAAACCAGTGATGGGTTTTGAATGAAAAGACTGGGTCAAGAACTCAAAATTCACCTGTCCTTCCTGTAGGATACAATTAATGCATATCATAATTTGAATTATGAATTATAGAATCACATTAGATTGATGCTTTGTTTTGTTTTGATTCATTATTTCAAATTGTGTTAAATATAAACAACAATAATAATTTAAAATTACAAAACTGATAAGACCCACATCTACAGTTTGGTATTATACATGTATGTCTCGTACAGGACTGTTGGTGGAGATAGGGGATAGGTGAAAGCAGAATTTTTCAGAGCTCTAAAACCTCAGTGCAGGATGCAAATGCATATATCTATCAAAATACAACTGTTACAGTTTTTTTTTTTCTCCACTTGCCACTTAGGGCTCAGTCCAAAGCTGGATGTCTCCTTTAGTATGATCATATCAGTCAAAAGAATGGAACTGTTTTCACCTTGTTTTTGTGAGTGGAGGACAGAGAAACACTGTAGAGCTGTCCTCTGTCTGTGCTGATGACCATCGTTTCCTCTGCAGGACTTATGCACAAGCTATGGATCTCCTGTGAGTCCGCTGGGACTAGCTCAGTGCCCAAAGTGTCAGAAGGAATCTAAAACATATCGGAGGAAATTATACAGTAATTTGCAAAAAAAAACAAAAAAAAACAACAAAAAAACAACAACAACAACAACAACACACACTCATTTAAAATTGTGTACATCGAGTGTACTCACATGGGGAACATGTCATTAATGCCTAACTGCAACAAGAAGTGCATAATAGCTTCTTTGCTGAAGTTGGTTGAAATGAGTATTACCAGTATGTCCTGTCTCTTCCTATATCCATCCTCCTTAGTTCTCTCAAACAGGCTTACAGTGCCTGGTCCTGCAGAGCAAGCAAAGCCTTTGGACAGTGGTGCAACAGCAGTGATCCTGAGCAGTGAGGTGCTCTCATCCACATCACCCTCTTTGATCTTCTTCATCTCCACGGGCCTGTAGAGCATTTAAGCACATATGCTAAAAACGTAATCTTTTACAAAATGCATTAATGGCTTGATATTTTGAGTAAGTTTTCCCTTTCTTAATATTAGATATAATATTTTGTGTTGAATTGTTAATTGCTCTTGCAACAGTGCTAGATTTTCATTAGTCTGAAACCCATGGATAGTTGAAAGAATATTGTTCTAAGAAGAACACACCTTTAATACTCTTACCTATCTGCTCGCTCTTTGGTGGCAGCATTGCTAAGATTGATTTCTTTTCGCAGTTCTCCAGATTCAAAAATCAGAAGCCGGCCTGAGTCTGTTCCAGCCACAACACGTTCCTGAGTCAACCAGGCATGGCACAAGAAGTTAACAGACTCCACTTTGGGAAAACTGGTCTGCTTTAGGGAGGCCTCTGTGTAACGAAACAGCTTAAGCACACCACTACCGCTGACACAGACCTGTGTGTTGTTGAATGGATTGAAGCTAACCTGTTGTGAAAGAATAAAAATAGAGGTCAATAATCCAAGACTCAATGTGTAATGTAAATTAATTTGCTTAGTTGCTGGTTTTAAAGTTTTCCTTCCACAGATTTTTACTGCATGCACAAACCTTAACATGTTTTTTTTTTTAATCAGCTCCAGCTACTGTAGCAGTAGCTACTGTTGTTATTGAAGAGCTTACCCTGGTAACTGGATTGTTTGAGCTCCCTGTTGTCACTGTAGCCAGAACCGTCTGTTTTTCCCAGAGCCAAAGAATGAGCACCCCTTCTGGGCCTGTGGTCTGGCCAATAAGGTACTTGTTGTCTGAGGAAAAGGCCACGCATATGAACTCCTGGACGGGGAAGTCCCCAGGAGTGAGGACCTTTCTCTTCCTGCCCTGTTCATGCTGGAGGTCGAACACTGTGATGGTTGCTCTCTCTCCACTCTCTGATCCTGCCAGATATCGGCGGTTGGCACTGATGGCCAGAGCTCTCAGGCCTGGGCTTCTGTCTGAGACTGTGGTCAACATGACATATTATAATGTGAGACATTTGCTTAACTCTACATTCTTTCAAACAACTTGTCCTATAACTGTATATAGCAAATAGCACAAATTTTAACCCCACAACAATGCTTCCAAAACTTAAAAATTATTTTATATTATTTTTATTTATTTATTTATTTATTTATTTATTTATTTATTTATTTATTTATTTAACATACATTTTATTTTATTAAGATTCTGGTTACATTTGGGCATTTTTGTTCTGTGTTGATGGTAGTGATGACAACAGTTCACCTAAGTAAAACACAGTACCTGGAATGAACTTTTGGTAGCGCTGGACTGAGTTGTAGCACACACAGTTGTTTCCACTGGGGAAGACTACAGTCTCTTCGTCAATGAAACTCACGTTGTTTGTTACTGATGTCCGAAGGCCGAAGATAAAATGAGGATGAGCCACTACAGTCGCCATTTATCAAAGTAACACCCGTAACAAGTAGTAAATGTTTTAAAAGTACAAATCCAACACGCGCGGGATATAGTAATCCAAAACTCGTGGCCTGACTTCAAAGGTTCGCGTCAGGTCGCTAAGCAACGCGTTTGTGCACAGGATACTTCTGTTTGTCAAGTTTATCGCGAGAGTAAGAGAGATGCGCGTGTAGTGCGCGGATGGTGCATCATGTAGGCGTCTACATGTATGTACTTTATGGAACAGCCTGTAGGCAGTATTTTGGAGTTTCGCATTAACAACACATTAACATGGTAATAATAGCGCTTTACATTTTATTTATAAAGCTGTTTATAAGTTGTGCACTAGACAAAACTAAAAGTGGCAAATATAAAGGTTAAAGGCAATATAAATCTAATTATAGGTTACATGTTTCATCATTGTGTTATGGTAACTTGGTCTTTATGAATAAGTTTACAAAATGTACAAATCTACATAAGTAACCTCTAATTGTGTGTTACTGGATTACTGTGGCATGAGTGTCCAATAAAAAAGTCTGATCCAAACAGACACGTTGACGCATCCTCGGTCCAGTAGGGGGCGACGTGGATCAGCAAGTAATGACAAGGGCGTTCAAAGATTGCTGACTTTGGGTTCTTGTTAGTGGCCCCCCTGTGGACAAAACCTCACAAGCAGCCAGTTCATGGTATAGAGCGTTCAGCACCTCTAGTATGTGAGCTTTTCCTGTTCAAAAACACATGGGGCTGTTTTAGCAAATAAATTCAAG
Source organism: Taenioides sp. WSHXM2023 (assembly GCA_029959045.1). Lineage (NCBI taxonomy): Eukaryota > Metazoa > Chordata > Actinopteri > Gobiiformes > Gobiidae > Taenioides > Taenioides sp. WSHXM2023. Next base: position 34,933,098 of record CM057087.1, read on the forward strand.
CAAGTGCCTTAAAAGAAAGTAAATTCTCATTAGAGATCACAAGACCCTAACTTGATTTTATTAGGTGTGAGAGCTGTACATACCATGTTGTGGGTCGCTACAAGACCCCAAAGTGCTGAGCAGGATTTTCCCAAGAGAGCGCCGGGACACATTCTGAAACAAAGGAGCGCTATTCTCAGATGTCAGGAACTTTATAGGCTATGAGATTTAAGAAACCGTTGGGGCTCCTATATAATGTACAACAGAGGAAATTCATTGGATTTAAATAAAAACATGGCTGGGCTTGGGCTTAACTTAAAACAGACATATTTGCTCTCTGCACATTGGAGTAAATGAATAGACATGTGTAACTGAATGTATTTTAGCCTCACTAGTTCTCGAAGCTGCTGGAGGAGCTGAAGAATGTCCATAAGTTTGTCTTCAACTAGCGACAGGCGCACCCTCTCCATCTCTAGCATCTGCAGCTCCATCTGTAAGAGGTTAGTCTCCTCTTCTTTCTGCTGCAGCGCCTCCACCAAGGAGTCCTGCAACTGAAAAAAAAAAAAATAATGTTTACAGGCTTTTACTAAATGTACGGGGATTAAGGCTGCAAAATTAATTTGCAATCAAATCAAAATTACAATTTGAATAGAGGCAATTAACAAATCGTAAAAGCAGTGAGTACAATAATTACCTACAATTTTCCCAGCTCGTGCAACCCCAATGTGGATGGAGCTGAATGAAATGTATGAACTTTAGAATCTTCAGGACAGTCCCATATACAGATCCGTAAACAGTACCATGTGTGGCATAAAGCCCACTGTATATCAAAGTAATAAAAACCTAACACCGGCAACATAGCAATTAACAATTCAAAACAAATATTACATCTTTTCAATAAAAGACATCACCTAAAAACAGGAAAACTGAACCCCATGAAGAGATTATAGAATGAGATGATATCATACGTGGTTGATTGTACTGTATGTTCATAACAAGTATACAATAAATCCACAATTGATTAAACTGATTCTTTCTAAAAGTCTAATGAATAAATAAAAATAAGGTAACCAACCAGTATGCCTTGATGAAGTTGCGCTCTAAATACATGTGGCAGGCCAACCATGTGGAAATCCTTGCACACACCTTTACGTCATGTGGTGCTGCGACACAAAGGTCTCACCTCTCACATCCTTCACATAAACAAAGCCTGACAGTCCTGCCTTTGTTTATATTTAAACTTTCCTCACTGAGAGGAACACATTACATCACAGCTCCCTCAGCTTGTCTCTTCCTGTGTTTTAAAAACTCAACTTTGCTGAAACAGAGATCTTTAATTCCTGCTAAGTGTCAAATGGGATTTTTGTGGTGAGCCCCAGTGAAAAACAGCTGTGAACACACCCAAGCATGGATCTGGAGCTGCTCCTGGTGGTTAGGTCCGACCCGAGCTGCAAAATTGTATTATATGGCTGCGGTTTCTCATGGAAGCTTTCGAGTTTCATAACAACACTCTCTAGTCCCCTCTAATCAAGTTGAACACCATCCACTCAGCCACAGAGAGCTTGTGATGTCAACCAAGGCAGAATATTGTCTGCAGTGGACTGTTTAATGAGGCCACCCTGATGTAAAGGAGCCGACTTCCCACACTTTTCCAGCAAATACGAAATGGATAAATATGATCCACCTGATGTAGAAGTCTTTGTTAATTTGTCTTTGTTAATTATTACTACTACAAAATCACATTAAATCTATTTCTTTTCAGTAGTCGTCCCTGAGCTCTAACTTAGATTTCCAGGGAGTATGCGTAGGTCAGCATCAGTGGTGGTTTGTACCTGGTCCATGTGGATTTGGGTCTGGCTCTCCTTCTCCTCCAGCTGTTTGTGTAACTTGGTCACTCTCTGGAGGAGCTCTGCCACAGCACTGCAGCTCTCCTCACTCCTAAGACTCCCAAAGTTAGACATGAGCCTTCTGAAAGCTTTGTCATCACACCTGAACAAGCACAAGAACAAGTTAGAGAAGCTGCATCTGATACTCCAGCGATGTTTTAATGGTGTAACCGCAATGGCTCAAAAGTAATTGATGTATTCACACAAAACCGATAATAAAATAATAACATAAAATAAAATAATTAACACAAACAAATTTAACATAAACTCTTAGGCCCTTGCTCTCCATATGAATTTGAGTGAGGGCTTCCCCTACCTCTCTCGACAGCAGGACAGTCTGGTCAGGATCTTCTTGACTTCTTCCACCTGTCTCTGCTGGTCTCCGGTCCATTTATCATCTTCTTCATCTGAGGCTGCCTGGCCTTCCACAGATCTGTACAGCTGCTCTTCCACTGAAAAACACAAAATACAGGACTGTTGTATAATTTGTCAAGACACAACATATTTAATAAATGTACAGCAGGCAAAGTGAACAAAAGTGTGTGAGGGTTAGCGATATAGTTGCCCCATTCAAACCCCCCAATGCAGATGGCTCACTTTTAGTTTACCCCACCTCCTCCCTGTTTCTCTGTCAGCATCTCGTCCTCTCGTCATCCCCCTCTAGTCTCCTTGGCCTTAATCTCTACCACCACCAGTGTCAAGGCCCCAGGGGGAAGACATCTCCTCTAAAAATCCTGTAATCTACCCATGCTTATCATTGCTATGTTTCTGCTTGAGTCTGAGATGTTCAGTAAAGTGTTTCTAATGCTTGTCTTTGTTTCTGTCTTTCCAGGATGAAACCGTTATCTTACTTTTATCAGGTGTGGTCACAGCACGTCCAGTTGGTGAGCAGCGGTCATGCTGAAGATCCAAACAGCACCTCTGTCCGAGCCGAGTCTCATTTTGCTGCAGTTCTGTCCTGGTGATATTTGGCAGCTTTGGCAATTCCGATCTGTAAGACAAATTAGCCCTATTTAAATTATTGATTAGGTATGTGCTTTTACAACATATAGTAATTAACTGATTAAAGTACGCACAGATGAGAACATTTCAGTCCAACCACTTTGGCAGCTATAAAAAGAACATATCGAGTAACACCAGGCAGTGTCCATTGAGCCACATCTAGAACTGCCATGATGATTTTATAGAGGCCTGTGATGTTGTATGCCAGATCTGGGTGGGGTAATTGAAGCCAGATTGTATCTCTGAGGCATTTTGTACAGTAAGTGGGTCAATGACAAAACGTGCTATGTGTGTGTGTAGCTTACAATACAACTGCACTCACTCTTGGAACTAAACAAAATCTGTAGAGTAGAACAAAAGCTGATTTATATGCCAAATTTACTTAAAGGATAATTAAGCTCTTGGCCTGAATGCGCCTATCTGAACCAATATATGGATCATTTCTCAAACAATGAAGAATTATCTGTAATGGACCACACATTTTAGTAAACAGTATTTGAAAAAGAGCTTATTGCATAGCATTTTCTATGGGATATAATTGCAGTCTGCTCTTTGTGTTGGGGAAAATCCGATAGGGGGCTGCATAAATCACAGAATAAATGTTTCCAGATGATGACATCTTGAAGAAAATACAATTTAAGCACTCTTAAAAAAAGAAAATAAATGGAGGTGCACTCATGCTTGTATCCTGTAGACACAAGGCAGACCATAAGACAACATTAGACTGTGGAGCTTTCCTGGTGTAAAATATAGGAAAACAGTATAGGAAAACAGCCATAATGGATGTCAACTACAGGGTGGCAAAAGAACATTCCTGTTGCCATGGTGATAAACTGTTTCAGAAATGAGCCAATGTGATGAGTTTTTCAAATGCAGACTCTGCTCTGTGACTAATTGCATTTTAATTGACAGTTGGTTAAAGCAAGGGTAGAGTCTGTGGTCCTTCAATAGTAAAAGACGGCAAACTGTTTAGCAACCGCAGTGCAAAGCTTCATCCAAAATAGTTGTAATGATAGTCAAACCCTGAAGCAAAACAATCATAGTTTAAAATGTTGATTTAAAATGTTAATGATACAAACATTAAATTATTATTTATGATTATTAAACTGAAAGAATGCAGCATGGTGGCTGTTGCTAGCACCTTTGGCTCCTGACAACAGAGCAATGTTCTCGGGGTATAATAAGGTGTACTGTGCCCTTACATCAGTATATGCATGAGTTTGTCAAACATCAGGCAGACCTCAGTACTCACTCGTCATGAGAGGCAAAACCTCTCATACACCCCCACATTACTTAGTCTGCAATAATCTTATAATGACATTTTACAGTTTTGTCTATTTAACCACCTTTTCCGTTTTTACCATACTTTAGACTAAACACAGTCTCTTTCCTGCTTTCCTCACGATCAGGATCCTTTAACGTGCCTCACTAGTGAAAGTCTTCTTTGGGCTGAGGTAAAGCCCAGATGCTTGTTGTTAGGTTCTCTTGTGTTTAATAAGAGCCGCCTCCATCAGCACCCCCAACCCCCACTCCCTGAAGAGCAGTTTCCTCTGCCCTCAGGTGTCCTTCCACAGCAAAGCTCTGTCCTCTATACCTGAGGTTCAAAAATGAGGATGTTGAGTCAACCTGAGCTTGAACCTGGTGCAGACTGCATTTTTGTGCCCTGCAGCAAAGGTCAAAGGTCATGTGTATATAGCTGAGGTTATTAATCAAGAGCTCCCGGGTCACACCAGGAGGGGGGTGACCGAGCGGCTTCAGACATGGTTATTTTGTTAAACTGTCTGGAGTTAGCGTTACAGCCTTTTCATCATCACAAATGGTGCATTTTTTTGCACTGAAGATTATCTATGTTTTTGTGAGAACAGCAGTGTGCCAGCAGTAAGCATTTTTCAGGGTTAATTCTCAACATTAAAAAAAAGAGTTAAAATGTACTTTTTACAAAAACAACCATCCTCTTCAATTTCAAAAGTTTTAAAAGTGACCCTGGCTTCAAATTGAAGTTTACCATAGCAACATGTTTTTGTCTCGTCAACATGTCAACAATTGTCAACTTAGGTGTGTGGTTAGTATAAGCTATAGTCTCTCTGCTTATGTCAGCATTCTGCAGGTCTGAAGCAGAAGAGGGCTGCTGCAGCTTTTGGCACGCAGCACGTAGTCAACCACCACATCGCACACAGCTCTGAAAGTAGAATCTTTACACTTTAAGAGGCAGAATGGCCCAGCAGCACCTGCTCCACACAATGCTGCAGGCAGATAAATGGTACTGACCTCTTCTCCCCTTCAGTTCGCAAGACGCTGCTAGCATGAAAAGGCCAGCAGATTATGCCTCCACTGAGGCCGGCTGCTCAGGGCCAGGTTGAGGCTGACACAGTGGGACTTTACTGTTCATACTTCTATTAGAAGAAGGTCACTTTGACAGTGAACCTTTTGGAAGGATAAGAAGCAATATCAAATGCTGGTCTGAACTGGAGGCCCTAGTTCACTGAAGACTTGGGCCTACGCTGCAATCTAAGCTAAGTCTGTGAATTGTGTTCACTGACAATGGCAATAAAAGCTTTTCTGATTCTGATTCTGAAAAATTGATTTTTTAAATTTACAGGCTTATATCTAAAATGTGTTTATTTGTACTTTGCATACTGTGAAAAACAATTTCACCTCCAACTTAAACATAAGTAGTGTACACTACATAAGTAGTGTACATAAGTAGAGATTTCTCAACAGATGTTTCTTCTTCCAGATGGTGGTTCCATCTCTCCACAAACTTTTTGTTCCCTAAAATGCTTTCTCAGATTGCTATAGGTATGTAGGTATAGGTCTATAAACAGAATCAAAACAAATACCCTTTGGTAAGACATTTGCCCTGTTTAGATTTTATTGAAAAGTCCTTGACGCTTCTATTTCTCTCCTCCAGTCCAAAGAAATCACAGACATGTTATGCAACAGCACCCACACATCTAGGATTTCATTCTGCTGGGAATTCAGATGGAAAATGAAAGTGGGATTTAGATTTTATTAAAGACACATGTTTGCAACAACTGGTTAGTAGTTAAAACCACGCATTTGTCACCAACCACAGCCACAGGTCTAGAGGTTGAAATTAATTATTGAAATTCTGCAGATGTAGCAAGAACCTAAAAACATTTTTGTTTGTTTATTTTAGTTATATTTTGAATGTGATAAAAATGCATGTGTTTACAAAAAGCATGATAACACAAGCAAGGCATGTTTTAGATTATACAATAAACAGAAAGCAGAACGCTGGACTGATTTTGTGTTAATAATAGGTAATTAATTAAACTGATTTGTTTTTTGTGTAGCGGATATTTTATCAATGGACCTTTCTCAAAAGAATGAAATACTGATAATTAATCTTGGAACATAGAAGAATACATTCTATTGTATTTACAGTAGACAAAGATGAAATTGTGATGATACACAATAGGGTATACTTTAAATTGGTTTGTTTTAAAATAGTGCAATAAGGCTTAAAATTTAAATCAGCACCAAAGAACATGAGCATGCAAACACTGAGGCATTCTGTGGGTCTATTCAAGGGCTTGGTTGCTAAGATCTATAGGATGGGGGTTCCTATGTGCTATTGTGCACTCACTGAAAGCAGTGGGATTGATGGGCATGGCCAGTCTGTTGAGCCTCTTTGTCAATGCAGAGCTCCTACAGCAGTCACTTCTTTTGTGGAGGTGAATTATTTGCTACTGGGGCATCAATGGGGGTTACAGGAGAGACTGAACAACCTAATATGCATATTATCTGAGATGAGAGTTAATGGACTGAAATAGTAACACAGAGCCAGATAGTAATATTATATCTCAGCGTGCAATAAATTTAATTTTAGTTGTGATTATGGCAAACAATAATCATGGTGAAAGTGGGAAAAAAGTCCATTATAACAATATTGCATGTCATTTTTTTGACTGGGCACTGTGGCAGTGTTTACATTTAAATAAACAGTAAAAGCATCCTCTCTGTAGTTTGCAAACCAATTACTGCAAACCAAAGGTTCAAGTTGCAGATCAAGCTGCCACACACGATGACAAACAAGGCTGAAAACTGCAACAGTAAACCACATTAAAGTTCTTTGAAATAGTTACTATGGTTAGGTTTTTGGGCACAAAGTGAAAGCAAACAAAGACATTGAATTCTAGGCACTTCAGTAATTTATTAGGTTTATTGTTGATATCTTCCCTTTTTAGATAACCAACCAAACAACCACTGTACATACATGCATAGTGGTAACTACTATTAAGTTAATGAAGATGTGATGATGTTCCAATTTAGCCACTTGAGTGCAGATGTGGCTGTATCTAATGAGGGAAATGGTAGATTCCACATTCCACACGATAAATTAAAGCTTGTGTTTACCTGTAGCACTGCAGTTCTGTCTGTAGCTGGGTGACGCGTCCCTTCAGCACTTGCACATGGCTGGCTTGAGACTCGAGTTCTTTGACTTTGCTGAGGGCACTGAGCAGCGCGTGTCGGGCCTCTTCCACCTTTCTCCTCATAGCTCCCTGTTCTCTCTTCAGAGCCCGGTTACAGTCTTCTAGAGCAGCCACCGTCTCCCTGCAGCTCCACAGCTCCTGCTCCAACCTCTGGGCGTAGTGTCGAGCCTCCTCCACCTGCCGCTCTTTGGCTCCGCGGAGCATCTCCATCTCATGAATGATGCTCTTCAGGGTGGCCATGTTGTTCCTCACACTGCCACTTTGGAAGGTTTGCTTATGTTGGGCAACAAAACAACCTTCCTCGTGTTTATGGCTGGAGTGACTTTTCCATAGCCCCACCTACAAAGATGTTCACATAAAACATAATTGTACAGGTATAATGATACAATGTAGATGAAACTGAACCAAATTACTGTGGTGTAATTAAACAAAAACAACTAGGCAGTTTTGACTGAAATATATGGTTACAACAGAGATGATAATTCACGGAGGTTGATTTAAGAAAAAAGACTACATACTATTTCTACACCGGGTTCTCCAAATGTCTAACAAACCTGGACCTGACATTCAGACAAACATTGATTCATTCACAGGTATGATGACCTGGCTACTTCAAACTGTAGAAAAAGAGGGGATGTTGCTGAATGTAGTGGAACATGGAGGAATGGACTTGAGAAATGTAAGCTAATATATGATCAAATCAATGAAAAAGTGTGACATTCCAAAAAGATGTACAGATGGTCACCCTGTTCACAAGCTTCGCCACTGACCTGTAGAGCCAGACAGCGCGCGTCACTGCTCTGTAGGGCAGCTCTCATGTCCTCAATGAGTTCTCTCAGATTGGCGTTCTCATCCTCCAACTTGGCAATACGGTCCTCAGCCTCCTCCAGAGCCACTATTTCCTCGTAGCATTCCCGGGTACAGGAGCCCAGTTTGCAGCCGGAGGCGTGACGCTCCGTGGAGCAAGACGCGCTCCCCTCCACGGACAGCAGCTTCTCCCTGCGCTTTAGAGGGCTTCTGAGACGTATCTGAGTCTCAATGTGCTCACTGTCTTTACCCACCAGCAACCGGCCATTCTCATACTGGCAGCCAGCCTTAGTGCTGAAGTAGCCACAAAGTTTGGCATGGAAGTGTCTAAAAGTGAGCTCGTCGGGCAAACTGTCCAAAACTCGGAGTTCAGAATCTTGGTTCAGACCTAAAACTTCACACAAGATTTGATAATCTTCAATTGTAATTTTACCTGCCCCTTGATAGTCCAAGTGGTGAAAAATCTCTTGCAGGTACTGATCTAGCCCCGTGGCCAAAACAATGATCTCGTTCTCTACTCCTCGGTCCAGTCCATAGTGGTACGCCAAAGTGCTGACTATCCATTGTGTTCTTCGAGCTGGGCAGCTGTACGGGTCAGTGGAGTCCGTTAAATCCATCGTAATATTTGATAAGCAACATCATATTCATCTCCCAAAATATGTGGCTCTTCTCCTATCTCCTGCCCTGTCCGTACATCATGTGTTTGTGTTGTTAGCCCGCCTACGGGGTTCATACTGGCGGAGCTCAACAAGGCGTATGCTGCACAGACAACTTGCAGCAGCACTGCCCCCAAAAGCGGGTCCACATCAGAACTGCTCCAGCGCGGTTCTCCCGGGCTCTCTGGTCTGTAATTACAACCAGGTGTGTAAACTTTACTCATTCATTCAAGTCCGACCTACATGTACGTTTTGTGCTCAAGTGGAAGCTGGACACGAGTACGCATACAGGAGACTCTGTAAAAGCTAGTATTACAGAGTTATATAGCTTATCTTAGGCATAAGTTACTAAAGTTCGTCAGTGAATAACAAATTAACAAAGGTTTCTCGAAACTACAACGTAGTTGCTATAAAATGTGTTTTCTGTTAATTGATTCTAATTTCCGCAAGAACAAAAATTTGATTAAGTCAAAACAAGCAGCCTACAAAACATAAGGTAAGTTTATAGCAAAACAGTAGATGGCCTGTGTAGGCAGTTTCATAGTGGGAGAGTAATGCAAAGTTTGTTTGCATTTATACACTTGGCACATCCGTGCGCAATGAGGCCAAAATGTGAGACGGTCACGGTCACGTGGCAGGTTCCTATGACGACGCGTTACGCCAAACTTCGACTGTTCGGATTTTTCTGGAGCGACCGGGATCCTGCCAAATAATGGTGGGTATCATGGAAACATTTAATTGATCTGATACAATTGCTTATTACACCTTCACACATTTTGGGAAAAGTAATAGGCCTATCTTTAGTCATAAGTGTAAAAGAGTTAACCAACCATTTTTTTAATATAAATATCTTTTATGTTCTATGATGGTAATGGCAATGGACTATGATTATGTATTTTTTATGTCTTACTGAAGAAATGGAGTGTATGCCTTCTTATGAGTTTGTGGGAATAGAGGAAAAGGGTGGAATACCCCATGAAGATGACATTTCAGAAGATATCTTATCTGTCAATAAGGAAACTTATGAGGATGACAATCCTTATGACATTACATGGACTGTATACATTGCTCTAGCTCTTCCACCAGGTAAGATAATTATTCTGTGTTAAATATTTAAATTAAATCATCAAAACCTGCCTATGTCCAGAGGAGGGTGAGGTCTGCAAAGAGTACAAGAAAGGAAAACAAAAGGCCCACCCTGATCGAGGCTGCTACCACATTGAGTATAAGTTACTGCCAGGTGACAGAGAGACGGTCAAATTGGACCTTTTGTTATGTGGACCTGTGGCAAAGCTGTACAAAGACGAGGAGTCCAAGGTAAACATGACCTGAATGGTGTAGGAGAGTTCCACTTATAAAAAATGCATTAACATCTTCAAAGAACAACAACAAAACTGTCACATATGCTTGGGTTGGGTTACTTTATGTAATTAGTTTTACTGAATGTGCATGTTTTTAAATATACAATAACCTAGTTGTGCTGCTTCAAGATATTTCTGTTAACTAGCAATATTTTGTTACTTTGTTTTAATGATAAATTAGCATCATGTAAGATACATCAATCTAACATCATAACTAAAATAATAACAAATAAAATGCATAGGATATCATTTTGGAAAAATGTAATACCCATTTTACAGTGTCCTTTACTTATACCTCAAATAAGACTATTATGTGGTTGTTTGGAACAGATTCTAACTGCCTGGACTGAAGAAGGTCAGACATGGGTCGGATGGACCCAGGATTTCAGTGTAAAAGTCAACAGGGCTTTGGCCGTTCAGTTACTTCACCATAAAATCACTGTCCATATTTGGAACCACAGGGACAAGCTGTTCAGCCAGGCACGGTTTGAGAGACAGAGGGCATTGAGACTGGCCCAGGATCTGACTGATGACACAGAGACGTGTGGTGAGCACACTTTACTAAACTATACACTATAATGTTTCTACCACTGAACTTAAATCTGATTTATAGGTGATGTGAAATCCATGATTACAAAAATGAGATCTTTATGTCAAAAGACAATTTCCAAAGGGCAGCTCTTTCATTCTACTTCAGAGCTAGAAATAAAAGGTATATTAACTTTATTATATCTACACATACATTGTCAAATGTGATATGTTTTTGAATCATACTTTACCAGCTTTACTAACGTCAACAGCCACTGAATTTGGTATGGCATCTGTTCAGCTCAACCCCATAAGTTTTTTAGCAGGTGAGTCAATGTGATTTTTAAAATAAGTAAAATATATTTTCGTTGTGATTTTCCCCTGCAAAAAGATAAAATAAAAATACTGTAAATGTATGACAAGACATTTGCATAATTTGTCAACCAGGTGAACAGTCTTTAACAACCTGGGCTTTGGTTGGTTCCTGTTGTGTTAATGAGTGTATGATCCACATCTCCCTTGAAAGACCTCTGTTGTCAGACTATTTAAAAGCTGAACTCAACCCTCTGGCTATCACTATTGTTTCAGCCACCTCAATGCCATCTACCCCTGTGCCTTTTCATGTTCTAGAGGTATGAATTCACATCTTTTGTGCACTGTATTCTATATTTTCATATGACATCTTGTGCATCTTATCTTTTCCACAGGAGAAGTGCATGCCTGTGTATTGCCAATATAAATTCCACAATCTAAAAATGCACAGGACCAGCTATGAAAAGCATGGCGACAAAATGTATTTCAGAGATGTCAATGTAATCTTTACTGGTTTACTGAATCCCCAAGACCTCCATGAGTTTCTGTCAGGACCACCGATGAGGATAGAGATTCACGACCGTGACAGGAAGCAAGATGATAAAACCCCAGTTGGGCTCAACTGTGGTTTCAATGGTATTAACAGTGGTGCAACTGTGAAACGGAAGAAACATTTTAATTACCATGGTGTTGCAAGCCTTAACTTATCTGAGCTGCTACTTGGTACAACAAATTTTAAAGTTTCTCTACCAATCAGTTGCTGCACAGTACCTCCAGATATGGACAAGGCTACTGGTCTGTCAGTTCTACCTGGCCATTACACTGATGCACATTCAGAACTCAAAGCAAGTATTAAACTAGCTTACCCTCTTAACTTCTCTAACAATAATGGAAGCACAATAAGCTCGAGTGAAGCTCTCTTTGGACGTGTAGTCTATATTTTTGACCATAATAACTTTGCAGTGATGGACAAGCTGAGACTAGAGATCTTGAAGAGCAATGCAGAAGTCTTTGAGTTGGGCTCACATACATTAGAAAATACAGAAAATGCTTTATCAAACTACACCACCTATTTTAAACACAGTCAAACCCCCAATCTGGATTTTGTTACTGGATTCCATTTGGTAGATAAGAGGACACAAATTGTTGTAGTTGAAGGCCTCAGACATAAGGCAGTGAAGAGACTCCGGGAATCTGTTGCTATGAAGTAAGCACATGACCACCATCTTGTTCTAACACTTTTCAGCTGCTTGTGTTTGGATTCCATTGAGTCTTCTGTGTTTGCGATGGTTTCAGGCTAAGTGGGAGTAAGGAGGAGCAGGTGATAGTACTCTACAATTCAAGACTGCCTTTCTTCAAACGCATCTATGACACACTGGATCTCAGCCTGACACCAATAATTCTCCCTGTATCATTGGAGACCATCCTGATGGAACCACTAATCTATATTAAAGGCACCATTCCCCAGCTGTGTTTGCAATGTTTATTAAGGTACTTCAGGATATATTAAGCAACATTTACAAGTCTTCGTGTTCTCTAGTCAAGGGTGTATGTTTAGCATCATTCACACATGCCCTGTATTATCTGTGTTGTTCTGTAAACCCTGGAAGGCTCATCCCTCTGGCCACAAAACATAAGGTATTAGATCCAAATCCTGATAAATAGGGAGGAGGATAGCACCAGGAATGGCATCTGGTGTTTTTCTAGTCTTTTTTTAAAAAATGCAACAGAATGAAAACTTTGCAATTTCAGTGTAATTTAGTTTGATGACTGATGGAGTTATTATACCAGAGAGAAAAAGAGCATTTAGCAGTGGACCAGCTGGGAGTGATGTTTGTTTAAAATGTCACCATAATGTTACTATGACGGATAATGGTGCAAGAAAATGACCTGTCTAAAGCTATTACGACTGCTCTGAATAATGGTGTAATGTATTATTCTTAGGCTACAACAGCTCTGCCAGGTGAGGTCCCTCACAGACGGGGTGCTGCACAATCTCTTCCCCTCAGCAGATATGATTCAAAGCTTGAGCAGACAATACAAAAGACCTATAGAACAATGGAAACAAGTACTTATGATTGACCAGGGGGATGAGCAGGTGCTTACTCCTATTAACAGTCAATCCACAAGTCAAACAGCAGACACAAAAGACGATATCCACTGTCACATCAACAAACATTATGGCACATTCAGAAAACTCCAAAATTGTATCCAGGTATGTTATTTCTTATATGGAAACTGTTAAAGTATATCTTAGCCTTGAGTGTTAATTATTATCATTCTCAGAAAAATATAAGGAAAGTGCATGACGACAGCGCTTGTCTACAGAAGTCAGTCAATACGATAAGGTTGAAGACAGCTGATTACAGACCAGCGCACAACTACAGCATCCAGACTTTCAATACAAATGTACTCAACAAGGAATGGCTTCAGTGGCAAATGGCAAAGGTCAGTCAGGGGAATATGGGATACACACTTGAGATCTACTTGAAATGAATTAAGGAAGATGGCCTTTAACTAATGTGAAAGTATATAATGCTGCAAAGCAGATAACTTTGATTTAGACTTAGACAAACCATAAATAAAAATATAGAAATATAGTAAATATATCTCTACTATAAACAAGAGGTTGTAAGGAGAAACCGTACAAGATGAAATAGTCATTGACATAGGGTTATCTATTACATAAGGGTGAGTTGTACATTTGTCTGGCGTATGGTATGAATGTATATCTTTCACTCTTTTAGTGGAACTGTAAGAGTATGTAGGGGAATATATATATATATATATATATATATATATATATATATATATATATATATATATATATATATATATATATATATATATATATATATATATAATTTGCCCAGCTACCAGGTCGAAGGTTCACTTACAGTCAGGAGTACTACAGCGCCATTGTCGAACCAGAGGAGTACAGTGTGACCACCCCAACCAAAGAAAGTCCTCCAGACCCATCTGTGGTGTTCACACTCAAAGACCAGGTGATGTAACAAATCCCCCTCCACTTAAAAACTAAACAGAAATCCTAATGACAAATCAAGATATGATAAATATTCCCTTATACAGGTGCCAGTTTTAGAGGCCAAAGTTCCATCTGCTAAGCGTGGTTACAGATATGTTGCACGTCATAAGATTTGGGACTCAGGTTTAAGAAGGCCTGAAATGCATCCCAAAGCCCCAGATCAAGCACGAGTGGAAGAGTTAAGAAAAGTGAGTATGGCAGACATTTTAATCAGGGGTTTCTTTAAAACTACATAATACATTAAAAACGTTCTAAATAATAACATAGTTTACTGCCACATTCCCACTATTTTATTTGTTATTTTATACACGTATATTACCTTATTCAATTTCTCCTAAACACATCTCCTTTTTTACCACAATTTTGCTGTTAATACTGCACAATACTCTTATTTACACTGAGATTATTTTAGCCATGGAAAGAGAATATACTTCATGGGAACATCTTAAAGCCTCCGCTCTCCCGGGACCCATGGTGCTGGAGTCAGCGCTCACAAGATTTCCAACTCTATCGTAAAGCTATGCCTTTCTTCAGCACATGGCCAGTGAGGGTCCACCTGGATGGTATGTACTCTTTATTCTTTCTCTACTTTATTCACCCTTTAAATTACACCGAGGAACTTAAACATAGAGGGGGTGTCAAAATTACCATAAAATAGAACAAAATAAATCAATTAGAAAATATGGCCAAAAGTTAAACATCTGAGTGTGTCTTTTTTTTTATCAAAGTAGTCAGAGTGATTTACCTATAGTTTATAAATATGTCTAAGCGAGGAGCAAGAAACAAATATTTACAAGATCAACAAGGAGACCACACTTTAGTTTTTCCTGTTTAGGTGATCATGGGCTTAAGATAAATATTGAATACTTTAGTTAAACTGGCAAGCACCTCTTTGCAATCTTGGTATTGCTGACATAATGATGTTTAACAATCTAAACTATGTAAATTGCTTGTGAGTATATAGTTTCACCTCAGCACAGTCTAAAGAGCACATTTTTAGAAGTCAAAAAACATTATCTATTCACATCTTCTACACAAATTAAAATACTTTGTGTACTTGTTTCCAGAAGTATCTCTGCAGGAGAAGAGGACATTAGCCGCCAAAGCACAACGCAGGCGTGAGAACAGCACTGGCTCATTACCTGAGTTTAAGTGCCACATGGCAGACACAGACAAGTTTCACAACCTTTTAAAAGATGAACCCCAAAAATATTCTCTAAGGAAGCCTGGTATGATTTTAAAGGTACATTAACACTTAGATCATCATCAGTATGTGCTCAGTCTGTATGCCAAAAACAGATGTGCCCTTCTCCTGCTCACTTTGTTCACTAAGCATGTCTTTAACAAATTGACTGTGTAATTGCTAAAGTTATAATTAATTTGACTGGCATTTTTTCAGGAACTTTTCTTTTTCAAAACTTGTAAAATACTTTGCATGTGCTTTGTCCCATTTGACCCATTTTGTTGTAGCCTATGCATTATTTAATGGTCTTGTTCTCAACACTGCAGCCTGTACCTCATCTGTCTGTGATCAGCCACTCTGGAGATGTGACAGATGTACAGAAGAGCTTTGCTCTGGCCCCGGGGCCCCGCACAGACTGTAGTCTGAGCAGCAGGAACAACACCATCCCCAGGCACAGCACAGAGTTTTACAAATACCATTACATGCAAGTATAGTTTAGCAATAATCAGTACTACAAAACTGCGGTTTCTATTGTTTTGTTACTTTTATTTTTTTTAACAGGAGATTTGACAAGGAATCATCATTTCTTTACAAGCGAGCAGCTCCACCCTTGACAGAGGAAGAAAAGGACATTTTTAATTTTACAATAGTCACATAAAATAAAACATGAGTGAAGCAATATGTTCAACAGAAAGAGAAACTGGGAATTAAAAATGCATCAAGTGAGCAGTATGCTAAATATGGAGCACTTCTGTTGACATCTGACATCTACACAAAACTTTGAAACACATAAGTGCATTCAAAATGTGTACTGTATACAAGTGTTACAAAATTCAACAGTTGTCATACACAGTAAAAGATTGGACTATTAATAAGTGACTGCCATCTTGGAGTAAGGAGGAGTAGCTTCCTTATATTTTAACCACACTCCTGAGGTCAGTGTCACTTGTTAATAAAAATAGGTCAAATGAGCAGTCCTTTTGTTACATACACAGGCTGAGCTCACTACAGTTTACTTTCAATAAATTCAACAGAAGCAATGAATTTGTAAATATAAATTATTTTCCTAATATATGACAGGTCAGGAGATCAGAACGTTCTTTCTAAAGGATGAGAGCAGATGTAGGATCTGTTGTCCAAAACCTCCTTTGCAATCTTCTTGATGTTGGCGTCATTGTTCTCCGGAGCGTCTGGTATGAGGGAAAAAAAAGTAAGTACTCAAATAGACCAAGGGCCATATAAAGCAACTCAAATGCATGTCGGCAAAAGACACAAAATGGGAATAGGGTGCTTTTGTTGAAAGATTCTGTTCTCAATTATTATTTTAACATGTACTTACGCTTTTGTAATTGAGCCATCAAGTAATTGTTCTTAAAATGTGCCTCAGTGCAGAATGTGTTAGCGAGCAGGACCTAGAAAAATCAAAAAGCAACAATTCAGAGGCCACATATGAGGGACAGAGGGTCAAATCTGATGCAGGTGTTGTTGATATCACAGGAACAGTCAGAACAGCACATAAAAGCAGCCCTATGTATGAGCTTCAGATTCAGTGGATCATGTCTTCTTGTTAAGAATAGTCATTGAGAAGACAAGAAATTGTTCAAATGTAGTACACTTTAAACTATACAAGTGTTGTTTATATTTCCTTTATTTACGCCTGAAGTCAAATGCATCTTCAAAAAGGAAATCCACATAAATCCAAACTGTGATTTTTCCATTCTTATTGCAGCTCTGGTTTGGTTTGCTTCATGTTCCTGATTATAAACAGCACTGCTCCACTGATACATTTGTGTTTAGACTCAGCCATGTGGCACTAATTTGATATTTTATATAAAAAATGTAATAGTGGCCTTTTTGTAGTTTACATTTGGCTAAAATCATGCTCAGCTCTTTATGCTACACCCAAAATATGTTTTGTGTGCTCAGGAATTATGATTTAATGATTTAAACTTCCTGTTGAGAATGTCCTCTACCAATTGATAACATTAAGTATATGTTCATTGTCCCTTTTAAATAAAAAGAAAGAATGATTAACATTCTTTTGGGAGTTTTTCAAAGAATTAGCTTCATATGTTTAGAACAAACTTACTTGCCTCTACTGTATCCAATACTGGACTACATAAGAATTGCACACTTTGTGTTCTTTTGCTGCTATTTTGTGGTATAACAAAATGTTTTATTTCTAATAGGATGGGGTTGGTACATACAGAAGAAGCATGGCATGGTCTGGTCTGAAGTTAGATTTCTACACTCTTATGTTCTCAGCTGCTACCGCCAGTAATAAACCATAGCACATTAAGAGTATCATAAAAGAGCATGTTGCTTTGATTGCTAACAGAAGCCAAACTCCTTGCATGCTTTTTATTAGGGCACATAAAACTATTCATTTTAATTATGATGTGAGCTGTTGGTCTGGCAAATAAGAGACATATTAAGACCCTCAAAGCAAGCTCTGTCATATTAGGTATTTGTTTAGAGACAATGTATTGCCCTATATGATTGATTGACTGATTTTTTTTTTTATTATTATAGTGTCTTAAACATTTGTGCCCAGCCTGCATGGGCTTACACGACACTGTAAACAGTTTCACAGATGGCAACAGACAAAAGAAATAAATAACTGCTTTGACAAAACATAATATTGAGTGATACAGAGTACACTCCCAGGCTCCAGCGATATAATGAACTATAGGCAAAAGGAGAAATTCAGTTTGTCAATTAGACAAAAGTTTATTTGGTCGAACACGTTTCGCAGCTCATCCAAGCTGCTTCTTCAGTTCTGGTCAGACGCTGGTGGACACAGCCTTATATCTGCCTGAAGGGAGGAGCTTAATTACAATGAAATTACTCTGAGACTACCGCACCTAGGTATTTGTTTACAGTTTCTGTTAGTTAGCTCGGCCTACTGAATATGCAGTGACTGTGGGGTCTTGTTAGCATAACAAGCAGGTCCAGATCTTAGCCAGAGAAAAGAACTGGTTCGAGAGGGGAGTTAAAGAGGCTATTTTTGTCAAGAAAGAGAATCCTTCCCTGAACAGAAATGGAGGTCTCAGACATCATTTGTCTCCATCTATAACTCTATCCACAAACCTAAATCAAAACAAACAAAGAAAACAATAGGGCAGCCAGGTCAGGTCCAGAGGTGTGAAAACACCATCATGGCCCTGAATGGTTCTGCTAACAACACCCCACTCCCACTGCATATTTAATAGGCCCACTTAACTAACAGAAACTGTAAACAAATAGGTGTGGTAGTCTCAGAGTAATTTCATTGTAATTAAGCTCCTCCCTTCAGGCAGATATAAGGCAGTGTCCACCAGCGTCTGACCAGAACTGAAGAAGCAGCTTGGATGAGCTGAGAAACGTATTCGACCAAATAAACTTTTGTCCAGTTGACAATTTCTCCTTTTGCTATGGATTCTGCCTGGACGACTGAGAGGATTCTACACACATAATGAACTATAACAAAATGTCTTCATTATAAAGCTACCTTCTAATTTTATAATCAGGCAACTAATCATTCCTCAAATCAAAATAGAGTGGACACTAAAAAACAAAATGAAAGTCATCCTCTACCGCCCCCAGGTAACAGAGTGCAGACTCTGTCCTCCTCAGGGAGGCCTTTGAACTTCCACTGCCAGGGGCAATGTGCCAGTCCTCAGCTGGGCACAGAGCAACCGCTGTTTTCTGGGTACATTTAGATTTATATACAGCTCCGTTTGGTAATACTTGAGATGAATATAACTTCTCAACAATGTTTTTCTGCAAATATCAAAGTTGGCCAGCAGTTTTTGTTTCAACAAATTGTGGTTACATTGCAATCAATTTCTGTAAATAGTTTAAATCAGATATTTGAAAAATCATTCCCATTTATTTCACCAAAAGATAATTATTTGAGCAGTCCCATTTAAAAATCTTTCTGGTGAGCCCGTGTTCTGGCAGTTAGGTGAGGCTGTTCCACAAACTTAACATTTCAGTCCTCTTTATGAGGCATGGGTCCCACCCCACATCGCCCTCTACAGCTAGTTTATTAAAGAACTTACACACACCCAAGAAGACTGCAACAGTCCTATTCTGGAGAGCATTAATATGATCAAGTTCCTTAAATCCCCACACACTTGCGGCATAAAAATGAATAGAATATAATTGTAATTTTCTAACTAAAGAGATGGAACAACTGTGAAATCCAGTAGGCATGATTGATTAATAGCACCAATAAAATAAGGAAATTGGGTGTCACTTTGGTTTGGCAATTAACTTACAGGAGGCTGGTGGTGAATATTTTGTTATATATTTATTCTGGGAAGTACCTCGTGATCATGGTTGCGCAGTCCGATGCTGATGGAGCGACTGGTTCTGGACAGGACCGCAGTCATGGCATACAGGTTAATAAGCACATCTGCCACTCTCTTCAAGATGAGCTGTTCGTCCACTATGGTCTGCCAACACAAACAGAACCTACACTTATTTTCACCCTCTGGTGATACACACCATCTGCTACTGTGCAGAGTGAGTCCCACTATGGGTTTGCCAGTTCAAGGTCTGAAATTCATACAGTTTTGTATTTCAATGATCACATTAACACACAAAGACGCAGACAAATATCAGTTTTAAGTCCAGAGTGAATTTAAAGTGTCTGGTAAGGCTGTCTTAGCTAACCAAATGTTTAGCATTTCTTTAAACATATTGAACTGAGCTATTCACAGATGTTGAGTACAATGCATTAAAGCTCTCTGAGGACACTTCCCAAGTTTTGATTTACATCATACAGGAAGTCTGGAGTTCTGACCTCTTTCCAAAAGGTTTAAGTTTCGTTGGAAAGTGTTGGACTCCGAAAGTGCAACTAACTCAGGAGGAGAAAAGGGCCAGGGGGAGGTGGAGGCAGCTATATCCAACACATGCACAGTCCCTTCAGAAACATATACTGGAAGATATAATGTTGTCAGTATCTCTTTACATTATAGTCATATACCTTCCCATATCTGTACAGCAGACTTTCCACTGTTGACCCAAACATTGACACATTCAGCTCAAACTTCTTTGCACTGTCCTAAAAACAAGAAATATTTTTTGTTATTGGTATTATCAGTATATACACTTTACACATCATGAGTAGAGTGTAAAACTGTGGTTTACAATTAATATATACAACAGGCTGATGTGTTTAGTCACAAGATTCTTCTTTCCTGGTTACTTTAACTTCAGCAACATAAGTATCTCTTAAAAATACTACAAACAAATATTTAAAGTTAGAGTTTGCGTCTGGGAACCCCAAAAAATATGAACACAGAAACTATTATACCAAATTAACTGAACAAGCCAATAATGTCTGAGTTGACTTACTGCTAAACTGGGATGAACCACACCATCTTTCCCAGTCAGTCCATAGTCTACAGAGCCACCAAGAGCAATCCTCAGTTTCTGGCCTGCCATCCCCAAAGCAAGGCCTATGTTTCCCTTCTTCATCTCTCTAAAAGCATAAACACACAACTTTAAAAAAAATATACCAACATATTTTATGAAGTTACTCTCAAAGTTATTTATTTGAATTACAGTGTCATGTTATTTCCTTACTTGATTTTTCCTGTCAGGATTTTTCCAGCATATTGTATCCCAGTAAGAGAGATGTACATCCTCAGGATCTCATTGGTCCCCTGATAACAGATTATTATATAACCAAACAGAGAGTCTATGAAAGATCATCTGAAAATCTGTTCAGTCCATTACTTCGAAGAGGAAGTGTCCCCTTATGTGAGCCACACAAGCTTCACAACAAAGCCCCCTGCTGGCCTAGTTTAGGAATTCATGCTCTCTGACAGGAGTGAGCTCTAATTTGGACTCATCAATCAAAAGCATTAATTACTGATAAATATATATCTATTCTTATACAAAGCATTTAAGTCCAATAATTGTTTTGAGAAATGCTGGCACTTCTTAAAGTAATTCACCCACAACAAGTGTTACTTTGTATTGAAGATGAATAGCATTATGTGGAAATAAGGGATTACCTCAAAAATAGGCAGGATGCGGCAGTCTCTGACGTAACGCTCAAAGGAGTAATTCTTGGTGTAACCCAGACCCCCGAGGACCTGCAGAGCTTCACTGACACAAATCCAACCGCCCTCTGAACTGAATATCTGTACACACGGCACATTATGTACGGTAATATGGTGGAAAGCAGCAGGAAATGCCATTTATGGGTTATTCCTAGACTCACCTTCACAATGGCTGCTTCAACAGAACAGTCAGGAAGCCCTGGCTTGTCCATCATCCCTGCTGTGAGGTATGCCATGCTCTCCATCACGTAGGCGTTCAAGGCCATTAGAGCAAACTTCTCCTGCAACAATACACACAGTTTGAAGATATTTACGTGTACAATAATCACATTTCCTCATTTAGATGTTGTACCTGAATCATTCCAAATTCACTTAGGTTCTTGTTGAACTGCTTCCGTGAGGAAGCATACTCAGCCGTCATTTCTGTTAGAGACAGACAGGATATTCAGACAGGACATCCAGGGATACCAATCTCCACTGCACTAGAAAATACATTATGTAATAAATGATGATGATGATAAGTGTGATAGAGGGGAGCGAAAAAAAAATCACCATCCCTTTAACTAACCAGCCTGTACATCGTTTTATTTATATTTTTAAGGGCCCCATTAAACAGTATTCTCCCTACTACTTCATCAAAGTTCAAAGTTCAAAGTCAGCTTTATTGTCAAAAGCCATATGTACAGGTTGCACACACAGGATTTGAAATTGCAGCGTTCCCTCGGCCCACAGTGAACATTTAACATCTTATAGACATGACAATAAACATTACGACAAAATATAACATATGCACATAGCAACAAGTACGATAGGTTTGTATATAATACAAATAAGTAAAACACACAATGTGTAGCATGTTAAAGCTCAAATGGTGTCATTCAAGCAGCAGTGTCATTAGTTATAGTGCAAAACAGAGTGTGCATTAAAAATTACTATGGAGCAGTGAGAGAGGATCTCCACAGGAGTAAGGTAGGTTAGGTAGTTCACCAGACTGGGACACTTGCATCTAGGAACAACGGGAGAGGGAAGTGGTGAGTGTGGGAGTCCGAGGGGGGAGGGCAGGTCAGGGAGAGAGCAGGGAGAGAGTTCAGCATCCTGACAGCAGTCAGTAGCAGTGTGTAAGTGTAATGGCTCTGTTACCTATGAGTTTCTTGATCATTCCAGCTGATGAACTGCCCATACTGAACCTTCCAGAATTCAAGATATTCATAGCAACCTGAGATAACATTAAAGCATAAGGTGTGCTGCATGAATTGGGTTTGATCATTTAGCAGTTAACAACAAGAAGCACAAATTTTAAAAGTACCTTGAATCCACCTCCCACTTCTCCAATGACATTCTCTACTGGCACTGGAACATTGTCGAAGGCAACTTCACAAGCTAAAATGACAAAAGAAATAATAAATAAACAGCTGCATTAGTTCATAGGTAAGCGACAAGGCATAATACCCAGTACTACATCAGTTAAACTGCAGGTGCACTAAATAATGCAGCAGACCAAAAACAGTGAGGGTTTCTGGCTTACTGTTAGAGCCCCGGATTCCCAGTTTGTCTTCAGGCTTTCCACTAGTGATGCCTCCAAAGGCCCTCTCCACTATAAAAGCTGTTATCTTATCCTTCTTCACTCCATTTTCCTCTACCTCTGTGCGTGCAAACACTGTCATGATGTCTGCAAACCCTCCATTAGAAATCCATATCTGTCAAGACAAGACAGTAAACAATAGAGTTGACAATAGACCAAAAACAGGGTGCTCATGTAGAACCCACCTTAGAACCGTTGATCAGATAATGTGTACCATCTTCTGACAAAGTGGCTCGAGTCTGAATAGAGGCAGCATCACTTCCACTAAAAAGAATATAGAAGTATGTAGAATATAAAGATAACTTTTGGTCAACACACTTTAAATATTTTATATACAATTATACTTGCACTGAGGATCATAACAGACCAGTAAAATGATGCATGATTGTATACTTTTATTATTTTCTGAAGAGATATTTAGGGCTTAGGTTTTTTTTTTTACCTTCCTGGCTCAGTGAGACAAAAAGCTGCTACATGTTCTCCGGTGGCCAGTTTCGGCAAATACTTATTTTTCTGTTCTTCATTTCCAGCTATGAGGATCCCCTATACACATTAGTTTAGTAAGCAGTCTGGTCTGAATGTATTAAAAAAAAGTTTATTACTGATTGGCACTAGTAGTATGATGACTATTTTACCTTGAGACCAATGGCTTGATGTGCAGCCAATGTAACCGCAATGGAGCCATCTAAAGCAGTGATCTCAGCTAGCCGTGCGTACATTGTGTTAGACAGTCCAAGACCACCTGAGGACAACAAATACTGGCATAAATCTGGAAACAGCATTAGAAGCCATCCAAATAGCAATGAATAGCACTTCTCACCATACTCTTCAGGAATTTGCATCCCAAACAGGCCCAGTTCTTTGAGTCCATTAAGTGTTTCAGGGGGAATTTTGGCTTCTCTGTCAATCTTCGCCGAGTCCACTGTTGACACAAAAAAGTTATAGGACTTGTTGTATGCAAGGCTTGAGACTACTTAAAATAAAATCTAAAAAAATCTTACATACCTTCTTCACTAAAGAATTTCTCAACAGGTGCAACGAGCTGACTAATTTCTTCCACTTCATCATTAGAGACTTCTGGATAAGGGAAAACTTCTTTCTGCAGAGCAAAAACAACAAGGTTAGTTACTGGGAAAGGATATCAGTAGCTGAATGATATGTTGCCAATCATTTTAGTAATCAGAATAGCTGTTGGATGAATTTAAGTAGATATATACAGCCAGGTGAGAAATACTGTCTAACTATCCTGAAGTTGTTGTGAGTGAATATGTCAAATACATTATGTTGAATATCCAATATCCTAACAACTTCACCACGATTTGCATTTAAAACATTTAACCAACATTGCTCAATCAATGGGGTAAAATTTTGGGAAAGTTGTCCATTTACTAAATTAAGTTAGTTACAGCCAAAAATCACATGCAATTCATGTTTAATAATTAACCATCAGCGTAATCAGTTTACTAATGCGTGTAAAGCTTTGTAAAACATAGTTGTGACCATATGATTGCGATCATCTAGTGGTTGGGGAACACAGAGGTTATTCAGGAACAACTCTATGAAGTTGAGAAAGTAATTTAACTTAAGCTCCTATGACGGACGTTCACTTTGTTTGCTCCATTGTTTCGGGCTCGTTCTACAAGTCAACCAGTGTCCTCTTACCTTATTTACTTGGCCCATAAACAGGTCCTTGGCGTATGCAAGTTGTCGTGAATGAGTTCTGAAGGACCTTCTTTGCTGTTGTTGAAAGAGTACCACTTTTTTCCCGGCATGACTGATGAGAAAACGTCTGCCAGCCTGTTTCACCGATACGGATAAAAGAAGTATTCTATTCATAGACATTATTATTCTTAAATAAGGTAACCCAAAATGTAAACAATGTGGACTCAAATTTGGCGACAACTGTCCACCTTTCACCCCTTTCTGTCGCAGAAGTATGACGTAGAAATGATCGGTTCAGAGCATCGGTTCAAAGATTTTCGTATTTCTGTGTGAGTTTAATTGTCATGGATTTGCACGGGGAATTTAATAACAATTAGTTTGATGTTAAATTGCGATTTTAGTTAGCTTTCTTTCTTATTTTAAACAGACATTTAGTTGTTAGGTTTAAATAGGTCTATTTATTTACTTAAATCCCCTTGGCAAAACTGAAAGAAAAGAAAGAAAAATAGCGCATACCGTATATTACCCAGATTTCTAAAACCTTAATGATATACTATATAAAAGCCTATGCATATTTTACTGATATCGAACCAATGTATTTTAACTTTAGTAACAGGCGTAAATATTTCCGACGACATTTAAATGCATCGCACAGCGGCGGTCCAGTGCCATTAGTACCTCTTAATAAACACTAGATGGCACTAAATGCATTTTAAAATGGTTAAACTGGAACTGTACAATTATAGCCTAAACCATTGTTATACAGACATTATAGGCTATCATTTCAAAAGTATCAGTGTAGAGTAGCCCTACGGTGTTTATTTTACTAGTTCGTGGCTCTCATGTACCGACAATTTTATTTTTTTTTTATTATTTTTTAATTATTCAGCTTCTATTATAAAAGCTAAACATTAAACATTTGACTAAACAAATATCACATAGCGAGCCATAGCATAGGGATAAGTTATGCACTAATTCTGAGTGTAGCTTTGGCACTGAAAAAAGGGATAATGTTCATCTTCAGTTTCATACATGGGTCTCCTCCTTGATGACGTCTGGCAGAGGATGTGACACCCCCCCCCAGTTTAAAGCTGTCAGCTATTTTTAGCTCCAGCAGCTCAAGGGCCAGACGAACGCAGCAGCCAGGGTAAACTGTCAGTCAGACCACCTGCTACAGTCGGGCAGCCAGCCAAGCACTTTTACTGAGCAAGGGCTGAATTAAAAATGAGTGCACTGCTGTTTTGCCCTTCATTATCTCAGAAAACATCCACAGGCCTTAAGCATTCCTTACTGAGGGAGAGGAAACATAGCAACACCGTTTAGGTTAATTTAGTTCACGGCTTATACGCGCTGTTAAGGGAGTGCTTATGAAATGCATGCAAAATACAAATTGGTCAGTATAACCACTGTCAACTATTGATGAGTCAAAACTAGGCTAGAAATGAAGCTACTGTTCATGTTCAAACTTTGCAAACAACACAAAATGCCAAAAAGCCCATGAGAGGCCACTGATGGATGCTGAAGTAAAGGTCTACAATGAGCAGAAATGAAAAGAGATGAACCAGCCATATAACAGTATATTTTATTTTATTTTGTGTTTTCAACATTGTCACAGTAATAGTTTTACATCAATAGGGTTTTGTCTACTTTAGAAACAGAATGCATAATAAAATAACTGCTCTTGTCCCTCTCCTTTGACTTTAACTGTGAGTAGGTTTGCTGTCCTGTAAAGTTGTTCCTGTGATATTTTAGAGGCTGAGAATAGCATGATGATTATGTCAAATATCAAAGGGGAGCTGGAACGCACATTCAATGTAACTGCACACATTGAGTAGTAATATAATCATTATATAATAATAATGTACATATATTTACATATATTCTTCCCACCCAACATTTAAAAGCCCCCTTTACATATGTCCACATGGATTTGTATTTACAATGTTACTGTACAATGGAGGCTTAATGCATGCTGGAGAATAACACAACTTTGAATGGAAAAATAAAAATGGAGGGGCCGGCCAGATGTCTTCTAAGTGTAAACAAGCATTGCTGAAGGTTTAAGGTAGGCATACCCGCCACTCGGTAGAATAACAATGAAAAAAAGAACAAGAAAACACAATATAGGCATCAATGGCATGCAACAAAGCACCTCACATGGGAAGAACACTGGGTGGTGTTAACATAGTTGAAATCTAAAGCATGTCTTAAGTACAGGTAAAGGTAAGATTACAAATTGTCACAGAATCCTACTAATTTGTATTTTGTGTACCATCTATCTGCCTAAGTCAAATTCACAATTGTTGTCTCTCACATAAATCCTTTATGTGACATGAAACTAAATTCCAAATCACTTAATGTTTGTAGAATGATGATACATGTTTGGGAACATTAAAATTTCCAAATTATAGAAATTAAATAATTACTTTCAAATGCTTACGAGTACAGCAAATACAGCCTGTAATAAGACTGTAATAATTAGATTGCTTAATAGCCCATTGTAAACATGTATCAGTATCTCATTTCACAAAACACACAAAAGTGAACAACACTATAGGCCTATGGGCCAAAATAAATATGTATAGGTGTGGTAATATATGATTCATAATATTGCTGAGGAAGAATAAGAATTTATTTCTTAATAGTCAAATCTAATGTCATAACGTAATACTAAGTTTGACTTCTACATTGAGAATAGTGGTGATAAAAAGTCAAGAGTCATGTCTCTCTAAATCCATGTGGACACTTCATTACAAAGCAAAAGGGGGGACAATACATACATAAAAATCAGTTAACTAACATAAATAAAACATGACAAAATAATACACATATATTGCACATACATCGTAACTTCATCTTATAATGTTCAAGCAGGTTGGATTACACTCAAGTGCTGTGTAAAAGCTAAAATTTGTCCCAGCCCAGTCTCCAGCAGGCATACAATACCAAAATATGTTCAAATGATATTAAAACTGCCATTTGTGATGAGTGCAGGGTGCAACGCCACAACCATCACAGTTTGATAATTATTAATCTTGTTACTATCGATTTTAGATGCACAGTGCCTCCTGTCGTTTACACACTCAGCCAGCTGAGAGTTTTCTTTCTGGACAGTATAATAACCTATTTAAACCTATGCTACTACAGTGTTTTGTCTGCCTTGTCTGTAGCAAAAAAATATTACAAAAATAAAATAATATAGGACAAGCAAGTCTAAAGGGTTGACATTCAAAACAGTCCATTAGTCCATTGCAACTTCAAAGCTTAAAAATAGAATATACTGAGAATACTGTAACTCAAAAGGCAACCATCTGCATGACTTCCATTTACAGGTACAAACTGTAAAACCATCTGTGAAACAACAATGCATACGAATACAATCTTGCCACTTTTTCAGTCATTTGTTCTGTGTTTAGTATAATAATACTGGATTTTGTGAATTCAAATCTAAGCACAAATATACATAAAGCAATTTCTTGTGACTAAATTATTAAATGCTTGAATAGTTGGCACATTGATCACTGCTAACAGAGATATCACAGTATCACAGTGCACTCTGAGCTACGGCTACATTAAACACTTGTAAAAATGCGATTAAAGGTTTTCAATCATTCTCTATAGACTGTATTTAAAGTTGAGCAAGCCAAAACTAAAAAACAAAGCCAAAAAAAATGGCTATAGTCTTTAAAAGCAAGTGGATAGGAAGTACAAAGTAATTTGAGGATATCTTGAAATGTTTTGAATTACCCAAATATATACTGTTATATTACTTAACACAGAAATGCAAATTGAAAAATGTGTTATCTTGCAACAGTGGGTGAATTAATTACTATTTGGAACACTAGAAAACAATTCCTAAAAAGCTACAAAAAGGGGAATATTTTGTCTTTGCTTTTTTCAAATGGCATTGCATCATCTTTATAAACAGTGTTTACATACATACATCTATTTCTTTCATGAAAACCATCCCCTGAATAGATATAGTCATATAAGTTAAAATTTATTGATCATATTTGTGAAATACTAGTAATATATTTCTTCATATTACTGAGGAAAACAGTACTTGTGGTCTTGTGCATGCTATAGCAGTAGAGAAGCTTCCTGACATAACACCTGAAATGGTCATGAAGATACTGAGGGAGGCACTGGATCTCATCAATTCCCAGCGATGTGTCCAAGTGGCCAACTGTTCAATCACAGCTCTCACAGTTCCTCTCCGGTCAGGACAGTAAAAAGGAATGGACGAATCAAGTGGTACTTTGAAAGCCTGACTGTTCTTTCATTTTATCTGTATAGCCCAATATCAGGACTTTACGGGGAATATTTCATTATGTTGACTTGGGTTAAAGAAATACATGTTTCAATAAATTCTGCATGGTGTAATTGTATTGGCACAACAGTGGCTACTGTGATTCATTTTTTTAGCTCACCCCTGCTTTATTCTTAGTTGAACCATCTACTGAATTGTTCCACTCCTCTTTACTGTCTCTGGTCTCACACCACTGTGCTGATGCCGCTGTGCTTGGGCTTTGTGCTCCCGGAGCCCTGTGCGGAGCTCGGGGGTGGGCCGTGGTGGTGCGGGTGTGCTTGATGTCCCCCGTGGGTGTGCTGGCCGTGGGGGTGTGGTGGGTGGAACTGGTGAGGCGGGTGCTGCAGGTGCGGCGGGGGGTGGAAATGGTGGTGGTGGTGATAAGGCGGAGGGTTCTGCGTCACATGACAGAACTGGGCATGGTGGGGATGTACGGGGGCTGCTGCCTCCGACTCTCCCCGGGCCGTGTGGTGCAGCGTCACTGGGTGTGGTGTGTGTGAGATGAGGGTGGGGTGCGGGCTCTGGGGGGTAGGGCTGGGGGACTTCACACGTCTGGTCCCAAACAGAGATCCCAGCAAGGACGCAGAGTTGGGGAGGGACTGTCCGCTGTGGCGGGATGGACAGTCTCGGCTGGAGGGAGGTCTTCTGCGCATGTGAGGACTGCTAATGATAGACCCCTGTATGAGATAAGACATAGTTAGTGCACACTGTGTGGCAAAAAGCCTTGTCCTTTCTTCATAATAATTCTGAACTGACTAGATCCACTTAGAAATGCGATGCTTCAATGAATTATTAGCATGACAGTCCTGCACCCTTCGGTTGTTTCTCGCTGTTGATGATGGTCTAACTCAGGCTGGTTTCTTTTAGTTCACATCTAGTTAGTTGTAAATTGAACACATTAATTATAAATCTGGTTTTGTTATGTAACAATAAACAAAAAGTAATATCTAAACATCACACAAGGGAAGTAAGAGAAGTTATGCCCATAGTTCATGCAACAGTACAAAAACAAAACTACATACACAAAACAACACCCCCTTTACACAGACTTTTTGCGCAGTTGAATAGTATAAGTCCAGAAAGACTTCGTGGCAGATACAGCATCCTGTGTGAAAGGGGCACACTAGTTTAGTATCCATGCAATGCTACAGAGATTTCTAAATATTTCCAATGCATGCAGTAAACTCTAAAAGCAGGGGAGAGAAATGCAACATAAGCGTGCATGCTAAGGTCAAAGGTCACCTCATTATCGACTTTACCACTTACTTCCAGATTGCTGTCTAGTGATCCTGCACTGCTGCGTCTCCCACGCTTGCCTGCCCAGAACATCACACATCACTTTTTGAATACATGAAATTTATACAGGTCTATGGGGGGGTAGCACTCTGGGGTGGCTACAAGAATACTACAAGACACAAACTAAAGGAGATAAAACAAGAGAGAGCTGCATCATTAGTTTCCTTGGCTTCTGTCCACACACCAAAAACATGTAACGGTGAATTGTAATCAGTTGGTGAATTGTAATTACCTCTAGAGAATCATAACAAGAGTGCATCCCTCTGTAGTGGAAATATAACATAGGCTGCTATATTCTTGATCTTCCTGCAACCCCTAATGCAATTAAGCAGCTCTTTGCAGTACTATTATGTCATTATTAAATGGTAAAACGATTTCTGTTGTAGCCTGAACTGAACCAAGGTCATTCTGTGTGTCTGTCTTCCCTCCATAGTGCACCGTTAATAAATCTTACCGCAAAGACATTCACACAAATTGCTGTGACCTACATTAGCCCTGCCACCTCCCACCGCCAGTGATGAAGGATTATTATTATGATCGCCTGAAGTATATTACACCTGCACTCATTACAGAACATGCATCTTAATCTGTGTGCTTCGGCAGATCCACAGGGAGACAGACCCTTCACAGGGAACACCTCAATATGGTAGAAGTGTAAACATTTAAAGCAGCTATTTACTTTGTATAGTTTGAGGTCAAACAATTTCAACAGAATTATTATTAGTTTTACAAAACTGCTTTTGATAGTAGCATATTCTACATATAATATAATATGCCCCAAGAATCATAATAAGATGACACATTTTTTAATCTCTAAATCATGAGTTTTCTATACTTGCATTAACAGAGAATTGGCTGACTGAATAATCCAAAAATCTTGTCTATGATTGTCATTGTTGGATTTCAATGCAGGATCTTGTTGTGCTATTAATGAATCAAAAACTGAATCAGTCTTCATAGAAATATTGTCAAATAATAAGACAAAACATCTTATTATTGGTAACATTTACAGGCCTCCAAACACCGATTCATAATATTTTATTTCTTAAACCATGAAAGTAAATTAGAGTATTATATACAGATATATCAGACCACTTCCCAATATTCACATTGATGAGTAAAAGTTTCAAACCGAATAATAAATCTGATCTGGCTTCTGAATATGAATCTGAAAATTAAATAAAAAATTTAATTTAAACAATTATTAGAGAATATTTCCTTTAAAAATATTTTCAAAGAAAAGGATCCTAATTCATCTTACCAGGTATTTATATAACTATTTATATAAATAGAGGTCAAGAGGTCCTTTCCAAACACTAAATGCAACAGGAATGCATTAAGAAAACTAAATAATTAAAAAACTTAGATTCTGTTTTTCCTTCTTACATTAAGAATTATTTTATTTACAATTACCAATTCCACCATAATATCCCTGCTGATGTACAAATCTAAATCAAAATTTAAGTGTATTACACAATATTTGAGTGGTCATCATATTTGACTTTATTAAAGTGTAAAAAAGAAAAAAAAACATGTTGTAAATAGTTTTTTAAATCTTTGATCATGATCTTTGATGATAAAATATGTTTTTTACCCTCTTCAAAAACCTTTTTCGCTTCCCATGCACATGATAACTATTGTTCATTATACATATGCATTTTTACTGTTTGGCTGTCAAACCTGTTTCTATGAACTGTGTTTTTTGCTGCTAAATAAATAAATAAGTAAAGTTAGACATTATAAACTGCACTTCATCTTTCTCTAAGGCACATTCAATGAACAATCACAGACAAATTGAGGTTGACCTGATTATTGACAACGGATATGCATAATAATTAATGTGCTATTATCATTCTCATTTTAACACAGCCACTCCATGCCATGCAAGCTCATCTGTTTGGCAACAGACAATGATTAGTAATGAAGATAAACCATCACACAATGTGGTGCTAACAATAGCCCAACATGAAGTAATTTTCTTGGTTCATATGCTTTTTAGCATTTTATAGTCCATACTAATAGCTTCATGAACAAAAATGTAACCTCTAATCTCCAACACCAAGGGCGGGGGAAGGTACATAGTGTTCTTATAAACTACTTATGAGCAGTGACAAACTTGTCAGTCCCTAATGCCCCCCCACCCTACATGTACCTGCATCAGAAAGGTCCCGCAGAGAGCTGCTCAGGGCGCTCCTCTTTAGACCTTCTCCGATGGCGTAGCTGTCATCCAGGCTGGCTCGACTTAGATTACCATTTCCTGTGTCCTTTTTCATCCCCGAACACTGAGACATGCTGACTCTCACCACTCCCTTCTGCTTTTCCAGTTCAGCTGTTAAACAAAACCATTGACAATGACTTAAAAATCAGCTTTTTTTTCTTCTTTATAACAAATATTTTAAAGGTTGTATGGAGGATTTTTTTTGTTTCTAATTGTCAGTGATAACATTATAGAGATGCAGCAGCCTTGTAATTATGATGACCAAAAAAAAAAAAGAATGAAAATCCATCAACTGTGGACGTGGTGGGGCCAGATAAACATTAGCCAATAGATAACGAGGCTATGTCGTTATCTATTCCTCTATACAACCATTAAATACTTACATTCTATCCTGTATTTCTCCATCTCCTGCACCTCTGCGATGGACTCACGCAGATCATCTGTAAACTTCTTGCGGTCCTGAGGGTTGGGAGCATTAAAGTTTATGAGGACTTTGATCTCTGCTCCAGGTATGGCTGACGTTAAACGCACTCCATTGGGGTAATCTGCAAGGATAGAAAAAAAATCACAAAACTTTAACTAAACTGTTCACACCAAGAATTATTACTTGTCTAAACAACCAAACCAGACCTTGCGGTAAGTGAGGACTAATACAGGAATAAATTAGAACTAAATAAATAAAACAAAATCAAGACTGCAATAGAACACCAATGGCAGTAGGCATGCCACATTTTAAGTACTACTCAATATCACAGCTCCAAGTTTCAATTGAAAGTTCTTATACTTACACTGATTCTCAAAGAGCAGCACTTGCATGCCATAGAGAGAAAAC
This sequence comes from Taenioides sp. WSHXM2023, assembly GCA_029959045.1. Classification (NCBI taxonomy): domain Eukaryota; kingdom Metazoa; phylum Chordata; class Actinopteri; order Gobiiformes; family Gobiidae; genus Taenioides; species Taenioides sp. WSHXM2023. Next base: position 34,966,270 of record CM057087.1, read on the forward strand.
GACTGCCGAAAGCTGTACGTCACTGAGTTTTTCTTTTTCTGGAAGATCTTCGTCACCTGTGAACAAAGGGAAGAGAACTGCTCTTGAGATAGATTTCAGTGCCAAGTGACTGATGCTGCATGTGGTAGAATAAGAATGCCCTCCATACCACAAGCAGATCATTGAACAGAAAGATCTCTCTTTGATGCAGGCCCAGTTTCTGTGGTTTGTTGGGATCGGGAACTTCAAAGAGTCGGCAGTAGCACACCAGTCTCCGATGGGGTAATGACAGTACCTACAGTGGATCAAATAATGCAGCTTATTCAGAACGTAGTATTTTAATTGAATCCTTTCATACAGCCAAATTAAACACATTCCTAATTTATTGTTAAATTGTGAAAAGTAAATGTTTTCAATCAAATTCAGTAACAAATACTTACACAACCAAGTCCATGGTGTAATGACCCAATCTGAGAGAGAAAAATACACATTAGTAAAATTATATAATATTATTATATTGTAAATGTCATGTACTTGTATCTGACATCTGACTAACATTTGAGTGACAGTAATAGCTGGTATGACAACAATGCAGTCATAATTTGCTGTTATAAATGGGAAATTACAATGTTCAGTGTTTAAAGGTGCACTATAAATTTTCTGGTGGGTGGGGGGTCAACTGCCTTCATGAAGATTTGCCTTGAATGTTCCACAGTAGGGCATTATTTAATATATATTAATACAATTCCATATGCTTAGAAAAACCTTGAAAAACACATATGTTTTTCTGTGAGCAGGGTTGACTCTCCACAGATCTGACCTGCGACTTGATCTGGTGGTGTTGTCTGCTTGTCTCCAGACCCCACCAGAAAAATTAAATAGTGCCTTTAAAGCCTTATAACTCTACCATGAACAAATGACTGAGACAGTGTGCATACAGACTTTGGAATGTAACTGCTGTTTTATTAATTTGCTCAGTTAAAGTGTGTCCTTAATATTGCGTGTCACTGCTCATAATGACATGAAAATTGGCTCTGCACACAATCTACTCCTGAGTGCAAAATAGAAGACAGCAGATGTCTGAGAGAAATGGCCTCGGGCACTTTCAGACGTACCGGCTTTTTCCCAACTATGAGTTTCTCCACCTTCTGAACCTGAGACACATGGTCCTCATTCGTCTTTAACTCTCGCTTCCTGATGCGCTCATAGATTCCAACCAGCATTTCACGGGGGATGTCCTCTCCATCATCCACTCCTGTCAATGCATAAGATTAGAAAGGCTAACTGTGAGTAATCAATGTAATTTCAATTGGACGAAAAGCCATTAAAGCATAAAGTTACCAAACAATAGAAAGGTCATTACAGCAGTCTGAACTAATGCTGAAGGAAACACTTTATTTTACACTATCCTTAATTTAATTTACCTACTTTATTAAGGATAATGTAACCCAACCCCTAAATACCATGTAATTACACTACATGTAGTAACATAGTTAGTAACAAGTACTGTTAAATAAACAGTGACCGATTAACTATGCCATGTCAGAAGGTTGTTCATTTCTCCTTGCCCTTAATACTATACTTTAATTACACTCATATGAGCAAATACATTAGTTAACCAAAACCCCTGCTAATACCTCCATAATCTGCAGAGAGCAACTCTAAAATGTGCTTGGCTTTAGCTACTGAGATTCTTTGACCATGACGTCCAAAAATAGTGCGATGACAAGGCCATTAATCAAAGCAAAGGGCATGCACAAAGTCTACTGGAGATGAATGTTTATCCGTGTGGCTGCTGCGTTGTATCTTAGGTGCTGGTGAGGGGAAGGGGTTTATGGACATAATAAGGTGAAGGTTACCTCGAAGGTTCTTGACAAAGTCCTCTAGTTTCATCTTCCGTTCTGGTTTGACGTTAGGGCTGTACATGTCAGTGTTGAGGAGGATGATGGCGAAGGCCAGGATGAAGATGGTGTCTGGATTTCGGAACTGCCGGACCACACCCGGGTTACAAATGCAGTACCGCTGACTGTGGATACATAAAATAAAGTGGTCAGTGAAAAATGTTCTACTTTATTAACAAATGTCACTTTATTTAAAACATTAAATTGTATGAAAAATTGCAGTGTGTACTACCTAAGTGTGCATATCAAATAAAGACATTTATGTATCAAAATTATTATCTAAAACCTACATTGAAAGAGGTGTTATTATAAATATAGCTAAATAATAATCAATGTTTATATGCTTAGGCTTATATACATATTATTTGTGCTTTAACAGACACATTGTAATCCACTGAACTGTAACTGTCACACAACACTGAGTCAGGATGACTTAAAAGCACCAATAGTCCAGCTCATCCACTGTGCTGTGTGCACTGGGCTGCAGGCTGCTCCTGATCATTAAAGTGCCTCTGGAATGGTCTGTCCTTGCTCCTTACTGAAGGAAGCACATTCTCATAGACATTATAGCACTTTTCTGCTGTTGGTATGCAGTAAATAAATAAGGTGGCCTCCGGCGGGTTGTGAAGGTGTGGGTAAATGTGTCTCTTGTTTGTTGAGTCCAAGCAGATCCTAAACTTATAATATATCTTAATAGGTGATAGTATGAACATCTTATAAAAGTTAGTACTGCTTTGGAGGAATATGGAATAAAACCCAGGCAACAAATTGTATGCTACTTGAACTTTTACAGTGGTGCACTATTACTTTTATAAAAATATGTGATTGAGTTAATGGACAATGCACCTAATGATAATTTATTATTAACCTGGAGATACTGGCTCTAGGTCGTGTTAATGTGGTTTTACCTGAAGGCCTCGATGAGCCTCTCCACCTTCTGGGCCTCCCCCTGAACTCGGATGTGAGCCTGGAACTTCCTAAGCGCCTCGTCCAACTCCATCACTGAGAAGTCCATCTCATCCACCACACAACTGCAGAGACACAGGTATTTTGTATTTTCTCATTTGTGCACTTTACCACCTACTATTTAAGACATAAAGAATATAGAATCCAATGTTGTCGCAATCTTAGGCTAATATTACCTAAGGTTAAAGGAAGGTTAAAGGTGAACTATATAACTTTTATGGTGGGAGTCTCCGTGGTAAATGTTATAGCCATAGTACAGCATTACTTGTTTATCTTGTATTTTGTGTTTTTATTGCTCAAAAATATCTTGAAAAACATACATTCTCACTGTGTGCAGGGTCACCTTTCCACAGGCAAACCAAATAACATGACCATGGATACAATCAGGTCGTGTTCCCTCCACTAGAAAACTTACATAGACTTTATTGTTCTTTATTGTTATTATATGAATTACTAATCAGCAGCACCATTAAGGTGATCTACAAGGAAAGTTATTTTGACTGATCCATTCTTCTGTGTTTTCAGGATCAGTGGGCTACGTTTTTATAACTGAAACCTAATCATAGACAAGAGTGCAATAATCACAGCTCAGTCACTCTGCAATAACCTTGTAATGTACTCTAATCATGTGTTTAGTTATGCTGCATTGCGATGAGACTTTGGGAATTTCTACTTTGTTTACAATAATAAGCCTGACAAAACGGATATGAGGGTGTCTCCTGTGATAAATGGAGCGTGTCTAGATCTGGAGATGTTTTCCTCAGAACTCTACAGATTTGGCTGTCAGACTGAGTGCTTATCCTGCACTTCATCCCGCGGCGCTCTGAATACACCGGCATCAAGTCAATTAAACTTTATTTCAATCACTGCATGAATCACAACTGGTAAGAAGTTCTACATTCCAGAGACAGCTGAATATATTTAAATTGAACTCTTTCACATCACTTCCTAAGGAGATTCAGTCAGTTTTGAACTATTTCAGTAACTTTAGATTATTTCTGAAGAGTGTTTGAATATCAAAAGCAGCACTCATACTTTAAATTATTACTTACTGTATAAAAACTGACTGCCTTTTTTATTTGTATATGTTGTGTGAGCTTTTCTGACAGGGTTCTGGTGACTGCCTTAAACCCCCCAGAACTCTGTCAAACCCGAGGAAGCTATTGGATGAGAGTGGTGGATTAACTCATTAAACTTTTGTCCAGTTTAAAGAATTCATTTTTATTTTGTGATGACCTGGGGATTACAGAGACATTCACTTTAAGATGATACTCATGCTATACAACAACATGCTGTTTATTTGTGAAATGCAGAGCTATCACTCCACTCACTCTAGGACGTCTCTGTTGAACTGCTTCTGTCTGTTGCCCAGGAACTCTCCGATCATCTGCCGACTCAGGCCTTTCCTTTGCAGCAGGAAGTGAGCTACTCCCACTGGTGTGTCCGGGACAAAGCTCCTCTCGATCAGATACTGGATGCCTTTTTCTGGTTTCCTGGAGTAACATGGGAAGAGTAGAGAGATTTACAGTCACAATCCAAATCTGTGATTATCCCACTGCACCAGGGCCCTGGCCAAATTTATGTCAAATCACGCACAGGCTTTAGAAAAATGAGGGACAGTATAAGATGGGACTGAGAGAAAATACACTGTAGAAAGAACATGATCATGTGAATGTTATGAATTACATTATAGTGTGGTAATGTACATCTTGCATAGCAGCCCCATGGTCTGAATAAGATTTGTATTTAATGCTCAGTGACAATATCGACACAGTATTGGATGGATATTAACGTAAGTTGTTGTTCTTTAATGGTTAAAAATCAAGCATTTGTAGCAGTTTTACAGAAACATAGACTACTTACTTATTGAAGAGGTTGAGTCCAATGCGGTAATGCCTCTTTCGGATAATGTCGTTGCTGAAAGCAGGTGAGTCCCAGCTGTTGCGCGTCTCTTTGTGGTATGTCTGTTTACTGAGAGTCTGCTCCCGGAGACTGTCACGAGAGCTGGACTCAGAGCTGCAGTTTATAGTGTCATTAGAGTTTGATGTGCTGTTGATGCTGTCATTATCCCCATCAGAAAAATCAGACTCCGACTTGCTCTGTCTGTTTGCTGTGCCGTTGATAGCCAGGTGTGGTTCCAGTTGCCTTGGACGATCTTCTCTTGAGGGTCCTCTTGGTGGAAGTCCATGTGTAACGTTTTTGGGACTACTCCGTTCGTAAGCGTTCTGCCTCTTTAAAGAACTCCGGTCCGAGCGATCACTAAGTTCCACTGAGCTGTCACTAGGTGGCTCTATAGTAAGTAAAGGTAAATGGTCCACTCTGAGACGTTGCTCCTGGCACTCTAAAGATGGAGTGCTCCTGCAGCTTGTGTCTGTATCTCCTTTCTCGTCTTTGGGAACATGAGACCAGTAGTCCTGTGAGGAGTTAAGGGACCGCTGATGGAGAGTAGACTCAGTACTGGAAGGCCGGTCAACGGACTGAGATAATGCTAAAGGAGGTGACAACTCATCCTCATCTATGTATAAAGTAACATCACTGTATGAAGCACTCATTTCATCTAGTTTTCTATGGTCAGTGCTAGTCGGAGGGGCTTTGACCTGGCAGCTGGCCTCCCTCTCCTGGTGCCCCCTACTGGGCTCTGACTGACCGTCATCCCCATGCATGCTGCGACAGTTCAATGCATCATCTATGGACTCGGCCAGAGATTTTACCTGCCTTGAAAACGCATCCTCCAATTCTGTAATAGCGTCTGTAAAGTCATTTTGTGTTGTGGCCGTTTTGGCCTGAACACTCATGTCCCCTGATCGCTCAGACTGCACCAGTGGGCCCATCTTTGTGCCGTCGTCTGTTAGCGACACCTGCTTTCCTTCAAAATAAGAGCTGTGGACTTTTTCAGGTCCTTCAAAAGAAAACTGCATTCTCATATTGGACAGGACAATTCGTCTTGACATACGGTTTTCAGACATAGAACTTCTCAGACGCTCAAAGTTCTTGTTCATTTGGTACTGGCGAAACGCTGTCTGGATGGTGCGAGCTGCATGGCGAGTTATGAAACGCCCACCATATTTGCGCTCTAGCATCTCCACCTGCAAGAACCAGAGAAATTGTAATATTAGTCAACATAAATTACACAACAAAGCTGATGAATATATGTAAGAATGTAGTTATTTTAATTGTCTAAAAATCGTATACAGTTTCTTATTTATTTATTTATTTATATTATACAAATATACAAATATAAAAGTAAGTAGAAGTGCAATACAACTTTCTCAGGTCAGACAATGCACTGTGACCCACTTTCCCACCTTTGGTTTGGATTCAGGGCACAGAATAGCACTAATCATGTTTCCCTGAGCTATGGGAGAGCAGAGCAGCCTAAAGCACTCCAGCGTGAACCGCCAACCATGACAGTGAGTCTCACTTGGACAGGCAACCACCTCCCTGCCTAACAAGAGGCCAATACACTCTCATAGTAAAAGCCAGCGCTGGGTCACACTCCACTGCTGTTATATGACCTGCTTTTCTCAGCTGTAAGGGCCAGCAGCCTGACAGCAGCCCACAGCCATAACCTTCAACTGTTCAGCTGTGGGGCATAAAGAAAGCTCTGTGCTGCTAAACTTACTTCTCACAGTCATAGTTTATAGTTTTGTTGTTGACTACTGGTTATTGTGAGAGTGTATTATTCCTTAATTCCTTCCTTAGTTGCTGTTAACATAAGACCTGATGGAGATGTTATTACATTTAGCAATATAATGGTATACTGGTATACATCAGTACTTTGGATGGGTGTCTGTACCTCTGCATTTAACTCATCATTCAATGCCATTTGCCATCATTAAAAGCTTTAGGTTAAAAGCTGGAGTAAAAGCCTTTTTGAACACATTACACACTACATAGAATGGCTCTAGACAATCTCTCATTAAATACAAAAACAACAATAAAACCCTAAACATTAAACAGTCAACAGTCAATTTTGATTTGAGGTCTGCATTTTGGTGGAACTGTTTGTGGGGGTCGCTCGTCTCACCTGTTTGTCCTGGAGGTCCGATGACAGCTCATAGCTCTCAGACAGGGAGCGTGAGCGTTTGATGGCCTCCTCCTCAGCCTGCTTGCGGAGGATGGACTGTGAGTGCTGTAGTTTGGACCGGCGCGGCCTCTGGTGTCCAGGCAGGAGGATGTGTCCGTAGATGTGACTGTCAAGTTGCTCCTGAGCCAGGCCCCTGCTGTGGGTCACTGGCACACAGGAGTACCCAGTGCTGGGGTCCACTGAGCCCACCTCACCACCTGGAGCATCAGCTTCCACACTGAAAAAAAGACACAGACACTGGGTCAGTGCTGAGTCACTTTACCAATAGCATTTGCTCTACTATTTCCTGGACAGTCATGTGACCAGCTGGGATGTGAACTTTGATACTGCTGGCTGGTATAAAAACAACAAAGGGAATTTATAGCAGCAGTCAGTGCCTTCATGGTGCAGGAACATGTCAGCTTCTACTGAGTGTTTTTCATGGTATAGTCCAACTCCAACACTATGTCTGTAGGTCATAGGAGATTATGTGTCAAAATAGCAGTAGTACAACTAAAATTTGTGTGATAAAACAATAAATTCTACAACTCACTACAGAAAAAAGTACTTTCCACTCTTTAATTTAAACCCACAGTAATTGTTAAGATTATTAACTAGATTAGAAAACCAATACAACCAATACTTTACTTTGAAAAATATATTTTAAAAGACAAAGAAAACTGCTCATGTCTATTCACAATTCAGCAGTAATTCAGTACGACTGATGACTCCCAGTACAGTTTAGACCTGCCTCAGATCCAGGTTAAGTTAAGACCAATAATTAGTGACAAAAAATACATCGTACAAGACGTCTGTTGCATCTTCTTTATTTTGATTATGCCAGTTGCTACATAAGCATACAGAACAAGAGTATGGGTTAGGAGACATTTATCATACTATAACCTTGTCAAATGGTTGAACAGCAGAGAGACAATGTGACAAAAATAATAAAAGCAGCCGAAGGAATGACCTCCTGTCGCTGAGTGAATGCAGTGAAAATGATAATGATAAAGCCAATTTGTGTACACACAATAGGCATTTAAAATTGTGGTAGTAAAGTAAATTCAGAGGCTACAAACACTAAGCATAAAAACTGTTTTGCTTGTGCATTATATTTTCAAATAACTCCGAGCAAAAAACAACCCTGAAAATCCAGGCACTTGAAAAAAGTGAAAGCCACAAATGAAAGTATAATTAAAATATTTTTTTCTGTAGCCTAGCTAACATGTTTGGACAGCAGGTCTAAATCAGGCCTGAAATTTAAGGCTTCCAATATCCTTTGTAGACTGTAATATGTATTTGACATTGTTTTTTCCTGTTTCAAAGTGTGAACAGAGAAGAACAACTCTAATCTCAGCAACTTTACACTCCCACATTCAGAGTAATAGTTTCCACAACCTCTTCACTTTGATTGCAGCCATCTATCCCCTTCAGGAGGCCACTGAGCCAGTGTGGGCCCATAGTAGTGCATGAAGCATGGTGATGGGACTTTAATCTTGTTTTAGTGGAGGAGGGCTGCTGTGCAATTTAGGAGGTGAAGAGAAGTGCCCCTTATAAAACTTGTAGTGAGAACTGCAGATGTGTCCTGTTAACATTGCAAAGATATGTAGCAAAATGTGGTGTTTGCTTGGTTTAGATTATGACTTCTAATCACAATTATTTTCCTATTATTTAAATTTATCTGATCAAAGTTATAAATACACTAAATTATTTTTAATATAGCATTAAAAGGTCATGTACCTGACTTTTATTTCTTCTAGTTAAAAAACAACTCCATTTGCAACCATGCAGTAAATATTAAAAATAAAATCAAATACTGTGATATCGCTTATGCATTTTAGTGGGCATTATAGTGAATGAGAACCATAAAGTATAGCAGTTAATATTGAACAATCTTCTTCACTTCATGGTTCAATATCGGCTACAAGGCCTTGCTTAGTCAAGCAACATTTCATAAATCACCACTTGCCATCTTTGTCTGCCAAACTATTCCCCACCACATTACCTGCTAACCCAAACAAAATATTTTGCAATAAAATACAATATAGTTTTTGAATATCAAACAGCTACTAAAAAGCAGATAATTGCTACATTTAGTATATTGATTAAATCACCAGTATTTTAACTCATCCTCACTGTCTATACACAACCCTTTTCACTTCTCTGCCCTGGGATGCCTTTCTGGCCTTTTCAGGAGAGGCTCAGGAAGAGGCGGGGAATTCTTCAGACGCACAGCTGCCCATTTCAAAGAGGAAGGGTCAGACATAAGTGTGGAGAAGGACATATTAATAGCAGGAAAATCACAAACAGGATACATATACTGAAAACTCAAAAGGTCAACAGCAGTGCAAATCCTTCATCCTCAAAACTGAATTTACAGCATTTTGCTTTATAATTAAATTATTACATGGACAAGTACAAGATGGATGAAGGGACTGAGTTAGACCTCCACCCTAATGTTTAGACTGATCCCCACTATCCCATACAGGCCAGTTCCTGCTTCGTGACATCAGAAACTAAACAAGGCGAGCCTCAGAGATGCTATCTGATCTAGACCGCATAATCTGTTATCAGCCCTGCACAGTGTGTGATTCCTTCATGAACACGTCTGCTGATAGCAGTGTACCATAAACTATAATTAGAGTATATTATATAAAGAAAAGAGTAAGGACAGTCACAGGCATTTTAACGTGCTTTAAAATGCATGAGAGTAATCTGAAATGAGAATAAAGTTTAGCAGTGATAACAATAGTGGTAGCACATGTTGTATTTGGACCAATGTTTTAGCAGAATGTAGAGTTCTAGAAATTGCTAGCACTCATCAACCTATATGTAGCTTCGTCAGTGACTTCCGGATCAGGTATGCACAACACGGGACCCAATCCAACAGCTGGCTCCCCATGTGTAGCAAGATAATTCCACCAGGGTGCTCTTAGAGAGCTGTAGAGAGTTTCTGAGGGCATATTCTAGTAGAGGACAGCTCTTTACAGGGCTAAAGTTACAGACCACCTGTCCTTTCCTCTTTGAACTGCAGAGAGATGTCAGAAGATTATAAACTTTTTAAAGAGACCTACCAAACTCTGTTAGGAAGTCTATAATAAAATATTAAAAAAAAAATCAGGTTAAGAAAATTTAACATGGTTATAATCTCTGAAAAAAAAGGAAATTACTGAGTCGTGATAACTAAAATATTTGAAATAATCTTATATTCCCAAATCAAAATAAAGAAATACAAAAAACAACAATACTGCATTGTTTTCAACCAGACGAAAAAAACGCAACAACTATAACAACTGTACATGATACAAAAAGAGACATTGCATGTTTGAACTACAACTATTTGCTTGTTATGCCCTTTACAATTGTAAGATATGGGTTACATGGAAGTTAAGATGACTGCACTCACAGTGAGGGTGACAGGGTGTAGAATTTGACAGATTACTTGACAGTGCTTCTCATTCAGCACAGTGGATAAAAATAGACACACACTGTGTTTTCTGCTCCACTCGCCATGCACATTGACTTGGCTTTAAATGGAGAAAAATTTGTCTCTTCCTCCATTTTTCCAGTTGGGGTAAATAAATAACATTGCATAACATATTCCCTATATGACAAATGTTTAGTAGAAAAAGCATCAATATTGAGACCTCTGCAACACATGTTTTGAATCTGATGTAGACTAAATTAATCTAATTGCCATTCTTATAAGCCACAAACAGCCCTGTTGCTTACCCAAAAACATTGTGTGGGGGTTAATGTTTTCCATTACAGCACACTTAATAAGAGCATTAAATATATTCCTCTGGCAGTCCATTGTAAAGCTGTTAGGTCTTACATGAGCTAAGTAATCCCATCTCTCCCACGCATGGTTTTAAGATTAGGCCATACTGTCCTTTTTACTATATTTTTATTATAAAATGTCTGAATGTAGCTATAGGAGTCCTATAGTGATAATATTGTATAACATAAACTGTATAGTCAGTCTGTCACCTAGAAAGCTACATAAGACACATGTGCATTTGGGCTTGATCATGTAGCCAGTGACCATATGTGGTTAGTCATGCTGGGCGATGCTATAGGCCCTCTTGGACTGGACCATGCAGTTACTCAGATTATCAGTAATCCTCCTACAGTAGCTCTGTCCTCACTACGCCTGTAAGCTCTGCTCCACAGCTCCAGCACAACAAAAACACATGGAGGCAGCCGGACGAGCACTGACAAGAAAAATGGCTCATCAAGGTATATATATATATATATATATATATATATATATATATATATATATATATATATATATATATATATATATATATATATATATATATATATATATATATATATAAAGTGAAACTGAAAGTGTACATTTTTTATTATTCAGCTCTGCATGTTTAAATTGAACAAATTGATTTTTTCTGACTTTGAAACTGCAATCATTTTCATACTAAACTATGCTGAATGGTTCCAACAGATAAATAAATAAAAAGTTTGAGGAAGTCTGTAGATTACAGGGAAACATTTGTGTCAGTAGGCTTGCTGGGTAAGGTCTAGCAGAACTTGCCTGGTAGCCACAACAACTCGTTTCCTATTCAGAAATTAACTGGTACAATATGTTCTATTCTAAACTTTGTTTCAATAACAGGCACAAACATATGGTGGCACATAAAGAGAATTGCCTTTATTCTCAAAACACTGAAAATGTACAATAAACAATCACTGAAAGTAGCTCCATTTTCAGAGATATTAGCTCTGTGTCTAACACTATACTATGCACAATGAAACCACTATACTTCATTTGACATTTTGTCACAAAATGGACAACCCCTCCTGCAAACTAAAAAACTGCAAACTCTTCAGAAAACCATCAACCTAAAGTGAAGTCTGGACAGTCTGCACAGGTGGTCTTATTCCTTTGTTGTGTTCAAGGGCATTTTACCGAAAAGGGGGACAGACATGAGAGACTCTTATTCTGCAGCTGTATATGTTACTTGTGAAGCATGATGCTCATAGACAAAGTCACTTAACATAGAGGCTATTGGGCAGGCTAGGGCCCATCTGGTTCAGAACAAACTCAATCCCACTATGCCGAAAAAGAAAAGAAAGTACATATTATACGCAGCTTCTAGGTGTGCGTTGTTAAAACAATTACAAATAAGACTGCTGTTTTCAAGTCAACAGATATTTCCATATTCCTATTGGACCAGTGAAACCTTATGGCACGATGATGTTATTCAGTTCTCTCTTCACTGTCATGCTTACCACCACAAAACGAATGATGCACCTCATAACTTAAGTTAAAACTAACATACCTTTATAGATAAAATCCAGACCCATATCCAAGTATAAACTACCACTCAGGAGGACGTCCAACTAGGCGCTCACTCCCTTTCTGACTTCTCCTTACGCCCATGCATGCACTGGTCCGGATAGTTTTCCACTGCCAGATCTGTGGAGCTCTGTCTGCTTTGCCGGTGGGTGTGTTGACGTTGGCATATAAAATAAAGGCTGTTTTTTTTCTCTTTTCCTGGACGCTCACCTCTGCCAAGGAGAGAGCTGAGTGTTCTGATTGGTCAGGGGAGAGAGGAGGGCGTGGCTACAGCCTGGTGGTGTGTCACACTTGATTAGCACTGCCTGATTGGGGATTATTTTTGGCAGACGGCTAAAACTGAAACTCCACACTTTGTTTTCCCTTCAGTGTTGTCACTCATTCCCCTGCAGTCATTGCATGGGGCTGTCTCCTGAAAGTCTGTTTCATGTTTGTGCCTTTACAAACATGATACTCATCTCCTGTCAGCTGACACCCCATGGACTTCAAAGCCCAATACAGTACAATATGTCAAGGGCCAAATATAACTCAAGGGCCAGTAACAAATACCAATTCAAAATACTTGTACCAGCCCAGTTCAAGTTTCTGTGGTAATTACTGACATTGTAAAATAGACCATCTTTCTGAATGGTTAATGTGCAAATCTCTGTTCTTCCATTTTAATTACAGTTTCCTTTTCATCAGTCTTCAGTCACCTATCCATGGTTCAGATATAGTCAGACATAGGGTAAAAAAATACCGAACAGAACCTATTTAATATTTATGTCTGAAAAGATGATGTGACAAAGGGGAATTGCCCACACTGTGACTGAATGTGATGTATATTATAGCACTTTCAACTGTGAGCTCAATCCAAATGTCCTAAGACTACAAGGGTCATCTGATGATGCTAGACCACAGCAAATGGGAATGAACAAAAAAATCTGAACAAATTTTATTTATTTAACTGTGGATTGATAATTTAATTGGGGCAGGATCTGTAATACTCTCTATTTAACCACTCAATACATTCCTACTCTCAACTATGTTAATAAGCTCTGGGTCATGATGACCAAAATTATTTTCTTAAAGTAAGTCCAGACATGTGCCACAGGGAGCAACTATGTCACTCAGCTGGCCAGGGTATGTCCTGCTACTCTCCAAAGGCTGTGGGTGAATGACTGGTATTGGAGGAATAAACATTGGATCTGTTTAAGAAAGTAACTGTATAGGATACAAGATCATTATTTGTATTGAACATTTTTCCACTGCACATTTTTAATTGCACACATGAGACGCTCAGTGTGTCAACTAAAATCCACTTTAGCATTTACAATATCCTTTTCCAAATAACTTGTGTCTAGTCGTTGGAGCATGGGTAACACGTCTAATTGTCAGTCCCATCTGCACAGCTGTCATCATTAGTCTACAGAAACAGCACCAACGAGTGAAGCTCGAGAATACCAACAACAACGCACCTGTCTCCAGTAAGAATTCAAACACATTATCTGAGTGATACACTGCTTTTTGGACACTCAAAGATGCTTTGCATCTTATGACCAATTCAGATCAATTCCTGCGTTAAACAGTTAAACAATTAAAAATTAGGTTAAACAAAATGTAAAAACAGGTGGCTACGGCATGACCAGTTAGGTGCACATCTATATTCTTGAAGGGGCCAAGTACTGGCAAAAACATCTATTGAAGCACATCTAAATCTCCTAATATCATCAAGAGCTGGTTTTTATCAGATTATAATGCACAGAGAATTATAAATTATAAAAACGCTTCTGGCGAGTGTTCCTATGACATTATAATGAAAGCAATATTAAAGAAAGAAAAAGATCTACCTCTTAACCCTTAAAGTTTGAGTATAAACGGATTATTTGTTTGGCAACACAGCGGATGCACGCACAGCCTGAGTGCAGAAAGCGCCTCTGACTGTGCGGTTAATATGAAGTTGCAAACGCTAGCGCTGTTGTCAGCGCACTAAAGCAGTTTATCGCCGTGTGATAAAATAAGTTATGATGTTAAACTAACATTAGTGAGTGGAATACATCTTAATAACCCATATACGTTAAATGCAGGTGAGTGCGTAAATGATGACAAGAAACGTCTCAAACTTCAGTAGTCGGACATCCACTCATACCTGATCAACACAACTAGCCTAGCCCCCCGGGAGAGCCTGAAATTTGCTGAAATCCTACGAGACACTGACATGATACCAGACGGGACAGCGGCTCTTTCTGCAGGAGACATGCGCAGTAGAGTGTGAAGTGACGTAGGTTGATAATCCCTCTATAGACACTGGTACCACAGAATTCTCTCATCTTCTATAAATGGAGAAGCGCAAGTCGCTAAAATGCTTACTCGGGACCTTACATCCTTTGCTCTCATAATATCAAGGCCAAAGGTCATGACTTATCGACCCCTCAAAACCATTTCCTTCTCTTGTACACTTTCGTTTCAAATTTGACCCTTGTTAAACTTTACAGCCAGCATTAATCTTGCTGCATGTCTACACTTCCCAGTATCTGCACTGCTTTGTGTATGTGTATATCATTCTAAAATAGAAATGACAGATGTGAAAGAAGTGCCCTGACATGTTCACTATGATCACTGCGATAACAACTGACTCATGAGAATAAACGAATCTGCTAACCCACATAGAATTGAACAGATTGCACTTGTGGCTCTCTGAAAGCATGTGTATTGTGCCTTTATGTCACTCAACTTTTTGGTAGATGAAGATCTGCTCTCTACAAGGCCGTTTTTGTCTGCTCTCAATAATTAGGGTAATAATCTGAGTAAACCAAATACGTGACAGATGAATAATCCCTTGCCACACGTTTGGAAGCACATGACACCAATCCACACAGCCTGCAGTGGGCTACACTGGGCAGGGAATATGCAGTCTATAATCTGGCTACAAAACATATTTCCTCAGTGGGAAAGAGATTGGGATTTTAATGATGAACATTGGACACATATGTTCACTATTGGTGCTGTGTCACCACCTGGACCTCACAAATGTGTAAATGTATCCATTAAACTATTCACTATTAAACTATATTTATTTTATTTCAAAATGAAGGGACATGCTGAATATAGTCTATCAGTTGCAGTTACTAAATAACAAGGTCAATACTTTCTACACACTACATTACATTACATTAAGTTATAGAATTTGTACACAATCTATTTAGAAAAATTGGAATATTATCTTAAACTGCGGAGTCATGGACACATAGCAGTGCTGAATGGGGTAAAGGATGACTCACCAAAAAGTAATTCCCACTGCTCTTCCTATCAGAGTACACCTCTGTGGTAGACCCATGACTTATTTAAGACATGCTGATGTGTTTTGGAAGAAATCAGGTTAAACTCTGCACGCTTTAGCTGTGCCGTGCTCTGCCAGCTGGACAGCACTAAAAAATAACGTCTTGTCCTTTTTGCTTGCACTGTCCGTTTAGTTTTGGTCGGGAGAAATCAAAGCGTGCAGAAGGTGTCGTACATGGAGACAAATTGAAACAGTCCCCCAGCTGTGAGATGCTGTGACGCTGCAACACTACAGACAAATTCTTCAGACATGAAACAACAGCCCATTCTAATTCAGAACCACACGGGATTTCATCATTGTAGAATTATCATAGATACCAAGCATCTCAATAATAATAATAATAATAATAATAATAATAATAATAATAAATACATAAAATAAATAATAATAAATTTAGCACTGCTTACATTATACAATATAACCTTATCCACAAGCTATAGATTTGAGTGTCAATATACTCGGGGTTATCCCAGTTTATGCTCTAAGCTGTCTGAAGTCAGGAAAATTCAATATTCCAGTATAACTTGGGCTGAGTTTCTCTTGTTGCCTGCAGACACAAGTAGGTTGTGCTGTACTGGGCTAAAGCTATATACACCATCTTATTCAGGGTAGAAGGATATACAGCCTTCCACACACTCAATCTCATATTTAATTACTGTTGGAAACTCTTCATCCATCATAAAGCATTACATTGCAGGTGGCCTGAGGTGAACCCACACCTGAAAACATGGAAAATGTGGACTATTTTTTGGTTAACCATGATTCACTATTGCTTTCAGGGTCATATTTAAAACACATTCTATTGATAGCGAATAATTTGGACCGAGGTACATTTTTAGGTTGTTATTTAATGTAACTGGACCTAAATCCCAAATCAGCTTTTATTAAAAATGCCAATATCTTGCATAAAGGCCTTGATATAAGATAGAATTTATGATTTTGATTAGATAACCTGTGACATTATTAAAAGCATGACTCACACGCAAATGGCTTAAAAACAACTTCAGTTGCAGTAAAGTGCACAGTCTACATTGTAATGTTGTTGAGGTCAGCAAATAGCATGCCTGATGTCATCAACTATTCTCACTCTGTTTAAACAATCAATAGAGATTCATCAGAGATCCCAGAGGAAAAGGACGCAGCAAAACAACAGGCAGGACGAGGGATGGAGCGAGGGGACAGGGCATCAAACAACAACAACAACAACTACAACAACAGGCCTGTCTCTGTCTGACAACTTGAACTGTGGACGTCCCCAAGCTTCAGCTGTAATGACATCAGAGTAGAGGAGAGAGAGAGAGTACATTGGCATTCCCTAAGCATTCAACCAGACATCCCAAAAACACCTCAGCCAATCACAGTGGTGGTAAATATCCTACCGTAGCGTGGAGAATGACAGTGGACAAGGACACAGATGAGCAGTCCACAGTGGACAATGGGGATAGAATCTTTAATCACACAGCTCCAATCCATACAAACTACCAGCCCAGGCCTCTCTCCTGTCTGTTCACTTCGTCTCTCTTTCCCAGCTGATACTGCCCCCCCTGCACCCAATGTCCCCACCCACTTTTATAAGCTCCTCCCCTTCTCCCAGTGGAGCGCAGCCATCCCTCCTCCAGGGGGTGCTGCAAGGTCAAGGTCTGTCCCAGCATTTAGCAAATACGCTTTTCATGTTGCTGTCTACGCCATATTAGTCTATGTCAAATCATTTTCTCGGGTGTGCACAAATGATTACTGACAATTAAGTCCAAAACCAACAAAAGCATACTCAAGGTTACAACTTTAAATTCAATTAAGTATAAAAGCAGCATATAGACCAACAGAAATGTGCTGAGTTTGCTTCTGACAAGAACTGTAATAGCAAGAATTAAATAAAGACTGTAACTTGAAAATAGTTTAGTCAGAAAATTAGTTTATGTCTTGACTCACAGATTTAACAGTCATTGTATACATTTCAGTGGACTGGGGGTGTGGGTTCAGAAATAATAAGATTGTCAAAACCTTAGTTGGATAGGCCTAAGTAACTTTGCAACATTAGCTATCATTAGCTCAGTATTAGTTGAGACAGTCAAAAGGTAACCTAGGGGCTATCCCCCAGGTTGATATGTGCACGTGCAATTATGAACAGTTATAAAAAATACAATTTCTAAAAGTCTCCAACAGTTTGAAATGTATACATTACTGGTTTTATGTTTTTCTTCACACATCATAACTTAATGCAAACATTGTGGTTTACGCTAGGATAAATTAGCACAAAAATTAAGCACATATCAAGAGGCTATTATATAAAAAAGCATTAATCTTACTGCGCACCGAGCATGTAGCTGCATGAATATCCAACCTATAAGTCCACCTGGAGAAAGTGTGCCAAGGGTCGTGCCCTTTGCAGAGTGGCACTTAAGCCTGTCACCACAGCAACTGTTGAGGAGCGAGTGATGCCAGCTCTGACAAACAGAGAGAATGCCCCGATGGGCTGGTGCACCCAGGTCTATAGGATTAGTGATAATGGGATTTCCCTTCCTCTGATGACAGGTGTGGTCCCTGTTTAGCTCAGGTTCAGCTCTAGCAGTAAAAGCATGGCTGAGGTTTAGCACTCAGCTTCAGCGATAAAAATATCCACAAGCCTGTTATATCAGTAACGAGGTTTATAATGCACAAGCACCAGAATAACTCATTGGGACAGGAGTTTCTTGAAAATGTGTCTTTTAGCACAGTCTTAAATAACTGACAGAGAAGTGAGAATTATTAACTTTCTCTGTATCTTAAATGAAACCCCTCAACAGAGCTCAGGATCATCACATTATCAAAAAATCTGCATCCATAAAGAAGCATTAGCTAAGAAAAAAAAAAAGCCATGAACTGCCCAATACGATACTGGGTCACTTCTGGAAAAGTGTATAAATCACACTAGTGCCTGAATACTTCAAAATTTTTGAATTAATCTAAAAATCTACATAAATTTATAATTGGCCCTACTGAAACAACACAATCTCTGTTGAGGTGGTACAATGCAGAATGCAGAGGCTTTGCAGTTTTTAAAAAACATTTTTGCATTTTTCTTAACTTAATAATACAATGAAAGTGGAAAAAATATGTGCACTAAACAGATCCCTTAAAAGATAAGACAAGATAAACTTCACTTCTGTAAAAAGCTACAGAGAAGAAAATCTATATTTTAACATCCAGGAGCTGTAATAGCCTTTCAGTCAACAAGTTCACAAAGCGACTGATTTCCTCCATTTCCTCCTGATAGCTCTGTAAGTGCATTTTAAACATTCTCCCTAATTTGCACATCTCGTTCATTACAGAATAGCATTTGGTTTTGGCGGCACTAAGCTCAGATAGGCGTGAGCAGCACAGGAGCGGCCAGTGAACGTACAGTAAGTATAGCCCACGTCAGGGTGTAATGATGCTGATGAGGTTAAGCAGCCTTTCTCCATAAGCCTGGAGAAAGCAGGTCTGCCTGTGACACCTGGGATCAGTAGTGCTGCTGCACATCTCTCATGTCATGTGCAAACCACAGCTCTGTTTACACACAACTGAAAACACTGTACATCTTTGGGGGGTTTTTGGTAGTTTTTTTGTATGTATAACACAACTTTTTTATTGTTACATTGATATAAACTTAAATCAAATGTTATATAAAATCATAGTCTTAATAGGGTTTATTCAACGACTTGAGTTAAATTAAACAGTCTACTGTGAAGCAGGAACCTGTACTCTGCTTGTCTGGAACAGTGACATCTTCTGGAAATTAAATGTATGTCAAGCCACATGCGATGAGGGATAAATTAAAAAATATATATATATATATAAATGAGGAATTAATAATTCCCATTTAATGTTTAAATTAAAGTAAAACATCCATCATATACTGGAGTCAGGATATAGGAAAATTGTGTCATTATGGTATAGTCACACTTCTTTGGAACAACTAATCTCTATTGGCAAAAGAAGGTTGAATTTTGTCTTAGGGTTGTTCAATGGACTTAAACTAACAATAGACACCAGTTACTGGCAAAAGAAGAAATTCAATTTGTCAGCTGGACAGAGTTTATTTGGTCGAATACGTTTCTCATCCAAGCTGCTTCTTCAGTTCTGGTCAGACGCTGGTGGACACTGCTTCATATCTGCCTGAAGGGAGGAGCTGACTACAATGAAATTACTCGGAGACAACACATATTTAAATACAGTTACTGTAAACAATTAGGGTGTGTTGGTTTCAGTGTACTTTACTCCTCCCTTCAGAGAAATATTTAAGCCAGTTCCTTACCAGAGCTGTGTCAGAACTGAAGAAGCTTGGATGAGTGGCAAAACATAATCACTCTAAAAACTTGCCCTGTTGACAGCATTCAACATTATTTTGCCATGGCCCCTACCTGGATGCTGGCCAATATGGCCAAAAAAAATTAAAAATCTTTATTTTTTTTTCCACACCCTGACAATTACGATTCCATTTGATTCTTCGATTTTAATCAGAGTCAGAGCAGGGACTGCTCGTCTTTCAAACAGAAAGCTCCATATCCTATTTTTTTAGAAAACATAAACTAAAACTTTTTAAAGATTTTTTACAGTGCCAATTGTTTAATTGCACAATAATCATGCTTTGCAAATAGGAAACTCTGGAGTAAACTTGTTTCATAATAATCCTCAATTTAAAAAACAAACAAACATCTAAATCTTTCAATCAAATGAATTTGATTAATCAAAATCCAATAAATTTGCCCAGCCCTAACTGGACGATTGAGGGATAACACAGACAATTTCTACTTGATAGTCAGACTCAGTTGAATTCTAGTTTAGAAAATTTAACACACATAATATAACTATACAAAATGTGTTTGATTTATAACAGGACACTTATTAAATTACAGGTTTCATGGTCATGGAAAACAATTTTAGCCAAATTAACAGAAAATTAAATCCTTTAACAGTTCCTAAACCTTGTATGGAACTTAGCCAAATTTGGTAAAATTACCTCATTATGTGGATCATAAAATTAGACTGTCCTGGCATTTATTTGACTATAACCAAGCAGTGATTTTAATAACCACTAGAGGGGACTATTATTCCAGACACGACACTTGAAGCTGATTGGCACAGCCAGACTTTCATAGATGAACAAAAAGGAACCACAATGCCTTGATATGCAGATTCCCATTGCTTTTATTTGCAAATGATAGTCGACAATAGAATTCTCCATATTTATCGTGGACTATATCTAACTTTATGTAACAATAAGTGTATATATTGTGATCAATCTCTACCAATTAGAGCTGGTCTATGTGAATGCAAAGGAAGAAGAGTGACAGAGGGCAATCTCCACCAGTCTGCGGGCACCCAGGGGACCTCATTACACCAGCCCGGGCCCCTTCACTCTACCATGTGTTGGCACTACTTCTGACATATCCCACAATGGGAGCTTTCAGCCACCCATCACAGCTGCACCAGACAGGAAATGTAAAACGCTTCTCGTCAAATAGAGCTAACTGAATCAAAGCTATACACCATGTAGTCAAGCCCTGAAATCTGCCATGCAGTAGGTAACCTCAGGCAAGAGGTAGAAGTACATCTGATTCTTAAAAAAAAAAATACAAGTTCTCATTAAAAAAAAAAATTATAAAAAAAAATCCATGTCTACATTTGACAGTGCAGGTACAAGTACTTCTAACAAAGTAGATGTTCCAGCAGGTGTTTCTAGTTGTCTGTTCCAGGCAGTTTTTCATATATTCCATTAACATTCAGTACATTCCACAGTCAGAGGTTAGACCTTAAGATGCACAACATCCATTTGCTACCACTGCCAGTGGGAACTCACCTGGTACTCAATCCAAACATTCTTTACAAAGGGAAAGTAAGAACACAAGAAAGCACTGAAAAGCTTCTTATTACACTATTACTGAAATTGTACAGTAGATAGTTCTGTTCTATTGACTATGAATAGACTCTCATTACTGTAACATAGTGCTGCCTCTACAGAAACCTGACCAGCCTCAGTCTGTGTTTGTGTTGCAGATGAGCATATGCTGTGTCATATGTGTTGTAGCCGCAGACAGCCTCTCAGAGCTGCAGGATGTGTGACTGTTCTGTGGGCGACACAGGCGGCACTTGCTGGTGCATGTGTACAGTCAGTCTACTTATAATGAGAGACCCACACTGCAATCTGGAGACCCTCTCCATTCTTAACACTGCTCAGTGAAAGATATTATTATAAGCAAATACACACACATCAGGCTTAGTAAGATGCAGACACTAGCTATCATGAATTATTGATATGGTGTAGATGTATTAAAATGGCAGTCATTAGTCAATGACCTATAGAGATAATTTTGTCAAAAAGTTGCATAATTGTTTATGCAAATGCATCATTTGCACTATAGCTGATTAAGCTGAACTTTACAATTTTTGTATTGTTTTAGTTTAGTATGATGACAATGAAAAAATAATCACCTACATAAATAATTTTAACATAAGTTGAAATATTGTGTATTTAGTATTTCTTTCTTTATGCCATCAGTTACATAACAACAAATGTATTTAAAAAGTAGTCACCTGTACATGTTTGAAGAGAAAGTAGCTACTTGACAAATCTCAAAACCAAGTGATTCTGAAGTTAAACTGGTGATATTTTCTCCTGTCTCTCCTCTATATTTATAGTAAGACAAGACTATTAAATATTCCATGAACATTTAATTGTACATACTCAGTGTAAGTCCTATGCAATGAAAACATGACACTTTTAGAGAAGGCCATAATTAAAGCAGATGATCTGGCATGCCTCATGATCATCATAGCATCTAACCATTAAAGGCCTTATAATAGCCTACATGCTCAGACAGAAGCCCCAGATGATATCTCACTGCAAACTGGGCAGCTGAGAATGTGCAGAGCATAGACATAAAAAGAGCACCATTTTCCTGACACTTTTGCAGTGAGACAGGCTTTCTTCAAAGAGAAGCCATGGCTGCAGAACGAGAGCTGTGGTCTTGATAGTGGTGCTCTGATGAAAGCTGCTAGCATAAAGCTGAAACACAATGTGACTGTTAGCACCACTCGAAGTGATTGTTTTCAAGACAGGAGAGAAAGTGCTGAGGCCATTTGAAATAAGTACAGGACTTCAGTGTGAGTGGTGAAAAATGACGCTGACAGCCGCACGTCCCCTGCGTCGAGTATCATTTGGGTTTTGAAGCTAAGTTTCCATGAATTTCTAACGGGCCTATTTGTGTCATCATTATCTGCATGTAATAGTGATCTAACACTTCTCTGAGGTTAGACAGATGTGAAGCATATCCAGGGAAAGACGATGCAGTTGCTTAAAAAAAAAGTCAAAACGCTATTGGGTATAGTTTACAACGTTATTACTGTCTATAATATGCCTGAAGAGGTTTTAAATGTCATTCATGCATGTTTCAGAAATTTAGCAATCACTCCTGAACCCTATTCAGACCTTCCTTATGGTTAGCTATAAGACTTTGTCCACAAGCCTACGTCATGTTCCCACATGACAATTCTCCACAAATATACAAAACATGATATAAAACTGTACACCACAAATTCACAAACCTGATCTGATGTGCAGTATTTTCATTTTGAAGGGGGAGTAATGTGGGGAGCAAATGGAGGGGAGACTCAAAGTGTCAAAATCGAAAGTGAAAGTTATAAAACAGGTTAATATGTTGTTTTCAGTGAATATAGCATTTTCAAAAAAATACATGTTACATGTTACATGGTGATCTAAATATGTTCTGTGTGAACAGTTAATCCTCAAAGAAGTACAATACCTGTTCTTTAAACAACAATAAGCATATCAGCAATGCTGAAACGAAAATACTAACTCAGATGAAACAACTGAAAGCTATGACACAAGATTAAAGGAGTCCTCAGTTATGACAAAATAAAACAATATCAGCATCTATAATATAACCAATTACGTCATATTTTCAACATATAAAAAGAAACCAAATCCAAAACTACACTCCTTTTAGAAAACAAATATGCCAAACACTTAGTGAATGAAAATCTAATCATCAGTTAATAGTATTTCCATTGTGGTTGACAGGAAAGTGATTGGTCTTCAGAGACCAGCACTAAAGGTTCAGTATCTGCCCCCAGTCTGCCCAATCTCATCTCTGCTGCCCATAAAGGCCTATTTCCACAGCTGTGTACACTGGCTTACACAGGCTCAATACTCCATCAATACTTCTGGAGGAGCTCTGGTCTTTTTTACAACCAGGGCTGATCAACAGTGGCACAGTATTGGATTCAAGCCAATAGTGTTTAAAATTCACACCATCAATAAAGTGATCCAGAATCTCCTTAATGTGAAAAATATACATCAGCATAAATTCCAATATATATAATAAACTAATAACGAAGCTGGGCTCCAAAAATACATTCAGCTTCAGTTAAAATGTACTAATGCCTATTTTTTATTGAATCACAGTTAAAACATCTGTTTGAGATTATAGTTTATAAAAAATATATGTAGTTTATGCATAAGTACAATGTATGTATGTACTTGTATGTATTTTCTTAAGATATATCAACAAAAAAGTTGATATATCTTGCTACATATTCATAACCTTCGGATTGCTGGATGTTTTCCCAGAATATAAGGAGTGCAATTACTTCAGTTAATATGTGTACTATAACCAACTGCCCTCAAATACAAACAGACAGATTTTGTTTTGACAATCATCAAAATGACTCTGAGTAGTTATATTCAATGTTGATCAAAATTAATATTTTGATACTTTGGGGGGATTATCCCAAAGATTGAGTATCAGATGATAGTTTTGCAATAAAAATGTACCAAAATATGGCCATTAATGTCTTGGCTGAGATTCAAGTATGAAGAACAAATAAAAATCAAAGAAACTGCCCAACATCACTAAATAATACTTGAAGGTGTCAGCATTTAGTAGTTGATTTCAAGAAACTGGGAACTTCTTAGGTCACTGCGGTGCCACCTCTGGAACATGAATGTTGTATGAGCTCTTCAGATGCATTAACCATAGAGTGTGACCCCAGGTGGTGCCCCCATGTCCCGGAGCACTTTCCCCTCACACCCACGGCCATTATTGACCGGTCCACGGGTCACCGCTGCAGTAGAAGCTGCTAATTATCAAAGCTGACAGTGATGTAAAGACTCCACGGGTGCCCATGCTGTAGAGTTATAACCATGACATTTATTCATCATTATTGCTACTGCAGTCCATTACAAATCCATCCACCCACACATAAAATGCATGCAAATTCTGTTCTACAAAGACATGTTTTTTCTACCATCTTCATGATTACCAGTGACAAAATAACTTCAAATTGTTCAAAGGAAAATCTGCATAAATTAGAAAAATAAAAACAATGCATGTAATAGTCTCAGTGAATGTTTAGTCAATACCCACTACAACAATAGGACTGCTAATACCACTAATCACCATTGTTTTGGTTTACTGCTGTACAATTACTATGTTCAATAGTGTTTCAGCAAATCAGCTATTTTTTTCTCTGTCCCTGGATGATTCTTATCTCTTCATTGTTCTTTGTCTGGGGCGTCTGGTAGCTCTCACCTATGCTACAAACACCTTTATTCTGTATGTAAGTCCATCTATGAAATGTGAAAATGTCAACCCTCCAAAAGAGAACAAACACTGTAAACTGTATTGTAAACTTTAAATCTACGACCATGTATTAGAATGCAGTGTTAATGTACACATCAACAACAAAATACAGAAAATCCAGTCCAGATAAAGTTTAAACATGTCCCTGTTGTAAATTGTTAAGTGCTGACTATGTGATCCACATGAGATTCAGTCATATATATAAATTATTATTATTTTTTTATTGACGGGTCAACAATCCTCTTTCAGTAAGAGTATGGTTTGAAGCTATCTGAAGTCTGGAGGAAGAAATTTTGCTAGTTTTTATGTTAAACAGTAATAATAAACTGCTTAATTACTTATGTTCATGAAATCAATACTGAAAGGCTTTTTATTCTGTTTTTGACAAGAAAAAAAATACTCAACCAACCTCTACACGGTGTTTTTGCTTCTGCCTCACAATCTAACCCCTGGAAAATTCCTTACTTGACAACAAATTTATGAAGGAATGTGTCCATAGAGTGTGAGATTCATGCCTGGAACATCTGATGGCCAACACTACACAGACACAGTCAAGGTGCATTATATGTTTAACATAACAGGTCCAGATGTGATAAGGCTAATGACGATCAAAGCATTCTTCCCACTGGGAGAAGAGACGCTGTGAAATCTCAATGGAATGCCATTGCTATAGGCCTGCAAGCTCCTGGAACAGCCATAGAACCCATATCTAAAAATCATGTTCCAGTCTTTTCTTAGAGGGCCTATATTATGCTATTTTCTGCTCTATGTTATAATATATAATATATATTGTGTCCTCATCAAAAACACACCTGGAGTTGTGATTTGCTTCACTCATACATGTTTAACACACATGCATATTTAGGCTGAATTTCTCTCTTAAACTGAAAGCACTCTGTTCCACCTTGTGATGTCATGTGGTAATACAGGAAGTGCTCCACTGTGTTTTTACACTCCATACACTTTCACTAGAATCATTTGGATAATTTCAGCCACGGACTTGCCAATCTTTACTAAACAGAAAGTAAAAGACAGGTAGCTGTTAACTTGAAAAATACCATTACATCATTAGATACTTTAGAGATGTAGACAGACTAATAATAAAGGGTTACTCAAACGTGTGAATGAAACAAAACACAGCTCTAGGAATGCTTTTGATGAGGCAACAACATTATAACATGGCTTGAATGTTATATATGAAAACAAGTAAGTAAAGAGGTAGGTAAAACTAAGTTATAGTAGTTAAAAGAATATCACTTACCCTTTTGCAGTTGGCTTGTGAGTAAAATTTACTCAAGATGAATGTGTTCACCTTTATATCCCTTTTATCCACATATTAAAAAATTCCATCAACTGCTAAAATGCTATACTCTCATTTCTCCTATAGCCCAAATGTAAAACTAATCAACTGTTTGGACTGGAGTATGCCGCTAAAGAGATAAAGAACAAGCATAAATAAGTAATGGTGTACTTTTGGTGAGCTGGATCAGGTGGGCTCCTACTGTTACACAGCTCAAAGGGCTGAGAAGAAAAGCACTATAGCCACACTACTATTTCATGCTCTAAATGCAATTTCATTATTACTTCTGACAATGACAATAAACCACTGAATTTTGAATCTATTGCTACCAAGCTTTGCTTCATTCTCCAGTGCAAATATATCAGTCCATAGTAACATTATATCAAGAATATTGTGTGGTCAAATTGGCATAATTTGGCATAGGGTCTATACTATCTCACACACTAAAATACATGTTGACTACCTGTTAAGTCAAATGGGAAGATAAGTTACAACAAATAACTAAATGATAAAACCAAATATTTAGTTTATTTAATTATTGTTGTTCAATAAAACAGTTGGGCATGAAGGAGACATGGGCTTATCAGAAATGCAATTTTGAGGTCACAAAACATCAGCAGAGCAGATGTGGTTTCTATAGTATCTGCTCGTAGAAAGTGGACTGGGGAGGCAGAGCTGCACGAGAGGGAAAAGTGGTGGAAGATGACTGTTGTCTTCAGGAATGCAGTTTATATGCAGACGACACGGCTTGTTCCCCATGTTAGAGGCAGGGCCATTGGTGGGTCAGCCTGTCAGCCCAACAGTAACACGGGAGGTGCGGAGAGCTTCCCAACCAATACATGTCTCTGTCTATGTTTGCCATTTCATAAAATATGCATAAAATTATGTCTATGTCCTAATGCAAACATACATATAGAGATTAAAAAGGACTTGCCGTAAATATGCACTAGCTTTTCTGGTGGAGAGGCCACCACTTGCTTGCTCCATGTATATTATAGCTTTAACTGGAATGTTCCACAGTATGGCATTAAGTGTATCCATCTCCACAGACAGAAGAAGGTACCACCCGGCCAAAGTACAGGTCCAGTCTGTGTAGAGGCAACTTCAATTTAACATCCAGTAATTGAGTACATTTTAGCCTAGAGATGCATTTTCTGTCCCTGTGCCTGCTCCTACAGTATGGTTAGAATTCAACATTGCCACAGGCAAAATAGGCAACATTGCCAGCACTTATGCTAAATTATTCTGACATATTCCATAATGAACTACACCCCAAGTCGTCAGTGAGTATGTGATTGTTTAGTACTAAACTTAGCAGACAGTGCATGCCAAAATGCAACGTTCATTGCAAATCAGCAGCGGAAAATATCAGTATGACGCCACATTTCCAGACAGTCTGTTAGATTTCAGACTTTCATTAAAACACACTGGGAGAACATTGTGCTATTAGAGCCTGAACCTGGATCAGTGGGAAGCTTGAGGAGAGTAGAATTACAGAGCACAGTTATGAATGCTGATTGGTTGATGCTCCTCACAAGGCTGCAGCCACAAGAACCACTAATAGTAGCTTTGCATATGAAATCACTGTTTGGAGCCAGTAATGCTTTAATGCTCCCTTCAGGACCCCAGTTTCACACAAGTACTTTTGTTTAAATGTTATCAAATTATAATTACTGCTACAGTTACAGTTGCTAATTCCAGTCTCACTAAGTACTGTACTATTTACTGCATCTTAAGAAAATCCAGGACTCTTTCATTCAGTTTTCTCAAGTGAAAATACACTGTCTATACTCTCACACAATGTACACAATGCAGCAATTAGTCACAGTCATATAGGGACTACCATTATATAGTTTTGTAGTTCAATTTAAAGTGAAATAACTACAGTTCACAAATTAAAACCAAGCAAAAAGCACATGTCCTAAAGTTGGTAAGAGATTCCTACCTTATGGTACGCACAGAAATGCAATATTTCCACATCAGGCTCCTCATGCCGCAAGCATCTTCACTGGGAAATAGGAGCCAGCACAGGCCAGAAGAGAAGTCCACCTCTGTGTTGTCTTGATAGTCCTACACAAGCTGCACATTGGGTCGTGCCTACGCCACTCCTCCCTGCTTCCACTGGCTCCACCACAAACATTAACTGGTCTTTTTAGTGTGGTCAGGTTGTGACTATTTCTACCCTAAAAGATTGGATTAAATTAGTCACAACCAAAAAAATGCTTAAATGGGTAAACTTACGAAAGATTCTTTTAACCAGATTAACATTATTACACTATAAATGAGTACTACTTTCCAAATGCATGTTTGAAAGTGAAATTATGCCAAATTGCCCACTATATCTCACTTTGGAAAAGTAGGTATAAAAATTGTTAGATGTGCTGCATTTAACATTAAGTGCAAAGAGTGTAATGGCTTATGGAAATAAATAAATAAAAAAAAAAAAAAAAAAAAAAACATTGATAAGCTTGACTATCACTGTTAGTTTAGGTGAGTGCTCACTCCTCACTGACTGTTGCTAACTTCCCTAATGCCACTGCGACTGTGTCTCTTCTTCTGCTATTTCAAAGCACAGGCTATGTAGCTATGCAGTGTTACCAAGTAAGGCCAGCTGCCAGAGGGGCAGACGAGTCCACAGCCCTCCTAAGATCACATTCCTTCAGCTGGCTACAGCCTATCACCTCTTAACACCAAATCATTGTTCCTGTCTACGCTAACAACTTTTAACTTACAGTACAAGCAATCATAATAGTTAAGTGCAATTAATGACCTTAATATATTTTCTTTCTATTTGTGTGATAAATTGAGTTATAAAAAGTAAAGAAAACACATTAAGTGTATAATTAAGTGTGAAATTATACACTTAATTATCAAAATAAACACCAGTGTTTCAGAGAACAGTGATAAAATGTAAAACGTAGATGAAAGATTATAAAACTAAGAATAAATCTATTGCAGGCAGCACAATTTAACAATAGTTTAATAACCTAAGGCAGTACTCCTTGAGCCATTCATAAAAATGGGAATATCTTGGAACATTATGTAAAGAATTAAGGGCATCTAATGTTAAACAGAGCACTGTCACTGTAGGAGGCAGATGAATCATTGTGCTGCCCAACACAAAGGTGATATGAAATCTAAGTGTTAGATTCTGCACCCATGTTCAACATCCATTTATGGGTCTAATCTGGCATCATTCATACATAATAAATAGCTTGAAATCTGTGTGCATTCATGAAGCATGGAGAGAAATAATAGCAACATTTCATTCAGCAGCCCTTTTAGTTTCTTCACAAACTCAAGACTAGACAGCATTTCATGAATAAGTCAGTTTTCAAAACACAAGAGAAAAGAACATCTGCCAGGTACTGAGTCAGCACAGGGGAATGTTAGGTATCTCCTTGTCAGATGTGAGAGGGAAGTAAAAACCGACAAATCAAATATCAAGATATCTGTGCTTGCCAACCGTAAAAATCTTTAGGTTAAGGAAGCTAATGTATATGCTTTCTGTTTGAATGTAGGAGGATTTGGGACCTGACCATACCGCGCATCAGACAGCTTTCCAATTTTTTGCATAATCCAATCACTGCCTTCATAAACTTTGGTTTTTAGAGACAATAGATTAGGAGACGTAATTACCTTTTTGACATGTTTTGACGGCTAGATGCAAGCCATCCTCAGAAGTGTCACCGGCTTTGGTGATGTGTCACTTATCAGCTGTTGTCACTTCCGAGACTCCTAATTTATTGTTTTTAAAAAGATCTTAAATTTATGGATATAGAAAAAAGTTGACAAAATGAGCATTTCCAGGCCTATGCAGCTATTTTGTTGAGCACATCTTGCATATGCAGAAGTCGTCTCCTCTTGAATAAACTTAAAAATAACATTTAGAGCTTCTTTCACCTCAGATCTAAAGAATTTAGTGCTCAGCTTGTTTATTCTGGAGAAATCCACACTGTGACACAAACAGACCATATGCTTCTCTGATTAGTTAATCTGCCTGTCCGCATCTATCACACCTTTGGGAAGTTGTGGGGACAGGGTACAGTCCCTATGACTTATAGTGTAAGTGTGTAGTCTTGGCTGGCCAGGCAATCTGTGATTCTCCAAATCTGAGCCAGGCGGTTGGTCTGAATTTTAGGTTGGTCATGGAACCCAGAGGACACCCACTACACACATTCTGGGAGGGAAACCTGTGTACTCCACAAATATCCACTCCCAAAGAGCACATTTTGGGCACATTAACCAAATTTCAATCCCAGGTCTAATGCCACATTTGCATGAGCCCACTGCAACTTCTGTCAGCAGTGGGCTCACAATGGTGTTATGGCCCTAGTCCATAACAGGAAGTCCAGCTGTCCCCCAGGCGTCTGGCGTGAGCGGAAAGGGATCACTGTCACTACACAGGCACCATCCCCAGGGGCAGGAGACCAGTAGTAACAATGTTATACTATACTCATTTATGATGGCATTATAGTTGAGATCAGAAATGAACAAGAAAGTTACTTCTCTTGGAACCCAGGACAAAATCATTTTAATTGATACTACTATATAAATGCAAATAACAAGCATCCATCTCTGCCTGAAAACTTGGCAAGATGAAACTCATATTTCATACTTTATATGTTCGATTTTTGGAAAGTTACAGTGTGAGTAATACCACTGAAATCTATCATATGAATGGAGTTGCTTTACCCTTACCTGCAGTGTTTTATGATAGTTTTTTGGTCACTGAACTTCTTTAGGTGAGCAATTTAACACTAAAAACGGCAAGTCTGCCAGTGATACATCATATTTTGTGGTACTATTGGGCTCATCCTCCTCCCAATTTCAGGAGCACCAACTGTCTGAGCAGAAGGAAATGCTGAAGCACAGTAATGGTAACCCATGCATCCACCATGCACCTTTGTTATTCTAGACGGTTAAGAATAGCTAACTATTTTCTCTCCCTGTGGACTTCTGTGGCCTTCTTCAGAACAGCTGCCAACCACTATATTGACAGTCCGTCCACATGACCTCGGCTTACATCCTGCTAATATAGACAGATCCTATATTAAGCATTATTCTGGTTAATTTGGCTTAGCCTTGTATAAACATTAGCAAATCATACTTGAAGAAGGACTTGAGAAACAGTGTAAAAAATGCTAAAACTGTAACTGCTTACTTCAAAGTTTAAGAAGAATGCTAAAGTGAAATAATCTAGTCCATAAAGGTGGGAGATATATAGCCTATAAAAATGTAGTATCACAATTATTGTTTCTGAGATACACTAAATTAGAATCTGAATAGCAGAATGATAAAAAAAAACTGATGCTTAAGACATAGGGTTCTTCATTTATCACTTAAATTGTTATGTTTTCATATTTTGTTTTGTTCTTTGGGGCTTTATTTGGAAAATAAGAGTGTAGGATTGGACAAACTGAAACCTGCTCTATGCACCAACACAACTGCACGGCACCAAGGCTCCTGTTCCATTGCTCACATTCTTGTCCACAATCACGCGGCGCATTGATTTGACAAGGGCCCAGAGATTCTGATGTTTCCATTTCACGCCACGAGGAGATCCAGACAATGAGTGACCCATATAAGAGTGACTGCTATTGTACATGAGCAAGGAGCAGAGGAGAAGAATGGAGAAGCAGAGAGAGCAGCAAGAAGCCTACAGTGACAACAAGCTGCTGGCACAATGCAGCTGAGCTCGCTGTCTGTCTGCACAGTCATAGTGTCCAAATGAATGTAATTAGCACTCTATTAGAGGCACAGCAGTCATTCACACATTTCACACTGTCTTTGACTGATGTATGCTGTTTATTTACTAGCACTGACCCCTGTGGCAAAAGTGATTGGTAATTTACTATTTTCTGTTGTCACATTATTAATCATTTCTCCAATTATCTCCATTTATTTATGGATCACATTTCATGCATCTACTTGGCCAGAGTCCAGAGAATACCCGCCAAAGATCTGCAATTAGCTCCTCCCATCCACTAAAATGAATTGAAATTAGATTAATGCATGGCAAGCCTTGTTTACACAAATTCATCCAAAGTTACTACCTTTTCACAAGGGTGCAAAATCCATCCAACACAATGACATGCGGCAATTACTTTTAAAATGAAGCAGACTTAAATGTGTGTGTGGGAGGGGGTGGTTAGTGTGGCACGCCCCCCCAGAGACAGGGCTGTATGGACAGAAAGGGGGAGGGGTGGGTTTATGAATAAATATGAGATAAAGATGTGAGGGGCTCATCCTCTCAGGCATGATTACAGCTCAGTGGAACAGATGACAGGGCTTTTTCATCACTCATATATATCTACAGGCAAAAGTAAATGTCTTTGTTGAGGTTCAAGTATTGCACAAAACTTGAATGGACCATAAAGTTTGTAACACAGAATAACAAATCACAAAAGGAAAAATACTACTTTGTACCCTGTTTAGAAGATTAAATTAGACATTTCTGTTCATTATATTTTAACAAGCTTAATTATAGATAATGTACTCGATGTCCTAATTCTGCATATCTCCAGAATAATTGCGATACCAACTATTTTTCAATACAGCCCCTATCTTGATGTACAGTATATTTTTGGGTTTGGTTTTAATTGGTTCAAGCATGCTGGTCTACATTTTCACAACCAAATCAATGTTGTAACTTAACTTTTATAAGAGTTTTCTCTCCTTCCTGTATTGCACTGAGCAGACTAAAAATATGAGTAGACTGAATATCTACCACGTGTCCCTTTATGCTGCTGTCTGGCTCATGGACCACACACAATAAACTGCAGCTTTGTCGGGGCCACAGCAAAACAATAGAGGCTCCCCTCAGATGATCTTTCAACACATGCACAATTCATGTGGTTATTCAACTCCTCTTAACACCATGACATACAGAGCAAACAGAGCTGTCCACCACTTAGCCTTCAATCATGCCTGCACTGCACACAATACTGCCTCACCCACACATTATATAAGGGTTCTAACCAGATGAGTTTTGGTTTACATCATAGATTAAATTTTGTAATTTTGTACTGATCACACAAAATCACAAATCTTATTGCCCAAAACTTGCTCAAAATGCACACGATTTGGCAAATTAAAAGACTTGTTTTACTATTTTCGACATTACAATTATGAAATGAAGTTATTTATAACAGCTGGCAAAGATGTCAAGTTCACAAGCTGTTCTAATCTGATTGTTGATTGTTAATAACATTCATTTGCTCAATATACTATAAGCAAGAAAAACTTCTGTCTTATATTTCACTATATTAATCACTGTTAAATCATGTTACTTGGTGAAATATAAATCGTGATTGCTGTAAATTCTCTGCTGTATTACATCTTTAAAAGTCTCATTAGGCAAAACAATGTTAGAGCTGAGCACACACTGCATAGAAAGTGCAGTAGCCTCAGTGTAGCACTGTACACCTTACCTTTTATAGAAGCTGTTCAGAGGCTGCAGACAGAGGAACTGCCAGTAATCCAAACAAAACGCTTTAACCTTCAGCATTTCGTCAGTCTATTTTAATTGGAGCATTTTTAAATAATCCTGGACAAGTTTTGCCAAAATGAAGAATTTAAAATAAGAAGAACAAAGCAGAGCCGTCTTGTCCCATCACAGAATGAGTGTGCAGTGGGGCCCGAAGGGGGCGGGACCTACATCACTTCTCACTGGAAATCTTTGTCTTCTTGATAGAAAGGTCCAGCAGGTTTCTCCTTATTGGGACAACCTTGCACACCCATATCTACTCCTGGTCCCTGTACTCCCTCTTGGCCAGTCAGTCAATAGAGGAGGGTCCAGTCTCAATCAAGAAAGAGCTACAGCTGCTCCCATTGTCTGCACCCACACGCTGACAAGGGCTGCGTGTGCCATGCCTCTCTGGGCCCACAAAGAACACAAAGGCCTCCCCCCATGGTTCCATCAATTAGGATTTATCACAGAAAGCACGCGCCATCGACTGGGGAGGATCAACTCTCCCTTCCCTCTCATAATCATAAATTTATACATAGAGCCATGGAGAGATTAAGACTCAAAAGAGCTTCATCAGTGAGGTAATTTAATGCATAAGGATGAAAATGTGTTAGTTATTAAGGAAAGCAGCAACATCACAGCATGCCAGCTAACAGATACTTTTTATGTAGTCCTTACACATTACTATTTAAAATCCTTGACATAATAGTTTTCCATTCCTTACATCCTCCCTGCTGCGTCTCAATGTTTGCAGCTAAAGATGCAAATTTGTTAAGAATTATAAACAATACTTGCAATCATAAATCATAATCTCTTAAATCTTTTCAGATCAAATGACTGAATGAATATTAACATCACTTCTGTAGATGCATTTATAACTGATCGTCCAAAGCAGTACCAAGTCCCTTCACATCTGCTAATCAGCATCCGCACATGGTCCATGCTGGGACAGGTCCAACCCCATGGACCCCCACCAAGTCTCACAAAAACATAATGATGGAGGGGGGGGGGGTGGTTGGTTACTATGGCAACACAAAACATGGAAACACCAGACTTAAATGGCCTCTGAGGTTTGACTGATCCAGACTGATTGGACAATGAACAATAGTTGAAAAGCATAAACAACTGAAACGTATAAAATGACCAACCAAATCAGGAAGTTAGCATCTGTAAGTGTACAAGAACATGGTTAGCAAGAGATTCCAGGTCTGTTTCACCTCTTTTGTTTACTCACCTCAATTAATCACTGATTATCACCTCATGCAGACTAAAATTATTTGAAAACAAGATATTTTAACTGCAAATTAAATCTAAATGACCAAAGACAATAAAAAGGGTTGGTTACAACATTTGGAAAAATGCCAAGGCCCAAAGAACAAAGGGGAGCTAACAAATGATTCAACATAACTTACTAAAGACAGTAAGTACCAATATAAGTATATTACTTGTTATTTTCAGGGGCAGACACAGATGGTAATAAGAAAAGTGCAAAGCTGGGGCTAAAAGATTAAAGAAATATCAGTATATTCAAGCTATAGCCTAGCAAGTTGTTAGTATGTATTATACAACTGCAATTTGACGGTCCTTTTTTTTTTTTTTTTTTTTTATTTTAATACCAGATCACAGACAATTGGAAGGCCATGCACTCTCCTCATCATGAACCATGATCAAGCAGAAACACTCCAGATCTGGATCTGCACAGACAAACATGTGACAGTCTGCTTTGAAGTAAGAACAGACAGCATTTCCAAAGTGGTTTGGAATCATGTAAACAACACTAAACTGAGGAGGTGCCAAGCTGCATTGGTGCCAGTGAACACATATATTACCATTATCCTGCTGATTATGACCTAAATGTGGCAGTTAATTTAAAAATAGAGGTCTGATATTTGTGTAGGGCTAAATTCTATACAATTCTCTGACACAAAGTAAAACACGAAAAGTAAAGCAAAACTTAAAGGCCAATTAAATGGCTGATTCAGAGGCAAATGCGTTTTTAGCCAACTGGAGCCTGATCTACATGTGCAGCAGTAAACTGCAGTCCATTTGTCTTGAGCAGTATGACAGGGCCTTTGGTTCCAGCTGAGCCCGGCTGTAACTCACACAGTGTAATAGACTGTTGTGAATCTGACAGGATAACAGCTCCCTTTTACACAAAATAAAAACACGGCATCTAACTATACCCAGGAGACAAAAGCATAGTAAATAGCTGTTATTTCACAAGCATGTCAACCTCACGTCATCAAAAGTGAAAAAACATAATCTCTGAAGATCCCCCAACTTGTTATTATATTGAACAGATAACAGATAATACTCCCTACAACTGTACAACAGCTCAATCTTGTGTAACGGATAACCTTATGTCCTTTCAATCATCATATCATTGCACTGCTTTTCTTGTCTCTTGTATATAGCTGTGATTTTATATTTTATTACTTATTTTTCTATTTTATTTTGACTTACTATCTTTTTTGCTACTTATTTAGAATTTATTATTACCATTTACTTTTTACTCTTTGTTATCATATTATATTGTGATGTTTGAGCTGCTGCGTCCAAATAATTTCCCTTGTGGATCAATAAAGTTTGTTTAAGTCTAGTCTAAGTCTAAGTCTAAGAAAAATAATCTCCATAAAACAATCTATTAAAGAAAATGTACTGGCTGTTCACTGTGAGACTCAGCCCTGGACTGGGGCATGTAATATAAGCTGTTCACCACTGACCATATAAAAATACAAAATAAAGTAGTGTCAGATTTGATACATTTGTGACATGTTTAAGTAATCAAGCATCCCAAAACACAAGCACACTTTTCTTTTATATAAAGGTGCTTATAGCTGCAATGAAGAACACAGAGGCAGCAGTGGCACAGGGATGAGGCTGTCATTTTGTGCTGAATCAGATCTCATTATTTTGTTTAATCTTCTGGAAATTGAAGTGTTTGCATGTGACCTACATTTCCCCCCTGTCTTACTTTGGATGTGAGAGGTTTGTCCATGTCTCTAGGCTCACACATGTCTGATTGAGTCTGAAATGTTCTCATGTTTTCTAAGTGTTTCAATTTGAGAATATATTGTTGCAAAGTTATTTTTTGAAAAAATAAAAGTAGAAAAAATAAACAATAGGTGGGAATCTGAAACATCCTTACCATAGTCTATACATGTTTATAGGACACAGAGTACACATGAGTATATGGACAATTCTCAAATTGATCTACAAAAACATGAAACCTTTACTTTTAAAAACACAAAAAAGCGCACTCTATGAAGATGGATCAACAAAACACACGTTTTTCTTCTTCTGCACCCTGCAGCGTATTCCCATACAGTCCTAACACTGTGAGTTCTATTAGATGTCGCGGCACATTTTGTTCTGCCACTAGATAGATGTGAACACTATCTCTCAGGTTTCGACAGTGGTGATAAGCACTCTTCTTATCAGCTTACAGAGACCTGGCTCAGAGGCCTAAACTCGCCTGTATTGACTGCACTGGGCTGCAAGTGTCCCCATGAGCCTGCGCCCCCTGGGGACCCAGTGCTGTCATTGCAGCCACTGTGAGAGCACGCACCGTCTCTGAGCAGTAGGAATCACAAGAGAGGAAGGGGTTGAGACACTGAGGCCTGTCTTCAACACTTCTTACCCGCACAGATAGAGTACCCACAGGCGTCACAGCAGAAAGACAAGTTAAACTCTAAAGAGATTGTGGTATTCATTATTATATCTACAGCTAAAATTTGGCTACTGCAACACTCATAATGATAGAACCTTTGAAATAACATTCCTTGATTTTGATATGGTTGTGACAAATTCAGACCAGCAACTTGCAAATAAATTGCGAAAGCATGAATTATAAACATGTACAATAGGAAACCCTCCAGGTAGGTGATTCTGACCAAGCTCAGCTCTAGATCTGGAGATGGGTTCTCCCTAGGCACTGTACTGCAGTAGCTCACTGCTCCTTTCTGGTTGCCCCCACGGCACTGGTTGAAGGATGGGTCAAATGCAGAGGCTCAATCAATATCACAAGGGATAATCTTAAAATTAATTAGAAGTGCTTGTATGAAAAAGGTGGGTTTCTAGGGATAACAATCATAATCAAGAGACATTTTCTGGATTTAATTTCAGACATGTTTGGTCCTACTGTATGCCTAGGTTTCCATGGCTATGTTGATATGGAGACAAGTCCCCATATCAAATAGATTTTTAAAAAATGTTTTTGATTGTTGATGTCATTTTAAATTTTGGGTTTAGCCGGTAGTCCCAAAGGCCTAATAGCAAAGCCTATATGAGTGCTCCCTCTAGTGGACATGGACCATCAAGACAGAGAAGGACATGTCATCCATGACTGAGACAACCCTTGTTATTTAACAGATGAAAATCACTCATGTTATTATTAGAAATCTAAAGTCATGGCTTTTGAAGTTTTGCTGTACAATACATACTGCTGTACAATACAACACAAAATAAATAAACTATGTAGTATCTATCTCCAAAGAGTTTCAAAGCAGTATTGTTAAGAGATATTGAGCTGTGTTGACAAATGTACTTGATTGGCTCTGTATATGCCTCATGAAGCACAGGTATCCAGGGCCAACCTGCTCACTGAGGACTTCAAAAGCAGTATGGAGCTGCACACATGCATGCATGCACACGCACACACAGGCACACACACAAGCACACACACATATACACGTGCGCTTTCTCTCACACAGAAACACACACACACACACACACACACGCACACGCACACGCACACACACACACACACACACACACACACACACGCACACGCACACGCACACACACACACACACACACACATACAAGGAGCTAAATGTCAGTGCCACGGACTGTTGAACCACTCATCTGCGGACTGCTTCAGAAGACGGGCTTCAACACTGCACTATCATTGTTACAAAATAGAAAGTACATTGGGCATCAAGGGAGAAGGTATTCACTGCTTTTACAGATTGTAAGATAAGCTTGGAAGAAGCAATTGCAGAGAAAAGGTCAGTAGATGCATACAAATGATTATGTCCTGTGGTTGTTATTGTCGTCTTGGAAACAGGACAATAAGTAAATAAATCAGTTGTGACAGTACTGATAATGTGAGACGGAAGGGGGAGATTTCCAGGTAGAATTTATCATCATATGTTGTGCATGTTATACCAACCAAGGGAAATTAACACTGAAGAAAGTGCATCATTCTCACAAATACCCATAAGGGTAAATACTGGAAAAAAAATATATCAATACAAGCAGCTAAATAACCCCCAACAGTAACCACCAAAAGGGTGTGATGCTCAGTTACTCTACATATGCTCTACACATAACAGTAACATATGGTGTAAAGGTTAGAGGCCTCTGGATGTTGGAGGGGGTCCATGTTGTATGCAACACACAGTCTGAGAAAGTCCAGTACACAGCTGCTTGGCACTGCTTTCAGCCTTTGTGTGTCACTACATGATTGTGTTTTATCCCTTTGGTTTATTTTTCTACAATTTCCACATTGTGAAATGAGCAGCACAATTGCAAATGTGTGTGTGTGTGTATATATATATATATATATATATATACACACACACACACACACACACACACACACACACACACACACACATATATTCACACGGGGGGCTCCCTCTCTTTAAGGTAGGAATTATATCACTCAGTACAGTATAAATTAGTTTCTCAGGTACAACAGGTACAAAACATCTTGATTTCAAAAACAGTGTCCTTATGACTACCTTTGAAACCTTTTATATAATTCACTTTATGTATTCATCTTCATATCAGATTCCACTGATGCTCCGGGTCCTGCCATCTGCAGAAGTTCTCTGATGACTCTGCAGTGGTCGGGTGTATCAGGGATGGACAGGAGCTGGAGTACAGGACACTGATTACAAACTTTGTGGAGTGGTCCCAGGCAAACCATCTGCTCCTGAACGTTGACAAGACCAAGGAACTAGTAACTGACTTCAGGAGAAAGAGGACACCAGTGGAGCCCATTACCATCCAGGGCCATGACGTGGAAATAGTGGACTGCTACAAGTACCTTGGCGTCCATGTGAACAATAGGCTGGACTGGAAAGACAACTGTAACGCTGTGTACAAGAAGAGCATGAGCAGACTCTACTTCCTGAGAAAGCTCAGGTCTTTCAATGTGTGCAGCAAGTTACTGTAGATCTTCTACCAGTCTGTGGTGGCCAGCGCACTGTAAAAGGGACACTGGGCGGATTGACAAACTGATTCATAAAGAGGGTTACGTGATTGGCTGTGAGCTGGAGACATTTGTCACAGTGAGGGACAGGAGGACACTGGACAATCCACTCTCCATCATGGACACTCCTGCTCACCCACTGCACCAGACTATAGAGGGATAGAGGAGATAATACTCCCTACAGCTGTACAACAACTCACCCACTGCACCAGACTATAGAGGGACAGAGGAGCTCATTCTCCAACAGGCTCCTATAGCTCCGCTCAAACAATGAGAGATACAGGCCTACATTCATACCATACTCCATACAGCTGTACAACAACTCACCCTTATGTAACAGATAATACTCCCTACAACTGTACAACAACTCACCCTTATGTAACAGATAATACTCCCTACAACTGTACAACAACTTAATCTTAAGTAACAGATAACCTTACGCCCTGTCAATCAGCATATTATTTGCACTGTCTCTTGTTTATAGCTGTGATTTTATAGTTTATTTTATAGTTTATTACTGATTTTTCTATTTTATTTTGACTTGTACCTATACATTTATTTTTATAATTATATCTCATTTGACACCTGTCTTTTGCTATCTTTTTGCTATACCATCTATTTTTGTTACTCGCTGCTGTTGTCGCTACTGTATCCAAATAATTTCCCTTGTGGATCAAAGTTTGTCTAAGTCTAAGTCCAAGTCTAAGTTAATCTCAAGGGGTCCATCAAGCTCCATGAGTAATATAATAATTTCCCCAGCTATCCTCCTGATCTGACCCAATGCGTAAACCAAAGGGAGTTCTTTAGCAGACACTTCACTGAGGCTATGACCATCTCTGTTTGTACAAAACACCAACTGCAAATGTAAAATTAAACATTTAACACACTTCCATCAATATTTTATCCTTCTAAAAGCCAAATAGAGAGGATACAGGCTAAGGCTGACTTTGGGGAAGCTGTGTATAACGCACTAAACATGCTGACGGAGAACTTTTCTTTGGCCTAATCAATCAATCGGGAACAGTGTTGATGCTAGAGCTGCTTTATTTGACAGAGCTGTCACAGAGGGTGATATACAGCCCAGCATTAGCACTCAGTACATGTTCACACACAGAGCAGAGAGAGAAAGCAACAGACGTGTTAACTGGAGCCCCACCATCCACTCAGTAATTACCATCCATTTGCATCGGAGTGCACTGGAGAGGTAATTATGCTATCACTTTGTGTGCAAATGTGTAGTAGCTTTGGTGCTGAGTAACATGGTCTGAACCCAAACATTATGTGGTAACTGTAGGTCACTTACAGTAATACATGAGGACAGTGTAAACAGAAAGCATGGATGAAGGGCAGAGGGCAGGTTACTGCATAATCACTACGGAAACTTTAATGTAACATTTTGCTGCCAAAGATGAATTTCTATTTATATTGTGATGGACAACATTTTTGTCAGCAGCTTGAAAATACTGATGGATTAGATTGGACTGATGGACTTAAGATTTGGTTCTCAACTTTGGTACCTTGCATTTGCCTTGCAGATCCAGAATGATATCTCTGATATGTATTTTTAATTGATAGAAAACAGTCTGGCCAAACATGATTGTGCAATCAGATTTGGGTTTTTTTCAGTGACGCATGTGAAACAAAGGCGCTCACTGGTCTCCTATGATTTACAAATAAAATAAAATTTTTCTTACCTCAAGTGCTTGGCTCATTGATTCTGCAGAAATCTACAATGTTTTTCAGCCCCTTGTGATATTTTTTGTCTGTTTTTTCTGATACAGACGGACCATGCGCATCCCTGATTGGCTAGTCCATCTGTCAGTCATGCTCATTTGAAAAAGGGGAGATTCACCATTGACCAGACTCACATCTTCATAAAATATTGAAGAAATGTGTATTCTGGATCCCAATCAAGCCTTGCTACTACTAGAAAAACTAAGTAATCATAAAAACCAATACACAATAATAATAATAATTACTGACAATAAAATGTCAACAATAACAATAATTGAAAACTCTACAGTATCTCGTTTGGTACAGGTTTTAACTACACCTAAGATAAAATTATAAAATACACTATAAAATACAGAGAACAAAATACGTAAATTAGACACCCTCGATAATTACCAAAATCCACAT
This sequence comes from Taenioides sp. WSHXM2023, assembly GCA_029959045.1. Taxonomy (NCBI): domain Eukaryota; kingdom Metazoa; phylum Chordata; class Actinopteri; order Gobiiformes; family Gobiidae; genus Taenioides; species Taenioides sp. WSHXM2023. The sequence goes on from CM057087.1 coordinate 35,008,574, forward strand.
GGAGTCTTGTAGAGTCAGCATGTTCTCCCTTTTCTGTGTGGATTTTCTAAAAGATCTAGGCAAACCATTCAATGTAAAACATATATGATTTGTCAGTTTCTTTCTAAGTACCCTTGACCATGTCCCAGCAGCACTGAAGGCTCAATACAAAAGAGAAGAAAAAGACATACTTCTTTAAAGAGCACCCGCATATATGGATTCTCTGTGCTCATGCCTTACAAACTGGCTAGACTCTCAGAAAAAGAATGATGTATATTAGTGTTCTTTGGATAAGGATACTGCTTACCACATGACTTTGAATGGGGCCCTATGCATATCATAAACTCACTGCTGACAACCTTGAACCCAGACTGGACTCTGAATGTGGCTCAAACCCATCCCTCTTCAGGATGTGGCCTTGCCCCGCAGCAGTTTGTATGTGATAATGTGGTCACATGAGGAGGTTTTCTGCAGGCCAGCCTGGACTACAACAGACCGAGAACTTTTCTTATGCAGTGCACGTCTAGTCAAGCAGAATATATGGCTTTTCAGTGACCCTGGAATGTGCAATGAAATAGAATCTAATGAACTTCCCTTCAAGAGAGATGTAGTTACATGTGTCTGGTGGTCAAGGAAAACAAAACTGTACTGATTTGTGTGTGTCTTTCTACCATATGCCATAGAAACTAAGGGTATTTGCTGGGTTTTTTTGAGCTCTTGATTGACCTATGATAATAATAATGGATTAGTTTTATATAGTGCTTTTCGAAAAGCTCAAAGTGACTTCATAATGACATTATTCATTCACTCCTTACCTGGTGGGTGGTAAGCTACTGTTGTAGCAACAGGTACCATGGGGAAGCGAGGCATGCCAATCTGTGCCATCTGACCACCACCACCAACACTCACGCTCACACCACTTTCATACCTGGCAAAGTTTCTTGCCTAAGGACACACAACACCAGTTTTTGCCACTGCTGCCCCACTGTGGCGCCTGATATTCCCAGCGGTCTCCCATCCAAGTACTAACCAGGCCCCTGCTTAGTTTCTGAGATCTGACGAGATCAGGTTTTGACAAGAATGTTTGACCTTCTGATTTGAGGAGAGGTGGAATGGAATAAAGAACATTTGTTGGGAACAAAAACAAGGCTTTCATACAAGCGCAATCTCTATTTAAATGTTTAATCAATTTTGTTTATATGAATCGGTATTTATTTGGCATCTGGTGGTAATATTTCAGATTTCATTTCATTTCCTATAGTTTATGAAAGCTTTGAGACAACACAATATAATGTCAGATAAACAGTATCACCTTCAATTAATCATGTTGCAAATGTTAAATGTAGACTTTTATCTTTGTTGATTTTAGGCTAAGGCATTGATACTTGGGAGCTGTAAATGAATGATAGTGCTGAGCAGCAGATAATTTGACTTGTCTGCAGCACATACCATGAATAACACAGCATGACGCTTCATCATTTATTCCTGGGTGTTGTAACTGCTATTTCTTGCATAAATGTTTTGGTTTCCTCATGCATATTAATACCTATCATAAATAACCGCTTAGCCAGCCAAGCGATAGTCATAAATCCATTGAATCAGCTGGAGTCAAGCATTCTGGACTTGTAAGACAGTTGCTTATTCAATAAGTCTTACCAAAGTGAAAGCTTGATCCTCTTTTTATGGCGTAATTACATTTTCAGTAATCTATTTAGTGATGCATGTGTGTGAGACTACCATGGAAATCACAAGAGAAGTCTCCAAATTGGCCGGAAATCTGAGGTTAAACAGGCTAAGGGAGGCTGCTAAAAAGGGTCTGATTATTAACAGAAGCAGCACGCGAGACTTCCCTCCTTACACCCTTTCTATAAATAGTCTGTGACATCACCAGCACTACGCAAATACCCTCCACCTTTTCACTTGTGTTGAAGAGGCGAAAAAGAAAAATTCAGATGAGGTCTTCTTTCAGCTGAGGGAATCGTAGTCTTTGCACTGTTCTGGGCCACAAAGAATGGCTTGAACAAAACTCACTGTACTGTTTCCATCTATTATAATATTTTACAACAGCGGTGAACACATGCAGTAGCAGAGTGAGAAATTGCCTTTCTGTCACAATACAGTAAACACTAGGGCCCGACCGATATATCGGCTGGCCGATATTATCAGCCGATATGGGTAATTTGTCTGTGTCTGTGACGCCGCACTGCATCTGAATGCACCCCCAGAGTCACGTCATGTGACTCACATGCTCTTGTTTACACCAGTGTGCAACATTGAGGTGCTGGCTTTAAATGCTCTTTTTTTTTTTTTTTTGTAGTACTTTTATTATCCCTGTAGGGAAATTGTTCTCTGCATTTCACTCTTGTGTCTGATCTAAGAAACTGACTATAAATAAAAGTTAACTTCAGCGTAGTTTAGGCCAGCAACAAAACTACTCCTTGTTTTTTGTGCAAGTGCGGAGTAGAGAGGACTGTCCCCATAGACAGAGGACACACGCAGCTGCTGTCAACATTCTGGATTATATCCTTTTTACAGATGATCGGTTTGAGTCATGATTGAAAGGACACTTATTTGTGAAGACCTGTGATCTGAGAGGTGCCTGTGTGAGCGGTGAGTGCTGCAAATATGTCAGTTTTTGAGTTACTTTTTGTCCTTTCTCATTGGTTTGCGCTTAGCTGCTGTAAGCTACCACACATAAACAGCCTGTTTTCTGGCCTACTGTAAAATGACTATAGTGGCTGTACACACATTACTGGGCACGTATTGATATGTAGCTGTGAACAGAGGTATGAATGGTCCGCTTTTATGCATATAATTACCACAGCACGTACGCATTTACTGGTAAAGACTAATAGTGGTAGTTCTTACTTTGTTTACTGGCTAGAATGTCATGCAAAAATGCCATTCGGCCTACCTACTGTCTTTAAATATGACCGTAAAGTGGCAAAATAACAGTAAATGTAGCCTAAACAAACCCAACTTAAAATCTAATAGAGTCAAATGTAAGTTTTATAATCAGATGAAGACTTACAGTGAATTTTTACATCACTAAATATATCGGCTATTATATTGGCTATCGGCACCTCCAAAGCCTGTTATATCGATATCATATCGGCTCCAAAAAAAATCCATATTGGTCAGGCCCTGGTAAACACAACAGATGCAAAGTCCTAATAATCTTAATATGTATGTTTATTTTTTATTAATGTTTTTGTTATGAGGCTTATGTGTAATGGTTAATATGCTAGCACCAAAAAGTTGACAAAAGTTATCCATGTAAAGATGCTCCCTGTGTGACTTAAGACTAGAGACTTACGTTTTGTACACAATTGCTCCACACACTTTTCATGGTCTGGTCTGATCATTCAAATAATTGAACTTCATAAGATTGCTACAAGGGACACTTTATGCAGGTATTTTCAGTATTTGTCTGGTTTCAAAATGCACAGCTAAAATGCAGATACAGGGTATCCTCAACATGACTAAGGTACGATACCATATAATTTTCATTAATCGATGCCAATATTTAAAAAGATACATAAAGCCACAAGAACACATAAAGGCAACAACTATTCAGAAACATTATTATCGGGAGTGGAAAATTGTTCATGAGTCAGCAAAACACGCACCACAGTATTAATCAAACCTTGTCAAGTGAGCAACACATTGTATTTCATAATAAGTAGCTTCTATGAGCGCTACGCTAGGGAGTCAAAATGAAAGGGATGCAAAAATTCTATTTACAGCCAAAAGGCAATGGATCTTCACAATAAACTGAACAAAGTTTGGGTTTCTGTCAGCTCAAAATGGGCTGTCTTGTCACTTGATGGAATATTTTTCTACCAAATTCTTACAGAATAAACATAAATAAAACTACTTACAAATGCAGATGCTGTTGTGTCATGGCAGGTCCTGATCCGAGGAACTCTGTGTCAGGTCTGAAAGGAGAACAAGACGGTGGTTAGAAATGGAGATGAAACAAGTTAATTGATTTATTGCAACTAATTGATCATTTAAATTATCATTGCATCTCGAGCATAGACAACTGAATGCATGGGTCTCACTTTCTGGACAATAATGATTTAACCAGGACCACAGATCTTATTAAAAACAGCCAACATTTACCCTATCAACTTGTATATGCATTATTTATTTGCAATGAATTAAAGTATATAATAGTATGTCTAATGCATGCTTAAACATGGGTTCCACTTGAGGATTATTTCACTTATAGCTGCTCAGTAACAGATATTCAGGATGGAAAATAAGTCTGAGAATATAAGCCTTTTCATTTTAAACCAATGTAGAGTACAGTAATGATGAATATTCTGTAATAATATATGGGGGAAACAATTTTATTAATCTACTCACTTTCCCCAAATCATGACAAATAAAAGTTACACAATGTCTCATTTTAAAACATACTTACAAATAAATATACAAAATAATATTATAAAAATAGAAAAAATAATACCAATCATTAGACCTATTGAAATAAAAGTATTACAAGTATATTCCAATTGTCAAAGCAGTTCATCCACATCTGACCCTACAAAGAATGATACAAAGATCTCATGCTAGTGTTTGCTCCTATTTATCCGTTTTCTTTAGGCTTTTAAGATGTCAGGCGGTCGATAGGAGAGAGACAGTTTAGTGACAAGCTCTCCACTCCAGCCTGTATCTGACCCAGCAGCACATTCTGTAACTGTACGTTGTCTGACCATGTCTGCACTAATCAGAGACATCCAGCTGTGTCCAACCATGTGTTCAGGCCTCGCTCTGAAGATCCACTTTCTCTGTGTGTGTTCACTAGCATTTATTGTGCTGGTCAGTATGTTGGCACTAGAGTTTTGTAACTTAGGACTTCAGAAGATTCAAAATGAAGTCATCTGAATAAGTGTGTATCCATGGGTTTCAAAATGATGAAAAGTTAGGACAGTATGTACAGGGAGTCTATCAAGATTAACGTATGTACAGGGAGTCTAAAGGTCGCAGCTTCCTGGTCACGTGTTATTGTCTGAAACTGAATAAAAGGTGCAGCAAGTGGATGTCCTTTGTGTCTCTGGAGACAAGAACAGCGGCTGTTGCTTGTCTCAGGGCTCCCTTGCAGCAAGTAAAACGTAACACTTGTCTGACTTCTGTGTTGCCATCTACGTCACCGTAAATCTGCGGCAGTAGGTGATTGATTTCCTCAGGAGCGCGGCGCTCCACTTTGACAGATTTACAATTAAAAACTTATATCTTTGAGAAAAAGTCTTCAAAATGTTGCATATAACAGGAAGCTGGAACCCATGAACATCTAAGTAAATTGGTAAAATGCATAAAGGCTGGAGTTATAACCAGGTATTTAAACATTTTATAACTAACAGATGACCCCCCCCTCCCCTCAGTAAGAAATCTTTTTCAAAATAATGAATGTAAACGGCATTAGAGCATGCCTTTGCCTGTATACTGTACAGAGGCCTGAACCTCAGAGACATGACATGAGCAAGGCGTACTCACGCTTTGACACCATCTATTGCACAGACCTGCAGCGGTTGTCATGGCGATGGGTGCGAGCAGAGATGGTCTTGTTTTCGCAGCTCCAGTGTCTTACAATAGATGCCACAGAAACAGGTGCAGTAGGCTACTCTAAGGCCTCTACTCTACGGCTACTTTAGGGCATGTTCACACCTATTGGTCTGGAGAACTCATGATGTTATTGATATAGTTTGTGATCACATTTAAGTTCTGTCAAACAATCTGAACTGCCTGAGGGCGCTGTACCACCACTCGCCAGGAGAGGGAAGTGTGTCCAGTAGGAGCAGTGTGTCAGCTTGTAAATGAGAAACTTCTATAATAATTTTATAAGATTGACTGAAAAGAAGGACACTGGAAATTGATTACAGTTTGCAGATAATTATAATTATTTTGATATGTTTAGTGTATGTAAACATATTTTTCTTAACTGTCCACTCGGGTGTCCAATTTCCCTGACTTGCTCATGTTAGATATGCATGATTAGTGCTTTTTGCTTTTTCCCTGCAAGTTTTTAGTTTTTGTCTTTGTGAGCTTTGTGATCCATAAGAGCTGCGGGGCTGGAACTATACTGCGCTGAGACTTCTGATTTCAAATGGACTAGATATACACATCCACAAATTTGGTGTGATAGAGATTTCACATCTCCACAAACAAAGCTTGGGCATCATGGCATCTAGAAACACCATGAACCTTACTATATTACAGGTATGCTTCTGCAGTCAGCTCAGAGGTGCCTTTTATATTCCTGCCAAAAGACAAATTATGTTTGACACCCAATAAAGGTATTGAAGGTATTTGCAAAGATGATATAAACAAATGAATGAAGCAATTAACCACATACCACAGTTTATTTATTTTTGCTTAACATAAAAACTTGCCATCTAATAAATGTTGGAGTGTACATTTTTCCAAGTTTGTGAATTACTTTACTCACTATCATATGAGGTGAGCCTCATTTGTGCAATACAATACACTATAAATTATATCCAAGGTGTGACACTGAATGCCATCTTCAAATGGCATTGCTGTTGCATGACAAACTAACAGTTCCTCAAATGAACCATGTATATACACAGCTGGGCTCCCAAAATTCTATACACAAACAACATAAAGTGTCATAGTCCTGTCTGGAGTCACTCAGACCACAGTCTGTCTGACAGATTACTCACTGCTCTAATCTCTGGGTAAAATGAGTCTAATGGACCATTATGTTACCCATTTAAAACCACACCGGCCTGCTGACATATACTGGGAGGCTAAGACGATTAGGTCCTTGAGGAAAAGAAGCCCAGTTTGTTTGTATTTGTATAACAATCAAACACAATTCACAAGAAAAGAACAGAATAGAAAATGTTTGCAAGACAGGGATTTCTGTGCATATACTCTACAATAACTCTGTAACACAGTAGTTCACACTCCTGCCCAAGTCCTTTGTGTGTGGAGTTTTTATGTACTTCTAAAGTATCAGGTTAATCCATCTATAATAATAGTACTAACCAAGAAAATAGCAGTGAGCACACATTTAGGGGGCCCACCTGTCAGGAGGAGTGTGGCATTGAAATATAGATTAAACCTTTGTTTGTACGCTATTTGAACTAAAATTATCTGTTTTTTCTATTAAATTAGAATTGTATAAAATAAGTATGCACTCATTACTTAATGAATAAACTCAAGTGAGTTTAAGCGCTTCCTTATGTGTGTGAAAATTCAAGGGCTCATAACGTGAGTGAAGGAGAAGAGGCTATGGAAGAGCAATCCAATCAGCAGTGAGGAAACAGCACTGATGCACATGGGACCAGAGCTATTTGAACAATTGTACATGTGCTAATCACTTGTAGCAGCAGTGTGACTGCTTTTGTGTCTGTGTGAATGGGTGATGATTAGCTCCTCCCTTTGAATAGCTTCCTTTCCAATTATTGGAGCTGTATGTGCAACTGCCTTTAGTCATTTTAGTATAGCAAACTTTATTTCTATGGACATAAAAACAATTTTAATAGTGTAATAGTTTCCAGATTGTACCATAATTAAGTTCTGGGAGTTGGCTACCATATATTACAAAACATTTCATCCAATTCAAAAGTTATCCACTGAAATTTAAAAAAATATATATTGTTGATATTATTTTCCATCCATGTTATTAGCTACAAAAAATAATATTGATTTGCCATTTGACCATATCCTTATCCTTAACAACTTAACAACTGCCTAAAATAACAGGCCGATATACTGCAACATCAAAAGCATGATATATCATATAATAATGAATAGGGTTTAAAAGTCACCCAAATGAATGCATGTACCTCTCTATGCAGTGTGCAATCACATCATATCATGTTCCATTAATCCCAGTGACATTTCATTCACGGCTATAATGAAGACTTCTGTACTGCTGTCCAAGGAAAAGTTCCTGATTAATTTTACCTACTTGACTCTCCATCATCTGAGGTTTTTACAATCGCCGCAATTGTATTAACTACAGTGTCATCAAGAACTTGTGGGACATCCTGACACTTTTGTATGAGATAGTTGGTATATGTTCTCCAGATGACCACATATTTTCAAATAACTCACAGTGGAAGAATGCGGAGACTTGGGTCATCTGAGGACCGCTTAGACCGATTCTTCTCTGAGCTGTGGAGAGCTTCAAAAGCTTCATAGTTTGATGGAAGTGCTCACAATGTGGCAACACAATACGTTTTAGTCCAAAGCCAATACAGACTTAACCACAGAGAAACCACTGTGTGCAGATCCAATGAACTGCATTATCCTGAACTTCACAATATTCTTATAGCCTACTACCAACAGTTTTAGACTGTAAGATTAGAATTTTGAATGAGTTTATTTCTTATGCCCCGCTTTTTAAGATTTCCGTGCCACGTCTTATTGTATAACCTCTGGTTTCATTAGACATTCCAAAGACATGTTTAATATATTTTCCCCTGTTCTACTTAACTAGAAATTAATGTCTGAAAACACTGACATCCATTTTTCCAGTCTTGTCACTCGTCTGTCTCTAATTGTGCATAGCCAGGGCTGTTCCACACTCAATGAATGTCACGTCACAGCCAGACAACACTGTAATGATGATTAAAATCATACTAATCGAAAAAGCAAATGGCTGCCATTATGTTTGCAGTTAATTATCTCTCCTTTCACCACGTCCAAAGTGTGACTGAAAGAGCAAAGCAATAACCTGGCTCTGACATAAAGGATGTGGCTCCACGGGAGGCAACAGAACAGTTTCTCTGATTCTCACAGCAGGAGCCCACAGTGATACTGGTCATGTGACAGAAGCATCTCAGCTCACTCACTCATATCCACACTTCAAAATAAGGCTGTAGCAGCTTCATTAACGTGTCTAAACTACACTGTGTGCATAAATATTAGGCAAGATGTATTTATGAGGATTAATTTTATAACTGAACAACTACAGTACTCTCTGTCAATCCAAAATGTTAATAAACCTCAAACATGAATATTAACAAAGTAAAAGTTAAGTTTTGGCTTTCTGAGGAGAAAATCTATGTGTGCGCAATTATTGGACAACTACTAATGTGCAGAATTATTACGCAACTAAATGAAAAATGAAAATTTTCCATTCTCACTTGTTTATTATCATCTGTCAGAATAGTAAACAACTCAACATTTACAAATAAACATTTCTGACATTTAAAAAAACCCTGTTTCTTGATCTGTTGACGATCAACTTTTGGTGTAGCAGCAACCACAGCCTCCCAGACGCTGTTCAGAGAGGTACTGTTTTCCTTCACCATAAATCTCCGGTTTAAGAAGGGCCCACAAGTTCTCAATAGGCTTTAGGTCAGGTGAGGAAGAGGGCCATGTCATTATTTTTTCATCTTTAAGGCCTTTATTGGCTAGCCACGCAGTGCAGTACTTCGATGCATGCGATGGAGCATTGCCCTGCATAAAAATCATGGTCCTCTTGAAAGATGCAGACTTTATCCTGTACCACTGCTTGAAGAAAGTGTCTTCTAAAAACGCCAGTAGGTTTCAGAGTTAATTTTGATTATTATATTTCAAATATTAGGTAAGTGGGTATTTTGCCTAATAATTGTGCACATAGTGTGCGCACAATTATTAGGCAAGTGGGTGTTTTGACCATATCATAATTTTTTGGCATATTCTCCAACTCCAAGCTGTATAAACTTGAATTCTTATTGGATGTTATTATCAGGTGATGTTTATTTGTCTAACGAGGGAGGGTGTGGCCTAAGGAGATCAACACTCTATATCAAGATGTGCAGAACAATTAGGCAGCTTCCTTTCCTCAGCCAAAATAGGCCAAAAAGAAAAAATGTAACTGACTCTGAAAAGTCAAAAATTGTAAAAAGTTCTTCAGAGGGATGAAGCACCCTTGAAATTGGCAAAGATATTGAGGCATGATCACAGAACCATCAAACGTTTTGTTGCAAATAGTCAAGAGTGTCGCAAGAAACGTGCTGAGAAACAAAAGACGCAAATTAACTGCAAGGGATTTGATTAGAATGGAACATGAAGCTACCAGGAACCCATTATCCTCCAGCACTGTTATATTCCAGAACTGCAACCTACCTGGAGTGCTCAGATGTACAAGATGTTGATATCAGGGACATGACCAAGGTAAGGAAAGCTGAAACCCGACCACCACTGAACAAGAAACATAAAGTGAAAGGTCAAGACTGGACCTAGAAATATCTGAAGACAAATTTTTCAAAGGTTTTATGGACTGATGAGATGAGAGTGGCTCTTGACGGACCAGATGGATGGGCCCGTGGCTGGATCAGTAATGGGCACAGAGCTCTACTTCGACTCAGATGCCAGCAAGGTGGAGGTGGAGTACTGGTATGGGCTGGTATTATTAAAGATGAGCTTGCTGGACCTTTTCAGGCTGAAGAGGAACTCAAAATGAACTCCAAAACCTACTGCCAGTTTTTGGAAGACAGCTACCAGGAAAAAGTCTGCATCTTTCAATGGACCATGATTTTTATGCAGGACAATGCTCCATTACATACACTGAAGTACTCCACTGCGTGGCTAGCCAGTAAAGGCCTTAAAGATGAAAAAATAATGACATGGCCCCCTTCCTCACCTGACCAAATCCTATTGAGAACTTGTGGGCCCTTCACCTCTCTGAACAGTGTCTGGGAGGCTGTGGTTGCTACTGCACAAAAAGTTGATTGTCAGTAGATCAAGAAACACACAGACTCCATGAATGGAAGGGTTCTAACCATTATTCAGTTTTTACTATTCTGACAGATGAAAATAAACAAGTAAGAATGGAAAATGTTCATTTTTTATTTAGTTGCATGGTAATAGTTGCCTGATAATTGTGCACACATGTGTTTTCTCCTAAAATAGCCAAAACTTCACTTTTGTTTTCTTAAATATTCAGGTTTGAGGGTTATTAACATTATAATAACTGTGTGCATATAATTATGCACAATAAATTGGTTTCTTTAATGAATGAATGAATGAATGAATGAATGAATGAATGAATGAATGCCTTTAATTGTCGATTCCTTCACATGTACAAGACATACAAAGCAATCGAAATTGCACCTATCGCCCCGTCCGTACATTACAATACACAAAAAAACCCCAATATGACATGGGGAAGACTACATGGACCGGACCAGAAGACAGGTAGCAGATAGGAATAAACAATGCAGCATAACATGAGGATAGAGGGAGGAGAAAAAAAAAGAGGACCGCCCCAGACCATGCTCCTAACGGGGCATAGTATAGAGTGAGTGCACAAATAAAAAACACCTCCGAGCATCAGCAACGTAGTCAAAACACAGTACAAAACATTCCAAAGGACTAGCAACAGGGTAGGGGAGGGGTGTGGAGGTAGCACAACGTAGGCAAGCAGCCATCCGGATCCTGCAGCCACTTGGGCGCTGGATGCAACAGACCCGCCCACCCGGTCAGGGGTACGAAGCTGCGAGGGGATGCACAAACAAGACAAACAAAAAAGCTGGGGTGCCTACTTTTCAGACAGTGAAAGGAGGTCGTTGGTAGTTGCTGCAATATTTTTTGCAGAGTGTACAGTTTTAGAACATCTTGATCAGGTGATGAAGGAGGGTGGCCCGAACTAGCAGAGCTGGCGTGCTCATCTGTCATCCCAAAATAACACATCACTTTTTGTTCCGTGTTTGCAAACAATAAAATGCTTTTTAATTTGATGCAAGCAACGCACAAAGTGGTTGGAGTTTGTCGCAGAGTGTTGCTTTTACAATATAACAAAATGTACTCTTTCGCAATAAAGTCGTTATGGAGTATTAGTGGAGTACACTAGCCTCATTCTGAGTTTGGGCAATGATTGTACATGACAATATTAACTCACGGATTGCATGGACTCATCGTCTTGGAGCCTTGGGAAAACCTTGGCTGCACTTTGCACATTGAACTTTCAGTTTTGCACTGGTGTATGTAAGGTATGTAAGGTGTATATAATATCCACAGGGCTCACATACTACAGATCACACACACACCCATGTCCAAGGAGCATATACTGTCGCCTCAAGATCCTAGCATCCATCTGCACACTATGAGATGTGTGTAGGTGAGTAATGGGAGAATCATGGTTCATGCACTTCAAAGTGCCACAGTTTTAAGAGAAAGCACTAACATTATCAGGCTGGTTGAGAGGGGTTAGAGCTTCTCAGGCCTTGCATTTGAATTTACCCCGAAAACAGATCCATTACAGCCACTGCAGAAACAGGCCAAATGTTTGCAGTCATGTTTGTGAAGATCAGTCAACAGATAATAAAGGCTTCAAATTGAATCACTATTGAACAATTCCCAAGGTCAATACTAAGAACAACTCTGTCTTGAGAGAACATAATCCAGTTTGGCCTCCTGCTGCCCTCTGGCTGCTACACATTTGAGCAGCAATTCATTACAGTCAAACTATCAGTCAGAGCCTGTGGACAGGGGTATTACAGCATAAACATAATTTTGTACAGTAGAAATTTTTGATTTCTCAGTTTGGTCAATGTAAGCAATCATGACTGTATACTGACCTTAGATGTAAACATACTGCATGTAATAAGACAAGATTAAAAACTAATTACCCACTGTTTTGGTGCCTGAAGTACACCAGTTATGTGGAGCCTTACTGAAACAGAGCATTCTATATTGCTATTGTGTTTAATATTGATTTGGTTGGTTTAGTTACTTTCAGAGAAAAAAGCAAATTAATTGTCAGCTCACACCAGAGTGGATCTGCTTCTACACTATGCATATTTATAATGCATAGACCATATTTAATAATGAGCATAGTAGAAGACGAGGCACAGAAACATGAGCATGTCTCCACATGGGACGAGTCTTTACACAAACAAAAAGAGGTCACGCTTAAGCACATCAACATCAAAACGACTTATCTGAAAGTGGGCTAATGAAAGCACTAGATTCTCACAAATGCTTCCACCACTATTCATTCCTTTATCCATTTTTAGCCTTTGACTAATTTATTGCTCATTACAGTTAAAACAGATGTATGCATTACCAAAAAACCCAGTGCACTTTTGAAGTATTCTCCAAACTTCTAAAAGAGCCCTCTTCAGACATGGACTCAAAGTAATCAAGCATCTTAAAACTGGCATAATCAGGAAAAACTTTAATAATACCTCATATAAAAATAGACTGTGAGATCACTTAACACTGCAATGAGTTTCAAGTGAAACCCCGTTGAGAGCTGTTGAATACTTATTGCAAATTTAAAAAAAAAAAGGAAGCTACATTTCGCACTTCACCTCACCATTGCGTCGCAACTTGAAGCTGTCAGGTATTGAATATAGTGGAAAACAACTTCACCCCTCAGTGCCCCAGAAGATAGCCCAGGTCTAGGATTTGTGTTATTTTAGAAGACTTGTTTTTATTCATATACCGTGTTTTATGATGAACCTAGAAAAAAAATTCCATGGCTGTTCCAGTCAAAAGGCAGAAGAAAAAGTGTTTGCTAGTGCCATAAGGTTAGTGGCTCAAGTCCACATTATATCCCATACTCCAACAGTGTTGATGTGTTATACAAGATCATTATACCTGCAAGACACATGAAAAAGGAAAAAAGAAAACATTATGAAAAAAAAAGACAGGTATTTGAACATCACTCTTTTTACTTTATTTGTGTTGTGATGTGATGTGCTGTACTGTAATGTACTGTATTGACTCAAAACTACATACATCTCTTAAAGAGCAGACATTTTCATCAGATTCCTCCTACATTCTCTGTATGTTTGAATTTCTAAACCATGTTAACATTTCCTTTTAGTAACCATGGTTACACTTGATCAAATATCCCAATATCCCCCAAAGCAGTCTTTATCCGAGTTCGAGCTCGAAGCAACTGAACATTGATGAGGGTCTTTGTGCGAAAGAAAGTCAGCTCACTCATACTGTTAAATACACTCAACCAGAATTCAGGAAGGACAAAAGATGAACACAAAACACAAAAGATACAAAACATTTATACATAAAAGTAGGAGTTTCTTGTAGGGAGGTTACTGGACCAGAAAATGTGCATTGAAAAGAAAGGGAACAGGTGGAGAAAAAAATTTGCTTAAATCTGTTTAAACACCAATATTAATACATGTATCTGTACAGTAAAATACATCACTACAGGACTGAAAAAAAATGTGTATAGTGACATGAGCCTCTTTACTCCACTAGTGTGAAATAACAAAACATGGAAGCTGTTCCCATGAGCATTAAGCATTACAATGATACAATGTAGTTTGCAAACAACATGTCTTGATAGGTCTGCCATTTTCAATAAAATTAATTCTGCTTGCTATGGATTTTGCTTACAACTGAAAAATGAAAACGTGGCTTCACTCCAGCTATGCAAAATAATATGAGTCATGGGGCGTCCCCAAACAGAGGCAATTATCATACAGCGCCATTCATTTAAAAAACATGCAACTCCAAAATCTAATTCTGTGCTTAGCTGGGCCATATCAGTGAGGGAGAAATTAGCTCCTATTTTTTATTCCGAACAAAAAAACAGCCAGACACCATCCATGAACGGAGAGAGAATCATTTCAGCAGAAGCCTTGAGACAAATGGAAACAGCTGGCAAAGGCTGAAAGGTTTGGGGAGAAAAACAGGGAAAACAATTGCACCCCATTAACAACAATATATTATTCTCTATATTTGTAGCATTTTCACACCAGTAATTTGAATATCCAGAATCGACTCTGGCTGTAGTCTGCTAAAGACATGCTCTGCCTGTTGATTAGTTGACTAAAGGGGACAGTTGCATAAAACTGGCAAAAAGCTCTGTATCTCTATGATCTGACCAACTGCACAATTTAGAGAAAACAATGTATTTATAAAGGCAAATTCACTCCCTTAATCTTCAGCTCACTCCATGTCTTTTCATGTTTGCTGTTGTCCCATATAATTCCTGATAATCTACACTACTTTCTACATTTTATATACAGACTGAAGATATCAAATATATAAGCAAGATGTATGGAATTATGTAGCAAATTATGGTTTGAATATATTTTTTGTTTACTACATTTCATATGTGTCCATTCATAGTTTTGATGCCTTCTGTGAGAATCTACAATGCAAATAAATAAAGAAAAAAATAAATGAAAAGTGTGTCTAAATTTTTGACTGGTAGTGTTTATAAAATACACACGTCAACATTGACGTGTGATTTCAGCATGTTTGGTTGTGAGAGCAGATCATGTGGGGAGTGCAGCGTGTGTAGAGCACTCATGAGCTCATTACGGTGGCAGTAGATAATAGGAGTGTTGCCATGCGAGGCCACAGCAGCCCCCTTCGGCCTTTTACAGTGGTGACAGTGCACCGTTCAATATTCACTCTCACTCACTCCCACAATGGTGACAGGATTCAGGGAGACTAGTATAAAATATGTAGTAGTATGTTAAAGTGTGTTTTTATGTTGTTTGTGACACACCAAAATTGTGTTCAAAAGTTAAAAGTGCAACTCCTTTAAGTAAATTAATATTATGAAACAAAAGCATTACATCAATGCCCCAAAGCAGCCATCTTCTGCCCGTAATGGACAGAAGATAACTTGCTAGACCTTGCAAGACTGAATACAAAATATGAACGAAAATAAGCAGACCAAAAAGACATGCCTCTTTCTTTGCTTTGTAGAGCACCCGAATAAAACATTAAGAGAGAAATTAAACATATAAACCAACATATAAATCAACATGCTTTACAACTATGGATAATGAGGTTTTAAACACTCACATACGTCATATCTTTTATACAGGTCTAAGACACTGGACTGGCTGGCTTAATGCTGCATCACATTAATATGTAAAGTCTGAGCTGCCGGTTAACACCAATTACAAAGATATTAACTGTTTAGCTAAAACATGGAGCACAGGAGTTGGTTCTCTCATGTGAAATTCCCACACATTTTGAGCTGGAACAAGAACATCATTTTAGGCTATCTTCTGCGTCTCCTGAAGAATCCTGCAGTTAGCTTCATTATTATTTCTCCCACAGCGGTTTGCACTCACACCTCAGTATCTAAATACTAATTCCTGACCTGATCACAAATGTTCTTTCTTCCTTTTCCTCAAATGTGTATCCTCAAGTGCCTCCCAGTGGCTCCTTCATCCTGAGGGGTACATGTAACTAATGGAAGCACTGGCCGCTTCAGTCACTCTCCAGCTGTCTCCGTCTCTGTCATCACACTTTCATATCTCAGTACAATAATGTAACACACAGCCTGAGCAGGACTAAAAACATTTTTATTTTAAACGGTTAAGATTTCACTTTTTGTATTTAAACTACCTGCACTAGTTGCCCACATATGGCTGTTTTTACACTGTATGCCATTTCTATAGGCCTGTCATGATAATTACTATATCGACTTATCGTTCAATATATGAACATTGGAACAATATATTTTGGGGCTCAGTATTTATAGAGTTCTTTGTAAAAATGGGGAGATTTTGTGTATTTTTGTTGTAATACAATAAGATTTGAGTTGTACAGTACTGAATAACTTCTATGGCTAAATATTGGTTCATTCTGCTATTTCTTTGTTACTGCTCAGGCCGTCTATTTAAAAATGGTTTACTAGGATTATCCTGCTTTATTGTGTTTCAGTGGCATAAAGTAGTTTCAATATTATCGTTTATATATATCATGCTTCAAAATTTTTTATTGTGACAGACCTACATTTCTGACAAACAAGTAGTCACACCAGTAGTGTGCGTGACTTTTATGGGTAGGCAAGCAGACTTGGGGTGGACGTCAACATTTAGTCAGTAACACTTTAATAATGCCACTATTTATGCAAACTATATTATAAATGAGTATATTTATTTTTACTCACAATAATTGCATGTATAGCCATTCTATACTGAGCCATTCTAGAGTAAAATGAGAGAAACCTAGACCATATAGTTTATTAATGTTTGTATATGGGACTGTATTTAACACCATCTTTGTACAAACAGGGCTATTTGTTTCTACTCCTACACCTTATTTATGCATCTGAGCCTTCAGGACTGTTCTTATCTATGTAATTGTTATAATGCATCAAGTAGAAACCATATGAATGACATATGACTGTGTACAGATGTGTAATGCACTTACTACACAACATGTAAGTTCATGAAGATCATGAAGAGATACCAACAACAACAGTGCACCTGTCAGACAGGTGCACTTATAATACAGCCTGATGTGTCACAAACATCCCCTTAAACACAGCCTTGCGTTAGAACCATATGGTTAGAACAGAGCGCTCACACTCACCTCTCATAGATGCAAAACCACGTCTTTCCTGAAGAAGAGTTCTGTATTTCCCTGAAGTGGAGCAGGTCCAGAACAAACACGTTCCTCCACACGTGCGTAATAGTGCTGTTATTCCATTGAAACTGTCGCTCCTTCATAAACACACAGAGACAAGGCAGAATCCTCACTGCCCTAGACGCTCTAACTCCACTGCTCCATCTGGATCCTCCATTTCACACAAACTAGTCTTGAAACTAGCGCACTTTTTCATTAAATGGCGGCCTGTATTTCTAACTAACATCTAAGCATTACAAATGTGAAGCTACAAACAATGACTCGTCGCTAAAAGCGAGTTATTTTAGACACTTGTGTTCAAAGTTAGCTCTGCTGTTGTCGTCTCCTGTCGCACATGTGCACGCACTGGGAATCGCTGCACATCTCTGGTTCCCATCAGGTTCCCCTGGATGATGATGCAGGTTTATTCAGCACTGTTTGAGTCCGCTGTGGTCGTCAGTACCCATACGCAAACCTCTAAAACAACCGGCTGGCCTCTCCGGTTGTAAAAGCGCATGTAGAAAGCATAGACTGTAATGACTGTAAGCTGCGCCCTCAACATGTGCCTCCAGGCCTCCGTAGAAGGGCAAAACAACATGGGACGTTCGGAACCGCGGTTGCTGCAGTTTGCGCAGTGACCAGAAGAGTGTAGTAAAGGACATCACCACTACAACCATGTTTCAAACAGACAAAAGTGAAGGGAAAACGGGATTATTTTGATAATTCAAAAACGATAGATCGTTCAGCCCTAAACAGTAATAAGAAATATGGAGTCCTTTGAGTTTTCTAATTACTGACAATCATTGATGGCTTCTTTTGTAAATGTCAGTGATATGCTGTTCAAATGTAAGTGCATTGTCTATTGTGACCCCGAGATATTTTAAAGTGTCCACTCTCTCTACTGTCTGGTTGCTAATGATGATGGGTGGCTGTGGTGAGGAAGGGTTAAAAATGAGTTCCTTTGTTTTGCTGACATTGAGGTGGAGATGGTTGTCACTGCATCACTTGAATTTCATGATTGTGTTGTCCATAACTGAATTACTGTCTTTGAGCAAGGCAAGGATAATTAGAAGTAAGAAACTTGACTTCCTTATATGTAAATTTAACATTTCTTATAAATACTTCCTTTCATTTATTTTTCTGGAACACGATATAGTCAGATACAGTATACTGTATCTGATGAATAATGAACGATATGCCAAACCCTGGGACATGTCAGCTAAATCCCCTTTAAACTGTCAGAGCAAAAGAAGTCCTTTATAAATGGATGTGCATGTTCACCTACTCCACAAAGCAACTGAAAAGAAGACTCATGTGAAGCGTGGCCCCCTACTGTTGAACCAGGTTGACAGTATAATGTACAGTGGTTAATGAGCACATCTCTTTTGAGCCTCAGGCAGAGATAGCTTTTCTTCAGGTGACAATATTTCATATGTTCTGCAGATTTTACCATAGCCTACAGTGTCTGATAAGAATATAAGACATACATTATTAGACATTATTCAGGCCCTGTACATTATGTTTACAACTTTACATCAGTCAAGAATCAAGAATCTTGATCTAGAATCCAGCTGGGTTTTTACCATATTACACATATTTTAGGTTCTGGTGGGATACTTTAGCTCCTTGAGGACACCCATCTATTGTATGCTGAAATTTGGTGAGGCTTCAATTTCAGAACAAAAACCCAAGCATGTGCACCGCATCATCAAGAATTTTGGAAAAGAGAATAGTGTAGGCATTATACAAAATGGCTACTAAACTAAAAGTAGACAATGAGCACAGACCTGCCAGAGGAACACATAATGACCACTCCTTCACTGTATAAATCAGTATGGATTTGGAGTTTCCCATAACATGTGCACATTTTTGGAGCTTGTCTATGTTTTTGTTCTGTTAGCTACTAGAATGAACAGGACAACAGGCTTTCTCTCGAGGCCACTCTTGTGAGGAGAGGGATTAGTTGTAAATCAGCTCCGCCCCAGTGACATCCAATCTGTCTGGTAGGCAATAGCCTTTCTTGTTTACAATAATTACACTAATGAGTCCAAATTAACATGCTAATAGTTTGCTAATGCTCAAACACCACATGTCAAACCTTAATTAGTATTATGCATTGACACCATCGCCACTGCCTCAGCACCTGTCAGCTCTTAAGCAGGTGTGCACTAGAACCCAGGATCATACAAATACATCTGGCACTGTAATCATTCATTTTATTACCCATATTTCAACTACATGCTTGTTTTTTATGTTGTATGGTTAAAATTTTATTCAATCCCTACTTTTACAATAGAGTAGACTGGATGCAGATTGCGGTAAAGACCCCTTGGCTGTTCCCTTCCTGTACCTCATGAGTAGAATGAATGTCAGTGTTATCACCAAGCCCAAATGAAAGTGCCCCTCTGCACTCTCTGACATGGCTGCCTGCAGGAGAATCCAATATGCTGCGGTCCTGTTCCAAACACCAAGTGCGGGAGGAGAGTATAGTGAGCAAACGGGCCGGGATTACATTTCACTGCTGCCCACACAGATGCACTCTAATCTCAAATTACAGCCGGGTCCAGACAGCCAGAGAAATGAACAGTCCTGGATTGTCTCCCAATGTTCCTTCAGCCAAAACACCCATTGCCATCATCCATCTCAAACCCGGCAGTTTACTCAAGTACGTTTTGCTTGCTTTACCAGCTCCTGCTAATTAAGATGATGCATAATGCTGTAAAGGTATTGTGGAAAGTGCTTTAATTCTAGTCATTATAGAAGTTATAAAATGTGTGAGGGTAAGTCATTAGCAACTGTGACTGTGCACACAACCCACTGTGGGCCAGTCTTTGAAATGAAATCAAAATACACCGAAGCCACAGCACTAGGGTGAAAAAGCACACTATATTATCTTTTTTAAACATGCACAATAGCGTTTTGGGAAAATATGTTGTATTAGCTCTGAGCAGCTGATTGGCTATTGGTAGACAACGCTGTGAGCAGCATAGGGACATTTGATTTTGTTATGTTTCTGTCATTTGGCCCCTCCTCAAACAACAACAGCTAATCAACTCACCCCAGGAACTCTCTCACAAATCTCTGCTGAGCCAAGATGTAGGGACCAACATAAGCGTTTGTTTTAACAGAGACCTGAGAGATGCGGGAAAACTATCTTCCCCCAGCCCGCACAACTATCGATTGCCCTCTGCTTCTCTTAGTGATTAGAGAAAGACAGTCTGCCCATTTGTACAACTGACCACTGCATAAAAAATGTTTTGCATGAGCCAAATATACAGTCAACTGTTATTATGTCATTGATTAAAATAAATATAATTAAAACAAAAATAAAATCCTTTTACCTCAAGGCTAAACAAACATGTTCAAAAGAGATGTAGTTGAAAATGTAAACACTACACACATCCTAACCAACTGTCACTTACAACTACCAGTAGATTCAGAAACAATGTGGAAATACTGTCTCTTAAGACTAAACTCAATGACCCAAAGACCCAGAACATGCACCATAGTTTTGGACAGAACAGCACACAAGAATATCCAAGAGGGTGCTGATCAAAAGCGAGGAAGACACTTCTATTCAGTGAGGCGATCTGTAAGAAGAGAAAACTGTGGAGTTGAAGAGAAGTAAGCGGTCCATTATGTAGATTTATGTGCATTTATGTGAGGAGTGACTATGTACTCCAGCTGGTGTCTGGTCCATGTGACAGAGAAAGAGTGGAGTAAACAACCAATCAATGCGTATTTATGTAGCAGTTTATGTCACACAGTTGTGTCATACTGCCATCCTGTACGTAATATGAAGTGTTATTATGATGTGGGTGGGGAATGGGATTCAGCCAAATGTAAATTATGGGTTCCAAATGTGGGCTCCTTCCTGCTGTATTAGATGATTTGATACACAAGACACCCATAGTGTTGTGAATTAGATTTTTAAAATAATTTATTTTGTGTATTTTACTGGTTGGTGTTTGGAGAATTTATCATTCTTCTAAATACATGGTGAGGTCTACAAATAATAACAATAATAATAATACTACGACATCTCGCTATACTTTGTATTGTGACAATAAAGTTTTCTACTCTACTCTACTCTACTCTACTCTACTCCAAATAATAAGGACATAATCCTTTCAACACCACACATCCTAGGCTTTAGAGACAATCAACAGAGCCTTACATTAATCTGATTCTGCTTCTGCTCAGAGGTCCAAGATTGTGTGATGGGTTTCGTATTTGTACTCTGAAACCATGGCCACACATTTTCACAGCTTGTAGCAATCCCTGCCTCCCTTTGCTCAATCCCCCATAGTTGATGGAAAACTAATTAAATGCCTCTTTCGAGGCTCACGTTGTCCCACCGCAAGAATCACATTATTACCACCATTTACAGTGAAAAATAATTCTTCTGTTCAGAAAGAAGATGTAGTATCGTGTGCACACAGGAATTTAATGGGGCACAGGGTTATAACTAAGATACAAACAAATCTATTAGTACAATTAGGACTTCTAAAAGAATAAAACGGTGTGCTTCGTAATTCAAATTTGCCTTCGAGAATCAGTTCCACAAAACCTGCAACAGCCTATTCAAACAACATGCTTTTAGGACTAATAAACTGACATACCTGATACCTGAGAATGTTTTTGATAAGGTATTTGATGATAAAGGTATCTGATGAACTCCAGAATAGGCTACCGTAATTTCTGTACTATAAGCCACTAATTTATTCTCACACTTTGAACCCTGTGGCTTATACAACGATGCGGCTAATTTATGGACGGATTATTTGTTTGGCAACACAGCGGATGCCTGAGTGCAGAAAGCGCCGCTGTCTGTGCAGTTAACATGAAGTTGCAACACTAGCGCTGTTGTCAGCGCACTAAAAAGTTTATCACTGTGTGATAAAATAAGTTATGATGCTAATAACATTAGTGAGTGGGACACGTCTTAATGACCCATATGCGAATAATTCAGATGGGTGCGTAAATGACAAGGAGAACCGTCTTAAACTTCAGTAGCCGGACATCCACTCATACCTGATCGATACAACTAGCCCCCCCCCGAGAGAGTCTGAAATCTGCTGAAATCCTGAAAGACATTGACATGATACCAGACAGGACAGCGGCTATTTCTGCAGGAGACATATACAATAGAGCGCCAAGTGACAGGGGTGCAAGAGCACGACAGACAGGTGGAAGAGATGATGCGCTGAGGAAGAGCGTGACAAACTGACTCAATGCAAAGGCAATAAAAGCCGGAAATTACGGTACTTTAAAATGCATTAAACATCAACAAACTTCACAGATGAATGGTCCCCATTGAGCGCTGTGTCTATTTTTGCAGTACCAACAGGATTTAAGTAACATGACATTACTGGGCTGCTATGCTTCTTCAGTGAGCTCATTCACAAAAAGCAGCAGGCATGGGGATGTAGCAGTGGGCCATTGCAAGGCCATTGTCTCTGTTATTGGGTATTGTCTTGTTTGTAATTAAAATCGCATTCAATTTTCTACTGAGCTGCAAGGAACTGTAGGTTTGCATCTGTGTGATTGTCAGGGATTATGACACAGCATTCAGAGCATTCATGGAATTTAAAAATAGCCACCATGGATGTTATTACTACAACGGAAATATTTATACACTTTTGTGAATGCTCTGCCCCATTTGAATCAGTTTGTGCAAGACATCAGCGGATTTGTTTGGAACCCATACAGAGCGATAGGCCCATTAACATGTCTTTAACAGCGCTCAATGTTAATTAGCTCATGTGTGTTTTGTTCCTTGTGACGGCTACGCTTTTTCTTCCTCCAGGGTCCACAGCTTTTTGCCACCATTCTACCACAATATCTGTTCTCCAAAAATTTGTATGGTTTAGAATGCTGGGGTGCTACTCAATGTTGCACCCCAGTAAATACACCGGACATAGCTTAGTGCTGGTATCAAAACATAGGGCCTTGCACATTGTGGAGTGTGTGCATTTGCTGGAGACTGATCTTATTCTTAACAGTAACTGCTTGTCAAACCTAAACCTAATTTTACTGATTAAGCATTTAATTGATGGTATGGCTTATATTTTACTCTGGACCAGTGGGAGATAAAACACAGACAAAATAAATATTTAGCTGTATCTTGTAGTGTTTAAGTTACTCGTTACGTTGGTAACTTTGTGGTGGTAAACTCCATCTAAGGCTAAATACCGGCACGAGGCCGATAGTCGACAAGTACAGTAAGGGAATGTTGAAAAGAACTTTAAAGAGAGCGTTCAAGAGGACGTGAAACCATTAAGAGGTAAATGGGTGGGGTTCACGCAGTCTGCCCGGGGCAAGGGGTGGCTGTTCGATGTGGGAGAATCCCCTCGGGGCCCCCTGCTCCCAGTGTGACTGTCGACATGCCTCCAGGGCGGGGACTGACCTGCATACAAAGAAAAGTAACGTTGCCCCGAATTGAAAAAGGAACTATGTTTCGTTACCAAATTTTCAGTAGTAGCGCGTTACAATATTTTTATCTGAAAAAAGTACTTAGGTTACTGTAACGCACACTGCAAGGGAGCAGAGGTGTGCGTCTGAGAAAAGCACAGTGAAACATAAACCAGTCCAGGTGTCTCCTTTGTGCATTTTAGGTTGGAATTCTACACAAACAAGGAATAAGGTGACGTGCTTCCACCTTAACCTGGCTGCAATGGCACCTACAAGAGGCTGCAATCATTTTAGCAGCTCTAGCCCGACTCTCACAGGAGCACCCAATATTGAGGTCAAGAGAGGTGGACTCTTCACAGCGCATCTTCATCTAAGCACTATTGGGCATCAACTGGACTTGCTTTGCCAAGCTAAACAACTTCAATCAACACAAGTTCTGACACAGTGTAAACCATATTATTATTATCCCTGTTAACCCAATCCAGACAAAGAATCAATTTGCTTGACATAACTTTATCTTGAAGTCATGTTTGTATCAGACCTTGAATGTATTCATTCTATTCACATTTAGTATAACAGGTGGGAACATCTATCACCTGATCTCCGACAAATTAGAGAAGTTAAAAAGTTACAGGAACTGTAAAAGTTATGAGTGACACTGGCCAATAAAATTCTGCTCTTTACCTGACAAGTCCCCTGTATAGAATGGGAAATTATGTGAGATTTCAAATAATAACAGGTAATGATTATCAGAACGCATTCAAGCTTAGACAACTGTACATACAGTTGCGTTTGTTCGTATGGTACCAAACATGCCTTCAGAACTGAATAGAGCAGATAGAGAGGGGAATAAAAAAAAAGAATAAAAAGCCTTTGAAATTGCAGAGCAGCGTTTGAAGCTTCTGTCCCACTGCTCAGCGCTTGCACGGTTTTCATCTCGCCCCCATCTGGGCTCATTTGCAGAGTGCTGTAATGAACTCAGGAGAAGAGTCCGCAGAGACAGAATTGGGCACGGTAGGATTCTCACACTCTTAGAGGGACATTTTCTGAGACATTATCTGTGATCATCAACTTGACAACTATAAAAGGTGACATCAAAGGGATAAAATGGGCTAAAATTGGAAAACAGCCAATAATGCAATACAAACAAGGCAAGACGTCCATGGTCCAAGAGTATTCACAAGCCCAACAGTAGCACAATCATTACAAAAAACATAACATTATCATTTCACATGGACATTGTGATTGTATTGAGTAACAGTAAATCAAATAGGGATGAAACAATCCTTCAATATATGACTCTCACAATATAATACACATGTGACAATACACTCATGGTACTACTCCAGTGCCACTTAGCACAGC
Organism: Taenioides sp. WSHXM2023; assembly: GCA_029959045.1. Lineage (NCBI taxonomy): Eukaryota > Metazoa > Chordata > Actinopteri > Gobiiformes > Gobiidae > Taenioides > Taenioides sp. WSHXM2023. The sequence goes on from CM057087.1 coordinate 35,033,648, forward strand.
GAGAAAAGGGTTAATCAGAAGAAAACTGCTCCATAAGGCCTAACTCAACATTTTTTTTTATAAACATACAAAATCGTAGCAACATTGTGACCCATACTGTGACACACTGAGATATCTAGGATCATGCTGTATTGTGGTATCCCCAAAAAACAACACACTCCTTATTGTACATTGGTCAAGCAGTTACATTGTGATATGTAAACTATTTAATGCAACTCACTTTCAAAGAAACCGTTTATTGCCAGGACAAAACACCACTGGATAGATGCATGCTCTGCCACGTCTACCCCGACATCAGCCTGCCTCCCGCTGTGCTATCCCTCTGTTTGTGCTGGTAATAGGGCTTCATTTTGGATGTGAGAGCGATTCAAAGGAGCAGACTGGAATCTTAACAGGTTGGGCGCAGTGGGAGGTGGATGTGTTCGGAAAAAAAAAAAAAACAAAAAAAAAAACCAGACAGACAGAGAAACTGTAGATGATGCTTTGTGGGAAACAGTGAGGTTAAAGGTCATGTGAATAATCATGTGCAACCCATAGTCTGCTGCTCAGAATATCACCCAAAACAGATTTGTATTTCAGTCGCACAATGCATTCATGCAAGCAAGTAGGATGTCTTTTCCAAAGGACACAACAAGACTATGCAATACCACAAGCCATTTCAACCAACAAACCTAAATGATGTTCATATAATAATGATTTTAAAAACATTTTAAAACAAACACACAAGAAGTACTTTTTATGTTGCACGTGGAGAGAGCAGCAGTTCCCCTTTGTTTTAAACACAGATTTAGTTCAGATAATTTGACATCTCAAACAATGACTGTGAATAATAATGGAAACAGAACATCATAATGTGTTTGAATAGTTAAAATTAAGTGAGATTGGTTGGCCTATAAACCCCAGAAGTGTGAGTGTTAATGGGCAAGAACAATGCAAAAGTCAACAAGTCAATTTACAAATCCAGAATTCACAAAATAAAGAAGAGCTCTATATATAATGTTAGCACACCCACTGATGGTCCGCTTTTGAAATACTGTTATATAAAATTATGAAAACATTTAGAACATACCCAAAAGATGCAGACTTCCATTTGTGGCAGGGGTAACCTCTTCTGCAAGGAGGGGCCATGAGCTTCAAAGGCATTTCAGAGAGTTCTATGGGCAGTGAAGAATGGTGCCTGCAAAGAAAAGGATAGTGGATAGTGAAATTAAGCATGAACTACTACTTCTGGAATCTGGTCACATCACATTTCACATTTATGATTTTTGTGCATGTAAGTAAATATAGACGATAAACGATAATATTGCAATTAGTATATTTCATTGACCCAAGAGCATGAAAACTATTCTAAACCTATAACATTTAAAAAAAAATTATGCATCTGTAATGAGTCATAGAAGTTATAAATTCAACCTTTTACAGCTCAAATTTTATCATATAGCCAAAAAATAACAAAAATCACAATAAATATTAAGCCACAAAATATGTATTGTTTGATATATGAAAGCTGAAACAACGTTCAAACAAATTTTGTTACAAAACGTAGAAAACATTTCAAGTCTTGCAAAAAGAGACTCTTATCCATGGGTTTTAGAGTGATAAAAAATAAAGTGCAACGCTGCCATAGCAATAACCAATACGAAACACATTCTACATTTTGAAAGGTCAAAAATCTTCAAAATGTCGTCTATAAACAGCAAGCTGCAAACCATGAATATGCACCTAAATGATTGAATCAGCAATGTTACAGGGACACTGCATATGACCCAGACAGACCCAGAAGACCAGGACGTACCAGGTTCAGTGGAATGTGAGAACACACCAAAGCCAGCAGATAACTGATACGAGATAAGAGGACGCACTTTCAATGACTTTCAGAATGCACCTTGCACTACAGAAATAATCCATGCATCGAACATCTAAAAAAGATAAATTTGTGAGGATGCAAAAGCTGAAATTGCATAATACAGTTATAATCATCCATATAACAATTTATGAAGAACTGTTTAAGCTTATACTAAGTAGTTAAGAAAATACAAATATAGTGGCATGACAGAGGTTAGGTGTCTTGCCCATGAGCAAATTGGTAAATTGGGTTAAACAAACTGATGAAGGAGAACTGGATTACAAAATCTGCCCTGCATGGGGCACTGTTACATAGTAATTTATCACATGAGCTACAACTGCATTGTTCTTCTGGGATAAATAGATGTTTGACTGTTTACTTCTTGGTTTAAATGCTTCCAAGTGACATATTTAATATTAGATCATTTGCTAATACTCTCTCCACCGATTGATACCACAACAATAAATGTGCAATCAGCAATGAACCTAAATTAGTGCCCAATTTTCTCTGGACAAAAGGGTTCTACTTCATGGGACAGACTCAAGGTCAGCTCTGACCACAAACATCTAAATATGGCACTCACACATCCGTTCCAAGATTCTTATCATAACACTGGGCTTAGTAATGGAAGAAGTCATTTGTCATTGAAGCTTTTCCTGGACTTCCCAAAGCCAACTGGTGGCATATGTGACGCCCGTCTGGAACACTCTGACCTGCTCTTTACAGTGAAAGATACATCCGCTCATAAGAACAGGCTTAGGCAAATACACAACTGTTTCCATAACAAACTGTCTACTGTGTGGACCCTACTCTACACTAAAATGAGCCAAAAAAGAACTGACCAAAGTCTTTGAAATGGTCATTAGAGTAACACTGAATTACATCCCCAGAGCTCTTATATCAGACAAAAAAATAATAATCCCACAGTGCATCACCTGTCACCTGATTGTACCTGCAGCTCTCACTTTGTGTGCTCATAAAGCTTTGAGGTGGATGGATCAGGAACCATTCATGTTAAGAGGCCTTTAAATCCCACTATAAAACAAAGTAACAACACAAGAGTGATTCATAGAGGACAGTGGACTGGGCATCAGTCTGTTTGATGCTCAGGGGCATCATTTCAGTTTATAATACATGCATTTAGGGGCCTAGGTAATATTTGCCAGAGACTTCTCCTTTAAGACAACCTCATAAATAAGCCAAGATTGATGTATAGCATAAACGCTGAATAAGCCACAGTGGATGTCTCTTCTCTTCAAATTATACTGTGTAAACAGGCAGCTCTGGACGATTTAAACTGTTTTGTGGTGATTTAAGAAGAAAATAATTCTGTGGTATATATGTTTGGAAGAGATGCACCAGAATATATATATATATATATATATATATATATATATATATATATATATATATATATATATATATATATATATATATATATATATATATATATATATAAATAAATAAATAAATAAATAAATAAATATATATATATATATATATATATATATATATATATATATATATATATATATATATATATATATATATATATATATATATATATATATATATATACTATAAGTACTAGTATTAACACCAATTCAGTCATATCATTGACTCAGGACTAAATAAAAGGTTCAATAAATAAATCCTAAAATCCTAAATAAAGGGTTGAGGTATTTTTGTTCATTTACAGAAGAAAATGCAAAAAAAGAGCTGCATAATAAAAAAAAAAAAAAACACTGGTGGAATGGGCAAAAGTAACATACAAAATAAAAGTCCATTCAAATTGCATTTTTAAAGCTGGCCTTTTGTTACTTCTTTCTAACTGTACAAATACAGTGATACACATGTCCACATGGAAAATACGGCAACATCCAAATCTCAATTAAAAATGATTGTTACTAGAATAGAATGATGGTGTTATTATTAAACTAGTGCTGTCCCTTATGGGTAAACCCAAGGGTTATGCATGTCATGACCCTCAGCTCCCATAATAATCTCTTTTCCATAGAGTTTGATGGAGATTTCCCCAAAGCTGTGTGTTATCAGCAGCGTGCAGGGTCTCTGCTAACGTAATGCTGTCAGCAAACTGGTAGTGGCTTCAGAGTTTGCTTCAAATTGATGATGATAGAACTGCATACTTACATAAATGCATGTATTAGTATTTGGCATTTTAAATAATTAAAAGCTTAATAAGGTGGATATATCTTCTGATATGGCTTGTTCTAACCTTTCTTCCCCTAAATAATTCCTGGGTCATAGCTGAGTAGTGCTACTATAAGAAAATCTACATCTACAGTTAGAAGGTCATCTGAAGAAAAAGGTATTAAATAAATATGCATAGAATTTGCATATTTGTACAAACATAAAAGCATATTTCTATTACCTAAGCGTGTTTTCACTCAGGGCTGTTACATGTTTAAAACACATTTATTCAATTGGTGAAACTGGAATGCGATGTACTTTGAATACAATGAATGCTTTCATTTCTGAGTCCATTTCCTTTAATTTGGAGGATGGTATAGGGCATAGCTTCCTTTGCTTTGTGTGATGGAACATGTCTAAATCACCTTACGAATGCTCCAATAAATGCCACATCAGCATGTGCAGTCCTGCATCTGTCCCACTGGAGCTGTATACAGGTGTAACACATGGAGGTATGAGTATGGGCACACTGTACAGAACCTCCTCCTGGGAAAGAGTCGGCCGAGGGCACCAGAAGGAGACCTGGGGATAATGTGCTGTGTACAGGATAGGTAAAACAGGCTCATGCTGAATCACATATTCCATACACTAAAATACACTATTCAAAATAAACAGAGGAAAAATGGAGGTTGTCTACACAGTCAATTTGAAAAGATGTACCAAAAAACAATGTTTTGTTAAGACAAAAATAACAATTAAGATGTTTTAACCACAGAATACAACAAAAGTACCATAGGCTGTGAAATGCATGATATGAGTTAAGTAATTTTAACAGCTGGGACTACTGAAGCTCTCTGAATACTAAAGTGATTTGGCTTCTGGTCATATTCCATGCATTATTACTGAGTACTGCCATTTAGCTCTTCAACAAAAGGCAACAAAATTAGACTTTGTTACTGGGGGCTTACATTAAATTGCCATGAAGAGGCAGTAGTTGAGTGTGAGAACCAGGCATGAGAGCCTTGAGAGGAAAGCTCTGCAGTGTCAACAAAGAATGCAAGCTTTGCATTCCCATACAAGTGAGGAATCAGGTGGATTATTATTATTATTTATGGAGAGTTACAAAGCAAAATATTAAATAATTTCTGTGGCTGTTGTTCAGGTCAAGCAGATCACTTCAATCAGCGCTATTTTTTCTTCTCATGATGTAAAGTCCATAGTATGGGATAGAATGCACCATAGGTTATAAGGAGGAGGCAGTACTGTCTTAGCGCCTTTTACTCACCTTGCCTTTGTCAATATGTTCATGTGATTGGTGCAATTGGTCAAAATCTGTCTATACTCAAAATAAATGATAAAAGGTGTCCATTTGTTAATCTCCATACTATACATCCATATAATACACAGCCTCAAATAAATGGTTCGTACAATATACTAGGGCAAGCAGAGTTCAAATTCTCAACCATGGTGAAGTGGTCAACCATGAGGTACAACTCTTCCAATGGAATAGTTGTGAGTATGATGTTGTGAAAAATTATATATCTCTTGATGAATAATAATCTATTTGCGAAGCCCGGTGAGTTATGAAATACAAAAAAGGTATTCTTTGTTACAACAGATAGGATTGGAGAGGGCCCAGGCCCTGGCCACTGACTGTCAGCCTCCCGGCTCTACCCAGAGCATCTGAGTATTTATAGCAGAATTACAAAGCTATACACAGGTCAAAGCAGAGTGACTTTTAATAATAATAATAACCACCTCTTCAAAACTGTTTACAATTAGCCTACTTCTATTACTGTCTGTTTGTCTATTTTATTTGCTATTTTGTTAAGCGTCTTTGGGTATCTTGAAAAGCGCTATATAAGTATTATGTATTATTATTATTATTATTAAAGCAGAGTGACTTTTGTTTCACAGCTGTGAATTAATCAACTTTTACACATGAAGACAGGTAAAACAACAGTTTCCTGTGGCATGGGGATAGTGCCTGCTGAGTCTTTTGAGTCTTGACTGGTCCGGGTCTTGGATCGAAATTGCATTAATTTGCACAAAGATAGATGATGACAGAAATCTTGTCTTCACAACATAAATTTCCGCCACAATGACATTACAACAACCTGTTCAACTATTCTCAGTAAAGCATCATGTGTAGCAGTTGTCTAATAGTCTAACAGCACAGCCATGATAACAGACTGAATTAAGAGTGAAAAGAAAATGTTATATTTGAATTCAGTTTGGACCACATCCGCAACAATAATGTCCTCTCTGCCCAAATGTTGCATTGCTTCAGGATCTCTGTATCTCTGTGAAGCATAAGCTTTTTAAGAGTTTTTTCCATGATATATATATATATATATATATATATATATATATATATATATATATATATATATATATATATATATATATATATATATATATATATATATATATAATATATCTCTCAAGCTCCCAGGCCTCTGGTAGAGGACCCGAGCTGGATGAGGGTGAGAGAGACCAACCACCGTGGAAGGTGAGGAACACATTTTTTTTTTTTATATATACATATATATATATAAAAAATGTGTTCCTCACCTTCCACGGTGGTTGGTCTCTCTCACCCTCATCCAGCTTGGGCCCTCTACCAGAGGCCTGGAGCTTGAGAGTTCTGCGCAGTATCTTTGCTGTTCCTAGTACTGCGCTTTTCTGGACTGAGATGTCTGATGTTTTTCCAGGTATCTGCTGTAACCACTCCTCCAGTTTGGGGGTTACAGCCCCAAGTGCTCTGATCACCACAGGCACCACTGATGCCTTCATCTTCCAGGACTTCTCCAGCTCTTCCTTGAGTATTTCTCTAGTTTCTTGTGTTCCTTTTTCCTGATATTACCATCACTTGGTATTGCAATGTCCACCACCACGGCTTTGTTCTGTTGCTTATCCAACACCACTATGTCTGATTGGTTCGCCATCACCATTCTGTCAGTCTGTATCTGGAAGTCCCACAGGATCTTGGCCGGTCATTCTCTGCAACCTTCGAAGGTGTTTCCCACCTTGACCTTGGGGTCTCCAGCCCGTACTCTGCACAGATGTTTCTGTACACTATGCCCGCCACTTGGTTGTGCCGCTCCATGTGATGCTTTCCCTGCCAGCATCTTACACCCTGCAGTTATGTGCTGGACTGTTTCAGGAGCCTCTTTGCACAACCTACACCTTGGGTCTTGTCTGGTGTGGTAGATCTGGGCCTCTATTGCTCGGGTGCTCAAGGCCTGCTCCTGTACAGCTAGAATGAGGGCCTCTGTGCTGTCCTTCAGACCAGCCCTCTCCAGTCATTGGTAGGATTTCTTGATATCAGCCACTTCAGTTATGTTACGGTGGTATGCCCCATGTAGGGGCTTGCCTGCCATGAGCAGCACCTCTTCCTCTAAGCTCCACTAAGACATTCCCTGGGCACATCATCTGTCGGGGCCTTGTCCTTGATGTACTTATGGATTTTGGATGTTTCATCCTGGACAGTGGTTCCCACACTCACTAGTCCTCGGCCTCCTTCTTTCCGGCTCACATACAGTCTCAGGGTGCTGGATTTGGGATGGAACCCTCCATGCATGGTCAAGAGCTTTTGTGTCTTAACAAAAGCTCCTGACCATGCTTACTTAGAACGTTTTCAAGATTTCCCCTTCAAAAAGTTCAAAATTATTCTACCAAAAAGTTGGTGTTCCAGCCTTTATTATAATTATAACAAGAACCTGCTTTGGCTTTTCCACTTTTAATTTGATTCTGAGCCGCTCATTTGCAAGTCTCCTGCTCAAGCATTGATGATATTGCCAATCCAAAACAAAGATGGCAACCACTACTCAGTCTTAAAAATAATATTAGAAGAACCTTGGTCATGAATAGCTGTAGATGACAAGCCCACCAGGCATACTACATTTAGTCTTGTGCCTATGATTTAACTGTTGTAGTTTTGTAGTCATTATTTAAAGTTAGCAAAGCTTTGAATGGTGCCTGAAAGCTAAGGTTTACGGCTGTCTGTGAACCTCGAACTACATATTACAGTACAAACATGTCAAAATGATCCATGTGTGGGTAACCTTGGGCAGATGTGTCGCGGGTCATGTGTGTAATGGCAGATGCCAGAATGACGAAGGTCAAGCCCTCCCTTAAAGAGCAGTTATGTCAGAGCCCCTGGACACACAAGCAGATGGAGCCTCAATAGTCAGTGAGAAGTGAAGGATAGGAGCATCTGTCAGCCATTACAATTTTATGTGTCAGAGTAGAATAAAACTAAATCAGAGTGGGCAAATTTCCAACTAGTATCAGTATCAATTAAGTATGATGAGGGCTGCATGGGGATATTATTATTATTATTATTATTATTATTATTATTATTATTATTATTATTATTATTATTATTATTATTATTGTCCAAAAGGTAAACTGATTTGCAGCAGTGTCAGGCCATTGTTTTTCTGAAGAACTTTTCAAACGGATCATTACATAAAGCAGGTCAAGCAGACATGCACTGACAAAAACACATTTAGACATTACTCCATCATCAAAACAGTTAATTATGCAGTCTAGACATTTTTGAATAGATTCAGATTTAGGTAATATTTGTTATTTCACAATAACAAAATGCCAAGCACTGAACAGGCTGAAATAACATCTTTAAATTATACATTATTAAATAAAAAAATGTAAGCTCTGGTGTCAGTTTAAGGGCATACATGCATCTAAACCCATCATTATACTGGTAGATAACATAACTATATCTATATGCCGTAGCGTAGATTGGGGGACATTTTTACTAGGCATTGAAGCAGGGAATGTACTTTGACACATCTTTCATGAAACCAGCTTAGTTTTTTTTTTTTCCAAAATGAAGTAGTGTGCGGGGCTAATGGGGTTTTTGAATAAGCCACAGTGTATTGAATTCCACTTCCTAAAGGTAGCTCTGACATTCGGCCCACATGTTATTTCCCTGGCAGAGCGGGTGGAGCGCATCAAATCCTCTGCTAATGACATAATGGTACCTCCAGCAGAACAAAGACACTAGCGCACTTCTCCTCTTCTACTTTGTCACTTTCAGAAGGATAAGAGGCAGTGATACAGGTGGAGGCCAAGACCAACCTGTAAAACACAACTGATTGAAAACAAAAACGTCAAGCCCAGAGGAAATCATAGCTGTCAGTTTGAACGCCAAAAAAAGATTAACCTGTCCTTTGTCAGGAGCAAAATCAATTGTGAATAGTAAACAAGCATTCTGTATGGTACTGGACTGACTGGAGGTGATGGCCCATGTCATCCTTTACAACAGGCAAAGAAACAATAATTGGTTTACTGTATTCACTCTTAGTGCAAATATCAGGCAAAATGTAGAATTATGTGTGTGTAAAATCAATACCGATTAATAATAAAAGCTTGTACAAAACTAAATCATATCATTGGCTCTGTGGGCTTATTGTTTTTCTGTTCAAAAAACTTGCAAAAATTAATAACATGCAATGCTTTAATAGGACAGCAAATATGCTACATTGGGGAGAGGAGAACCTCTGAATTCAATTTGATTTTGAAAGGCGCAGAGATTAAAATCAGTGGTCTGATAACAGTAGCTAATGATATTATCTGTGAATAGGAGATGGCCACTCTTCTGTGAAAATGTATCCTGAGTTCCCCAGCAAACAACATTAGGAGTTTAGTGCTGAGCTAAGAAAGGAGCAGGCCATAGCCCCGCATTGTCAGACTCACTATAGACATGTGTTGTATCATAAACAACATTGTAGGCTCAGTTATGATTGTAGTGCAGTTTAATATTTATTTATCCTAATTTATTTATCCAGATAGTCTCACCACGATATGGAATTCTAGATTTGAAAATTAAATCTAGGGTGGGAGACCATGAAAACTCCATAGAGAAAAGTCCCACCCAATTTTGAGTTCAAATCTGGGACATTCTTGTTGTAAGGCTGAAGAACTACCCACTCTGCAGCCGTACTTTTGCAATTACTTTATATGGTTCTAAGTATCTGGTGTAGTCCCCAAAATAATGTTTTAGTGAAATCAGTTACTGTACAACTTTCTGTGTGTGGGCTGTTTTTGCCACCTCTCATCGCATGAACCCCTCTTGAAATTTTTAGGGCAGCCATGAAACTGAGTGAGGAAGTGAAGTGACCCCATGGCTCCAGCAGCAGCTCCATGGCTGAATAACGCCTGATTAATCTGCCCAGCTCTCAGACAGGGAGCAGCCTGGTCCTCGCGCTCACAGGCTAATGGACACAAATTAACAGAGCTGTCGGACACTGTCACAATGTGAGACCACATCAAATCGCTTGGCTGGCTTGGCTGGACTTCATTTCTTACTTTATAAATTTTCTAATAATTAGCATCTAACTAAAGGATAGCGTTTAAGGTTATGCAAATTTGTGAAATTAAATGCTAATTTATCTGAAAGATTAAAAGTAATCCCTTTGCTGAGATAACACAAAATGTAATGTAAACGGAAATGTTTGCATACATTAGTCATTTGTTTAATTCAATTATTTCTGTTCTATTGACCAGATCGTGAAGCAACCAAATGATTGTGTCAGTGTGGTTATAAGGAGAAGGCTCCAGGTTTGTTATAAAGAAAAAATCCCTAAATTTCTTTCATCAGCATTATCTAATCAATACATAATCTTTCAATATTACTTCTGGCTTCTGACTAATTTTACATACTTTCAGGTTTTCTTTTTTGGAGGCAATATTGAATTGAGAAGACTCAGTTTAGTCCTTTCATCCTACAGCTGTATTTGAATCACGATCTGAATAATCTTGACATCCCTGTACAACTACCAGTATGGAGTCATCCTTTGGTCTGAGATCACATGACTTTGTGATAACTGAAGACTGAATCACTGAAAACTAGTTTAAAGAATTGTGAGTGAGCTCAGTGAGAGATTCTCCAGTGAAGGTTGCAGTATGAAGCATGTGCAGTGATAACAGGTTTCAGTGGAGTCGATTACATAATCTGATGTTGATCCGAGGTTTTTCATGACATTAAAAAAAAAACAATATAACATAACACTGCAGTGCCAAGGAATTTAAATTTGAATGACACATATGCAAAAATATATAATGGAGCAGAAACAAACTAACAGATTTTATATATTATATAACTACAAATATGGCCTACTTTCTTATGTATTGATGATTTTTACCTTTTCATCCCTGCCTACGTTAAAGGTGGATCTACTAAACAATGTAATAAAACAGACCTTTTCACATTACATCAGCAGTCTAGCCAGCTGATGTGCATTTTACTGTGTTGCCTGACCTGATTATACCATCAAATATTCACCAAAATATCACATTTTAATAACAGGGTTTAAGGAATAAAATTATTATCCATCTATAGTTTACATTAATATTCCGAGAAAAATCACAAAAAAGGCAAAATTCACTGTATACAATTGTGATCAATTCAAAAATGCTCAAAAGTTTTTAATTACCGTACATTTAAACATTTAATTTATAGCTGAAAAAAAAAATTAGTCAATGTATTTTCTAAGCACATCAGTCAGTCAGACTTCTGCATGGACTTGTTCTTCTCCAAACTATTCAATATTTTATTTTACAAGTGAAACTAGAGACAATCCTAACTTAAGTCCTCACCAGTACTACAAAATGTCATATGCAGCAGCTGTGCAAACAACGCTGAAAAAGGTCACATTGAACGTCAGTGCCATCATTGCTCTCCACTTCTCCAGCTGGAAGCCACCATATTTTTACTATCACTTCGTCAAGACAGCATATACAATCTTTTACATATTTTTTAAGCCAAACACTCCCCACAAATGCTGCTAATTCTGCTAAATAGAGCCCTCATGTTTTAGAGTACAGCTTCAGTGCTGGTGTGACTAAATGACTAGTAATCACGCAGGCCTTTGTGAAGACTCAAGACGGCCGGTGTCACAGTCCTTATGGAGAGCTTTCAAATATGGAAAGAAAAAGTGTCTTTTTATTTTACTATAAGTTTATCTAATCTGTAAATGTGTATTAGCTGTACAGCTAGGTTCTAACAATTTTCCTAAGGTTACCCATTGATAAAGCAGTACCAGTTTCAACATATAGACTATATATTTTTCATTTAAAAGATAAATACACTACACTTATCTTAAAGCTAACACAGACTAATAATAATAATTACTTCATAGTTTTTAGCATGTGGTCATATTTCAAAAAAGGATCAGCACCAAGTCTCAACTTTACATTTATATTACATATCAGTCAACATGAAAAATCTTATTTTGTATATTGCTAATTTTGCCATTAAAGAAGAACAAGTTGGTCAGAACACCTTCCAGATCTTACCTGTCTTGAATACTTGCCGCCTGCCTCTGGAGTTTACATCTTATTTCCATGTGGTAGATTTACACAGTCCATTATGTGGTGTGGCCTGACTGCAGCATCACTCACTGTCTCTTGAGACATATGAGTCTATTATGTGCACTAAGAACAGTGGAGATCCCACATGTACAGCACATCGTCAGGGTCAAACAACACTGTATGCCCTTGATTTTCTGTGTGCACTGGTATTAGCTACTAGAATGCATGATTGCTTTGATTAAAGGGCCACTAAACACCAAAATCACTTTTTTTCTACTGATTAGCTGTGTAAATGGGTCTAAAATAGAAATATATACCTATCCCTGGCCCTCTTTTTGACATTTTAGTGCATATTTGTTAAAAATCTGACTTTTGGGTCAAAAGGCGTGTAACAGTAACAGCCTCTTTAGGATCAACTATGGCCAGTACATTTGAATTTTCAGGTTAGACTAATGGCTGTTAGACTAATGGCTATTTAATATAATTTTAGAAACAAATACTGAGGTGCACAGATGCATGCAAGCATTGCAAATGACTGAACAAGCACAAGCTGAGAGCTCCTGTAGACTGGTTGACAAGTCACTTAACAGTTTGATAAGTCTGGTCAAAGTATTTTGATTTTCTCCTGTATAAAAGTCGCCTGTGGCAGGATTTCCACAACATACAGCGGCCATGACAGGAGGTGCAAATGCAAACGCGTAAAGCCCCAAGGAAGAGCGTGTTAATATGTACGACGGCATACTGCACAGATATTCTTCTTCATTATATCTGTAACCAGGGGGAAGTCATAAGCACATGAAAGCCCAGAGATGTGTGTCGCTAACGGCTGCAACATTAAAGAACAAGGCTTATGAAAGCAGATAGATGATCTCAATCTATCAGTGCTGAGGCCCACAGAAGATGGCATCAAACACACCACAAGACATGAGCTGGGCTGGCTTCATTTACCATCACTGTGGCACCATCACATTTTGTTCCTCATATTATTTGGCAGTTGACTTTACCCGCTTTACCCACCCGCATCAATTACCGACAAGAGCAAGCGATGTGTCTTTGAGAATATTTATTGAATATTATGCACACACTGCTCTATATTCACACAGCACACTTTCGGTAATGCACCACACAGAAATGAAAGCTCTCATTTGCCTTATATGTGCCAATCAGCATTCTATTCTGCAGAGGAGTCAATAGTCAATTCTTATGCAGCTGGGAATATTCCATTAACTAATGGGATGAGTATTAAGCAGGAACTTGCATATCGCACAACTTAATATGATCCAATTGAATATAAAAGGGAGGTATAGAATCAATGCTTTTAAGGAGCAATATCCAAATGAATACAAAGTAACTATGAAATTGGCTTTAATATATTATAATACACAACTTCATTTGAATTTTACACATTTTGGGTTGACTTGTTCCTTTTTAAGTAATAAATGTTTCTTATGAAGAGGACAAGTGTGTTTTTCTTCTATTGACATCCTAATCATATCCTAATCATTATATCATTGACTCTCTAACATCTTTGACTATTTAATAATGTATAAAGTCTGCATGGTATGTGCAAGGAATGTCACAAACCCTCTCCTACATCCCTACACAAGACCACTGAAAGTTGAAGCCTCTTTTCAAAGCAGACTTTTCCGGTCCATTATGTGCCTGTCCTGTGAGTTCCGGACCTTCTGAGACCTTGGGTGAAGCAGCGTGAATGAGCTCTGTCCTCACTTCCTTTTTCACTTCCTGCTCCACCAGCTATTCCACAGCATAACGGACTAAGGCCAATGATTCCTTTTATGTCACGTTATTTTTTTTCCTACACAATAACATGGTGCATTGACTGTAGCCGGGATTGTCTTTTTTCATATTACGTTACAGTTTTGTATAGTTTACAGTACACTTGCCTGTCACGATAATTACCATATCATATATGAAAGCTGGAACAAAATATTTGGGGCTCAGTATTTATTGTGTGTACATTTTCGTTGCAATAATGGGGCAATTTTTGTCATTTTAGTTGTAATAAATAAACTGTAATACAGTTTATGATTTATATATACAGTCACTGTATATATAAATGGACATAGCTAACATGCTAGCTGCCGCGTTTCAAATAGGAAGTTCACATGCGGGCTCTTCCGGCTCCTATTGACCCTGGCTCCCACTGACTTACATTGGAATATTGTCGCCCCTGTCTCTATAATTGCTGCAGTGAGCCTCATCACTTTGGTCTTAAAATGTCCGTATTAACCCGCTCTACATGATCCTGTTTTGTTTTTTTCTCGTTATTATGTCCGTTAAAAAAAAAATCCTATACATAATATTGAGCCTGGCTCCAAATTCAACCCTGTAACTGCTAGCATCACGAGCTTTATTTGAGTGGCACTGAACGCTATGAGTGACGTCACACTCGCTTAGGCCATTTCTTTGTACAGTTTATGGTTGTAATATAAGATCTGAGCTGTAGAGGGTTGAATAATTAACTTCTGATTAGGCTGATTAGTGGTTCATTCTGCCATTTATCTGTTGTAGCTCACACCTTTTAAAGGTTGTATGGAGGATTTTTTTTGTTTCAAATTGTCAATCATAGCATTATAGAGATGCAGCAGCCTTTAATTATAATGACCAAAAAAAAAGAATGAAAATCCATCAACTGTGGACATGGTGGGGCCAGATAATGAGGCTACCTCGTTATCTATTGGCTGTTAGGTTGTCAATCAAACTCCATACGCTTCTAGCATAACTGGGATTACGTGGTTTACGTACGCCTCTCACGCATTCCACAGACACAAAACGCTGTTTACTCAACGCAGTGATTCTTAGCAGCTTTTTCCAACTGTAGCTTCCTCACAGTTAGCACAAAGTCTGTTGCAATGGCAGACAAGAATCCACTACCAGTTAGCCACAAAAGAAAGTCATTTTTTGATGTCGATGAAAGAAGAAGAGAAGGAGAAAAGGAGCGAAGCTAAACTCACATGATTCCTTCCAGCGATGGCGTGCACTGAAGCAGAGGGTCTAAAGACTGACGCGTTGGTCGCTAAATTATTTCTGGACAGGAAACTTCTGCTTATCATTTGAAAACATACAGTATAGTTACAGCAGTAACAGCGATTCTGAACACACACTGGCTGTAAACAAACAGCGTAAGGAGGCGGGAAGAGGTGTTTCTACTTAGGGAGCTGTGGGGGGGTTGACGCAGGTGCAACATTTTAAAAAGGACAAACAGTCGCTGTCTTTCTCTATACAATCTTTAATATACAGTCCACATAAATATGGTTTACTTGGATTATCTTGCCTTATTTTTATTGTGTCAGAAGCATCAAGTAGTTTCAATATTATCGCAGTATATCTCTGTATCAATATATCATGCTTCAATATTTGTTATCGTGACAGGCCTAACAAATACTCACTACTACCATTCACTGCTAACACAAATATTCAACACAGCAAACATATCAAGTAGTTTAGTTTGGTCAGTCCATGCTACTAGAATGTGCACAACAGAGTGTCCAGGGCTGACGAAGCACAATTTGAATGCAGACAGAGTGACCAACCTGCACAGTGCCAAATACGTGATTTCTCCATTGTCACTTTTCTAGCTAAAGTCCTAAATATCAGCTCATCCAATAAAAGGACAATAATGAGTGTTCCTTGAGCCCAGCCTATTAGCAGTCATCTTATTGAGATTCCCAAAGTTACTGGTGGACAGGGACGCAAAGGGTGAGTGACCTCCATTACAGAGGATTTGCTATCTAGGAGCTTTTTGTGTGTTTACAATGCTTTACTCACTTGTGATGCTGAAAGAATGCAGCTAAATGACTATGTATGAGCTGATGGGACGCTAAATAAGTGCCCTGATTTACGGTGTAGATACACTCTAATCTCACTGGATGCTTACTGCAACCATTTATACTAAAGGAAAGAAATCAGGGTAAATTACCACAACAACCTGTGGTCTTGTTTAATGAAAGACCGGGTCTAGAGCGAGATAGACAGACCTCTGTTAAATGATTTACTGAAAAGGGGTAAAGATTGGTATAGCTCACATTTTCCAAAACATGGGCATGACTGGCTTAGAGATAATAATTCTGCATGTTACTGTTTGAAAGTTTAATCTGACATTTGTATTTTTATCATTTGTAGAACCATGGGGTAAGGCTGAAAAATTCTTTATTGACTACAGACAGAATGTGCAAGTTAAGCAGCCTGGCCAGTCAAGACAATGTTGCTATACTTTACAAGACATACTGTATACGTCCAGTGGAAAGTTCAAATGGGCATGATGACAGACAGACAGATTCACCAATCAAATAAACACATAGTCTGTCCATACGTTCATGTCAAAACCAATACAAGCTTAGGGGTAAAAAAAAAAAAAAATACCAAAGGTGTCTGGGAAATAGTCTGAACTTGTCTTTTTGTTTTGTCTATTTTCTGATTTACGTTATAATGTTGTTTCCTCATCACAAACATACCTGGAGTTGTGTTTTATTTCATTCAGGCATGTTTAACACACAAACCCTGCAAATTTCGGCTGAGTTCTTCTCTCAAACAGAAAACATTCTGTTCCACCTTGTGATGTCATGTGGTAATATGAAAAAAGTGCTCTGCGTTTTTAACCTCCATACACCTTCACTAGAATCATCTAGAATCTGGAATCACCCTTTTCTACTGAACTAAAGGTAAAAAGCAGCTGTTAACTTTGGATATGTAGACAGACTAATAATAAAGGGTTACTCAAACATGTTGAATGAAACAAAACACAACTCCAGGTACATTTTTGAGGAGATAACAACATTATAACATGACTTAAAGCTCACAAGAGTCCATTTTGTGTAATATTGGACCTTTAAGACAAATGTACAGATGGCCAATATCCTAAAACACATTGTCAAAGGGACCCACCAGTAGGGAGTAAAACAGGAATGAAATATTCTATCAACTTGATCCAGCAAACATTTCACTTGAGAAAACAAACACAGGAAGCATGTCTCTGAACATCATCCACAACTGACAAAAAGACCGATGTAGATAAATTGTCATGATTTCTTGGCAGAGGTTTACTGCTATCATCCTCTCTTCTGTTCCCTTCCTCAGAGGTTGCTACAGTGAATCATTCACATGGAGGATTTATTCACTTTGGCAGGCTTTTTCAAACAATGCCATATAGATTTAACCAGCCGGGGACCAACCCACACTCAAAGCAAACTTTGTAACACACTCAACAGTCCATACCGTTTGCTTTTACCCATCTCTTTCATACAAATAATAATAATAATAATAATAATAATAATAATAATAATAATAATAATAATAATATTTTACATTTGGTGGTGATGTATAAATAATAAATAAATGGAACACACAGCTGACTGAGACATGCAACATTTGAAGAAATTTCCAGCAAAGTCATGAAACAAGGCAGGAAGCATGCACATAAATCACAGAAATATGCTTCTCATTACTGATGTTTTCATGGACTGTGTATTCGGTTATCTGTGGCTTTCTTACACTGCACAGTTCCGGGCCAGTGCTTTTCCAGTGCACAAACTAGTATACTAGTAAATACTACTTGATATTCTAAGGACTTGATATTCAATACCAATTCAGATACCACGATGATAGTAAAAACACTTTTTATTTAGACAATAGAATGTGATTTTCAATTAAATAATAGTACTTTCTTTTATATTACCATGTGGTCTTATATCTGTGTAATCCCTCAGTAGGTTCCAATAGTGGTCCATGGGCGTATACTAGTCTATGTGGTCTTATACTTGTTCTGATACAGCTCAAGATCATTCCAGTGCTGTTCAGGAAAGGTTTATATGATTTTTACTATCCATACCTGCCAAAATGAGTATCTAGTTTCTATTCTATTTTAGTATTATTAGTTTCTGATTTTCAATACTTTTGACAACCCTGGAGCATGTGCATCCCTGAAAGCCTCAGATGAAATGGCACAAATAATGAGGTGCATTATCAATCACAGGCAGGGGCCACCCTCTTTGGTGTATGTGCCATCTACGCCACACACTCCACACCAGATCATTATGGTGTATTCAGCCAGCAGATTAGACCAGTCTGCGGCCATACTGTGTTCACTCAAGATTAGATAAAAGTGAAGAAGGGTCAGATTCCAAGGAGTAAATGCAGCAGCCCACTATCAATTAAAAGCCAAATGTTGTGTCAGAAAGAAAAGCACTGTGGTTTAATCAAGGGGAGAGCAAAAGAAAAAGGTGTGTTAAGTGTGTCAAGTAATGTTATTTGTAATTATGAAACATTAGAAAAATTGAATTTGTATAAGATTTTTTCTTTACATTTAAGAGGTCCCTGCTGCACATCACCTGTTTTTATCCAATTCTATAATTCTCATAACCATTTCTTCCTTTTGCTTTGGTAAAGATTTTAATTTCCACTTTCATTTTAGATCAGTGATTTTAATTTGTCAATGTGTAAATTTAATAGTTCAGTACACAGTACTGCCTGACTGCATGGACCTTCTCAATATTTGAACAGATGCTGCATGGAAAATCATGGAAGATCTTGATGTCTTTAGTCAAAAATCTACCAGTCACTTTCACAAAGTTGTCCATCTTGGGCCATTGTTCATTATCCCAACTAGTTGCAACGAAAAATGTTAACTGCTTTGTTATTAAAGATCATTAAGTAGATAATTTATTGTCTTCATAAGGAAATTGGTTTGCAGTGAGTCGAAAATATTAAAACAAAGGCCACAGGACATACAGACATTCAACATGCAAAACAATTGAAAATCAGGCTTCACCAAAAACCATGATTAAAACTTTGACATCAATACATTAATAAGGTGAATTTATAGTTCAAAAGGTTGTCCTGCTTAGAGCCAAAGTGCATTCACATTAAATACATACAATAAGTTTAACTACCCAGTTACCTGTAGTACAAACATCCCGTTTTTACTGAAGGCTGGGCATCTGTACCTCGGACTCTACTCACTCTACTCACAGCCAGTCGTCACAGTGCAGTTTTTTTATGCGTAACATTTCTCAGTTAAATCAGAACACAACAAAGATGGAATTATCTACCCTTCATATGATCATTCACTATTTAGAAAGGCTATCCTATTGGCTTTTGAATTTAAGGGTATGATAATGGCGCCTTAATCCTATTGTATTATAGAAACTAAAATAAAAAGAGTTGTATTTTTATTGTGGCTCTGTAAACTCAGAGAGGCACATTCATACTATTACTCTTTTGCCATTTAATTTTTGCACAATGCAGTATGAATAAGACCTTTTGTGCTATTACATAAATAGATCTGTGACATAATCTCTACTTTGTCCTGAATGCGGAGCAGTGTTCCGGCTTTTGGAGTTTAGTCCAGTTACAACAGCCCAGGCCCACCCCCCAGTCCAGCGCGCTGCATTGGGAGGGGATTAAACAGGCTCACGACGGGTACAGCCACATCTGTGAAACTTTGACGTCAGAACCACAGCACAGAGGATAAAAGTGCTCTTCATTTCTGATGCATCTCCTCCTTCAGTCTATAGCTGATGACAATAAATCTATAATAGGGACTAAAACTGATACTAATTAGAATTAATGTTGGGAAACCTACAACCCCATATGATGGACTTAACTAACAAAAATGTGCTTAAGCCTCATGTGTCCAAAATAAATTAAATATCCGAAAATTAGTATTAGATTTTCCAGCTACAGCAGAAAGCTATATAAACAATGATAGTGTGTATAATCATTAGAGAGATTAGGTCCAGATTGAGACTTGGGTAAACGCCAAAGTACAATTTACAAAATATGTAAAGTATAATATGTTTAGATAATAAGAAAATGCACTTAAGGCATGCATGATTTTAGGATCAATGCAGCTTATCCTTGAATAAGGTAATAAGGTACTAAATCAAATGCTAACCACTGACATTTCCCAATTGATTTGTCCAATATGTCACACTTATAATAAAGGACAGTTGGCTCTGGTTAAGCTGTATTGTAGTGATTTTTAAAGAGACTCTGCAGCAGCCGTATGTTACTGATAAGCAGTTCCTCTGAGAAAAGCCTGGTCATGTAGACACTGCCCATAGAGAGCTGTAGAAATGTGTCCTCTTACATGAATCTAAATGGCCCTCATTAATCAAAGGCTAATTAACACCAGTGAAAATGGCAGAATGGGAAATGGCTGAAATTGGAAATCTAGCTGTTAAGTGATTTTCAATCCACCAATCGTTGGACAGCGCCATAGCTGCTCCTTTGATTTGTGGCTTCTGACCTTAAAGGCAGCGTCAGAGTGATGAGAGAAAGTAATCTGCCTTTATTGGTGCCTCTGTTTTTTTAATTATTATGTTATGTTTTTAACTATGAGTTGTTTGGTGACTTTAAGAAGACATATTAAAGTCACAAAACAAAATACCTTGGGGTGTTTATTTTTAATATTGATCTAAAATGGCTTGATAAAGATACAGGTCCAAGAACTGAGAAGTCCTGCCTCTTCATAGTGGCATTTCACAATAGCAAGAAACTGATTTTCATTGTAGGTGTTCTTAATGTTGATTTTTTTTTTTTTTTTTTTTTTTTAAATAATGACAATTACAGAGAAGGTGATGGGTGAAAACCAATATTCTGAGCACTAAGATGCAGGACAATGAAGGATTAATCAAGCATGCATGAATCAAAATATAACTTTGAGTGAGCTAATGATGAGGGAACCCTTATAATATAGTCTATAAGTTATAAAAGTTATTTTACATGGTTGCCTTTAATGAAAGATTGTGTAATTCTGATCAGCATTGGGCTTTGTTATAATATAAACACAAAATCTGGCATTTCATTTTCCAGCCTATATATAACTTATTTGCTATTGAGATAAGCAGCCCTGAGCAAAATCATACAGCCGGAAGGAGGGATACAATTTTATGGCAGTGCCTGTGGCAGCTTCCTAAGTGAGGAGGATATGACATTGCTGATTTGAAGTGCCTTAACATTACAAGTACTTTCATATTTGAATTGAATGGAACATGAGCACAAACAGGAAGTGAGTCACAGTGACGAAATCAGTAAGATGCCCGTCAGTGTTGGGATTTGTGGTGTTGATAAGGCATTCACAATCCCTCACTTTCTGAACGCGACAGTTACCAGTGAGGTGCAGTAAGATTGCAGCTGCACACCCCAGGTCTCGGAAGCTCTCATTCTCATGCAGGTGGGTCTTATTCTGCATCTCGATCAGTGAAGGCTCCAATTAGATTTCTTTAGAAAATGAAAGTCGCCTTTGAATGCTTTCTCAACATCTGACGGAAGAATTTGGGGAAAATAGATATAACTGTGTCTTGTTCTATTTTAAAGCAGAGGTCTTTGTGGAAAAGCACTATGCACAAACTAGGGAGGGAGAATAGTTTCTCAATCAGTAGAAGAGCACTTGGACTTTCAGAGTATTGAGCATGCTAGGCAGCCTGCTGCATGTTTGTTTGAGTACATAAAGCCATTAGCTCATGTAGCTCGGGCCAAGAGCAGGTCATTGTTGTACATAATTACCTCAAAGACAGCTTAACCACCATGCATTATGAGTCACACCAAATCACATATCTTAAGTCCAGGAGTAATATCCCAGCTTTTAACCTCCTGTATAAACAAATTTAAACTGTGTAATAATTTAACTACCGGTATTATGAGACTATATTCGTGATTGAGTAAAAATAATCCGGGTAGGTGGAGAATCCTTGCCTCAAGTGGAGGAGTTTAAGTATCTCGGGGTCTTGTTCACGAGTGAGGGGAGGATGGAGCATGAGATTGACAAGCGGATCGTTGTGGTGAAGAGGGAGCTGAGCCGAAAGGTAAAGCTCTCGATTTACCGGTCAATCTACGTTCCTACCCTCACCTATGGTCATTTGGGTAATGACCAAAAGGACAAGATTGCAGATACAAGCGGCCGAAATGAGTTTCCTCCACAGGGTGGCTGGGCGCTCCCTTAGAGACAGGGTGAGGAGCTTAGTCACATGGGAGGGGTCCCCCCGGAGGAGCTGGAGGAAGTGTCTGGGGTGAAGGAAGTCTGGGAGTCCCTGTTTAGACTGTTGCCCCCATGACCCGGCCCCGGATAAGTGGAAGAAAATGTAAAAAGTAAAAATAAAGGTCCATTACTCATCTAATCTCTCTGAGCCATTGCAGTGCTCTAGCTTTACGACATTGTCAAAAAAGCATGATGCATATTCCATTTTTCAAATGTTTCATGTTGACTTCTGACACAAGGGAGATAACTTCTCAGATTGAAGAGTAAATTAGACAGCATTTGATGAATAAAAATAACCTCAGCTGAACAGATATGCAGTACCTTCACGTTAGATATGAGCTCTGATCCTAGGTCCTTGTACACAGGCCAGAGGGCCTGGCTTTGTCTATCCATGACAGCTTGCTCTGTTACTCTATAGCCACCGGGACTCCACACAGGGACACCTAAGACACAATGATTCACTCTAATATGTCCTGTGGCAAAGACAAAAGCTTCAAAGTCAACACACAAGCTGTCCACCACTGTTGTACAAGAGAATCAAACCTGAGTTGTCTTCAGGTATGCTCATCACTCAATCACTTGAGTTGTGTTTAATGTATGCCTGCATAAACAAACCAAATGATTCTGCATCATTCAGGAATATCACAACACACTTGCTTTTTCTATCTAGTGTTGTTGCTGTAAATCACATTTACCCCGCAGGCAAGAAGGTGGACATGCATGCAATTATGTCATGCGATATTGTCCCTTCTATATAATCAGCAGAGCGTGGCTGTAATACTGCTCTAGATTTAGCTTTTAATCTTAGAAACAGCCTTCACCTTTAGCCTGAGCCACTGGTAGTAATGGGAGCAGAATGACTGTACTCAGAGGAGAGTGGTAAACACAGCACCCATTGGCATGTGGCCTCCACACTGTTGCTCATTCATTCTGATATAATATGTTTTTGTGAAGGTCTAGAAAATGTATGTATTGCCTTACTATGCGTTTTAAACTATAGAATCTCGCCAAGAAAATATTTACATGTGGTATAATTCATTCATATGTATCATCATCATATTCAAGCAACTAAAATTATGAAAGTGCTGCACATTGAAATGTGCTGGTTTAACTATGTTGTTCATCAGGCATGAACCAGATGCAGAGAGCCTGAACAAATAAACATGCTCCCAGTTGTGAGTATTGATATGTGGTCAGAGCAGCATTAGATCAATAGGCAGCTCTCTATCTAAACTTAGCTAGTATGTGTGGGACAACAGCTGCTACATTTTGCATCAGACCAACAGAGATATAGTCAATAAATAACCTTCTGAAGCAAGTTACATTCCCCTTGTGATGTTTTATATGATTATAAAGTCAATATCTTATCTATGTCTGTAATATGCTTCACAAATGTATCAGCTTCTAGAATGCTAAATAGACTTACATTTTTAAATCATGTAATTTTCATTTCAAACAAGTTCTCAACATTGATGCATATAAATACTGCATTAAAATTGAACTTCCACAAATTCCAGTTTGCTACTTTAAAAAACAGTACATAAAAAAGACTTTGACTTCAAATGCTCCACACTGCTCCATGTCAGAAGAGTGTTTATAAAATGCATTCATTCATTATTGTAACTGCCAGTCAGAGCTTTCCAATTATTTAACAATTTAGTTTTGATGTTGACTGTAATTTTCCACTAGTGCAGTGCAGCAGTGGCAGTGCCTATGTGTGTAAATATGTGTCATATCCAGAGAATGATTTTATGCATGCTTGTCATATTACGACGAAATATTGACGAACAACCCATTCACTCAGGTCAGATGAGATTGATCATCCTTAATGATGTTCTGAAATAGTGGGAGAAACCTATAGAATTTTTAAGCTTGGATCTTTGACATGCAGCAGTGAAGTTCTGACTGCTTCTGTGGTATGTATACATCAAAACGTATGTTTAGAGGTGATTAATCGTATAGGCCTACAGCGCTGCAGTGGCTGCCAGTGAAATGAAGAAGAGGTAGTGGGCATAAACAACACAGCTGCCAGGAAGAAAAGAAATGCTCTTGCATCCACATTTCCTGGACTGGAGAGAATTAAACTTCAGAACAAAAAGACCAAATTCACTGGTAGTGACTGGCTGGGAATGTATTAGTGTTGCAGCAAGTATTCAGTTCTATACAAGAACAGCACTCATGTGAAAACTATAAAGAAAATTGTTGATATGACATCACAAGCTAAGTGAATTGTAGTTACAGATAGTGATATTCAAAGTTCTATGGCAGGGCACTGAATGTTTGAATGTTGTAATGAATATTGTTGATGTGATCCAGTAAATGAAATTACCTATTAGAGTCCAGCTGCAGCTGTGAAGTTGGTTTTATCAGGCATTTGGTGTGGTGGTTTATCTTGTAATTCCATTTAGTGACTGCACAAGGCTGGTAAAGCTGCAATGGCTAATAGACCATGCAGTAACTAACTGCTATTGAGGGGAAAGTGGCTTACAGAATTATAGAGATTTCTGTGCAGACACATTTAATAATATCATATTGATGGGCATTGTGACACTGTTCATCATATTTTTATTACAACACAAGCCATAAAGCAACTGTACAACTGACTGCATCCAAGTTCTTCTTTTTCATTTGTTTCATGGGTCAGAGATAAAGCAAATTACTATAAAGGACAACACCCATAGAGCTCAAGAATTGAACTACACTTCCTATTGGCACAAGCAGTACCCACTCTGCTGCCATGGCTCTCAGGGATAGATTAGAATAAATCAAATATGCACACATTTCACTCCAGATTGCATTGCTTGTCTATAGTCTTTGCTTTGTTAATACCTGAGCATCTGTGCATGTCTGTGAAGCAGCGCCAAATGGTTGACTTTAGAATGAAAAAGATCCATTCTATATCCAGTCAAAGAATGCAGCAAAGCAAATATGGTCTCCTTTTGGAAGTTGATGTATTCTTCTCATCTGGTGTATTCAAATGACAGTCTGCTGAGGCCCCCCTCGGGCTTCAGTGTCCACCAAGCGCTCAGTGTGAAATGTTCTTCTACTTTGACTCTCTCTATAATAAATGCACCACAAATGCAGTAAATCCAGATGTGCCATGCCATTTTCTTATTATCTCTGGCTCATTCTTTAATTCAGATTTAACTCACATTTACCTTTGCATGCCTCAGTAGCATTATATTCTCAAACTATATACACAACAGCACAAATGTTGTGTAACATTTCCATCTCTTTCTGAAAATATATGCATAGGAAAAGGTATGCTTTTAAAATACAAGAAAATAAAAATAAAATAAAAATAAAAATCTGTCTTTATTAACTATGGTCACAATTGTCAATGGATCAAATACAAAATTCAATTCAGTCCTAAAGAAAGGTCTCTGTAATTGTGAGATATACACACTTAATAATAATAAACCTATTACCTAATCCATTTTTAAAAGGGCTCTTGTTCTATCATAATTAATTGACCTCTGAATGTTTTTAAGCAAAGTATGGTCATGCAGGTTCATTTCCTACAGCCAAAGTTGTGTATCTATCTGGAGTGATTACACTTAATGGTCATGTTGTTGGGAAATGTGTACCTGGCACTCTCTAATGAGTAAACAGTAACGCTCATTAAAGTACAGTACGAGTGACCCAGTCCCACAGCACTGGGGTATAATTGACCTGTGTTTGCTGAGAGATGCCACACTATATATTTGACAAAGCAGGATCTCAAATCAAGGCCAGTTGTTGTCAGCACAAACAAAGTGCTGACACAGAGTTGTTGTGATGTCTGCGGGCTTTATAAAACAATACAGGTTTCCAAATATTATTCAGGTAAATTACTGAACCCTGTGCACACTGTGGTACAAGTTGCCCCTGAAGCAACACTGAAAGATGGGTCAAATGAGGTGGACAAATTTTGAGAAAAGAAAGAATTCCTTGCAAATCCCTATCCACACAGCTAAACCATGTGGAAATGTCCTTTTATATGACTCAACCCCTCCCCAACTCAGTTCCCATGATAACTGTAAGGACAAGATCTGAAGGCATTAATTCAACCAGACTTGACCCAAGCCCATTCTATAACTTGTGAAATGTCCTGCCTGATAATAGAGCATATTAGTACTAACATCTTCACTATTTATAGCCATGCATGAGTGAGCAAATATGATAATGGTGTCATAGGTTAAAACCAACATGGCTGCATCAGCACAAAGAATCACAGGCAAGATAATGCTCTCCACGTAGAAAGACATGGTTGTGACATTATGGTCTCAGTGACAACACAATAAAATCAAATGTATATGAATATGAAAGCAGTTTAATATTTCATTTGGTTTGATACTACTACTCTGAACAGGTCATATGTTTAGCCTATTTGTTTTTTCACTACAAGTATTAGACTCTGCTTACATGTTTACTAACTAGTAAGTAGTGATCTGCATGAAACATTATGAAACACTATGGCCAGAGAGCACCTCCATGACCTGGAAACACTACAGGGCTAAGATGAGCAACACAATCCTTGCCAGCAGCAACCAGGTGTGTAGGGCGGATTTGAGACGGGGTAAACTGTCCAGAGCCCACTGACTTGAACACCCACCGTGGCTAGTGTCCCCATAGTCCGTAAAGAGCGGTGGTTATAAGACACGTGTTCGTCACACAACCCCAGACAGAGGGTTCGAAAACGCTTTACAAAATTATGTGTTGGATGCTGCGCATGTCAATTAAGTGCACATTACGCAATAGTGGGAGGCGTGTGCGCGCTCATCTCTACTAATCCTTGGCACATAAACATGGTACACGAAATCTGTGTGTAACGCGCATCGCCTGGCAGTGACAAACTTTTATAACTTACATGTCCCTCATTGTGGTATCGCTGACAGACCCAAGACTTGCGTGGATGCTCGTGTGGGATCCGGGGTGGACTCCTGGATGTATGCCCTGCTGGGCAAGCCTGCACGTGGCCATGTGCCGCTGATGTTGGTCTTGGAGGCGTGCGTTGTCTGTGCACAGCTCCGCTACCTGCAGCTCCAGTTCGTCGATGCGCAGCCGCTGCTTGTCCAACATTCCCTGCTGTGTCTCTATGATCTTGTTGAGCTCCTGAAGGTACTCTGTCGCTTTGTTGGGGTTTTCATTTGAGTTATCCATGCTCAACACACCCCGTGTCAGCCTGTCAAAACACAGGATATCCACGAGTCAATAGAAGAATCAAAGACCAGCTGGCGCTGCTCTCTGTCCACGCCAGTATTTCAGAGCTGCGTGGCTCCGCAGAGCCCACAAAGCTCCGACATGTCCACTCCTCTGTCCACACTTCGCCGTCTGTAGTTCTTCATTCACTGACCGCTCTGAACCTCTCTCTCTGCCGGAGACTGCTCTTCTGTGGCGATGCTGCCGTGGATCCACACGCTCTGCGCGGCGCAGCCGCTCCAGAGCAAGTGCGTTAACTCTTTCCGCGCCCAGAGCGCGCTTTGCTTTCGCGTGAGCATGATCGACAGGTATAGGTTATGGTTATGGTTAAGGTTAAGGTGCATTTATTGTCTCCTTAGGGGGGGGTTGTCCATAATAATAACAATAACGCGCAACATTAGGGCTTCACAGATTCAAACTAAATAAAACAAGAAGATACATTAGGCTAAGGAAAATAATGCAGTAATGTAAAGGGAAAACAAAAACAAAGTAGTTGGAGTGGACATTTACAACATATTATAAAATGTTTAACTACAGGAGAAGGCGCGCCACACATCTGGCTTTGGACAGGCCTACCAGGGGTCTCCAACCTTTTTTTCTCCGGTGAGCTATCTTTAGAAAACAAAAATGCTAGAGAGCTCTCGAGTCATCTAAGGCTTGTCGAGCAATGACAAGCCTTAGATGGGGTACGGTTATGCCTGTAAAACATGAATCATTATCCATTTATTCGTGCACAAAGTTGGCCGTTAAAATGACGTTTTCAATGTTAATAGGCATTTAATTATTCAAATTTTAGTTATGCAGCACAAAACGTATAATTAAGAAATTACTTGGTGAGCAAGAAGGGGGTAAAGAGGTCCTGGTAGCTCCCGGGCTATAGGTTGGAGACCCCTGGTCTTCGACTGTTTACTGCTGACTGAGAGACAAATGTGATTTTTTTTTTATTATTATTATTTTTAATATACAAGTCTCACTTCAGTTGTTCAGATCCTAATATTTTTCTAATTTGAATTTTCTGAGATTATTACATCCCCGCCCCCTTGTGGTGAATGTAAGGTTTGCCTTTAATAAAAAATGGACTGACCGGTTTTGCACTGAGGATGGGAAAGAAGCTCATTATAGGAGACTGAGGGGATTGTCTGCTGCAGATACTTTGTCTTTATTGTGTGGTCAATTTTGTCTTGATTGCCTTTAATTGAATAATTCCATAACCACTCTACTCAATTAATTTAGTGCCATAAACAGGTGGCATCACAAGCAAAAAGTAGCATCATTCGCCCACATCATTTGCCCCGTCTTCTCCTCTCATCTCAACAGAATTTACCTAATAAAAAACTATATTAAATTTTATTTATAAAGCACTTTTAAAAACAAGGTTTACAAAATGCTGTACAAGCAGCAAAGAACAATAAAAATAGCATCCATAAAGCATACAAAAACAGACAATGAAGCAAACAATTATTAATTATAATAAATAAGTTAATAAAATAGAATAAAAATAAATAAGGAATAAAATCAAGCTAACCCCAGCTAAAGGAAGGCCAACCAGTAAAAATTAGTTTTAAGAAGTGATTTAAAAGATGATACTGATGGTGCTAGCTTTATCTCCCCAGGCAGGTCATTCCAAAGGCGAGCCACCCGGACTGACTTCGTTCAGAGCCTGAACTTTGGAACAGCCACAGGGACCTGCCTGTGGATCTAAGGCTGCGGAAGGGCTTGTACGGGGGTAAAAGTTCTGAAATGTAACTTGGTGCAAGACCTAAACAAGCTTTAAAAGTGATCAGCAAAATCACACAGGCAGCCAGTGAAGGGAAGCTAAAACCGGGGCAATGTGTTGATGAAGCCACATTAGTGGTACAATTAATGGTTAATTAGGAAAGCTCTTTGGTAAAAGTTCGTTCTATCTTCAGTTTTAAACTTAGAACTAGGGATTCTTTTGTCAGACAAGACATGTCACTACACCATCACGTGACGCTTCTGAGGAAGGCTGCAAGAAGTAGCCAAAACATGTAAAGCAGATAAACAAACTCTCCTGAACAAAAGAAACACTAATTCTAGATTAGAAAAGCTTTAGAGCATTAGAGCAGCAGTCCCATGATACCCCTGACACTTTTAATGACCAGTCGTATACATTTTACAAAGAGACACTTAAAGAAAATGTCAGCAAACACAGCACACATCATATAACAGCTAATATTCAGAATACTGTATTATATTAAAGCATGTTAATTTCATTTAAAACATAAAGACTAGCATTTGAGATCCAAATATATCTTTAAAATTAAATAAAGAAGGCAATTTTCTTTTTTCCAACACTCCCCTTGTGTACCCCCTAGGTCTCTCCGCATAACCCTGAGGGTACCGTACCACAGTTTGGGA
Organism: Taenioides sp. WSHXM2023; assembly: GCA_029959045.1. NCBI lineage: Eukaryota > Metazoa > Chordata > Actinopteri > Gobiiformes > Gobiidae > Taenioides > Taenioides sp. WSHXM2023. The sequence continues at coordinate 35,063,542 of CM057087.1, forward strand.
ACCACTGCTTTAGAGCACTAATGTGTCATGTACCACCTGAGTTTTACACATTCAAGTGGAAAGATCCCATAACACTGCTGTTAACAAAGGCAAGAATATTGATTTTCTCTGTAGCTATTGAACATTTTGAATTACACAATAGATGACAGGTATGCAGAATACAATGCAGTGAAAACGTATGAATCCACTCCCTGCTGGCTGACGTGGCAATTTTGCAGTGCCTGGGCCTTCTGTTGAATACTAAATTTGCTCAATGTCTGCTCAATATGCCCTTCATCAGCATGTGCCTATATTGTAGTCCAGAGACGTGCTCTCTGAAATATCACTACTATCATCACTGGATCAGTTTACTTTATTTCTTTAAACATTTCCTATTCTAAAAGCTAGAGTCCTTTGAAAACTGACTGGATCCTCTTAAGGACTCACATTTACTCACTTCAATTTAAGGTTACAATTCACCAAAGCCATGGATTTTGACAATGAGAGATGGATGAAGACATATCCAAAGAGCTAGAGAGTAAGCAGCATGTCCATGCATTTAGAAGAACATGCAAACCCCTCAAACCTGTAGGATTAACATGGATTGGGTCCATTGTGTTTCTATTGTAGTTGTTTTATCTTATATCATGCTTAGAGCACTAGAGAGGTTGCTGTAACGTCTTATAAAGTAATAGTAATCTTGCCTGATGAGCAGCAGTGTTCAAAGGAAGAAATTCTGCATTTGTTCACATGCTGTTTCCAGTCTTGGTGGTGTATGGATGGAAAGTGTATCAGAGGTAATAGCTTTGCTTGGCAAATAAATTTACCTGTTTTTGAAAAAGCTCCACAAATGCAAGAGTGACTTAAAGCTATGTTTTCAAAGCCACGTTCTGAGACCTGAATAATGAGAAAGCAAGAGAATAAATGCTACACTTGAAAGCCGTCAGATATGTCTTTGCATAATGAAACTTTGTAGTTGTGCACACATCTCTCTGAGGCAACTATTAAAATAAATCAAAACAAGTGTGTCTTCATACAAAACACAAATACAGCAACAAATGAATTGGATAGAGCAAAAGGCTGAATGTTCAGTTTTTGATTGTTACATTTTCCTCCTGTTTCTCCATCAAAATATAGCGTACAATGCAGCCCAGTCCTCCAGCTATAGGTATTCGATTAACATTCTGGTTCAAGTGAAATATCCCTAAGCGTGGCACTGTGCTCACCTGACGGTCAGCCATTTCTGGTTGAATGCAGGAGCATATGGAATCCGTCAAGTTTGGTGGAGGTCCAATCACAGATGTTCGTTTCAACCTGGAAGTGTCGGACAAAAACAAAGAGAAGCATTAGAAAGCTTATGTATGTATCAGATGAGTTTCTTTGGTGTTCAAACTCTCGGAAGAAGACATTAGAATGATAGGCATGGGAAGATTAGATGTAATAGGGGACACTGTTGGTGGTAGAGGATATGGCTGAGGAGAGTAGAGGTGGACTACAAGAGGACGCAGAAGAGATGGGGAGGAGTTGGGATGCAGCATGAACTGAAAGCAAGCCATCTGCATTGAGGGTCTTAAATGGGGCAGACTGGACGATGATTGGGTGCAGAGGAGGTGCAGAGGAGGTACAGTGTGTGCAGGGGAGAAGTAGTTCATGCTTGGCTCAATTTGTAGTGCATGTCTAGAATACGCCATTCCCTCTCAAATATGCTAATTAGGAACAAAATTGGTTTGCATTTATGGTTCACTCAATAATCAGAAAAATTTTAAGAAAAAACTATAGAATTATGCATCAGACTATTCAGTGGGGAATATTTCACATTTATTCATACTATAATGTTATAAAATGACTACATTATGTATATTTGCTTACAAATAGGCTGTATAAATAGGCTGTTTAGATTGACATGTTTAACCCCAAAGACACTCTAAAAAAGCTTACTTCTACCTAGGGACAGCGTAATATCCTACAGGCTATCCACACACTCCTGATCTCTTTGCAAGATTAAAACAGTCCCAATATTTGTTTAATAATCTACAGATTAGGAATGGATTTATGTCATATTATATGGCTCATCATAAATCTTGTCCAGCAATTGATTTTAAGAACATACTATTTTGATGCTTATCTTAAGACAACAATGAGAGCAGGCTTGAGTTACCAACATAAATTTGCATGAACAATAAATGAACATGTTCCATAAATGTGCATATTAATGAGCATTTAAAATACACTGTAAACTGTTGTTACCATAATATCAATATGTAATAGGCCTAAGCCTGTACAGCAATATAAATATGCGGTTATTACTGCAGTAACACAATGTGGTCCCAATTAGGCATAGTGCAATATTGAAATTTAGGATTTACAATTAAGATAAGATAAGGATAAGATAAGATAATCCTTTATTTGTCCCATAATGGGGAAATTGCAGTGTCACAACGCAAGTTACAGAAACAGTAGGAAAATAAGAGCATGCATCAAAATCAAGATAAATAATAAGTATTTACAATCAACTAAAAAACACAACACTGTAAAGCTAAAAGGCACAGGATTAATGATTAATCATGCTAATTATTAAAGTTGCGGACCTGTTCCCCCTCCCCTGTCCGCCCTCACCGCGCCTTTGTTCAGGCTCTTCTGGGCCGCATCTCAATTCTCTTTCCTTGCTACCTTCTCCTTAGTTCTTCTCATCATTTCTCTCTTTTCAGCTGTCAGTCAAATGCACCATATTAAGTTGTGCCCCAAATCTCAGAGGAGACAAGTACAGGAAACCACAGAGGAAACATGAGGAGGGTTCAAAAGGCAGACATAAGATAAAATAATGCAACTGTGTGTGTGTCACAGTGAGGAGTTTGTATTGTTGCAACTACACAAGTACAGAGACAGCAGCAAAGGATGTTTGACATGTTTACATAATTATGAATTTGACATTAAAACAAATTTAACAAATATATGTTCAAAAACATTTATCTGAAACCAAAGATGTTGGTGTGACTTTGATTTAAATGTCCGAGAATAATAATACAAAATAGTCCTCACTAAAGGGGCACTTTGGTCCGAACCTGCGCCCAAGGAAAGGCGGTCCCATTCAACATCAGCTTGTGTCTTCTCCTGCCTCTCTCCTCTGCTCCTCTCTGCTCACTCTGTCTCCTCTGTGGCCGGGACTTTCCAGTCACAGGGACAATAGAAGAGAGGAATCAATGAGAAGAAAGTGATGAAAGAGAAATGAGACGCAACCCTGTGCTCTCTGGTCTTCTTCTGTCAGGCCAACTTTAGGCTGGCAGATGGAAGTAACGTCGATAGCATCTAGTGGTGAAGTGTGAGAATACAACAGGGGCGGGGAGGTCAATTACAGATTTTTTTTGTTTGTTTGTTTTAAAGATGGGGTCCCTGATTTTTACACCATGAATGGAGGAAGTAGGTATTTAAATATAGTTCTCACAAACCTTTTGGGACATGCCCATTCACGTGCATTAATCTTTAGTCACTAGCACAACCGTCAGAAATGTGAAGCAGGGAGAACCACCATAGGCTAGCACAGCCACAGAGTGATGCTTAGTCTGCTTTTTACAGTCTATGGCTCCCATGTGATGTTTTCCAGATGTAAACTGTGTATAGGGCTCTATTTTTGTCACAGTTTTACAATTTTACAATAGGGTCTACACTTTCACGCAATGGCTTAGACCAAAAGAGGAAAAAACGTAGCCAATATCATGACTCACCGTGCTAGCTTCGCGTCGCTGACATCTTTTACGCATATTAAGGCCCACTTTTATATCCTGTCATGTCCATTGTTGTGATGTTAAGTGACACAGGCTAATTTAGAGTCCTCTCGCAAAGGCCTGTCTCCCCTCCTCTGGTGCTCTCATTCTCAAGTATATAGGCTACATTTTACTTCACTTTTAGTTTAACATGTATAACACTAAAACATGTATAACACTAAAAACGTTTCTCCGTTCCCTTTCGTTTCGGCATCTCACATATGGAAACAGATCTCCAAGCTGGTCCCCCAGAAGCCAGTCCCTGACTGGCTGGAAGAGGCGGGACTTCCTCCTGCTATAAGAGCATCCCGGCATGTCTCCACTTTAGTCTTTCAACTCTTCCCGCTCCTAGAAGCTCATACCCTCAGACGGTGAGTGGCTAACAGGTTAGCTTAACTGTTCATAGGAAGAGCTAATCACTCTGCTGCCGAGCGCTTACCTATTGTCCTAGTTTGTAAGTTAGTTATGAGGTAGCAGGTCTGACCTCAAACGGCTGCTATATTAGTTCCTTCTTTTAATTCGGAGCTAAAATTGTGCTAACTTCTCCTTATCATGGAGAAGGATGCACTTACGAAGGCTTGCAAGAAAGATTGCCAGGGCTTCATGCGCCAGGGCGACTGGTTCGTGTCCATAGATCTGAAAGATGCGTACTCACAGAAAGTATCTGAGATTTGCCTTCCAGGCAGGGACGGACTAGCACCAAAAAACGCCCGTGGACTTTTTTCCCAGATTGGCCCACCAACTGACCTTGAATATACACTCACATATTAGTGAGTGTATATTCAAGACCTTGAACTCAGTATACAATTAACAACTCTGGCTGTTAGGTGTTAGAATCTACATTTTGGTTATTGAACAGGGCCAGTCGACAGACAAGAAAAAAAAACGGCTGACCAATGACCGTAGACTGGACGGCCGTTCTGGACTTTTCCAGAACGCACAGATCAACTGGCATCCCTGGGTTTCACAATAAACTGGGACAAGAGTGTTCTTATCCCGTGTCAATGTGTGAAGTTCATAGGCCTCCGCCTGAACTCGCTCACATGCAGGGCGCAACTGTTGGCGGACAGAGTAAAAGATTTATCCACTTGTCTAGCCGCTTTCCACCGTGGCGGGCTGCTGCCTTACAGGACATGCTACAGACTGCTGGGGCTGATGGCCTCTGCTCTGGTTGTAATCCCACTGGGCTGTCTTCATATGAGGCCGTTTCAGCGGTGGATTGCAGCGCTTCGTCTAGCCCCTGCGTGCCACGCACAGCGGCTTGTCCTAGTGACAGCAGTGTGCAGGCCCGCTCTACATCCTTGGAGACAACAAGGTTTCCTGACTATGGGTGTCCTTGTGGGTACGGTCATAGCTCAAAAAGTTGTTACCACAGACGCTTCCCTGTGCGGCTGGGGAGCCATGTACGAAGGGAGAACTGTCAGTGGTTTATGGAGTTCACAGATGCGATTATGTCACATAAACTATCTGGTTCGGGCTATGTACCTTGCCGTGAATCACTTTCTGCCCCTTATAAGGGGACAGCATGTGTTAGTCAGGACCACTGTGGTGGCGTATGTCAGGGGTGTCCAAACATTTTTTTTATTAAGGGCCACATATCTAAACACAGACGAAGCAGAGGGCCAATCGAGGGCCATGGACTGGTGCTCAGTACAGTGAATAATTGAAATATATGCATGTTTAACACGGTAGAATGAGCTATCAGTCCTTTATTCATGCTAAGATCCACAAAACCACACAATAAATATTAAATATTTTCTCATCAAGGTAGATTTTCAGAAAAACTTGCAGTTAAAACTGCTCAAGGTAATATGGGCCAATTCACCTGGAAGTCTGAGGGCCAAGAAAAATTTGTCTGAGGGCCGCATTTGGCCCACGGGCCATAGTTTGGGCATGCCTGGCGTATGTCAACAAGCAAAGAGGGCTGCACTCCCAACAGCTGCACTCTTTTCGCACACAATCTGATAATATGGGCTGGCACCTACTGTTGCTGAGAACCACATATGTCCCAGGCCTCATGAACCAAGGAGCAGAAACTTCACATTGGGGTTGTGAACCAGATATGGGAGAGATACGGCAGAGCAAAGGTGGCCCTATACGCGTCACAAGATGATGCCATTCAAAGCACCAGAGCTTCCTCTACTCGTAGTGCATACGATGGGAAATGCGTTTTCTGCGTTTTCTCCTCTCCACTTTAGAGGAGCATCAGCGGCTCCATGCGCTCTGTCCAGTGCGCACACTGCGCATGTATGTGGACAGGACTGCTTCATTTCGGGGAACTGAGCAGTTCTTTGTGTCTTGGGCTCCACCCCATTGGGGGAAGCCTCTCACTAAACAGCGCTTGTCTCACTGGATAGTGGAAGCTATTACCTGCAGCTTATGACAGCAGTGGGCTTCAGCCCCCTGTGGGTCTGCCTGCTCATTTCACTCGTGGCATGGCTGCATCTTGGGCAGTGTTTCGGGGCACCTCGATGAAAGAGATCTCTGCGGCGGAAAGCTGGTCTAGAAATCTCTCTAACAATCAGTAAAAGCTATATATGATATGAACATGTTTAGGTAATATTTTTGGAATTTAAAATCAAAATCTTACAGTTCCTTTAAGTGGGATGGCCATCACTTGATCCATTACACTGCTCCTTCTGACCCTATCTCATACTCATTATAGAAGTATATAAGATATGACACTTTCACTTCTCCTGCATCTCCCTTTAAGCCTAATGTATCTCAGGAGGAAACTTTCTTTTATATGGGTCTTAATGAGAACTTCCTCTAATGTTTTCTTTGTTTACCCACCAATAAAAGATGGCCAGATGGATGTCTCCCTTCTAACAGAAGCTATTCAGGTGAATTGACAAAAACCTGTAATTGTGGGAAATCACTGTGTAATGTTTCTGTAGATATCTATTTGGGTTTATGAGCCCAAAGATATAAAAGATGGAACACGATTACTCTGTGAAGGTAAGCAACATTCGGATACATACTTCAGTTACCATTTCCTGAATTAAACTAAACTCTATTTGCTAAGAAGGTATTATATTAAGGCACATGTTGTGATGATGATGACCAAGGAGAAGAAACAGTTGTTGTGTTTTCAGTTCACTGTACATAGCTTAATATTTTGACACTTTGAAGTAATTTTTTCTGGTCTTGATACGAGTTCTATGTTGAGCGATCACTCTCATCAAACAAAAATACTGTAAAATTATAAGTTTAACAGCATTTTACTTTGCTGAGACTACTTTTAAGAAATTCTATGTTGTAGGCTATTCAGAATACATTTGACATCATGTGTGACTGTGTTTATAAATTATTCCTGGAGTTCCTTCTAGTACTTGCCGTTGGTTATATAGCCTCGTGTCATGGTTCATGTGCAGATGAATGGACAATAGTAATGGGCTTAATGCCACCTGCTAGCTTTAATGGAAGCTATGATCAGGAGACTGTCTACTTTTATGTATTTTGTAGTTTAAAAAAAACCCAAAAACCTTGGATATGTATGAAAGCAATTCTGATTCTACTATATTTACAAACAGCTAGTGTGTTAAATAATGTTAAAAACAAAACAAAAAGAAAAGAAAAGCAAGACAAAGAATAAAGAAAAACTATCTGAAAAATGTGATCTGGTTTGAACTAATCACTATAAAGAGCTATTGATAAGAACGACTCAGTTATGAAAGTCACATTACTAATTGACTTCAATTAGAATCCTTTAATTCATGGAGCATACTGATGACTGTTGTGCAGTGAGTTCTCTGAACTATGTTAGCATATTCCTGATTATGATGAATTTAAATAACAGATTAGCTTTCCAACCCAGTCCAATTATTATTATGTAAAGAAGGTTGCTTAATACTGCATTTAGAGACACAAAAGAACAGTGTTGCTATAAATAAACCCCAGTGAAATACACAGTACACATCAGTGTTGAATAACACTTTATTTTGATAGAATGCAACATACACAAGGCACTGCCACACATAATATCAAGTGTCAGGGCTTGTTAACTCTGTTTGTGGTTCTCTTCCCACCAATGACAATGACACACCCCATCTTATCTGCTCTTGAAAGCTAAGCAGGGTTGGGTCTTGGGATAGGCTTTTGCAGCAATGGCTCTTTCAAAGTGCATACTGTCTTTGTGTCCTTGGGCAAGAAGTCTACAGAAATTAGATTAATTATTCTGAATGACTGGTTAAGCTCCACTTGAGGATAGTTTGATAAGATGGAGACATCTCAGTTGACATTTTTCTGAAATTTTACATCCTGCAGTCACTGGATCAGAGAAAGAAAAGCTAGGGATTTGAGCATGATGAAAACATGTTTGATCCTTGTGATTTTCGATTATATAAGAGGGAGGTCTGGCTCGGGGCCCACACTTTGGACACATTACCATAAAAGGCAGTAGTAGCAGAGGTCCCTCTCTCTGTCCTTTGAGGCCTATGTGATTAGAATTTGATGGCACAGCATACTCTGGTTTTGGAGTGAACAATAGTTTTGGGTTAGTTTTTTGACCCAAAACTATTGTTCACTACGAAACCAGACTCCTCTGTGGCATGAAATCACACAGCCATTGAAAAACTATCAGTGTGTATGACTGGCTGCATTGTAATCCTTGTACATTTGTATTTCTTGAGACATTTTAAAATTGTGTTGGAATGTTTTACAACTTAACAAAATGTACAGTGTATTCTTATTTATGTCCAATTCATACAATAGTATATAATTAAATTATTACAACAATATACTAAAGACTATACTAAATAAAAGTTAATTTGCACTGTTTATTGTTATTTGCAACTTTGTGGGTGAATTAAAGTGAAACAAAGTTCTGAAATTAAAAAAAGATCATCTTCTCTTCCACAGTATGTTCACGGTTACTTGATTATAGCGCCCTCCCGAGATCCACACTCAAATAATCTGTTTTTTGACAAGAGTGGACCAAATGAAAGCAAGGAATATAGCAGATTCTCAGCTGATGGAGAGTAGTAAAATGACCATGGACATTCTGTTCATTAGCATCCCTATAAGTGGCTGGTTTCACCACACCACAAACATTTTCTTGAGAGAAAGAAATTACATTACCTTGTTTGATCACGTTTTGTTTGTTTCAGCATGTTGTAGTCCGGAGCATGTGGAGAATGACTCTGGTGCACAGACAGAGCTCCTCATCTGTCACACTACGGGCTTCCAACATAAACACATCAATCACACTAGCATGTCCTGAGCTAACCGTTCACTGACTGATGGATGGAACAGGCCCGTTGGCATAGCGCTGAGCACACTATGGATTATTGTGAACACCGGCAGCTCAGCCCAGCCTACTTCATTATGACTGCTGCCATTGATTCTCATTGTGGATTGTCCTCAGAGTGCATTGCAACATCCACACAGAATAAGACAATATGGCCATGTAGCATTGTGCTTAGACTTAGGCTTTTCACACAGCAAGAAAAAATGTAATAGCCACAGACAACATTTATACATTTATTATTTTGTATAAAAAGATTGGCAAGGGAGTGAGTAAAATACATTCACCAAGTTGTCAGAAATGGGATTTGAACCGAAAACACCAAGGCAGACATTACAGGCCCATTACTGCAACTTTACCACTAGGTTTGAGGCCTGTAATAAAGTGTGAAATAACTATAAACCATAAGCAGCAAAGGGAAATTATTTATTAGAGAGTAACAAAATGCCCAGAAGTGCATTGGCCTATCACTTCAATTTACCATAATCTACAAAAGTGCCTAAAACAATGAGAAAGTGCAGCTCTGGTTAATTGTGAGTCTGGTTAAATATGAGAGCCATTCATATCTGTGGCTGGTTCTGCCTCTGGCCATGATGTGGGACATGTGTCTTCTTCTGCGTGTAATTGTTCATGTTGAATGAACCATTAACCATGATGAGCTGATTAAAATGATTGGGTTCCTTCTGGAAATATGACTAGACATGGCCCAGAGTTAAACTGAGATAGGATCTGTTATTCACATCCATTAAACCTGGGATGTGTCAGTTGGGTATGCTTTCATAATGATTACATCAAGCATATTTTGACTGCCAATAGTGTTAAAATGTTTACCTGTTTTCTTTGTTGTCATAATAATAAAGTATAGGCCTTCTATAAAGCTCAAAGGACAGGCAAAGGTGCTGCCTTCTGATGTTATATAATTTCCATAAAGATTACAGTTCTCTCAGGACCTGAAAACATTTGTGATTGCTCCAGGAACAGTTTTGAACACAAAACATGAACATAAAACATGATTAACATGAGCAGAAATAGCCCACATGTAGTCTTACCAAAAATCTGCTCTGTCCATTAATTTAACCTGTACTGCTTCATATTCAGTTATCTCATCTTAAACCAGGCATCAATAGGCCCCACCACAGTTTGTCATGCTTTTAAGTGCACAATTCTCCAAACTTCACCCAAACACATACTGGTCCTGTCTCTTTCAATTGAACCAGCATGGTCCCTGAGTGCGTCTGGTGCTGTGTGAGCCGCTGTCAGATATGGCAGTGTGACAGCGCAGTAAGGACCATGTGGTGGGTCCAGCTCTGCTCCTCTTGGCAGGACCCATGGGCTGTGAGGAGCAATGGCCACAGAAACAGGCTGGACACAATTCACAAGCCCCAGGAGTTCTGACAAGGCATCACAATGAATAGCAACTGAGAGACTATAAATAGCCTGCAGTTTGGGCACTTTTGACAGCAATATCCTAACCCTACAAGGCCTGGGCGTATTATATTTGATAGATACTTTTTCTAAGATCCCTTTAGTATCTTAACGTAAACAAAAACGTTACTCAAAAATCTGGTGTTTACTGTTTCGATACTTGTCTTCTGACTCCTGAAGCATAATTTTATGCTCTGCAGTTACTCTGGCATGTCATGTGGTCCAAAATGACAACATAGAAGGGTGGGTGAAGGAGAATTATATATTTTTGTCTATGGAGCATGACCCATCAGAAATTCATCAGAAAATGTTGAAGTGTTTATATGGCCCTTTAACAGAATGTAAAATAAAAACAACCTAAAAAAATCATTGACAGTTTGACCTGTTTTTTTTTTTTTTTGTTTTTTTTAAATAAAGGTGTATTCAGGTAGAACATGACATTAGGATTTAGACCAGTTTCGACGGGATTAGGTTTACGGTTGACTAGTCCAGAGCCCAGACTTGGTTTGGACCATAATCTATTGAAGTTATATAGACTATAAGGTCTATGGTTTTAACTGGTTCTGACTGGTGTTTAGGCCTACTGAGTTTGGACTGGTCAACACCACTTCTGAATTGTTCAGACTGGGTCTCGTGATGTATTTTGTATTATGAATAATACAAAATGTTGTGTCTCCATACATTAGTAGAAGAACAAGTATCAGGGGATTTCAAACTTGTGGTCAGGTCTTGTGGTGTGATGTCTGGCTAAAAGAGCCTATTAGATATTTTATTTTCTATCAAGATGCCACCTCTTCTTTTACCTAAAGCCGAAAACAAGATAGTTACAAGGCGCGTTTTGCAGACCATATGCGTCCTTTAATTCCACTTTTGTGCACCCATGAGCGCATGTCACGGGCTACGTTCGCTGTAACTTACGCATTTTACGTAGCGCCAAGCCAAAGAAGAGAAGCTGCGCTGACACAGTCCGGGTGCTGAATGACGAAAGCTAAAGCATAAAGCACCGTGTTAACGGAATATCTGACATTGGTGTCGGCGACAGGGCACATTTCAGGCTTCTCAGATGCAGACTGTCGCAGTTAAGTCCAGTGCCAGGTCAGCTCAGTGACGTGCGTCATACAGCCGACACAAGCAGGTGAGTTGCGTCGTTTTCAGCTGGAGCCTCTCTAGCTCCGTAAACACTCCTGTCGTGTCTACTCTTGTATTCTGCAAAACCATGCATTGTTTTAGTGTGTTCGCTAATGTAAAGTCGTCATTCCGTGTCTCGATTAGTTGAACATTGTTGGTGTGCTCGCTGACTGTTCCTGTATGTTTCGTTTGGAGCTGTTGTGACTGCGCATGCGGGGGCAGGACCCTAGTTTATGCCACTGACCTACGTAAGGATTCTAGTCTGTTTGCAGTTGGTTTAAAGCTTTATTTTGATGAATAATGTTAGGCAGCTCTTTTTGGCCGTGTGTACAAAATATATCCAACTGTATATTTTGGTACAAAACTGTTCGTGTTTCAGAATAAGTTAAGAGAACTAATTCGATTGGTTGTTTATTATTTACAGATGCCATAAGTAGCAATGCCTGAAAAACATGTCTTGCAAGAAAGATAATGGAGAAGGAATGTAAGTGAATCCAAATGTCAAGCAAATCTGCAGTTGTAATGCATTATTGCAGTTTTGCACTGAACACACTGTCTTTGTGCTTTCAGCCCACACCACACTGATTTGTATGGATCTACTCCAAAAACAAGTCTACCCATTGTATATCACTCAGACTACAACATCACCTTTATGGGTCTGGAAAAACTGCACCCTTTTGATGCAGGAAAATGGGGCAAAGTCATTCACTTCTTAAAAGGTAAATCACTAAATCGCGAGACACAAGTTTTTGTGTGGGGTTTAAATAATTCTGTTCCACTTTATAAACACTGATCAGTAGCCTAAATATAATTAACTTCCAGACAGAATGTAAATGCCCAATTGCTGAGCCTATCTACATAATAATATTTGAAAACATATTGTATGTAGACTAAATAGCCTATAGACATGCACAAGCTACACAGACTCCAGCACAAACAAGACACTGTCCCGAGTTATGGAGGTGTAATTGTTGTGGCAAACAGTGCCAGTAGCACATCAGTTTGTGTAATAAATACCATTTAATTACTTGCTGTAATGCTTTTAAGAGTTGTACTCTATAAAATAGCAAAGCCTTATTGTATTGTTTGGAATTATATGTGGTTATGTATGAACAAAACCTATTGCTTCTTCTTCAATTTTACACTGACAGGTTTGGATTTCCATCAGTAAATTAACTGCAGTACAGTGCAGTACAGTGTGAGTAAGCTGGAATAGAGAGGAGCTCACAGTTGGTTCAAGGAGAGCACTGCCTGGCACCACTTGGGGCCGCTGTCAAGTCTCACGCTGAAAGCTGTTTTCTACATAAAAGCCTAATGATTTCTGAAAGCTATTTGAAGCTAACAGTAAATAAATATTTAATATAGTGCTGCGTGAGCTCTTGTTATAACTGGAGGAAATGGTGAATTTGCAAATCAAATGTATACTTCTACTGGCCTTAATGTTATCTGATGAGTACTATTTAGCTTCTGTATGGCTCTTATGACAACTTTTTGAATATGTTACTTTTAAAACCACGGGCCACATGGTGTAACATATGTATTTCTAGTACAACATAACACTTTGATTTATGTTTTAGAGGAGCAGTTCATCACTGATGAGAGCATTGTGGAAGCCCGTGAAGCCACTGAGGAGGACCTACTGGTGGCCCACACTAAACGCTACCTCAGCAGACTGAAAGTAAGCCTGGAACACAATGCATTTCATAGTACACACTGTACATCTACACTGTCTAGCCAAAAATAATCCTGAATACTGTCAATGTAATTATAAAATATGCCCATGTCATCTGGGAAGTACATAATTCACAGATTCGTGTAGTCACGTAGTCATCTGACCTACTGTATTGGGTAATTAAACCATTTGGGGATCCTTTGTATTCTTGTTTAGTTAAATAGCTAAATATTTTCTGGTGAGGCAGTGTAGAAGAGTTGTAGTGTATTGAATTAAATAGTCACATACAATATTTTAAATGGACAGATTAAAATTGACAAACATTTCATTTTTTTAGCCAACCTTAACAATCTAACTCAAATTCTATATGATGTAAAGTTATACTCAATATTTTTTAATAATTTTAAGTGCTAGTCCTGTATGAATAATGTTTGTTTACTGTTTCTGTTTCAGTGGTCCTTTGTGGTGGCAACAATCACAGAAATCCCTCCTCTTATATTCCTACCTAATTTCCTGGTTCAGCGCAAGGTTTTAAAGCCTCTACGGACACAGACAGGAGGGACCATAATGGTATTTGTATCATATATAGTTTGTATATATAAATCCAGATTAATAGAATAAACCAGGTTGTACAGCACAGGTTGGGTCAGTTCAGAGTGGGGATGACAGTACTGATATTTGTTATTTGCCATCACTCATGCACCTCAACATTGAAGCTAGCTCATTTAAACAACCTCACATTGCACCAATAAAAGACAAACATGGAATTTTATAAGGTCTGGAATTGTAGTCTGTGCGCCAGACTGGTTCTCTCTGTATCCAAAATATTTCTCAGTCTCATCACCATCTCCTCCTCTGTGTCCATCCATCCATTTTCTTCCACATTATCTGGGGCCGGGTTGCAGAGGCAGCAGCCTAAGCGGAGATGCCCAGACATCCCTCTCCACACACACTTTCTCCAGTTCTTCCGGGGGAATCCCGAGGTCAGCCAAGAGACATTGTTATGAGCTCTGGATAACTGAAAGGACATGATTGCAGATACATATAAGCAGCCATGTTTGTTTTGATATGGAAAGACCGAGTCCTTGATTGGCTAATCCACCTGTCAGTTACACTCATCTGAACTCAGGGAGACCAGACTACATGTCATTGTATTCAAGTATTATAAGAAACTTTTATTCCTGGCTGACCAAGCAGCCAGTCCATATATACAGTATATACATTTTTCATACATTATTTTAAGCTGCGAAGTATGAAATACTAATACTATGTCCAAATGCAGTTCAAAAAGCCTGAATAATGCATATATAGTACAGTAAAGCCTCAGTGCTGCATACCTTTCTCCAGTTTTGTGTTTTTTGTATCTAAAAGTTAAATGTTAAACGTTTGCTTCACAAACTTTATATTTGCTGCTTTGTTGCTTACTTCATCTCCTGTGAAAAATTGCTGTGACAGAAGCAATCCATTACAAGGCCCAGCTCCAGTATGACATTTACTACTAATAAGTCAAGCACAACAAATACAAATGTTTGTTTAACCTTTTGATTCCTCTTCTATGGATTTCCATTACACAGTATTAACCAAGTGATTCAATCATCCATGATTCAATCATCAAGTTTTTTATGCAGATGTGATGTCTTTTGACATTTAATATTTTAATTGTCTAGGACAAGTAATTTACAAATCTTTTGTATTCTGATGATATTGTACTGTCAACTCACCCATGAAGTGCAAAAGATATTTGTAAAGGGACATCCTTTACACAGTAATGAACCATTATTATACAAAATAAATATTTACAGTTGCTTGCTCTCCTCAGCCTTACACAACATTATGTTGAGTGAGTCAGTCTTGACCCACCATGAAAGGAGTAGCTGTCACTTTTCAGAGATGGTCTTCTAACCTTGAATATAGCGCTCACAGCGCAGCCACTAATGGTCTTCCTGATTACGTGGGCTCATCAATCGCACAGAAAACATTTTTTTTCTATGAAGTGTATTAAACCTCCAGTACCTAGAGGAGATAAGAGAGACCAGTAAAATAAGCAACTTTATATGCAGGGCATGCACAGCAGGATTAGACTAATGAACCTATTCTATAAAAAAGACAGTACATGCATCACATCTCTATGAACTGCATGAATAAAATGTTGAATTGGTTATCCACAGCCACTTAGGTAAGATGAGAAATAACTGTCTGTCATGCCCATTATCATAAGTTGTCTTGGGTAAATATAGCAAAAGCATTGACAGAATCTTAATTAATAATGTGCATGTGTTATTGTTTTCCATTAACATTTCACATGTTAATGGAACTCTGGCACTCTGGTTAATGTCCTTTATGTTGAATACTCTGACAATACTCTGAGTACTCTGACAAATGGTATAGAAAGGTGTAGAACCCTGTAAAGCTAAAGGTCCAACTTTTGAGTACCACAAAAATGTCACATAGTTATCTTCACATACTTATCTCAAGTATGCTCAGGTATTTTGTGTTATCCTAATTAAGCACATTTTTAAGGCCAGGTAAATAGCATTTGTACATTTTAAGTTTTGATTATTATTTTGGTGGATTGCAGGATATATTGGTACATTGGATTTTTGTCTTGCAGGCAGGGAAATTGGCTGTTGAACGAGGATGGGCCATAAACGTGGGTATGTTTTAGTCACTCAAAGTACATTTGAATATACAAATTTTGTCCATATGGCCCAGTGTGCTCATTAGACATATACAACAAAATAAAGGGGTAATACGAGTTATAAAGGTATAACACTGGTAATAAAGATTTTTTGACTATCATACAGGTGTAATAAGTGTCAAAGGTGTATAAGGTAAGATCGATGAACTAGTTGAAATAAGGGTATAATAAATTAGTAGATGAATTGAAAGGAAAAGAATGGAACAGAATGGGACACTATGCCTGTTTGACAGTCGACTTATCTTTATCACTAATGGTACACATTTATAACCTTTACTCTCCCTTAATTTTTACTAAATTTTTATTACAGCTGGTTCAGTCTTATAACATATGGTATATTATTTAACAGATGGTCTTACTGGTCTTACTCTTACTAGTCTTACTGGCCTATATTCCTTTGCTTTCCCAGTGTTCATCGTTACCACTTACAGTATGTGCTTCTCCTTTAATTACATAGATAGAATGTAAATAGCAATATGTCCTGCTTTCTGTATGCAGCGGGTCATATAAAGGTTATATGTAAACTCTTAAATGAGTAATACTTTCATGTCTTAAGTGTAATAGAACATTGGCATTTTTGCTATTTCATATAAATAGCTATAAACCAAATGAAAGCCCACTGGAAAGAGGAATGTGATAGTATGGCTTTGGCATGTTTGTGAGATGAGTGGACTTGTTGTTCATATGTATGATTTTTGAAGGAGGAGGTTTTCACCATTGTTCTGGAGATAGAGGAGGGGGCTTCTGTGCCTACGCTGACATCACTCTGGCCATCAAGGTAAGAATGATGCTCTCAATAAGAAGCAAGTTCACCATTGTTGTTATCCCACATAAAATCACGCTCTACACACACACATACATTTGGAACAGCAACTTGGTATGCATTGATGTTTTTGATGGCCATTGTCTTCTAGAATCTGATGGAAAAAATGGGTGACACCGTAGAGATTTTGAAACTTTTGGGTCTTCATCAGCCAACAATAACCAAAAAAACACCCTTCTCTGTGCCCAGCGTGCATGCAAACTGCATGTTTTATTTAAACATAGTTGCTGTGAGTATCAGCACAGTGTCCTCAGAATGATGTGAGCTTCTTGGTGAATATGCCTCATCAGGAGTCTGTAAGCTGGTGGTTTTACTGCTCCTGGGCTCACTGGTTGCTGGGAAACGAGAGGATAGAGCGGCTGTTTACATCATTCTGACATTTGCTGTGTTTTACATGTAGTGCAGATGGTCAATGTCATTTTTACTTGAAACTCTGAAATACAGATGCTATTCTTGTAGACATAATTAAATTGGATCACTCAGGTATTTAATTATGCATCTGCCAGTCTTATAAATATTACACAATCTGATTCTGAAATGGTTTATTAAAAGTTTTTCCTCAGAGTATGAATAGTGATTGTGATAAAGCCATGTTCTCTTTTATCCATAGTTTCTGTTTGAGAGAGTTGAAGGCATCTCCACAGCTACCATCATCGATCTGGATGCTCATCAGGTGAGCCGATACTATTGCTTAGACTGACAATGATGAAAAGATCAGCCCCTTTACCAGTGCACTGATCAATGTGGCTCCCTGAGGGCTAAATTGGCCTTTATTGTCGCATTCAGTGGAATGTATCTCAAACATTTCTGCTGGCCACAGCAGAGGGTCTCTCCGCTCTGAAACATATTGGTCTGGGTAAGAACTGTACCAGCACACTGCTCTAATGGACCAGTCATGACTTCATTTGGATGGGTAGTATTATCTAAATACCAAGATGGAAAGAAAAATGTATTAGCAATTTAAATATTTGTTTAACAGACTGACAGCTGTATTTCAGGCTTCATATGTAATACTAAAATACAACTTATATAATAGTAATTTGAACATTGTAAGTACAACTGGCCTTGTACTTGTGTAATCAGGTCACAGTGTGGACTGAGCTCACCTCAGCTCTAAAGACGAATGACTCACCACTTTCTCAGACTGCTTTCTCACACTTTTGTCTTTATGTATGGCCAACATAATGATTTTTCCTGGACCAATTAGCGTGAGGACTGTGTTAACATTGATACAGTCTCAAGGCTATGCAGGCAGGGAATACAGCTTTTTTCATGTTGGTAATGATGCACCTCCACCTATTGATACAAGGAGGTGATTGATGCACATGCTGAGTAAATAATTCATGAAGCTGTTTAAAAAGGCAAATCAGCATGAGAACCTGGGCACTGGGCCTTAAGTGCCCCTCTCAGCACATCATTAGCTGGCTCAACTATTGGGGTCTGCAGTAAAATTCTAATCACAGCTCTGAAACATGATGCCTAAAGAGCACTTACCTCCACAGGGAGATTGTGGTTGAAACTGCAATGTTTTGTTCACTCTATTTCAGGTGGGGATTCAGCGATTTTATCAAAATTTTAAAAATGATTTTAAGAAAGCAATCATCAACAAACTAATAATAATGTAATCTAATACCCCATATTAACACACAACTACACACATTTACCACAATGGTCTAAATAATGTAGTAATTTTTAGATTATAGATTTAAAAAGAAAGCACATGATATACGTTTTGAAATCACTACCACATCAATTCTAAACTCATCTTCTTTATGTGTGAAATCTTTTATTGTCTAGAGAAGAAATATTGTCACACAAGACAGATTAAGCATATTAAATGCAGCATTGTCTATTTAATGATGAGCAGTGCTGTTTGATTTGTGCTTTTTACGTGTACCATTTTTCTTTGTGACCTTCCTGTCATTTAGACGATGCATTGTTTAGTGTTGATTTATTGTGTAATATTTAATACATATGTCCAGACTTGCGAAGGAAAGATATTTGTTTTAGCAAAAAGCACCAGTGACTGCTTTGAGCCGACAATAACAAATGGCAGTGAAACATGGTGTTGTGTGCAGCCATGGATAAGACTAATACAACTCCTGCTCTGGAGCTCCAGCAGAGAACCAACTGATTTATTATAGGATCTCAGAGCCTTCTCAGGGCATCTACTGCTCATTTAGCCTGTGCTGAATCAAATAATTGTGTTTTATAGCAAGTTTGTCATTTTAAAAGTGTTGCCAATTTTGGCAGCGAAGAGAAGCATAGGGAAGCAATTACCTTTAAAGGTGCATTGTGTAACTTTTCTGGTGAAGGGTCCATCAGATGCTTTTCTCCATGGAAATGTTATTGCTTTGTCTGGAATGTTTCACAGTGTGGTATTAAACCTTTCTATCTTCATGGAGACCAAACCAAATCAAGTTACAGGTCAGATCTGTGGCGAGGCAACCCCGCTCACAGTCAGAATGCCTGTTTTTCTATGTTTGAACTATAAAACCACCTGTAATTGAATAAATGTAAGGTAGAGCTATTTAATGCCACACTGTGGAACATACCAGAGTAATGACATTTCCATTTAATCAATAAACCTTTAATCTGTTGCATCATTCTGGACCTCTCAAATGTATATATTCTGCTGATTGATTGAATTCAGTGACTGTTGTACTTTTTAGGGAAATGGACATGAGCGGGACTTCCTGGATGATCAGCGCGTGTTCATCTTGGACATGTACAACCGCCACATCTATCCACGTGATGGATATGCCAAAAGTAAGAAGATTTGATTACACATATCGTTGTTTTACGTTTTCTTTCCTTTATCTGTAACAATACAACTCAAGTTAATGATCAGGGATAGCCATATAACTAATTATATTATAGCCAAGAGAATACATTTTTTAATTATTTTTATTTTAAAAACTTTACCTACATTCATGGACTTTCAATGGATTTTAATATTCATGTCAATATCAGCAGATCAGTTATACGCTAAAATGGCAAGTAACAAATAGTCGGTATCAGCAGAAAAAATAAGAAATCTGTATCGGCCCATCTCTTATTAAAAGCACATAAAAGTGGATTTTGCATAGACATCGGAGACAAACTCTCCTCCAGATGTCATTCAAAAGGCTTTAATTGGCTCAGTACAACCACTCTGTTTGCATCCTGCAAGATTCATGCCCCACTGAGGCTTAGGGAACTAAAACCAGCTTTTACATAAATGGAAGTGTCAATAGATCTGACAATTATTTGACAAGATGTACATTAACCAGCTGTACACTAAATGTCACATCCTCTCCATGGAAGTCTGTCTGTCCTACATCTGTCTGTGTGGCTATTACTTAAGAGAATTGTCTAGCCATAAGAACAGCGGCAAGCTCTGCTGTGTTTAAGATAACAGTTAACCAGCTCTGCTTCGTTTGCCTCCTGACTTTCTTTCTAATGAAACATTCACCTCATATACAGTACATTGTCATTTTCTTTGGTTTTGTACTTTAAATAGGTCCCCACATTAACCTTTATCATTTACACTAATTACTGCAGTTGAACATACTTTTTAAGTTAAGAATTTTGGAATATGCAGAGAATCTCACTCTCAGTTAATTTTATTATGTGATATAATATTTTATGAGGGTAACTATAACTATAAAAGACTTAAGTCGTGTTTACATTAACTACTGGGTGGCTTGGTTATGTACTTGAAGCGGGTTACTTTCAGATTGCCTGTTAACACCAACTACGACAACTGCGGTGCGTATTGGAGCAAAGCAACATGGTTTCACATAGGTTCCCACGGTAACACACGTCTAATGACCTGAAAACTGCATCAGAACGCTGTGGTGTCCAGCTAAAATAGACTCCTTGTGGATTCTTTCTGCAGACCTGCACCTCACCTACACCCACTCACGCTCATGGCAGGGTGCATTGGTTTTAATGAGAACTCTTGCGGGACCTGACTGAGTCCCGAACCACACTACACTTGCAGTCAGTGTAATAAATCCAGCGTGACTTTAACAGAACTGTTCTTCTGTGGGAAAGCAACAATTAAATTAATAACAATAATAATTGTGTTTTTCATTGAACACTAACATGGTTTGCTATAAGTGTGCTTAAATTGTCTGTCCACTTCTGTTAATATCTCAATAATTTAAATAACTATTTATTTATTGTAAGTTGTTAATGTGGGTGTATGACAGGAGCCATAAACAGGAGAGTGGAGTTGGACTGGGGCACCGAGGATTCGGAGTACCTGCAGAAAGTGGAGCTTCACTGTGAAGGAGCTCTGAATGAGGTCCGGCCGGACATCATTGTCTACAACGCAGGCACAGACATCCTGGACGGAGACCCCCTGGGAGGACTCTCCATTTCACCACATGTACGGATACATTTCTTTTGCAACATAATATGTGAAAAGCAGCAAGTCGGATATTTATGCCCTCAAGTAATACGGCGCATTTTAATATCTCTGGTACTGCCAGTACTTTTCAAAAAGATGATAGAGTGAATAGGTGAATTCTTTAAACTTTTTATACTTAAATTGGGAGTACTTGCGCTACATGTTCATAAATTTTGTGTTTTCTCTATACTAATGTTTCAAGAAAGAACTAATCACACAAGAACTGCTGCAGTAAGAATGGATAAAGACTTATTTTTACTTTGTCCAGGGGATTGTGAAGAGAGATGAGTTGGTCTTTAGAGCTGCCAGGAGGCGGGGCATTCCTATCCTTATGGTGACCTCTGGAGGCTATCAGAAGAAAACAGCGCGCATCATTGCAGACTCCATCCTTAACCTGCATTACCAGGGTCTGATTGGTCCAGAGAGAGCGGGCTCATCCTCTGTGGTGACAAGCCTGATGTCAGGCCCTGGATCTTCTGGCTCTGCACTCACAGCTATTTAGCTTGAGACATTAATCCAATTTCAACTGACAGTGCCCTTTCAGTGGTGAGATTTACAAATCACTGGGCCTCATCCACTCACAAAATTTGGATTCTTTTTTTATTACCCATGAGGCAGGATCTCAATAAAACAATACATTTTTAAACTAAAATAATGAAAATAATTCTTCAGTCTTCAAGACTGTGTATAGTGCACATGTAACACTTTCAGATACTGTAAACTGTGAGGAAACTATCAAAATATATTATCAGGGTTTACAGGTAATTTGTGTATGAGGTGAGATAGCATTATGCCCCATTATTTTTTAGATGTACTTGTCAGATCAGATATAACAATTACCTATTTTGAAAAAGCTATAAAGTTTACTTTAAATGTGTAATGCAGGATGCAGGAAAAGAAAATATGGCAGTGAACACAACTGTGGAAAAAAAAACACCTCCATAGTCGCAAATGGATATTGTAATAACAATGACTTAACTATCTTTGACATTTTTCTTGTGGGAGATATAAAGGAATTAAGGAAGTAACTGTTGGCACTTTACTGGATAGCACTCCTAACAAACCAGAACCTTTTGTCAGGTTTAATGGGTACTGTTTAATCTCAGGAAATAAACTTATACTTAAACTTACTCATGCCATATGATAACAAGTTTGAGATGTATGAGAGTCTTTATACTGATACATGAGAATGATAACAGATTTTTGTTTATTCTTAATCAGCACTTGGCACTTAAATAGTTTTAAATTGTTTTATTACATGACTTTATTCTACCAGCTAAACTTGCTTATCCTTTTTATAATGTATTCATGTTTACACAGGGCCCGTCCAAAACACTAACATTAAATGAAAGCGTTCATATTTTGTGTGGTGCCATCATGTGGACTTGGATCAATGCAGTGTCATATATGTGTTATGTATGGATCAGGAGTTTAGTGCACTCACAGCACACTCTAATGATGTGCGCACATGCAGTCGTGGTTACTGCACTCATTGATTACACTGATTTAATGCAGCAGCTACAACATCACAGCCTCCCACTTACACAACACACTCTAAAGTTAGTGCTTTGGCTAGTGGCAACCCTGTAGTCTGTTGGTAGAGGTATGTTGTGAGGCGACTTGTAATTTCCATAAAATCAAACTGGGTAATTTTGGGGGAAAAGCAAGCTTATTACACAATTTTCAATGTACATAAAATATGTGTAATAAATAATGAATAAAACATTATATGTACCTTATATATCTGGCTTTGTGTATTACTGGGTCATAAAGAATGTGACTTATTCTTATTTCCCTTATAAACTTGTTGACTTTAAAAGTGTTCTAATGGACCCTCACCTGCAGGGGGTGCTATGAAGAGGGTAAATATGAACACTGGGATCCAGACACTAGGATCTAGACAGTCCTTCAGCATTTCATCAGTAGCCCATATTTTCCTTAAATTGGTATGGTGTTTTAGTATTTAACTAAGCACAGTGGACCTAATGATATAAAGTTGTATGAGAAATTCAATTCCACTGATAAAAACCTTGAAATGTAAGCAAAACTTACTTGGTACTTCTACCTCTAACAGTACTGTTCTATTAATCAAGTATGCTGAAGTACTGTGGGACAAAAAGGCATGTTAGAATTGTTTGATTGATGATGCATGATTGATGATTGATTACCAGCTCATCGCAAAATACTTTTTATCCAGGCTGAGGGCTCACCTTATGTCAGTAAAAATAAATGTGGTTTGTTTGATGCCATCAGCTGTAAAGTGTCAATAATTAAATATATATTTTTCCACTGTATTTAATATTTGAAATAATCAAATCATAGAATAACAGAGAATCCACTAATGATGTCATCACGCCAGCATCATGGTAATCTGCTTCTGTTTTGTTACAGAAGTACCACTTGACAGCCTGTTCACTTTTACACAAACACACTTACCGAACAGTCGCACGGACGTGTCTCTCGACAAAACTCTACACTAATATAAAAACAGACTAACAAGCTTTACTTAATAACTGAATTATATTCCCTACTTTGTTCTTTGTTATATTCTCTCCACTTTGTTCTGTTCAAGATGGACCACAACTTGTTTGCGCTTTATCTGCACAAAGATGGTGGTTGATCTTGGCAGGAGGTATGAAACTACGGCAAAAAAGTGAAAAATGAAGAAAGAAAACACACTTTAATAGAGGTTAAAACATACTCCATATGTGTTTATGCACGTGCACTGCATTTTTAGGTTGAAATTTGTAGAAATTGGAGCGATAACTATGGACTGCATGTGCAATCAAAATAAAAAAAAACGCTTTCTTACCTCACAACACTAGGTTTATAGTAAAATATTCACACATTAGTAGTAACAGTGCTCAAGTAATAGTAAGTATATTCAGACCAAAAACTATTCTGAGAAGTGTCCTTTCTTTAAAATGTTACCTAGGTAAATGTAACACGTGCTATCCGCCTATGTGGCATAATAGATACCGTTTGTGAGTAGATTAGATAAAGAGTTGGGATAAGGATAGGTCTGATTTTTGGTTTACTATGATAAGGTAGTTTAACTTTAATTATTCTGTTTCTTCTCAGGTGACCGGCTCCACCTTTGGCATGCAAGAGCCCGCATGGCAGTTCGCCGTGGGCCAGGTGGCGATAACATCTCCAATTTCCATCTGAACCAAGGACCGAGGGTAGCAGGAGGTAAGAACTGGGGCACAAGAAAATAAGTTACGTGCTGTTTTTTGCTCCCTGTTAAAAGTTGTGCAGCAGAGTTCTGAATTAACTGCAAGTGATAGTACATTTTGGTTCATTCCAGTGTAAGTGTAGTCCACATGTGACGAAATAAAGGCATGCATGACGTGTTCAAAGTCTGAAAAAGATCAAATTGGTTTAAATTTGACTAAAAGACAAAGATTATAAAAAAATAAAATGAACAATGAACAAAATCTGGTATTTATAAAAGATAGACCACAAAAGTACTAAGTACTAAGAGTAAGAGTACTAAGAGTAAGAGTACTGTTACTTCAAACAAACAAGTATATTCAGTCCAAAAATAAAACAGGTTTAACTTTAATTATTCTGTTTCTTCTCAGGTGACCAGCTCCACTTTTGGCCTGAAAGAGCCCACGTAGCAGTTGATAATAACGGCCATTTCCTCAAACGTCATGGACCCAGGGTGGCAGGAGGTAAAAAAGGGATTAACACTTACTCCATAGGCGTTTTCGTTAAGTAATATTATTTACTTCAAAATAATATTACTCAATGAAGTAGTGATCCAAAGAAAAAAAAAAAAAAGAAAATATCTGGAGAAACTACTACAAAACAAAACTGTTTCTGTGCTGCACATAGAGAAATAAAAAATCTACAACTGAATACACTAAAACATAAGAATACTGTTACTTCAAACAAAATAAAATTCAAGTAGGAATAAGCATATTCAGTCCAAAAACAAAAAAGGTTTAATTGTTCTGTTTCTTCTCAGTTGACTGGCTCCACATTTGGCGTGCAGTTTGCCTGGGGCTAAATGGCGCAAACATCAACTTTTTTCAGTGTCACCTGGCCCAAGGACGGAGGGCGAACTTGGTAAGACGTATTTCACTCAAAGTAGTGGTCCAAAGAAATGCTGAAAAAAAAATGGAGAAACTACTAATCCAGTCATTGTATAAACAAAATCTGATTTATACATTTAAGTTAATTTAATTGGCAAGGACAAAATAAATTACTAACAAAATCTGGTCTTTTCAAAGAAAGGTGGTCTACCCTTTCTACTGTTACTTCAAACAAAATATCACTCAAGTAGGAGTAAATATATTCACTCCAAAAACTACTCTGAAAAGTACAATTTCTTTAAAATGTTAACCAATTTGTAGTAAAATGTAAGTAGATAAGGCAAAGATAAGAGGATAGGTATAGACCAGCACATGATAAGATAGTTTAATTGTTGTTTCTTTTCACATGGCTCTACAATTGGCTGGCAGTTCGCCGTGGGCTGGATGGCGATAATAACCACCTCAACCAAAAGGATCATCTGAACCAAGGACCAAGAATGAACGTGTCAGGAGGTATGTCAAAAATGTTCTAGTGGCATTTAGTATAAGACCATAAGACAAAGATTACAGGATAAGGGTAGGCCTGATTTTTGGTTTACTGTGATGGTGATTTAACTTTAATTGTTCCGTTTCTTCTCAAGTGAGAGCAGTTCACAGATGGCAATAATAACCACCTCAACTTCCTAGGGCATCTTCTGGGCCAAGGACCGAGGGGGAACTTGGCTGGAGGTATGTCAAAAAAGTGACATTTAACATAACACATTTTTAGTTAAATAGTTAAATTCAGAAAGTAAAGATACTTGAATAGAGATTAACATATTCAATGATACACTTGAGTAATATTATTATGGGCGACAGTGGCTCAGTGGTTAGAGCAGTGGTTCCCCCAGCATGAAGGTTAGAGGATCCATTCCCACTCTGAGTTCTAATGTTGTGTCATTAGGCAAGACCCACATTGCCTAGTGTGAAAGTGGTGTGTGCGTGAATGATTGAGTACTGTCACTTCAAACAAAATATAACTCAAGTAGGAGTAAGTATATTCAGTCTAAAAACTACTGTGAGAAGTACAATTTCTTTAAAATGTTAACCAGTTTGTAGTAAAATGTAAGTAGACAAGGATAAGGAGACGATATGATGATGATTTAACTTTAATTGTTCTGTTTCTTCTCAGATGAAGTGAGGGAAGTTCGAGGTGCGCCAGATTGGGATCAAGGACCGAGGGTGAATGTGGCAAGAGGTATGTCAAAACACATGATTTTTGACATAAGATTTAAGTTTTAATTTTAATTATTCTGTTTCTTCTCAGGTGACTTGGCAGAAGGTAAAAATTTTCAAATGTTCAAGTGGCATTTACACATTTGTAGGTCCAGCCATCCATTTTCTTCCGCTTATCCGGGGCCGGGTCGCGGGGGCAGGAACTCCCAGATTTCCTCACCCCAGACACTTCCTCCAGCTCCTCTGGGGGGACCCCAAGGGGTTCCCAAGCCAGCCGAGAGACATAGTCCCTCCAGCTTGTCCTGGGTCTTCCCCGGAGCCTCCTCCTGGTGGGACATGCCCGGAGTGTGTCCAGGAGGAATCCGGAACAGATGCCCAAGCCACCTCAGCTGGCTCCTCTTGACACCCCTCCTTGAACCGCCACCTTAACGTGGTGGAGGGGTTTGAGTGCTCAAATGATCCCAGGAGCTATGTTGTCAGGCTCTTCATGCCCCTGGTAGGGTCACCCAAGGCAAACAGGTCCTGGGGGACGGGCCAGACTAAGAGCAGTTCAGAAGCCCTCATGACGAGAAACAGCAAGGCCAGTTACGTCACCCGTGGACCCACCACCCGCAGGAGGATTCATAGGGGGCCGGTGCAGGGAGATTTGGGTGGCAGTCGAAGGCAGGGGCCTCGACAACTGGATCTCCAGACATGGAGAGTAGCTCTGGGGACATTTGTAGCTAAATAGTTAAATTCAGAAGTTGCTCAATTAAACCACAAAATCAAGTACTGTTACTTCAAACGAAATAGAACTCAGGTACGAGTAAGTATATTCAGTACAAAGACTACTCTACAACTAGACTGCAGTTTCTTTAAAATGTTAACCAATTTGTAGTAAAATGTAAGTAGGATAAGCATAAGCCTGCACATGGTTTAACTTTAATTGTTCTGTTTCTTCTTCCACAATGGGTGTGGAAGAGTCCGTGGGGCAGGCCGCCGGGTTCCAAATGATCAGAACCAAAGACCGAGGAGAAACTTGGATGGAGGTATGTCTAAGTAGCATTTAGCATAATGCAACCCCGGGTGAAAAACCGTAGTTATTTCTCACCATTAATAATAAATAATAAATAATAAAATTTAGCTGTCATTGCCTGTACGACTGCGCCACCCAGTCACGTGACTAAGCGCATGACTACCTATTGATATCCTGTTTAGACATTTTGCACTTTTAGGCCCAAACTTGACAGTTGGTTGGTGCCATAAGTTTACATTCACTTCAATGCACTTTAAAGTTACACTCTGTGCAATTTATAGTATTTTACATTGTGATACTTATGAATACTTGAATTATGAATTATATTACTGATGTAATTTATGAAATTTTGCTAATATTTATTTATTGTACAATATGGAACTTTGTCATTGCTGACTAGATATATTATTATTGTGTGCACATGGAGCCCTTACACTGGTCCTGTCTCTTTTTTATTCAGGCCAGGTCCTCTTTTTGATGGCAAGCTAACCCAGAACGCAAACCAGAGAACTGAATGCTGAAGCCTCTCTGAGCATCCTCTCCTTGCTGGTGCTCTAATCCTCGTGCTCTTTGGTTGGGCAGGTAGGAGACTTCTTCAGCCGCCCTGTTTTTTTTTTCCTATTGCTCCTTGTTTTGGTAATATTGCTGGTTCATGCGGTCCATACCTTTCCCAAACTGGACTGTTCCTCCTGGACACTCGGGCCTTACAAACTGTTTTTCATTTGTGCCTTTCCCTGATCGGGCACAATAAAACTGAACTATTGCACTCAAAGGACATTTGTATGCACTAACTCACTCTTATAATAAACATTTGCAATTCCACACACCAGATGAACTTATTGAGTGCGGATTTTGAAATACATTTGTACATTTGAACCATATTTGAACTGTTATAGTTTGAATGGCCATTCATATGTTAATTGTTGTTTGTCATTGTCTCAGTATATGGTGCCATCTAAATGCAACTCCTGTTCCAGTCGCTCTCTCCACTCCCAGAGCTGAATTTACATCTTCTGGTACTCGGCCCATTATAACAGTGCGATCACTGTTTTAGTACAGTGTATGTAACATTGTAGTAACACACTTGCTACATTAACACATTTTTAAACTTTTTAAAGTCTAAAGAACCGTGGAAAAACACGGATAGCAGCTCCTCGCAGGCCAGATGCCAATTCTCTTTTTTATTTATATAATTTTGTTTAATTATGAGATATACATAAGGAAACAAAAATAGACAAAAAAAAACAAAAAAACAAACAAAAACACCACACCCCTCTCTCCACACTCCACAGATTTTTGGCCCATTTTCATAATTAATCTTGATTAAAAATGTTCAAATCAACCACAAAGTGTTCAACATGAGACTAAAATAAAACAAGAACGCCATATTGGGGTTTATAAATCACTACAGGGGCTGTTAAGTGAGCACCCCCATTGAAGAACTTAACACCCCCATAGCAACCAGAAATGTCTGGCACCGCGCCTGCTCAACACAAAATTACACAAAAACACTGGGTAAACAAACTCCATCTGTCAGTCAAGTCCAGTCCTAGCAATTTCTATTTTAATCCATTCATTTACCCAGCCTTCCACCTCCATGGTCCTCCTCAAGCTGTGGTCGGACCCTCGGCTCCTAATATGCCTCCTTTACCTCCTCCCAGCCGCCTACTGAAGAAGAGGAGAACAATGTCTTTATTCTCAAAATATGATGAGGACCATGAGGATGTGGAGTCAATCCGGGAAGTCCTGCCCTTACCAAGGGAGATCGTCTCCAACTCCTCTAACTAAAAATAATTACAATTCACTGACTTAGATGCCAGCAAGAAGAGGTGAAGAGAAAGAATAATGATGACAGTGAAGCTCCATCTTGTATACCAGTCCATGTGGAACCGAGAGGCCCAAATGTGAGGAAGAGGAGCTGGGATCAGGTTGATAAAGAGCCTATTCCAGAACCTCTCCTTCACTAAGGCACTTGAAGAGGACATATGCAAGTCCTGCTTCTCCCAATGTGAACAGTACAAATGTCTTTTAAGTATTTTAGAACTGCCATATTCATAATCAAGTATAATTTTTGACCACGATAAAGGGCCCAAATTAAGCTATTTTCTGATCTGTTATAATGTTGTTCCCTCATCATAAACATACCTGGTGTTTTGTTTTGTTTCATTCACACATGTCTAACACACAAACCACACAAACCAAATTTAGGCCTGATAAAGTCTGGGTTTAGATCTGGTGGTACTCAGAAATTCAAATATTATCTTAGCGATTGGTGTGAAAAGTTTGAAAATTGCTGCTTTAAAGATTTGTGCACTAATAACTAATATATATTACAATGTGCTGATAATAAATAACACTACTTACAATTTACTGGTTTAGATGCCGGCAAAGAGACACTAAACAGGCTTTGTGTGGGCCAACCCTACAAAAATGCTTCACCCTGCCATCCTCAGGCCAGAAAATGTGGCCATGAAGAAGATGAGGATGATGATGATGCTCAAGTACACATAAAGGCCCAAGGAGGAGAAGCTAGAATGACACTGAAGACAATGATGAGTTTCTGAGGATCAAAAGGCTTTGTCTGGGGAAACCTTTTATACACACTCCACTACCCAGTCCTCAGGTCAAAAAATGCAGGCGTGATGAAAATGAGGATGAAGCTTCAGCACACATACAGGCCCCTGTGGAGCCTAGAACCATGTCCAGTCCTCAAATGTTGACGTAGGCTTGTGGGCTGAGCAATGGACAGACTCTAACTGCCAACCATAAGGAGGGTTCGAATAGGGCCCAGGAGAGATTGCAACATTATTCAAATATGGACGGATGACATATTCAGGCATGTTTGTGGTGAGGGAACGTTACACCCAATAATTCCAGAGAAATCCACATTTTTAATCTGAAACGAGTATGTACAATATATTGAGCCCAAAGGCACGCGCGTGTTACTGCTAGTGGCAGACACGTTCATGTGCATGTGTGTCTGCCACACGATTGGCTGTAGACCTGTCAATAAAAATGCACATGGCTTATCATCAAGCTTAACCAAAGTTTACACTGTAACACAGTGTACAGACATTAGACTATCTGTAGCACAGTGCAGGGCACCTCCTATGGCCCACAGACACAGGGACGAGCCCTTTGCGCCCTGATACCTGTATACTTTGCGTATACTTGATCATGATTATGGCCATAATAGTTATATAAGATGCATAACCTCAAGGATATGATGTAAAACAGCTGTATATGACCATGATCATGGTGCTGCACTCCAACTATAAAGTATTACATTATTATTAGGTAAAATACAGAAAAGCATGCTTAAAAATGAGAAAGAAAATGTGACTATACTGACTCTCATGTTAGTCATGAATAAGTCAAATGGTCCGAGTGCATAACATTTTTTCTTAATTATGCACTCGTTTCACAATTTTATTACCAACCACGCCAAACTGGGGGCGTCCCAGTTTTTGAAAATCTGGTCACCCTACTCCATGGAGATTTTTGGATTTTTAGACAGAGGACACACACACAGCTGCCGTCAACATGCGGGATTATATTCTTTTTACACATGATCGTTTTAAGTCAGGATTAAAAGGACACTTAGTTGTGAAAACCTGTCATCTGAGAGGTGCCTGTATGAGTGGTGAGTGCTGCAAATGTGTGCTTTAAGATACCACACATAAACAGACTCTAAAGTGACTATAGTACAGCTAAGTGGTAAGCAAATTACCAGCCAAGAATGCTGTACAAAAATGCCATTAGGCCTACCTACTGTCTTCAAATATGACAGAAAAAAGGTGCAATAACAGGAAATGTAGCCTAAATGAATCCAATTTAAACTATAAAAGAGCCAAACCTAAATTTTATAATCAGATGAAGATTTACAGTGAATTTTAACATCACTAAATATATCAGCTGTTATATCAGTTATTGGCACCTCCAAAGCCCGTTTTATCGGTATCATATCAGATCCAAAAATATCCATATCGGTCAGGCCCTACTCACTACATCAAATAGCAAATATAACGTTACATCAGAGAGATTTGGAATTAGGCCATGTATTAGAACCGATCCACAATGATGGTTGATGTCAGCAAAAACAAAAACTGTCAGAGTACTGATCATTATTAACAACCATTCAAAACCCAAACCTTGGCAGTTTGATTAGATAATAATTATACATAATGTATTAGTTATTATTAAAAAAAAGGTAAAGATCTGGTTTGAGAAGTATGAACACTGCTGCTGTAGTTGACAAAAAAAAAAATCATTTCAGTTTCCACATGGATTCACTGGCTCCTTCTTATGCCTGTCTGTTTTTATGTCAGCCATTTGGACTCAGACTGTTCTCTCACATTGTGCCAAAAATACTGCAGTTCTTCAGGTCTATCACACAGATGGTTTGAATCAGGCTCTAGGCACTGCATCTGGATGTGTTTGGTTCAGTGTGCCAACTTGCAACCAGAAGAGGCACAACTACACAGAATATAATAATAGTGGATTGTAAATTAAAGTTATACTATAAACTATAAAATTCTCATTGGGGTGTTATTGTGCTTCTTGTGTGACTGTTCACTTTTGGTATATTTTTTACCATTATCCAAAAGCCTAGGTTATAAATTACCCCTAGTGAAAGAATATAATAAATAATGTACATTTTCTGATCAGTATCTTTAAAGGTTTCTAACCAATAGTGACAGGATCATCTGCATAATGTTACTCAAAACCTTTTATTCAGATGTATGCATTAGCCTTGTAATGGCTTGTGTTTTGTGAAGTTTTACACCTCACACTGGTGGTATATCTGAAAAGCTGCGGAGGTTTTCAGTGAGCGCTCAGAGGCTGCACATATTCTGTTCTCCCGGGGGCCACAGCAGGACCTGGATCTTATGAAACATCCACACAACTTGCTGCTGTGATTTTCTGAAAGCCATACTGGGTCCTTGAACACTTTAAAGCAAAATGTATTCAGCATTTTTTATAAATGAATAAATCTAGAAAGCATGCAGGCCCAGCTGATGTTCACATGTGGCAACAATATTTACATTCATGTTATTTGAAGATCAATTAAAAATGTATATTTTAAAGAAGCTTGATTAGACTCAATGGTTAAAGCCATACTGTGAAACAACAGAGAAAAGTTACATTTTGGGTACGTTTTTGTACATTGCACTTTTCTATGATATGGGTGTTATCTAGCATTTGGTCAGTTATAGGTGTTTTGGTGTTTTATTGCTGAAAATTCATACATTTGTTTTATTATGTGTGGGTCATCTCTCCACAGATCTGGAAATAAATAAGTGATCATACTGTGGAACACTGTGGAACCCAGAAAGGTTACTGTGTTTGTACACAGCATGTTCTTGGAGTGATCAGGGGCCTCATTTATAAAGGACTGCATAGGACTTGTCCTAAGCTAGTGCGTACTCCTAATGGTCACCAGAGGCATGCGCCACGCAAACTCCAAATTTAGAAAACCCTCAGCGCGCACTCAACCACGCAATCTGTGCTTCATAGATCCCACCTGCAGCTAGAATCTGCACACGTGAACCCACGCCACGCCCTCTCCACACTTCCACTTCTCCGTAAAAGGAACATGCAGGAACATGTGTTCTATAGAAGTCTATGGTCACAGCGTGGACCCGTGCACGAGTTTCAAACCTATACTACTGTTGAGAATAATGAGTGGAATAAACAGCCCTTCTCCGTGTTTTGGCTAACCTCTGCTTAAATGCACAACACTGAATATAATTATTTTATATACGTGGATTTTCTGATGATTTCCTGATCAAACACTTTCTCAAACTCTCGCTTTTCCCCATGTCTCCAGACTTTGCGCAGGGCTTACAGCAGGGTCCTAGCTGCCGTAGAGATAAGTGTTTAGTAGGAGTTTCATAAATCCCGCGGTTGGCATAAAGGGCGCCTACGCAATGATTTGTGCGCAAGCGAGCTTTATAAATGAGGCCCCAGATCATGTTGGGAGTTCATTGACTTTTAAGCAGCACTGGGTGAGTATTCCCTTTCAACTGATTCTCACTTCTAACACATCTTGCAAATGACTGCCTCCAAATGATGCTATTCTACTGGTGCAAAAACTAGGCTCCTAATTTTTGCAGGATGCAAACACTAACATGTGTTTCAGGCATCTCTCCTTCTTTCTAAAAATAGATTTATTCCATGAGCCTTGTGAAACTGTGAAAACTTTCCCATTTGTAGACCTACACAGATGTTGACTATTTTTGCCCCTAGGCTTGGTAGATGGGCTATGTCTGCGTGGGGGGTTGTTATGTGATTAGAAAGCACTCATTATCACATTCAAATGTTCCAAAGCTGCACCCATACAGCGGTATGTTTTGTTTATCTCTACTGGTCCTTGGGTGTAGTGGAATTGGTGTGTGGGCAGATGTTTCGACAGCCGATCCCTCTGCTCTTATCCATCAGGCTGACATGACTGTGCTATGCCAACTGCACACATCATTAAGCAAAAACAGACTGGAGCTGGCCAATTGGAGCACTCCGGAATAACATATCTGATTCAATAAACCATAGTGACATAAATAAAATGAAATTAAAACTAGTTGACAAAACTTTAAAAATGTTTGATTTTTCATGAAATAGCTTTGTAAAGACCAACCTTGATAATTGCTCTAGAAGGGTTAGATCACATTTTGACATTTGTCTCTCTTATAAATAAATAAATAAATCCATCACTGGGTCATTTTAATTGTTGGAATGGCTCATAGGGACTGTGAATTTCTACTTTCACTCTTACTTTTGATTTGCTGTGGCCAGTCTACAAAGACGGTAAACTTATATGTAGATAAGTGGCTATACGCCCATATTTAAGGTTTTTGCCATCATTGGAAAAAGGAGAGACAGTCCTGCCTATGCAGCCATGTGGCTTGAGCAGATGTGCATGTAGCTGACGCGCTAGCGGAGTGTGCAACGCCTGCATCTGGATACTAAAACTCAAAACAAATGCTGAACTAAGCTGCGCTGTGAAGATAATTTGAGCACTGGCATTATGAGAACAAGTTTGGCGAAGCTTTAAGGATTCAAATTTGCTGATGTTGGTTAGTGACGCTCTGGGGATGGACTAAATATGTAGGCCTAGTATCAAAGATTGCTGAAACTTGAGCAAAACTAAATCTAGGAATGCTTGTCATTGATGCCACAAGCTAAAATAGGCAATATTTTAAAATCTATTTTGCAAGATATAGTGCACTTATGAATAATCTCTGAATGCGTCTAGCACCTTTGTGAACACCTTGCTGAGTGACACAGCTGATTGCTCCAGGTGTTTAGCTAGATTTCCATTTGCATTGACACAACCTTTGTCTTGTAGATCAGCACTGACAGGTACAACCACACACAGAGATGACAAGAGAGAGGTGGAAGTGTTCTCTATTCATCAGCTTCTACAGGAATGTGTGCAGCTGTCTCACCTCAGAGGTCAGGATGAGAGTTTTCCCATGATCCTCTGCATACGGGTCAGGTACAGACCCAAAACAGTCCCACTGCAGTTCACATGCTTTTGTCGTAGTGACATAATATTGCATTATTACATTTAGGAAGAGGCAGCACTACCAGATCTTAATAAAGGGTTATTTTGAAGTTTTTATTGAACTGAAAAAGGTACAAGCCCTTACTGTGAGCAGCCTTGCATCTCCACAAACCTGACTCTCATTTGGCATGGAGGAGCCCCTCCTCCTGCTTGTTCCAATGGAAATGTTGGCTTAGACACAATATTCCACAGTATGACATAGATCTCCATGGAGAATGTCCCCAGGTATGGTTTAACTTTATTTTTCCATGGAATCATGCAGGTGACGTGCCACTCCCAGAAAGTTACACATTATTGCTTTAAATTAGCTTTTCTGAAATCTAGCAGTTACTGGAACTAAAGCATAAAGCTTCCGAAAAAAACCAAAAAACAAAACATGTTTATCACCTCTCCCCTGCTCAGATACAATAATTGTAATAATCAAAACACAAAAGGAACATAAAGCAAAAAAATACATACATTAACTAGAAAAGCACTCAGAGCGCAGACCTCCGCCAAGCAGCTCAGTTTTCAAAGTGATCCAGAATCCAGGATCTGGATCATCACCAAAATCAAATCATCTGTTGGATTTACCATTAGGAACATTTCCTGAAAATTTCATCAAGATCCGTCCATAACTTTTTGAGTTATTTTGCTAACTAACAAAACAAACAAACAAACAGACAGACTCAGGCGAAAACATAACCTCCTTGGCGGAGGTAATAAATGCAATATTAGATCCACATGTGATATATGTGTGCATGTGAAGGCAAAAGTCCAAGAGTGCAAATACTACCATACCAGATTACAAGTTTTGAGGATAGTCAAAAGAGTTATTTGTTTCAGATAACATTCTTTTTGATAGAAATGAGAAATGAGGAATGGAATCTCAGCCAAAATAAGTTGTTTCCAATTGGACTGCTTGATACCATAATGATACTAAGGGATTTTCTTTCCCTAGCTTCTTTTTCTACATTTGCTGTTTTCTAAATTAATATTTGATGCACATTTTGATGTTTCTGAAAAATTGCAAATGTTACATTGCACACTACAGTTCAACCTTGTATTGGTTATTCGCTTCTTTTTGGCCATACTTTTACATTTTAGAGCAAAATGCCATCCAGATCTTTGCTGCAGTGTAAATGCTGGAGACACAGGGAGCCAATTTGAGTAGTGCATAATCTAAACACCCGTGCATAGCGCAGCTCGATCCCTCAGAGACCAGGGTCCCGCTGAGCACCTGCTGGCACCACATACATAATTCATGAAATCAGTCGCTGATTAAGCCAATGGCGGGAATAGCTGTTTTTGACAAAACAATCAGCCAAACTTCTCTTTTTTTTATAGTTTTGTATGTAAGTTTACAACCTCTGACCTTTAAATCAAATGCCTGGCTTCAGGTTAAATGCTTTCAGTTTCAAAGGTCATTAGGCCTGCACAATGAGTGAGCAATAATAGTAGTAGTAGTAGTAGTAGTAGTAGTAGTAGTAGTAGTAGTGAGCCAGTTTTAAACTTGAAGTGAATTCATTTTCCTTAGAGCATCCAACCTGCTTTGGCAAGTCTTGCCTCAATCCTCAGTAAAATAAGTTAAATGGTTGTTTATTTGAAAATGATATGGTCTGTATTGGTTTATAGGCACTACTTTATACTCAATCTCAGCTATGTAGTAATTGTAGTAATAGAAGCAGATTATAGTAATAGTCTTTTGTATGAGAGTATAAGGTCTAGCGGTACTGTGCACAAAAGGCAAATTGCCCATATAGTGGCTTTTTGAGAGGTATTGTATTTGTACACTTAAATTTTTGAAATAAACTGAGGGTTGTTGTTCCAAAAGCCAGTCCTGGTGGTGTCTCATGCACCTTCCACATAAGCCTCAGAGCCTGCCACTTCTGAGGCCTCTACTTATTTCTTTCAGGCGCAGTGACAAAATCCAAAATTCCCCTTGAGCGTGTTTATTGTTCATAGTCAACATCAAGCTATTAGCCTATATCTGAGGACACAAGATGAAAGTGGTCTGCTTCCTGTAGACTGGCGCACGGCGAGGCAGAGTGCATGTCTATCAGTGCCAAGCTTTTTCTGTGAGCCCAAAAACAAAATCCAGATAAGCAGGTCATCCAATACCACCAAACAAAATGGGACAGGCCAGCTGATCTAAATATACATATACATACAAAGAGGAAAGGGTCCATACCAAACTGTTGGCACCACCTTCCAAGCAGCACTACCAGATGGTACAGTTTAAGGTTCACCACCAACAGGGATGCATTAGCCAGTACCACCATCATCTATCCTATTTCATAATTATATCTATGGGATTGAATGGATCTGCCAGTACCACTAACAACGTAAATGTAATGGGCAGCCAGTGGCACCATCAGGTCTGTACCAGACGAGAACAAGACCAAACTATAACAGACAATGGTCATAATTCAAATATAATATATAGCTCTTGTTTGGGCACTTAAAGATGCTTTATATTGCCGGCATTCACTCCACACTTGGTGGTAAGACACTGTTGTAACAGAAGCAAGCCTGCACATCTGGGGCATCAGCCACTTTCACCACCATTAATCCCACTCACACAATATTCAGTACAGGTTGCAAGCTATAAGTAGATATTTTACATCAATCAAATTAAGACGTGTGTTTTCCCCTGCTTGATTTATGTACGTCATAGTATTCGTTGTTGTACCCACTAGTGTAACAGCAAACTTTAAGCTGTAAGACTTTTCCAAGGAACTAATATATAAGCTATGGCTGATGCTGGGGCATGTGCAGCACATTTTCAACAGATGAAAAAGAGCCAAGGTCAGATGGCCACAGCATGGACCCGGCACAAGTGGGTTCACCTGGAGGGCTTGATTCACTGCAAATTCTCCATGTAATAGTGTTAGAAGATCGAGTGGTGCCAGGCAGGGCCACTGTGTCCCCTGCCGTGTTGGGCTAATGGAGATTCCAGAAAACTGCATCAGCCATTTCTTCTGTCTACCAAGAATTCATTTTTGTCCTAAAATCCTTTCTTTTCCTCCAAAGCCAGCAGTCTGTACCATTTATCAAGAAGAATATTTGTCCATAACTTGCATGATATTGTACTGTATCTGTAGTTAAAATCTAGTTTCTAAAGTTTGGTTTCCATTAGATCTGAATCATTACAGAAATCAAATTATTCCCCTAAGGCTGATCTCATATACTGAATTCTACCTCCAAAGTCATTTGACCTTACCATGCAAATTGAGGTCATTACATCCAGAAAAGTGTTCAAAAAGAATTCAATCTCAATTTTGAATCCAAACCAGAAATGTCCAAAAGTAATACTGTCTTGACATAAACTGATCATATCCAGTCTGACACTGCTCACACTCAGACAAAGGCCATAGACAGAGATCTGCTACAGAATAATCCTGATTTTACTTCTTAAATCTTCTATTTTTTTGGCTGTATTGAATTCTATAAAATGCCTGGTTTGAATCAATATACAAACATTGGTATTAGACAGACAGTCACTGTCTCCAGTCTGTTGTCTATCAGTGCATTGTTTGCTCAGCCAAATGGGAACTTCTGGGGATGTGCCAAGACCTAAATGCAACATGCTGCATTTATTTCAATGGAGTTAAAAAACATCTTTCAAATGTCCCAGTGCACTCCTGTCTCCTACCTTCAAAGCTCAAAGCTCTACACTAAGAGTAATTTGATGCATTTATTCATCACAAATCCTAGTCATGAAACATACTGACAGAATTAAGAAAAACTCCTAACACATGGATTACTGTATACAATTCACAAATACTAGGACAAAGAATATTTGTTTGTGACTATGTTTAGAGCAAACTGCATCATTAAGTGGATGAGTGGCTCTCTATGGCACTACAGATCCATGCAGCTAGGTCATAACACCTGAGCAACATAATGGACATTATGTTTCTGCCTCTATTGCTGTAAATAAATATGATTTTGTCTTTGGATTGGAAGCAACAAGTTGAAATGAGGCCAATATTTTCTGTTACTGGTTTTGCCTCCAAATGCAAAGGTTGGCAGTTTGATTCCAGCAGTACACACTGCGGTTGTGTCCTTAGGTTGGACATTTAAAGGTGCACTTTATAACTTATCTGATGTGGGGTTTTTGGTTTGCCTGGAATGTTCCACAGTGTGGAATTAAATATATAAATTTAGCCTTTAAATTATAGGTGTTTTTAACTGCTGCAAGAAACTACAGAACAGTTATATGAATAAACATTCAAAGATTATGAGGTATATGGGGCCAACATCAGCCAGGAAGTTTTATTACATCCAATTAAAGACCCAATCATATCGAAGTGGTGGAAGGTGTCTATAAATCTGACCCCACATGAAGACAGCTCCTCAGGTAATTTCAACTGTCTGTCTGTCTTTCTGTCTGTCTGTCTTTCTGTCTGTCAGTCTTTCTGTCTGTCAGTCTTTCTGTCTGTCTGTCTGTCTGTCTGTCTTTCTGTCTGTCAGTCTTTCTGTCTGTCTGTCTGTC
Organism: Taenioides sp. WSHXM2023; assembly: GCA_029959045.1. Classification (NCBI taxonomy): domain Eukaryota; kingdom Metazoa; phylum Chordata; class Actinopteri; order Gobiiformes; family Gobiidae; genus Taenioides; species Taenioides sp. WSHXM2023. Next base: position 35,102,980 of record CM057087.1, read on the forward strand.
TGTCTGTCTGTCTTTCTGTCAGTCTTTCTGTCTGTCTGTCTTTCTGTCTGTCTGTCTGTCAGCTCACTGCAGATCACAGCCACATGCCACAAATCTCATCCTGCTGCTGAGTGTCAGTGTTTTATGGCTCAGCTGATTTTAGAAGTACAACTGTTATTGTTGTTAATAACAATAGTATTTCCAAAATCCATGAAAGCATTTTTACAGTACACACAATAATTGGACCATGTTCTTTAGCTATAATATATGGTGGACTGTGGTTTATTTGACCCACTGTGTGATATGAGTGGCCCAAGTCCAAGGCTTGTTGTATATATAGTATTGATGAGGTGAGCATAACTGTAAATAAGAACACAAGACTAAAACTAGCCAACTCGCTGTCGTGTGACATGGGTGCCCCTCCAGTGACCCATAAGTGAAGAGTTCATGGGAGTCCTGTCTATTGTTTTAGCAATTCATTCACTAGCTCCTAAAGCCAGCCCAACTCTTATCTGCTCATCGGGGCACAGACCCCATTCTAAACTATGTTCATGCTAGCATGCATTGTCCTCTGCTGATGCTTGTTTAACCAAATCTAAACTGTTTCTTTTTCTAGTTTTTAATTATTTTAATGTTGGCCGAATGAAAATAATTCATCTTGATTGATAATGGTGTTGGTATTAAATATGCAAGTCCATCAGGAAATTCAAAACTCTCGAACCACTGCTAAGCATGACAATTAAGAATTCAATTCATTCATCTTGAATCATCAGTCCAACTACTGTAATCACCAACAGTCCATCACAGCCAATCAAACTAATAAAAAGTAAAAGAGAAAGACAAATTAGACAAGTTAATGGACAACAGTATGTACCATCATGTGGTTGGAAGTCTCTTGTTTAGTCAGAGTTATGGGCTTCCACTTTAAATGTACATGCAAGACCCTTAAAGGCTCAGCAGCGACTGGCGGCTCAAGTTGTCCCAAGGGGCCAATAAAGAGGTGGAAACAGAAATAAAGGAGTGCACTTTGGTCAGACCTGCAAAGTGCAAAGGCAAGCTTAGAACACCACTGTTTTTCTTATTGTGTAGACTTCAACTCATACTTTATTTCTAGTAAATGTACTTATTTTGTGCTGGCTTTTTCATCTTACACATACCTTTGAATTGCACCTTTGTTGTTGTAGCGTGCATTAACATTTGTTTCACATGAGAATGTTGGCTATAAAACAGCAAACAGACAAATGAGTCTCAAGTGTGAATAACATGGTTGTGTCAAGTGACTTAAGAGAACTTTTTCAACTTTATTTCCAAACTTTATTGATTCACAAGGGAAATTATTTAGACACAGTAGCTCACACATAATAATAAAGAGCAAAAATATAAATAGTAATAATACATTCAAAATAAGTAGCAAAAATAGCAAGAGACTATAAGAGAAATAAGGCATAATTATATAAATGTATATGTATAAGTAAAAATAAAATATAGAAATATAGTAATACAAATATATCTCAGCTATATACAAGCTATATACAATTTTACAGATTATAGTCTGCAGATCCCCCTTTTCTTACATTATACAATATCAATGAGATATTTTAGACCCAAATGCTTTCTTTCTCTCCATTTTGTAAAAAAAAATGTTCACAGTAAAAATAGATATCACATTTGTGCATACCTTAGTATCACTCAGCCTTTAACTCATTCATTACTGACTCAAAAACTGTGCTTTGAAGCCTTTTTATGCACAATAGTGTCATTTAGTAGTCTCACAAGCTGTATTTCTTTTCAATTGGGTAGCTTTAACCATTGTTCTAGATGGTATTGTCCTTGTTTCTGACCCTCCTATCCATTGTTCCATACTACCTATGTAACTCACACCTTTAACTTCTCATTGTATGTCAGACCTTAAACTATCTGCTGGGACTGACTGGTAGCCTATGACCTGTTTCTATAGACTGCCTGCAGTCTGTGGAGTGACCTTCCTGATGGGATTTCCTCCTGCCAGCCAGGGAAACTTTGGGCTCCCTCCTCCTCCCTTCCCCCGGTCTCCTGCCTGCCCCCGCCTGCCTCTCCCTTGCTGCGTCTCTGCTTGGGACAAAAGGCTCCCACTTTGAGCCTCACAAAACTGACAGACAGCAGTCCTCAGAATATCACTTCTTACACCAGCACGCAACAAGTAGATGGAACATGATGGGGGCTTCTTTTTCTTGGGTTTTACAAGATTAAACAGTTTTGGTTAGCAGAAAGCTAACTGTTGGATGTTGAGATGCACCATTTCAGTGGAAACATGTTTATTTTTTCATGATTTTAAGTTGGATTTTAATTTTACACAAGAAGACAATTTGTGGTAAGTTCTGGAAGTTTATTTTTTTTATAAGATGGTATTTGTTAACATCTTGGCTACTACTACTGTTTACTTATTCATTATTCATCAGTCAGTCACACAGACTAGTCCCAAGCCTGCATAAATTAGGCAAATGGTGCAAAACTATGACGAATCAGTATGTTGATCCCAACATAAATACAGGACAGAGAAACATATTGTTGTTGTGGAGGAAAATGAGCCCTTCTGCATGTACAGTGTCTTTTGCCATGTGCATAATACAGCTGAGATCAGCTGGGAGTGAGTCAACAGAGGAACTCCCATCACTCACCTCACAGCTTTGTAGTTTGCATTCTTTGCACTTGTGTGGGTTGCAAGCTGCTATTAAGCTATATGTCACTTTGACTGACGCACTACATCCTTTTCTTTTACACAGATTGCTGAGCTAGTGACAAAATCTGGGAGCAGTCCAGGGTTACTGTCCCCATGTGGGTCTGTTTCAGGAAATGGGAAAGTTTAAACATTTACAGAGAGGAAATGTTGCAGCCATTCCTATTTATACGCAGTTTATGGTGTGACTGTAGGATTTAACTGTTACATGATATTATTATTGATATTAACAATGTGGGACACAATTTAAGGACTTTTTTCTTAGCAATAAGAAATCTTTCCCCTTGAAAAGTGTCTGTTTATCTCTTTAACTTGTCTGTTAGAGTGCAACACTACAAATGTCCTGAAAACCATTTGCACTCATTAGGCCATGTGGGTTGATTGCTAACAACATTATAATGAGGATTATTTTGAAATACTCCAGAAGCATTACGTTTTGGCAATGGTCCAAAGTATTTTTTTATATATTTTCCTCAACTGCATAGTGAGTCAAAGGATATGAATGCAGCTAATGGTAATGAGGACCTGTCTTAATGTTTGGCCAGCTACAGTTCAAGGTCGTAAAAAACTAAACTCAATGAGTTTAATGCTGAAGCCAGATGTTGGCCCGCATTTATTGTGAAGAATAAATTATGTGTGTCTGCTTTTGCTTTCCTCTCTTTTAGGTAAATCACGAATGCAGCATGTCTGGGTCACTGAAGACAGCTTAATGCTTTGGACACAAGCCTTTTACCTTTATCTGATACAATGGCCAATTTTGCAAAAACACTCCTGAAGTTTTTATTTGTCATATGTATTTCTATTCCTGGATTGCATTGCCAACTAGACTGTACTGGCGTGGACTGCCCTCTTTTGAACGACTGCATTGAGGAGGTTCTGGAAGCAGGTGCTTGTTGTGCTTCTTGTTTACACAAAGGCTGCACTTGCGAAGGCTACCAATACTACGATTGTCTAAGCGCGGGATTCAAGAATGGGAAAGTTCCAGAAGGTGATTCTTACTTTGTAGATTATGGCAGCACTGAGTGTTCGTGTCCAGCAGGGGGTGGCAGAATCAGTTGCCACTATATCAGCTGCCCTGAAATGCCCCCAAACTGCATAGACATGTCTGAGCCTGCCGATGGGTGCATGCAGTGTGAGCGAATCGGCTGCATTCACAATGAGCAAAAAATTGAGGCAGGGCACTCTTTTCACATCAATCCCTGCCAGGTTTGCCATTGCCCCAATGAAGGAGGGATGCCTATGTGCTACCCTGTGCCAAACTGCAATCCAGAGAAAGTCCATACACCAATGCTAACTGGACCACCGCAGGATGAGTCAGTTATTCAACACAACAGCGATCCGTACATGTTTGACCAACAAGATCACATAGGTCAGTTCCCTACACCCCATTATGTTCCATCTGAGGGGAATCTACCTCTTTTCAAACCACCTGACATGGACAATGAGGAGCTAGAAGACTATGATTATGGACCCACTGACTTTCCAGACACCTACCCTGATCCTTTGGCTTCTTTTACTCCTTTCAACAAAGACAATAACTTGCCCCATAACGGAGACCAAACCAACAAGTTAGAACTTAAAGAGAGCTTTGGAGTTCACGACTACTTTGGAGCAGGAAGATCTTCAAGAATCTCAACAGCTTCTGAAGGAACTACTTCTCAGCCACTGGACTCTGAAGATGTCACTACTTCTTGGAAACTTTCAAAGAGTCCTACATTCACAGACCTGACAGATTTTAAGTACCTTCTAAAGGAACATGAGCATTTTGGTAGTTTTGTTCTTCCACTAGAGAAAGAACCGAGCAGTGAAAAACTTCTACAAGATCCAGGTTTAGACAACTCAGTAAATATTCATGAAAATTCAGAGGCCAAAGACAAAACATCTTTGAGCGTTCAAATTAACTCTAGTGAAAGTCGAGACAATGGACACATGGTTTTAAATAGCCTTAATCCTCCACCTTATACTTTGGAAAACCCAGGTCAACACACAGAGGTAACTCCTACCCCAGGCCCAGAGGAGCAGTTTGAGGACGAATACTACAGTGAGGGTGAAGACATAGTGCCTTCGCAGAATATTACAGGGCTCCAGGACTACAATGTGTTTTACAGTGTTAAACCAATCATTCAGGAAAATGGTAATGAGAAACCAGAGAGCAGAAGTGCAACTCCAACCTATAGAGAGACCACCCCAGAATTTACTACTTCTACTACTTCAGCTACTACTACTACTACAACTACTACTACCTACCAAACAACAACCCCATCTTATTTAACCACGACTGCCAAACCACTGTTACATTTCAAGCAACATATAAACAGCACCTACCAAAACGGCAGTGACAGGGCCGTTTATGTTGCTGCTAAAATGGAAGAGCCGTGGAAAGTGGCATCAGAGGAAAAGGTTTCTGATCAATTTGGATTACACAGCACCTTTGAAGGTAAGTTAAAATATTTGTATATTTTTTCACCATGGCTTCAATTGTAAATGTAAATGGTGGTCCATGCATGGTCAAATGTGATGTTGCTTATTGATTTAACTTAATATTTGGTCCTCACTGAAAACATGTTGACTCTGATGTATGTTGGTCATGGTAATGGATAGTGAATAGTATATTTATGTTGACTCTAAGACTTTCACTTGAATCAAATCCCTTTCAAGTCCTCATTTACTACAACCACATAACTTGTGTGTAAGGGTGCACAAAACCGTGCCCAAGCACGGATCGCCCCTACAGCGCGGTACGTTTGTCCAGTGTGCGCGCAATCGGACTGCGCCCAGGCACGGCCCAGTTGGGACTTTGGCCCGGCTGGAGGAGGTGGGCCAAAGCATGGCACGGTTGCTTATGTACGCGCACATGCACAACTTTACTATACAATCCCTGTCAGATGCGCTGATGTTACTCATATGAGGAAAACAGTGAATAAAGTCCACTATAAAACACACTGTGAATCCGCGCTTATCTTCAATAAGGACTGTGGACAGTGACAAAAGTTTTGCAGCCTCATTTCCTGCTGTCCTCACTTCTCCTGCTGTCCTCACTTCTCCTGCTGTCCTCACTTCTCCTGCTGTCCTCACTCCTCCTGCTGTCCTCACTCCTCCGCGATGTTTTTATATCTATAAACTCACGGAGGAGCGCGTATCACAGGAGGACTCATATCTGTCTCACTATTTAATAAATACTTCATGCCGCTGGACTTATTTTCTCCGCTAAAGCGTTAGCTCTGCTGCGTGACATGTAAACAAACAGCGCCATGTGATGACATCATCAGACCGTGGCTCTATACAATCATGCTTGAGCACGGCACGGTTCAAAAGTCCTGAATGTGAGAGCGTCCTTATTATGGTCATATTTAAAGGAAAGAAGCCCATTATTAAAGAATTGTGTAGGGTATTTACTGAAAAACCCACCATCCCTCAGTGTAAATTTAACATTGTGAAGAGCATTGTACCTCACACATCTCCTGTTTTGGATAGTGTTTTTTTCTGGCAGTCCTAAATTAATACATTGCCCCATTTAGTAGTTCCACCACCCCTGAGTTTGGCACTTTACCCCAGAAGTTTTGCTTGTTACCTCACATCTCCCATAGGAGTCACTCAGAGAAGTTAGGACTTAAGTCCATTTATAAAACCTGGCTTGCCCTTAACTTAGCTACTTATGCTTTTTCAGGGAAAATGCACCATAACGGCAACCTGCATTGAAAGGATTTTCACAAAATATCTCCTGTGCTCAGACCTGTGGGAGTGTAATAATAAATGAGTATGTTCTTCTCAGATGGTTTCAGATCATTATGGTACAAAAGTAAGTCATTGAAACAACCTTAAAAGTTTCTAAATATTGCTGCTAAAAACCCCGTAGAACCAGTATTTGGCTCAGTGGTGAATCATAGATGATTATAAAACTTAGAGCTACCTAAAGAAGTTTTTGTATTCAGTGATAATAATTACACAGTGGAAGAAGTATTCTGCAAAGAGTTGTGTGTGTGTTTTTTTAAGTAAAAATTAAAAGTCCTTTTGAGAATGTTTTGCATTAGCTGTGGAGTTTATATGGCAGGCTGCTTCTGTTACAGGTAGTGCCTCCTCATGTAGTAGCGCTGAAGCCCACAGGCAGGTGGTGGGGCAGGGCAGGGCTCTCCCCATGGCTGGAGTTTATCAGAGTCAATGGCACATGGACTAACGACAGCAGCAGCAGTGGAGCATGCAGGACAAGTCTTTAACAACTGTCACAGGCACTTTTTGTTTTTTATAAACCTCTCTTTGAATACATTTTGTTCTATAGATGCAATGTTAGACATAAAACATCGTTATGTCTCTGTTAGTAGTTCCTAACTCATTTCAGGTCACTTAAGTCATTTGCTGGTGGATTATTTTGCTCTTACATAGTATTTCATTTACAATGACACATGAGTAATATGAGTTGAATTGATTGGAGTGAGAATCTCTAACATGTGATGACAGTCCAGGCCATGACTGCCGGGGGATGGCTGTCTCTGCTCCTGTCCATTTTCATTTCATTGCAGTATTTGGAGGTATCATGTGGGAGAAGATAACGCAAACCACGTGCTAAACTGAAGCTATACCCTGCTTTCTGATAGGACCGCTCACTTAATCATCATGGAAAATCAAGTTTCAAAACTTTGGGGAAAAACATTGGATGAAATGGTTTCTCATCTTGCTTATTAATTACATTTGCCTCCACCCAAAGAGATTCTGTTTCATATCCTACTGGATCTGTGGAAGCCTTCTCCACTTGGTGCAGTTGTTTTGTCAAAAAGTAAGAGATTAAGGCCTAGAAGGCTTAATGGCAGAGGTACATTAGCAGGCAAGTTAAGTAGTAAGAATCTTTTTGGGAAATAATCTAATTGTTATCACTACAACAATTCTCAGTTGAAATCTGTTGATGTCTAATGATATTTTGTCTTCTTGTTGATTTAGCTAATCTCAGTGAGCTATAAATGTCTTTTTATCCCTAAAAGCAGAATGAAGGCCACCAGCTGTACGGTGATTGTAATCAGCACAGTAACAATACAATTAACCTTTCATTTTCTGAACCCACAAAACAAAATGATGATTTGTTTCGTAATATAAACAGTAGTATTCATCTTTAGACTGATGGTGGATTAGAGCTCAAGATGTTTGAAATAGTAAAGATGTACTCACAACTTCGCAATAAGAGGAAGAATCTTTAACATAAAGGTTCAAAGTGTGCATTCTTACTGTAATTATCCAAGGGAACACTAACCCAATGGAGCAGCTCTTGTTGTCTTTACAGGAAGTCACACCAGTCACACCAAACGTACACATGAGCTTCTAAATGTGATGATTTTGAGAAATATATCCCTTTAAATGAAATAGCTTTGATGGGTGTGATGGTGGGCAGAAGGAGTCAGGTCTCCACTGTCAGGAAGCCACTTATTACAAGTTGGCAGTAAAAAGTGGTTCTTTGTGCACTTTGCTAGAGCGACGATGTGAGGATGGGCAGTTCTTCTAGGTATGACAGAAACATTACACCTGCTGAGGTTTTTATGAGGACCAAGGAAAATAAAGGGAGGTATTGGAGGAATCTGGAGAAACTGAAAAGCTGCATATTAGGAGAAAGAAGATATAGGGGTTTAAACATCTTGTACAATCTTTTCTCACCTGAGCCTGAGATAAGTGTATGTGTATTGGTCTCCTTTGAGTGTGTGCTAAAATAGTAGCTTCAAGCATCATAATAACATAAGCAGACACAAGTACTGTTTCTAGTATATAGTGGGAATCATGGGTTTCCAGAGATTTCAGATGACATTCTTTGAACCGACCATGTGTAGAAGTTTATAACCTGGAGTGATGTCTTTATGAGTCTGGCATAGCTGAATGCATTTACAGCTAAAAGTACATGAAAAGTCTGAACCATGGTGATGTAGAATTCGCCAAAATTTCAAATAAGATTATTACTTTCACATCACTTTTGTTTTCTTGTAATCTCTTTCAAACTTTGCCATTGAATTCCAAACCATCGATCTCTAATCTGAGCTGTTTTCGGTAAACATACTAATGCATGCTGCTCTCCTCACATTGTTCTAAGACATTACCCATCCTGTTTGTTTTATCACTGTAAAATATACAATTTTTCACTACTAACTCCAACTTCTCTGCCATTCAATAATTTTTCAGACTTTTTTTTTTCTTGTGATTGCCTTCTGCTATTGTAAAGTGAATATGCTTTACAGATTATCTTGAGTTTGTATGGGATTAATAAAAGACATATTTTAAAATAAATTCTAAGTAGTAGTAAATGTCAAAAGCTATTCAACAGCTGATCCCCCAACTGCAGTTATAGGGAAGCCACTGCAGTTTTCTGCAAACTATTACTCAAACAGTTGCAGAAACAATAGTGAAAAATAGAAAGAAGGGCTACATTTTAGATGGAATTTACATGGATCCAGAAACAAAAATAAGGTATTTGAATATAAAATGAGCATACAGAAAAACTTAAAAAAAATAAAATAAATAAAAAAAGTTATTTCCTAGCACATTTGCCATTTTATTTAAAATACAAATATTCAATCAAACAAATATAAATCTCACAATTAGAAATTATTGTCAGTTACATATTTAACTAATACAGTTTAGCAACTCTCTGGTCAAGCAGCAGCAGACACGCTGATGACTGGCAGTTCTGAAAGGCAGGGCTAAGTGGACTAACGGCCAAATACAAGTAAGGCTTGGAAGGATTTTTGAGCTGACACGAAACTACACAAGATATGTACAAAAAAATAAGATATGTAAAAAAAAAATGTACAAAAAAGATATGTAAAAAAAATAAAGAACTCTGAAGTTTTCTGTGTTATTTATAAAATGCCTTTTTTATCATCTACTTCAAGTCCAGATGTGTTCACCCTACAACCTTTTTACAATCATTGTCTGAAGGCTAATAATCCAATCCAAACAGACAGTTACGTATCAATAAATTCATGGTTTATTGTCCGTTCATAAGGTATTCATGTTTTGGACTGGGCGTGTGAGACATTGTGAGCTGATGTCCAGATGTGATGCAGATGTGCACAGATGACATACTGTATGTCTGAGAGGCAGATCTGCAGACAAGCCTCTGTTTGTCCAGACTGACTAATGAGCTGAGGTGTTCTCTCTCCAGGGCTTCACGTGTGCTCAGACCTGGAATCTCACCACTCTTCAGTCATGGGAAAGACATAACATATAGGAGAAAACAGTTGTGGATAATTTGAGACATTAATTCTGTGTATTTATATCAATCTCAAATCCTGAATAAAGAGTCTAGCAATGGTGTGCATGCCCCTCAAGAAATTCAATATCCTATTTGCACTAGAACATTAGGTATGGTACAGTGGGTTTGTGATATTAAGTGGTGAAATTATTAGAATTATTAGAATAAAAATTGACTACACGGACAGAAGCAGACCAGTGGAACCAAAAATGTTTTCAATGTAGTCATCACTGTTCTTAGATTTTCTTGTTGTATTTTTGTGAGACCACTGAAGGATATCTTGAAATGGGGATGCTTAGTGGGTCACTCATCTTGTAGTTGACATGTGCCTGACTCTATCAGAGGGGCTGCTGTATTTGGCTTTTAAAGATAATATTATCTTCTTAGTTGTTTTTGTGGATATAAATAGCCTTGTTTTCATTGCTCCATAGATAATATAATGGTTTTGGTTAATATCTGCCACAGGGCTTATTCTCATTAAACAAACAAACACTGGCACTCTTTAACATGTCTGACCTTCTTTCACATCATTCAAATCAATCTATTTATTATACAGCCCAATAACACAATAGCAATTGCCTGACAGGGCTTTCAAAAATATTGATTTGATTAAATAGAAGTTTGAATAGAGGTTTCATGGGTTTGAAAATTAAACAGTAAAGCTTTCATCTCACATACCCTTTAATTTTTTCATATTATTTTCCTCTTCAAACTTCCTGGAACTGGCGTGCTCGCAGAGATATTTGTATGCTTTATTTATTTAAAATATGTCAGTCAACAGTCCTTTGCCACATGTGGTCAACACCTGTCCGACCAGTATTCCATGTAGTTAGTATTCATCCCTTTGTTCCTCAATCAGAAATAGGCTCGATTTCATTGTCTGTAAAACAGACACTACTTTACACAGTTTAAAGTTTATCCTTCACATTCTCCCATTACAAACCCTGAAGAAGAAAACAATTAACTTAGCTATTTCCCCTAATTTGTTCTACAGAATTCCTTTGATGAATTGTGCAGATGAGGGAGCAGAATGAAGTTAGTGAAGTTTCCAAGTGGGACATAAAATGGCAGTATCAGACATACTTCTGAACGTACACTGTGCTGAATAGATTAGCATAGTTTAAGCTTATTGAGGTGAAAACAAAGTCGTTCACATAAAGCGAATAAAGCACGCTGTTAAATCTGATCTGAGTGAGAGCCATGTGGAGCTAATTCTCCGATGCCTCTGTGATTCATTAGTGGAATAAAGTCCAAACAGGAAGCTGCATGTTGTAGTTTAATGTTTGCAAATGTGTTCCTTTCCTTGCAGTATATTTGGGGATGACATAAATTAGGTTTTTGTTCTGAAATTGGAAAAACAAAGCTCTTTCATTTCAGTGCTATAAGAATAAGCCAAATATGCAAATTCTGTTAAGCTGGCTGATGCAGGCTAATGTGTGGATGAAAGGATCTCACGGCTTTGGGTCTATAGGCTCATACTGTACATTTGTTTAGCAACCACAGCATTGCAGAATGTTAAGACATATTTGTTAAAAGTGGAACAACTGTCAACATGTGATTTGTAATATTAATGGCTAATCACATTTGATGCCCCAGAAAACTGCCTGACCTCTGTGCGATCATCTTTTGAGTCTGTTGGTTTTTAAACATGTGTTGTTTTCTGAGCATATGTTTAAAAAAGTGAGTAGAGCAGCTTTTTCCACTGCATATGTTGCCATTTAAACCTGATAAATATCAAATTCCACTCCGTGAGTAAAAAAAAAATCCTCATAAAGTCTGTGTGTTTGGAGTTGAGTTTTACCTCTGGAGAATGTGATGAAATGTTGAAGGCACCTTTGAGACCTGCTGGAGTTCACAGTGTGTTTGTGTGAGGGCTCCTGTCTGCTCTGTGCAGTGGAGGTAATGTGGAATAACTGTTGGGAACATATCTGCAGGTGAAGTGGAGGATGATCTGGTTCATAGCTGCTGTGTTGCTGGACAGAAGTGGGCGAAACAGAATGACCACTGTGTTAATATGCCACCATTAAGCAATGACAAGTCCACTATATGCAGGTGTGTATGCATTCAAACTTTCTATTCACCTGGGAAAAGAAAAATTCTTACCACAGATGTAAAAATAATGTTAATGTTAAAAAAGGACACTATGGCTTACTGTAAGGAGATAAGTTACTAAATCTTAAAGTAATCCCCTAAATCAAGGTTAGGTTAGGTTAGGTTAGTTTATTTGCCATTTGTATTGAAAAAGCATATTTGAAAAACATGTGCAAAAAGTTCAAAGTACACCATGAGACATTAAAAACAATCATTACAGACAACATTTTGAACGTTAAAGATTCAGATACAGATGAGTCTAATGTAGCTAGTCATACTTTTTGTCTGTTTGTTATCCACCCAAACTCCTGAGGGTAAAAGGCACACCAGGCCAATAGTTTGCATGCAGGGATGATATTAGTTCATATTCATACAGTGTCTTTTTTTGTTTGTTTCAGTTTGGCTCAGAAGCAGTGTTGCCTGAACTTAGTGAGAGAAATTCAGTGTGAGTCTGGTGTTACAGCTGCCCGAGCGGGAAGCCCCTGTGATGTGGACCTGGAAGCCCCATGTCCAGACGACTCCTACCAGGCAAGTCCCAGTCGACCATGAGCACAAAGGCAAAGGCACATTTCTCTATGCAGTACATTACTCTGCCTTATGGTTATTAGAATGGTTCATGGACATAAAGTGAATAAAAGTTCAAGATCTCACTTTGTGCATCATGGTCTATAAGGACTTACAGTAGCTGTTGTTAATTGTGGTGTAAGGTGCTGAGCAGATTTATGCATTGCAGGATGTTTTCAAGGATTGTTAAATTCAGATCATTTAAATAAACTGTTCATTAGAGTTGGGTTCGGCCCATTAAGACACACTGGGTTATATTCTATTGTATTGTATCATTAAAGTTCTTTATCACTTAATTAATCAGAGAAAATCTCATGCCTGTCTCAATCCCATTGATTCTCAAACACTTTATCACAAATGAGAAATTAACAATTTTTTCAGTATATTTTTCAACATTACATTTATTATAACACTGTTCTTCCTCCACTGGGCATTCAAAGGGTTTTATGTCAAGTAACCAGTGAGCCAGTGAGTAAAACCTTCAACAACTGATCTAATACATTGTTGCCTGGTACAGGGGGCTCCATTGTAAATGTCAGCAGGCTGGGAGGGGAAAAGTTGTACTGTATTTGCAACTTTGCCATTGTGCAATGAAAAGGAAATTAAAATGTTACAACAGTTGAAGTTCCATTGGCTTGTATCATTAACTCTTCTACAAGTTTCCCATAGTAGATTTATGAGTAAATGCAAACAAGCTGACAAGTTTGGCCAAAATTTCTGCCTTGGATCCTGTGAATACTTCTATGTTAGAATGGCTCTCTCCTTCAGCTGTCTGCCCACGCCAACAATATTTTACTTATATTTGGATGTCATACCAGATGCTTTTAGTTTTGTGTTTTTACAACTATGCTCCATTACGAAAGGCAGGCTTGGACTGGTAATCTGTACTACCGGGAAAATACCTGCTGGGCCAGTCCACCTCAGACCACAGTTGTGCCGGTACGATGACCTCCGATTCAGGGGCAGACTGCCAATCTGTTCAGGACTGTTTTTTGGTCCCAGTCTGTCCCTGACTAAAGGGTTGTTGGTTCAACTCCTATCATAAACTCACTCATTACCACTGACTGTATGTTCTAAAATGAATGGTTTAGCTGAACAATTACCTTCCAGTGTTGTGTGTGTCCAGGTGTGCTGCAGTTGCTGTGCCCTAGGTGTGCAGGTGCGGCGTGAGGGTCTGAGCTGTGACAGTCACCACTTCCTGGGGTACCCTTGTGGACATGTCTTCCTGACCTGCTGCGAGGACGAGCTAGCCCCCAGCCACACCCTCCTATGGAGTAAACACAGTGTTAGAGCTACCACAAGACCCAAGCAAGGTACAGGTACATCAGGCACTTTACCATCATATTTACTTTTACCATGGCCTATGACTATGGCTTCATATACACATATTGCATAAAATAACTACTTTTGAAGTACTATTGCAGCACAACTCATATTATCAATACAGTTAAAGGCACGTCACATTTATGTAATACAAGAGTACAATTTCCATGTAGGAATAAATAATAAAATAAAAGCTGAATGTGATACAGTGATGGTTAACAGTAATCTGTAAAAGTAAGATTTCACATTAATTGTTTTATTTATCTTAACACTAAAGCAATTTATAAAAATATGAGAAATAGGTACAGTAACATAGGGAAAGTGAGACCTTTCAATTAAAAAAAAAAGATGCATTCATTTTCACACTATTGGTTCAATCTTAGGTGGCATTGTTGTTTTAGTTCTCTATTATTTCTCAGTTCTCCACCATTGCACAGCATCCTTTCTTTATGGCTGGGGATAATGACTTTAAAAGTGTTGTGTTATTGTTGATGTTGTTGAAATAAAGGTGTGTATGTCCAATATTTTTCCCGTTTCAAATTGTTTTGATATTTGAACAGATGTAGATCATCTGCCCAAGTGCAGTTTGGCTGGTTGGAAGGTAGCAATGAGAAAGCAAAAATGCACCAAAGCTGGGTTCAATTATTGCCAGATTTTGACTCCAACTGTCTTCTCCCAACTCTGACATCAAGCCAAAGGCACATACAGTACAGCAGCATTCTATAGGATATGCACCATTTATAGCCAGTAGTGTGACCATATTGCAGTTCAGAAAGTTATGGAGGGACAAGACAAAGCTCTTATCTTATCTTTTCTTGCAGTATACACATGCAAACATGCTCTTAAAAGTATCAGCTCAGTTTGTTTTGCACATGCAAGTTTAATTAAGTTTAATTTTTTTTGCACTAGAATTTCCATTCTTTGCTGTGTACATTAACATCAATGGACAAGATATGCAAACTGTAAAAGGATGATTTTTAATTGACTCAATTTGTTTGTCATGGTCAGGTTCAGCTATCTGTTATATGTGGGGTGAATTACCTTGTAGGAATAATTTATTTTATGCATTTTGCCTTATATAAGAACAAGTTTGCACTGTGTGTGAATATATAAAAACACCAACTATGTTACAATTTATCCAACTTAAATAAATAAGGATATGCAGACTGAACATTCCTCCTTCATCTGCTATTGATTGTCTGAATTGTCACAGCCTCTTCCTTGTCCTTATCCTTGCTCCTTTGATTACTTGCAGCAGATATCATTATTCAAGCAGGTTGTTAACTTAACATCTGATTTAACGCCACACATTTGGAACGTCCGTGCACAGCTGGGTTTCTTTTATTTGAGACAGTTGTATCTTAGGTAAAGGTTCTAAACATCACAGCCCTGACGTCTTTTTTAAAAGTTTAATAGGCTTTGCTCTCACCACTGACTGTTGACTATTTTCTCTCTTCAAAGGCACGTTCAGATGAAGTCATTTTGGTTGGGAGGTTATTAACCTGCACAAAGCTGTGAATGCCTTGTGTGTGTAGTCAGTCTTTATGGATGAAAAAAGGATGTAATTATTTCCTATGAGGGGATATGTTCTCAATCTGTGACTCACCACCTTTTAATTAAAAGGCAAACATTCATTCGACTTGCTCCTTTGAATGTAAACCAGTGACTCTGAGGAAAAGGCAAGCTCCACAGAGTGGTGTTGTTGTGCCCTCCTCTGTGAGGTGTTGGGATGGTGACAGCTGAATGGAGCTCTCTTGTTATGGGCATACATTAAGTAAGAAGCAATATCTATGTGTATAGAGTGAGGCTCAGTGATTAGATCCAGTATTATTCAACTTCAAGCTGGACGGACTAAACAGAAACAAGAGTATGTAAGACAGATTGTGCTATATTTTTGGCACTTAGACCCCGGCAGGGATGATGAGCATTCTGAGGGAGATCAATAACTAGGATGTGAGATAGAATCTTATTCCCCCCAGAGCCTAGACACTGGTAGTGGAACCTAGACTCTGGTAGAGTCTAGACTCTGTTGGTGGACCCTAGACTCTGTTGGTGGATCCTAGACTGGCCACTGAGGAGGCGATGGGGAGTTGGAGGCTTGATTGCATTAGCTTGAAAAGCTGAGTGGAGATGAGCAATGCAGCAATGAGCCATTTATATACTAATGACCTTCTTAGTTATATCTTTATTCTGTCCCACAGTTCTGCACCGGCCCCTTAACCTGACCAGAGCACTTGGTGTTTGTTATGGTAATTTAGAAAGTGGGGCTGCGATCAGAGGAAACATGCATATGTGAATGCCAGGGCGGAGCAGATGTTGTTGATTCATATCAGCTCCACAGAGTTAGAGCATTCATACATTAACCAGACTTCTGCTGTTGTCTCCAATTTGGGTTGTTCTTCCTCATGGACCCGCCCCTCTCTCTGTTCCAGTGTTAAACAGCCCGCTCCCCAGGCAGGCCCTTTCCATATCTGCCACAGCGGAGTCAGCACACACACAACAAGAGGAAGATGGCATGGACCACTGCCAGGTGTATGCGGGCCAGCTGTGCCAGCACACCTGCATCAACACCTACGGCTCGTACCGCTGTGGCTGCCACCACGGGTACTTCCTGCAGCCAGACGGTCACTCCTGTACACCAGGTCACTCACACCATGAGATCTCTGTGCTTTCCACTCACAGTCTGTGAATCATATTTCATACACCAAATATAACCATATAAGAATAAGCTAGCTTTGCTGTAAAACTGCAAAAGACAAATGTTTGAGATACAGCAAAGAATAGGGACATGTTTGTCCATGTTGTGGCAAGTTCCTCTTGGTATTCTATTATGTTTAGTTCTTCTATTATTAATTTCACAAATTATATGGAGAAAGTGCTTGTTTGTAGTCATCTTCTGGTGATTACTCAACAGTTATACTATAATTGATTTCATTATCATACAGCAGTGTGGCACTTGAGCAGGAGCTTAAGAAATGGCCTCATTAAAATTCTCAGGAACCTCAAATAAAATTTATATATGGAGACCTCTCTGTACTCATGAGGATAATGACAAAAACATGCAGCTTGGGACAAATGTCCTGCCCTGACATTCTGGACCCTGGTCAAAGTTTTCTAAATTGGATTCCCATGTGGAATCAAGTTCAGCGGAACTTTCCAAATTAAAGGGACCATGTCTCTTTACAGAGAGCCCTGATGAAGACAACAGAGTAACAGAAGATGATAACCATTTTGAGACCAGCACCACCAAGACCACTACCACCAGCAGCCAACTTTACTTCAACCCATGTGAAGGTAATGTCGCTGATAAAACACTAGCTACCAAAAACATTGGTGAACAAAAACAGTCAGTGTCTTACATGCCAAAAAAAACCTATACAGTGTAAGATCTCTGCCACAAGTTATATGGAATTGTATTTAACTTGTGTTCTCTCTTCATTAAAATAAAAATGTATTAATTGTCATGCGGTCATGTGGCTTTATGTGTTGTGTTGCAGCTAGACAATGTGGTCAGAAGTGCAGTGTGATTGGGGGCCGTGCGCTCTGCTCCTGTCTCCCAGGCTTCTCTCTCATGACTGATGGACGCACCTGTCAAGGTATGAGCTCAGCATTTCACATGATGTGACCATAAGGACATAGTTTATTAACCTGGCACAAGTGAGATTCTTAAGTATATCATTGATTTGAGTTCTATACATCAATCTGAGATCACTCTCACTGAAAGTGACATTAGTTTCCTCCTAAACCATAATGCTACAATGCAATCAGTCTGATCAGTCCAATACAATTTATTTCTGTACAGCCCAAAATCACAGCAGTCACCTTGCAGGGTTTAACAAAATTGTTGATTTAACCAAAATTAGAATTTAATTAGAAAATGAAATTGTCAAATGTCACTGGTCAACATCAGACTTAAATGTTGCAGAAATTCATCTTGCAAGGCCAAATTAGTTTTTTATGGCTTTCAGATTCTAATACACTATATTGCCAAAAGTATTCACTCATCCATCCAAATAATTGAAATCAGGTGTTCCAGTCACTTCCATGGCCACAGGTGCATAAAATCAAGCACCAAGGCCTGCAGACTGTTTCTACAAACATTTGTGAATGAATGGGTCGCTCTCAGGAGCTCAGTGAATTCCAGCGTGATACTGTGATAGGATGTCACTTGTGCAACACGTCCAGTTGTGAAATTTCCTCGCTCCTAAATATTCCACAGTCAACTGTCAGTGGTATTATAACAAAGTGGAAGCAATTGGGAGCGACAGCAACTCAGCCATGAAGTGGTAGGCCATATAAACAGGCGGGGCAGGGTCAGTGGATGCTGAGGTGCATAGTGCGCAGAGGACACCAACTTTCTGCAGAGTCAGTCGCTACAGACCTCCAAACTTCATGTGGCCTTCAGATTAGCCTCAAGAACAGTGTGTAGAGAACTTCATGGAATGGGTTTTCATGGCCGAGCAGCTGCATCCAGGCCTTACATCGCCAAGTGCAATGCAAAATACGGTGCCACTGGATTCTAGAGCAATGGAGACGTGTTCTCTGGAGTGACGAATCGCGCTTCTCCATCTGGCAATCTGATGGACGAGTCTGGGTTTGGTGGTTACCAGGAGAATGGCGCTTGTTGACCACATTGTGCCAAGTGTAAAGTTTGGTGGAGGGGGGATTATGGTGTGGGGTTGTTTTTCAGGAGCCGGGCTTGGCTCCTTAGTTTCAGTGAAAGGAACTCTGAATGCTTCAGCATACCCAGAAATTTTGGACAAGTCCATGCTCTCAGCTTTGTGGGAACAGTTTGAAGATGGTCCCTTCCTCTTCCAACATGACTGTGCACCAGTGCACAAAGCAAGGTCCATAAAGACATGGATGAGAGAGTTTGGTGTGGATGAACTTGACTGGCCTCAACCTGACAGAACACCTTTGGGTCCAACATCAGTGTGTGACCTCACAAATGCACTTCTGGAAGAGTGGTCAGAAATTCCCTAAATCTTGTGGACAGCCTTCCCAGAAGAGTTGAGGCTGTTATAGCTGCAAAGGGTGGACCAACGTCATATTAAACCCTTTTGATTAAGAATGAGATGTCACTTAAGTTCATATGAGAATCAAGGCAGGCGAGCGGATACTTTTGGCAATATAGTGTATATGAAGGTGCAGTGCTACCACTGGGGGCAAGAGAAAATTTTCCCCTATTGATTTAGTAAAGTCCACATTGATGAACCTGATCATTTGTATTTAATAACTAGGCTACTGAAATTACTATATAAAAAACAAAACAAAGTAATTTTACCTATCCTGTATTAGCATTTAAGAGTATTGTAATTTCACTGGAAACATAAAGAGTACTTATCCAATAACTTGCAATGGACAGAAAATACATACTTAATATTATTTGAATGACTTGAGATGTGAGATCCAAGTGATGGACAGGTGATAAAGTGCAGGGACAGGAAAGAGAATTACAGTAACTAGTGTCTATCAAACGGAGCACTATGTGTATACACTGAATCAATAAATGCAAAAATCACTACGCCTTTATAGGAGTTTATAATAAATTGCAATGCTGAAATCCTAGACTATAATGCAGCATTTGTGCCCTCACCTGGAAAATATTATCCTTTTTTCTCTGTGTTGCTTTGCCCTTTAAAGACTGAAAACTACAGCATATAAAACCTCTCATCAACCTCCCACATCATCATCTCAAATCTCAGCAGTAAATTTACCCTTTTACACTCAACAGCCATGTACACCACTGATGACCGGAAATCCTGCAGTTTCAGCATGCTGTGTACCATTTATTTTGTTAGACATATACATACACAAAACATTTATGCTATTGGAAATTTCAATATGGCATTTAAACTGTAGATTGTTCATTTCATTAGTATCGTGTGAGTAGGTATTACAGTACAGGCACACTGTCAAAGTGCTGGGCGATTCCAGATTGTTTCCACATGTGGGAGCTGGGTGGGCAGAGTGTAAGGGAGAGATGAAGGAACAATAGAACACCCAAAGTCCTGTCCAGATATTTTAACCTAAGCATATTTTGTTGTATTTGGATATTAATCCTTATTTTACTTTTTAAAATCTGGGCTATGTATCCTTAGAACCAGTCCAACAGTACAAGTGAAATATTCATACTTCTGTTTTTGCATAGAACATAGCATAAAACCCGAATTAAGTATTCTAGGTTTTCTCCTGGTTTTCTCTTCAAGCCGTTACATGCTTGAACAATGCATTTTGAAATTTGATGTTGCACTTTAATATTTTAGCTACTTAATCTTTGTATCTTGTTTATTTCAGTGTCAGTAAGTCTTTTGTAAAGATGTCTATTATTTGTTCATGTGGTTGTTTTTAATGTCTCATTGTGCACTTAAGAGCTTTTTGCATGTGTTTGTTTTTTTTTTTTAACTACTAATGGCAAATAAACTAACCCAATCTTTGTTATTTATTTAACCTTTATTTGACTATAAAAGTATATTGGGTAGAAAAGCTATTGTCCAGATGACTACCTTAGAAATATTTTCTATCATGGACCCGAGCTGGATGGAAGAGGGATTGCGTTGACTAGTTTCTATGGTTCTACAGTAGTGCAAGTGTTTTGAATATTTTGTTTCTAATTAATGTTTTATTGAGGTGTTTGAATCAGAATTAACTAATTTATTTTTTTATTTTATTTTTTAAAAAATTGTTCTTTTTTCCTTGCTCGACGCTGAAATTTGCATTTTACACATCTACATTTTTGACAGATGTGGCGGAGTTCTCAGAGTCATGGACCATTTCACAGTTAGTTGGTTTTGGATGCTTTCAAATGTCTTAATGATGCTTTTCCCACCAAGACCTTCAGTGCTGTCCAGTGCCGCAGATTACAGACATAGTTATTACATTTGCATGGCTGGAATACTTTCTCCTCTGTTCTGATATCAATCAAACTGCACGCTCGCCCTACTCTTAACTGTGAAACACAAGCTGAAAGGTCATTCAAGATCGTCATAACAAATTTAAAAAAATCTCACTTCTAAAAGTGAGATGCATATCTATTTGACATCCCCTTCAAATCTTAAGGCTTCTTTTTAAATAAGATTTGGACCAACACAAAAATTATACTGGTACAGGATCCCTTGGCTGGAATGGAAAAGTAATTAAAATAATCAGGAATAGAGAACAGATAATAGACATGGTCTTTATTTATATTTCTCTCTAAATTTATTGGAGCCAGACTTTTGATACAGCGTGTGCTGTTTTTAGACAGGGTATTGTGTCTGGGGTGAAAAAATAACCCTTATTTTATAAACCCTTCTCCTTTCAGCAAAGTAATCATGCTTTTTGTCAGAAAATAGCCTCTTTGTTCTATTTTTACTCACTTCGCCACTCACCACTGTTTAATGTGGTGGTCCTAGGGGAGTCGACACTGAATGCAGGAACCTTGAGGCATTTGTGTTCTGAATGATGCAGTGGAAAATGCAGGCCACTAGAGCTGAGTGGTGGGCTCATGGCCATTGCCCCTATGCTGAGAACAGAATAAACAGTGTGGGCATCAGGCATGTAGTAAATAAAAGAATGTGATCAGGACTGTTTCAGTACGAGCAGAGGAGTTCAAATTCATTCATCACTTTTTTGATTAAGAATGCGGAAATGGCATAAGTTTTGGATTTTCCATTGGTCAGACACGGCTTATGCCAGGGTTAGTATTGTTTCACTCTTGTTATGTACCATTGAACATGAAATAGTTTATTTATAAATGGCGGATACTACATTTGTTCATAGTCTTAGTGTTTTATCTGATCTGATTAGTTACACAATTAGAGCAGTATTTTAAGTGTTTTAAAACAGTGAAATATTTGTTGTCTTACATTATTAATTTTGACCATAAATGTAGATGACACTCCTTCATAGGTGAGTGGTACACATATGTGGTACAAGGATTTCATTTGATCTTTGGATGTTGAAATGTTTGTGATGGATCTCTTTGATTGCGAACAAATTTGTTCCCTGAGTGGAAGCTATTTTTAGTGCAAAAGCTCTAAACAAAAAACATTAGTCAGACAGATCAAGAGTCTTGGTTTTACAGAATATTTGCTATAGGTGCCCTGGAGCCTGGGTGTTTGTGTCAGTCCCTAGACAGAATGTCACGTTGCATGTTAGAGCTTGTGTATGCTGACAGACAGGCCTGTGTACGAGGTGATGTTCCCAGAGGAGAATCTCAGATGTTTCTTTTGCACTGTAGTCTCTCTATGGACTACAATACACAACATTCAAACGCCCCCAAGCTGCAGCATCTCTAAAGATCCACAGACTGAGCAACAAAATGTGAAAATATGTTCCGTTTTGTCTCTGGGCTTTTTCATAGAGGTGTATAGCAGTATTTTCTATCTCGTTCCCAGTGGAATGGTGGATTCTGCACTGATGTTTAAACCTGGATTTGTGACATGTGCCAGAATGAACACAGATGCACAAGATGGAATTGACTAACAGCAGTCCTGGTCCAGAGCTATCAGAGCATCCGATCGTCTAGTCACTGTTGTGCATGATAAGAAATCCACCGATGCAAAATTATGCACCAGTGTCGTAAAATGGTTTGTCAGATACAGATTCAGAAGCTCTCAACTGTGTGACACTAACAACAAAAACAGAAACATTTCGCCAGCACCAGATCATATTAATTAGTCATGGGATTTGCAAAGCTGCTCCTGTTCAAAGCTGATATTTCTGGTCTCCAATGTACAAATACAGTGTTGATGCAACGATGGGAATATGAATATGAATCAGAATGCTGCTCTTCCCTAGGACTTCTGTTTGCTGCTGCTAAATAATTAAAGCGCTGCCCATGTTTCTGAAGGATAAAATATAATATTTCATTTGGTTGCTAAAACACATGTCACACACACACATATTTTTACAAGCTGATCCTTAAAGGTGCACTAACTTGGGGGACAGCGCCGCTACCTGTTGTCTACATAAAGAGCTTATTGATTTGCCTGGAATATAATTCTGTGTGGCATTAAACTCATCTATCTAGCATTTGTTGTGTTTTTATTCCTAGAAAAAAAAAGTGTCAGTCAACAAGTAGTCTCCATGAAGATAGATGTTTAATGTTTGAGTCTAATGCTATACTGTGGCACATTCCAGGCAAAGGAATAACATATCCAGGGAGACAAGCAGAAGACAAACTATCAGAATAGTTGCATAGTGCACCTTTGAACCTGCACCTTTGAAGAAGCCTGTGTCAGGCCAACCTGTCAAGGTCTTTAAACAACGGGTTGATTCATTTTCATTTTTTGATTCACTCCCTGTACATAAGAGCTACCTGATGTTGTAAATATGTTAATATTTATTGTGATTTTTATTTTTTATTTACTTATTGTTCTGAGTGTTTGCACAATTTTTTCACAACTTTTTGCACTATACTGTCCCCTGACTGTGAGCTTCTGTCACGAGTGAATTTCTCCTCTGTGAGATCAATAAAGTCTTATCTTATCTTATCTTATTTTATCTTGATCTTGTGAAGACCTTGGTCCAGGGTCAGGATCAGAAGTATTTGCACTGAATGCATTTTTGGTTAATGGAGTACCTGATGGAGCTTATATGTTGGATAGCTGAGTCTCACAGTGGTCCTTTGTGCAGATGTGGATGAGTGCTTGGGCCTGCCTCACAGCTGTGGAGCAGGCCAGCGCTGCAGAAACACTCTGGGCTCGTTTGTGTGTGAGCGCATCCTCACCTGTGCCCCAGGACACCAGCTCAACAACGGACGCTGTGAGGGTGAGTCAGTATACCAACATTATACACTCCATAACTATTGATTAATGCAATTTCCAATTTACTATTATATAGACATAAAATATATAACATATAGTACATACATTTTGTTCTCTCTAAAAATGTTTCATAAGCGGTCAATCAAAATGGGGTTTGTAGGTGTATGGATAACCCACACGAAGATAGTGCCAGGGAACACAGGGTTACCGAAACATGTATGATATGGGCCTTCTAATATCAGGGTCACTAAAATTGATTTCTTGGAGAGGTTGTCTGTGATATAGTATCAATAATAGCATGGCCATCTACACCAAACAACTCACTGCAGATCTGATCAAAGCTCCACATGGTGTGATCTCATTTTGTACCTCATTTGTGCGGTCATTTTCAGATCCAGCTGCACTGTTTCACCCCAAGGCTCATTGTAACACACTGAAGACTGCTCCAGCTATATCATTCTGTCCCCTGTATTGTTTTCATCTAATTTGATCGGAAAATAACTGCAAGTCATTTGTCCTCGAGCATTCCTCACAGACCTCTACTCTCCATGTGTAAAGGAGAATGAGTTTATATCTGAAATAGTTCCAAGTGTAGACTCCAGGGGAATAACTATACCCAATACACAGAGTACAATTTGTAGTTACAACTTTTAATAACCTGGAAAAGTCTTGGAAAATTATTTTCAACAATGTAATAATTCTTCGGATATGACCAATCCATCTTTGAAATAACAAATGAAGAGAACGCAAGCTTGAAGACCCAGTGTGCTGTGGCATTTATCTCAAAAGACCAGATATAAACTGTGAGAAATTGCCTACGAAAAAGAAAAAGTAGCAAGACAAGTCCAATAAAACCAAGTCCAATAAAACATCATCCATCCCTTGCAGATTCAATAGCTGTCAAATTACAAGTTTTCCGAGTTAATTGCAGAGTTGGATGCAGTGGTATTTCTGCACATTTTACTCCATTATTGACAGGAAGGAATGATGGCCTATTCACCGGTTTGTTCATACATTGAGCCACAGTGACACCTACTGGACAGCTCATAGGCCGCAGGTACAGAAGCTGATAATAACAATTGTTTTTTTAATCTTTCCAGACATTGATGAGTGCAAGTTACAGACTCATAATTGTGGAAAGACTTTTGTGTGTGAAAATACGCTAGGCTCCTTTCGCTGTCGGCCTAAAGCCAAATGCATCACTGGATTTACACAGGACCCCCATGGAAACTGTATTGGTAAGTTAATAATCAGACTTGCTTGACAACTGCTGATAATGTGTATTAAAGGGCCTATATTATGCTATTTTCTGATCTATAACATGTTGATCTATGTTATAATGTTGCCAATCTCTACTGAACTAAAGCTAAAAGGAGCTGTTCACTTGAAAACTACCCCTTCATGACATCACAAGGTGAAACAGAGCATTTTGAGCTTTGGAGATGTAGACAGACTGTTAATAAAGGGTTACTTAAACATGTGTGAATGAAACAAAACACACCTCCATGATGAGTTAACTTTCTAATATGACTAAAAGCTCACAAGAGTCAATTTTGCATAATATAGGACCTTTAAGGAGGAAATGTTATCCATGATTTGAATTATTCTGTTATTGCACAGATATCAATGAGTGTAGCAGTCGAACGGATCCATGCAGTCCAGGCTCCCATTGTATCAACACTGTGGGCTCTTACAACTGCCAGAAAAAGAGCATCACCTGCAGCCACGGTTACCACACCAACGCCCAGGGAGACGCATGTGTCGGTGAGGAGCATGTTTTTGTCCACTCCTGTGAGGTCACTGAGATTTCACTAGACAAATAAAATGGAATTGAAAGTTCTTGCAGGATCAGAGCAAAGGGGGTCAGTTAAGGACCATTGAAACTGGTTTATTATGTGCCCATGCTTACATGCAGTATATGTAATTCTTGTATTCACTATGTGTTTTATGTGGACCCCAAGAAAAATAGTTATTGCTGGAGTAATAACTAATGGGAATCCAAAATAAAGGATAAAGACTAAACATTGTATCAGCAAAAATATCCATATCTGACCATCTCTAATGCTTGTGATTCTTTGCACAGATGTAGATGAGTGTCAGGTGGGGTCTCACCACTGTGGAGCTGGTCAGATCTGTCACAACCGCCCAGGCTCCTACCGCTGCGAGTGTCAGTCAGGGTACCAGTATGACGCCCTGCGGAAGCATTGTAAAGGTGAGTGCCTTTGCTGCTGTGAGACTGATAAAGAAACTTGGTTAGTTAGGTGTCCCTCATTGGTCACACTTTATAATGACTGAACTATTTTTTTTTTTTTTTTTTTTGTTACAGATGTGAATGAATGCTGGCGTTTTCCTGGGCGCCTGTGTTCCCAGACTTGTGAGAACACCCCAGGATCTTATCACTGCTCCTGCACCTCCGGCTTCTCCCTGGCACCTGATGGCAAAAACTGCGAAGGTAATAACATCAGTTAGTGGTATTTAACAGACTTTAACAGTTTTTTAAGATTGGCCTTGTTTGCTTATTTATTTATTTATTTATAGACAATACACTGGCCCGTGAATTCTAATGATGTCTTTAAACTTTTAAATTTACAAATAGAGGTAGACTCTGGTTACACCTGTCACGAAAATTACAATATCGACTTATTGTGCAAAATATGAGCAGTAGCTCAAACAATGTATTTTGGGCCTCATTATTTATTGTATGTACAATTTCTTTGCAATAGTGGGGAGATTTTAGCCAATTTTAATGATAAGGTTTGAGCTGTAGAGGGTTGAATAAATAACTTCTGTGGCTAATTATTGGTTCATTCTGCTATTTGTTTGCTGCAGCTCATACCTTCTAATGATACTGTATATTGAAAATAGGTTTACTGGGATTACCCTGCTTTGTGTGAGTAGTAGTTTCAATATAATTGTTGATTGCAGTATTTCTCTGTACTAACATATGCTTCAAAGTTTGTTGTCGTAACAGGCCTAACTCAGGCAACTAGTAAAATCCGAGTAATCAAGCTGAACCTCAAGTCGAGTCTCCACCCTCAGATAGATGCATTTCTGAATCCATGCAGAAGTCTTGAAGCATGGAAACTGTGTCAAAAACAGGAGAACTCAATCGCTGATATCAGCAATTGAATATGCCCATAAGAAAATAATGTGACAGAATTAACATGTCTCAGTAACATTCCAACCCATTTCCAAAACTTCATATGATGTAGATTTGGACTTTGAGGCACATTTGACAGGTTTTATTCCCAAAGCCCAAAATTTATTTTCATTATAAACCTTGGTGGAGGCAGAGAATTTGATAATTTTACAGACAGATAGTTGTGTGTAAGTGTTGTTTTTGCTTTCTTCATAAACACCTCTCAAAACCTCTTAATTTAGGTTTGCTGGTCAAAGCAAATGATCTGATGGAGCTTAATGTTGACGGTGGTTCAGGGGAGTCAGTCATCAGAGAGGTTTAGATCATATTAACTCAACAGCTTCAAAACAATTTTATCAACTTACTCTTTTTCTGTTCAGACTGCAGAGATATAGCCTGCATTAGTCTGGCCTTATGCTAACAACAAAGACTCTTATGCTCATACAAGTGCTCAATATACTGTAGTTTTTCCAGTTGTTTTTTGTCTCATGAAAAATGAATGATATGACTTTCAATATTAATTTCCTGAACATAACCTATAAACACTTGTCAAATGTTTTCCTCAAGAAATTACTGAATGCTGGCCTTGATTAAATTTTGACTTCATTTAATTTAATTGCACAGCCCTAGCTCGTAAAAAATATCTACTAATTAACACACTACTTAATATGTGTTCATCATATCTAATTATTCTGTATGCGTCCACTAGACATAAATGAGTGTGAGAAGAAACTCTGCAGCCAAGAGTGCGCCAACATTTACGGCTCATACCAGTGCTACTGTCGCCAAGGCTACTATCTGAAGGAGGACGGACACACCTGTGAAGGTTGCGTCAGCAGTTGTGTTCAAATACAACATGTTCACATATTTAGAGCAAGATACAGTGTTAACTTTGTGATTTGTGGTATTTGCAGATATAGATGAATGTTCTCAGAGTATGGGGAACCTGTGTGCCTTCCAGTGTGTCAATGTTGATGGCAGCTATCGGTGCGCTTGTCCTCCTGATGGATATGTCATGGCTGCAAATGGTCGCACATGTAAAGGTGAGGGACCAAATACATCTGACACTTACATAAGCTGAAGTTGGCAAAGGTGGGTACTTTAAATAAAGCCTCAAAAACCCAGATAGACCAGATAGCATCTATGGCATGTTTTTTTGTTTTTTTTAACTAATACAAATTATGTTTTTTAAACTGTTTTCCAGATGTTGATGAGTGCACAACTGGCTCTCATAACTGTTCAATTGGACAGACCTGCTATAATCTCCAGGGGGGCTTCAGGTGTCTGTCCTTTGACTGTCCTCACAACTATAACAAAGTCACTGACACGTGAGTTGCCTACCCAAAATCACTACAATCTTGTAACTGTTGTATTTGTTATACTCACAGTGTGTCTCAGGATGTCTGAAAATATTCTAGGTGTTTAGAGTCCAAATATATGGTGTGTGACAGGCTGCTCAGTACATTCAGTTACGGCCTGTATGTAACTGCAGTATTAATATACTGCATATTAAAACAACAATACAGTGTTATTTTCTTGCAAGGGGCTGCAAGAAAACAACCCCTTTCTTTTTTAAATGGACCTTATCCAATCTCACCACTTCATTATAACTTCATTATAATCTTTCTGTAATGCTTACAGCATAATGGGTCTAAACTTTTCTCAAATGAAAATTCTGAATGCAGTGCAGTGTGTCGTCCCATTTAGAGATTATGGAAAAGTAATGAAGTCAAATGGAAAATTATAAATAATGTGACAAACAAGGCTCCAAAATGTAGCCTTGTTTTTGCCGAAGTGGGCCAAATTGAGGTCAAATTGAGGGCCTGTTCAAGGCCTGGGTGAATAGTCACAACAGCTCAAAGTACAACACTCTCCTCTGATCTTTAAGCATCAGGAAAACAAACTGTATTCGCCCCTGTGTGTTACAGGCGCTGTGAAAGGGCCAGCTGTCCCCCCAACTCTTTGGACTGTCGGAACTCGCCGATGCGCATCACCTATTACCAGCTCAGCTTCAAGACAAACATCATCGTACCTGCGCAGATATTCAGGATAGGCCCCTCTCCCACTTATGCCAGCGACCACATCTCTATTAAGATCACCAAGGGCAACGAAGAAGGTTACTTCAGCACTGGCAAACTCAACAGTCATACAGGAACAGTCTACATACAGAGAGCGATCAGAGAGCCACGGGACTTCCTCATTGATGTGGAGATGAAGCTGCAGAGACAGGGCACGCTCACCTCCTTTCTTTCCAGAATCTACGTCTTCATTACATCAAGTCACATGTGAGCAGACTCACTTACAGACTTATGATTTCATATGGTGCTTTTTTTTAATGCAGCAATGTAGGAAAACAAACATTATGGACAATATGAGCTATAGCCAAAATCCTGTTACTCAGCTAAGAGTAGTCAAAGAGATCAATGCTCAGTTATAAAAATATTAATTAAACAAGTAACACACAAGTCACATATCTTCATTCCCTAAAATAAACAAATTTGCAAGTAAAATGTTCTAAAAATGTATAAGAATGTAAAAAAAAAAACTGTATTTACTTAATTTCATTATATTTTTTGAAAAAGCAAAAAAGTGATTTGATTATGTATTGTATTTTTTAAAGAATAGTTAATATTACTGCCACTATTAGCCCATTACTGCTAAAGCATTTTTTTTACTCTGGCATCCAAATGTTATTGTCTATATTTGATTGCGTATAGTAATATTTGAATAACCTCTTATCTTGGCTTTAACCTTTAAAGTTTGTATTTGATTTATAAATATGCTACAATGTTAATGTCCCCCCATCTGACATCCATTTTCAAAGAAATTTTATCAAATCCACAAAAACGTATTTGGTCCAATAAAGTGCTCTTGTGTCTTTTTTAGTTATAACCAAAAACCTGTAGCCATGTCCTGCCTATGATGTATATATTGTTTTAATTTGATGAACCAAAGTACAGATAACTTCCCCTTGAATCCTTTCTTGTGTCTGCACTGTACAAAAAAAGAATTTATTTTGTAGTTGTATGCTTAACTATTATATGTATCTAATGTACGTGGCTATTATTATCTCAGGGTATTATCAATGTAGTCTTGTCTCTACACAAAACATTCATATGAATGGTTTAAGGTAGGCATGGAAAACTCACTAATCCATATCCACTTTACTCAATAAAAATACTTATATGTTTTAGATTCAAATATTTACTGGAACAGCATCGCCATGTTGTGGACAGTGGATATAACAGAATTTGTCCATACATTATAGCCATTTTAAATAAATGCTTCACATGGGTAAATCTTAACATTTGTGGAACACCCAGATTACAACTCCCACCTGGGAAATGTGTGTTGTTATTTTTCACAATATGTGCCACACTGAGATGATAGCCCCTGCACAGGAAAATAGGGTGGCTGTGCCTCCCATATCAGCTCAAGAAAACACTGGTCTGATCAGGGAGCAAAGAACAGGACTTACCACTAAAACCTATTTTTAGTGAAGCGTCTTAATCTATAATCTACTATACTGTTTTTCGACAGCTGACACTGTCTGTCTGCTTCTCCTGATTTGGTTTGGTTTACAAAAAACATGCAAAAGCCACGTAATGACAGCAACCTGTTACCTCCCTGGACTCATTTATTAAGTGAAGGGTCCCAAGTTTAAATAGAGCTGTAGATGGTAAAAGGAGAAATTCATTTTATCAAATGGACAAAAGTTTATTTGGTCGAATATGTTTCGCAGCTCATCCAAGCTGCTTCTTCAGTTCTTCTTCAGTTTCAGGACTGAAGAAGCAGCTTGGATGAGCTGTGAAACGTATTCGACCAAATAAATTTTTGTCCAGTTGACAAATTGAATTTCTCTTTTTGCCTTGGATTCTACCTGGACGACTGAGGGATTTTACATACAGCTGTAGATGAAAAAGATGCTACTTCAGTTATTTTATTCATTTATTTTTGCATTGGGTGTAACAAATCAGAGTTTGGTCTAGCAATAGTCTAAAAATACCACATACACTTTACAATATGTGCCAGCTCCTTGCCAGCCAAGAGTTAAAGTAGGATCCAAAAACATGATAAAAGATAATGTCATAGTTTTCTTAAGGAAGTATGGTACTTGTTGGGCATCCGGACATTGAGTCTGCCTCCCACACATACAGGGTGTAGACTCACATTATCTGTATGCTCTCTAAAGGGTTATCGGCAAATATAAGAGAAGAGACCATTCTGCCTGTCCCTGTAGCTATTTCTACTACTGACGTAAAAAAGGGTTCCCAGTGTATCTTACTGAAGAAAGAGGGCAGACACTAGAGGGCAGCAGATCGTGCATTTCACAGCCCACCTGTGGCTTCTCAGGATCAGCAACAATACATGACTTGTAAATTATTACCAATGAACTTATCATTGTATCAAGGTGCCAAGATCAAGCCAACTATTAAAACTCTATACATCTTCACTAGAGTCATTTGGATCATTTCAGCCCTGGAACTGCCAATCTCTATTGAACTAAAGGTAAAAGGAGCTGGTAACTTGAAAAAGACTACATGACATCACAAAATGAAACAGAGCATTTTGAACTTTGGAGATGTAAACAGACTAGTAACCAAGGGTTAGCGTTTTTCAGGAGGTAACGGTATGTAATACAGCTTAAAGCTCACAATAGCCAGTTTTGTGTAATATAAGACCTTTAAATTCTGTTACAGGCAACACGGAAACTATTTACTAACCTGGTACAATACATCAAATACTTTTTTTTATTTTTATTTTTACCTTTGGTCACTGCAATTTTATATACCCTTTAATTTATAAATAAACACCAGTAACACCCCCAGCAGTGCTTTTATTCAGGTAAATAGAGTGACCATCATTTCTGTCTCTGGTGTTGTGGAAAGGTATTACATCTCTATTTGTCTTGGGTGGAATTTTTATGGAAAGAATTATTCTGTCATTTGTAATTACTAACTGTTTCTCCTGATGATACAGTAAAAGGTGGGGATGGAAAACTGGCTGGAAAAGGCAATCAAACAGGAAAAAGTAGATAAACCTTTTTTTTTTTTTTTTTAAGAGAGAGGTGTTGTGGTGTGGCCAATATTGAATAGGGGATAGGGAGTGAGTCAGAAGATTTTATTTCTATTGCAGAATATACATTATACATATTAAAGAAATTTGTTTTTGTAAATTGTAATAGGTGGATTCACACAAAACACATTTCAAATGTTTTTCTTCAGTGTTCATAATTCTTTTTTTATGGTGTAAAGCTAGTTGGGTTTGAAAATATTTTTTTCACTGTAGGATAAGTAGGCCTCTAGTTTCCTGAAAGTTCTGTGCTCCAAAAGATAATGGCACCGTGTGAACTATGAGCGATGAGTGCTAACGCATACATGGATATATGAGCAGACATACCAGTAGGATCCCCTCTGGCTCTGACAGTAAAAGAGGGCAGAGCTCACTTCATCATGCCTGCACTGATTGTTTCCGGCCTTCAGGGAACACCACTGACAGCAGCTCCCAGGTTCATGTTTTTAACACATCTGTCCATCCAAGGGGCTCCTACACTTCTCCCACAGACTCATTTACCATATATATATATATATATATATATATATATATATATATATATATATATATATATATATATATATATATATATATATATATATATATATATATATATATATATATAGCTAACCAGTTGCCATATCATTCAAATGACACTTTATATACATACACACATTAAAAAGTCATTAATAAAAAAAGGAAAGTAGGGATGTAAAAGAAGGAAAGGAGCCCATAAAGACGAAAGGTTACATGAGATAAGAAGTAAAGAGAAAGAAAAGAGGGGAAGAGAAGAGGTTATTGCCTGTATTTTAGTCGTCCTCCAGATCTTGAGGAAGGGTTATAGAGTCAGTGTGACGTAAAAAGGGGTCCCAGGTAGCATGGAATACTTTAACAGAGCCTCTAAGTGAGAACCTCAGTTTTTCAAGCTTAAGACTGTAAAGCACTTCACAAACCAAACGGACATGTGAAGGGGGATGGGGAGTTTCCAATTAAGTAAGATCAGCCTTCAGGCCAGTAAAGTGGTAAATGCTATGGCCCGTTTCAGTGCATTAGGCATATCTGAAACGAGGGGGGCACCAAAAATTGCAGAGATAGGGTTTGGCGCAATGGAATAACCATATGCCCCAGCTAATATGCTAAAAATATATGCCCACACCTAGTTTGGGACATGCCCAAAACATGTGTGAATGATTGGCAGGGGAGAACTGGCATCTGCCACAGGCGTCGTTTACAGAGGGATAAATCTTAGCCAGTCTCACATTTGTATAGTGAACCCTGTAAACAATTTTACATTGAATTAGTCCGTGACGGGCACAGATAGAAGACAAATAAACCAGGGATAATGCTGAGTTCCATTGTTGTTCTGTAATCACAAAATTAAGACTTTCCTCCCACACATCTTTATAAGTTTTATTTTTGTAATTTTATTTTACACTACTTAATTTTTTCAGATAGTAAGGAAAGGAACAAGTATACTTAATTGTCAAAAGGGACATAGCCTATTTAGTTCTCAACACAAGAGGACAGCAGCACAATGTGTATCAGTTATTCTTACCTAAAGTAAGTGCTGATCCTTGCTGGTCAGTGCATTGCATCAAACAGTGGTTAAGATTAATGCGTGTCTTTCATGTGAGCTAATGAAGTTGAGAGGCCGCTGCTGTTTGAAGTGGTCCAGTGGTGTATTTGTGGAGGTTGGGTCCGGGCTCTAAAGGCCTTATGTGCTTTGTACTCAACAAGTGATGCTCTCTCAGCTCCAGTGCTCTGTTTGATCCTGGGCCTACCGTGGTCACTCCACTACTGGGTTACTGAACTTCACCTTCCAACACAGAGAGAGGGATAGATATAATTTATTAATCCTGAAGGAAATTCAGTTTTCCAGCTGCAATACATCACAGACATACCAGCAGAAATATAGAGATTTAAAATCGGCGTTAAAAATAATCGAATCAAATCAAACAAGTCAATAAATGACTTATCTCTTGATCACCTCCACCTTTATATGGACGCATTATAAAAGGGAGGGAGAAGGATAGTTAAGATAAGCCATCTATTCCCTTATATTCCAGTCCTTCAAGTGTACACAGATCCACAGGATCAGCTTCCTGTTATAGATCATATTTGAGGATACACTAAAAAGATAGGAAAATTAGTTTGGAATTGTTAAAATACACTTTCTCTTTCATTTTGGATGAGAAAAAAACAAAACAAAAAACATGGGTCCTTACTGTGAGTGGGCTGTCATCTGTATGTATGTTTTAATTGTATTTAACTTTGTTTATGTTTTGTCCAGGAAGGCGCTTTATAAAAAAAAAAATATATATATATATATATATATATATATATATATATATATATATATATATATATATATATATATATATATATATATAATTATTATTATTATCTCCATAATGTCACTTTTCCTGTTTGTTTCCATGTAAATGTTGTTCCCTTGGCTATAATGTTCCACAGTGTAGCATAAAACTAGCTATTTCAATCTTCAGAAGGTTACACATTGTTGCTTTAATTGCTATGGCAAAGTCCTGATTTTTCATCATTCTGAAACCAATGCATATAGTGAGGGTAGGAAGTGCTATCAAAGAGCTCTTCACATGTGTTGATACAAAAGAGCAATGTGTTGACACAAACAGGTGTTGAAAGAACCTCACGGGAGAGAGGTGTCTGATCACCTGTCACTCATCATTCAAAGCTGACATTTCAAGCATCACAAACAATATTACTGGGCAAAAGCCTGCTTTAAAGGCTAAAGACATAGTAAATCAATAATTTGCAGTGATTTGTTACTGATTTTGCCAAATACTTAGATGAGTCCCTCAACAATAATGCGTTATCATTTGTTGTAAATAATTAATTGTGCATTATTGAGTTATCCTTTTAGGTCTAATGCAAAAGCTATGCATACACTCAGCAATTTATTAGCTTGAATGAATGACTCAAAGGAAGTATGCAGGTCCTTTATCATAGGTCTACCCATTGATCTTCCTAAAGTTCCTGGTGCCACCTATGACAGAGAAGAAAGAGTCTGACCTTTGGAGGTGCATGGTCACATTTTTGTTAAGCAGCAAGAAGCTACAGGTTGTGTTTAATTGCTCTGGCTGCTATGATGAATGCATAGGATTATTAAGTTCTCCCCCCCAGGCTCAGAGTAAGTCCCTCTTCAATGTGAAAATTTACAGCAAGGATTTTCCTCTTTCTCTCTTCACGTCAATGAAGACATATTTTTTCTTTGTAATATTTTCCTGTTACTACCCCCCAGGCCTGTCGACAGAAATTTGGGGGCCCGGTGCAAAAAGTGTACATGGGTCCCCCCTCTAATATAAATTAATCAAAAGATGGTCCAATTCTGGGCCCATAAGATGCTAGGGCCCGGGACAACAGACCCCTTTGCCCCCCCCTTTCAACCCCTCCCCCACTACCCCCTGTAATTTGAGCCAAAGCAAGAGACTCAGTATTATATAGATTCAACACATTATGGTGAAATGGTTTGCACTCTCTTACTCTCTAATTTAAACATGCACTATGTAACATTTCTGGTGGAGTGCTTCTGTCCATTTTACAGTCATTTAATTGACTGTAAAATGGACCCGAGAGAATTGAACATGCATTTTTCCATTCTTCCAATTCCAGATAAAGAAATAACATCCTCAATATAGACAGAATTTGCAGGACATAAAAGCAGGAGGCAATACCCACTCCAGGAAACTAAAAAAATACATACACAAATGAATCTTAAGTCTCTGACCTTTATGGCAACACTTCATCATCCCGTATGTGCTAGATGTGCTTTCAGGGGATGTGTTGTTGAAATGCCTTCAGTATAATTCCAGAAAACCTGCCATCTTTTCATAATATGGCAGGGGGGGCGGTCAAATTTCCTAAACAGAGAAGGATTTTTATTTATGTGATGCTTTCAGGAGATCAGAGATTAAAAGACCATCCAAAAATCCAGATGCTATTCGTTATTTATTATGATTCTGCATTCTTAATTTGAAGTTGCGAAATGGAGTACAAGTGATGGCTATGCATGGACTGCCGTCATGAGGGACAAGGTGCAGTGAGTATGGGGCTGCACGGGTGGAGTGAGGGCATTCCTGGCGCTCACACTTGCGTTGATGTGGAGCAACAGTAGATGCTGATTATTATCTTCAGATACAGAAGGATGAAAGGATGATTTATGTTAAGTATGTCTTTCTGTTCTCGCTTGTTATTAGCGGCAAATGTTTGGGTTCACCTTGTCACTTGGCGAACACTTCTCTAAGAGTACGAGCTGTGGAGCTGTTGACACCTTTAAAAGTTGGCAGGCTAAATTGGGTCGTCTCTCCTCCCATTGGTCTGATATCCACTTTTCCATGTTTTTTTTTTCTTTTTTTTTTTTTTCTTTTTTTTCTGAGCAGTCTACCTCCAGTTATCCTGTTTAAAATTGTTATTGGATTGGAGTTGTGGTCTCTTAGTATAATCATCATAATCATTTGATTTGTATTATTTTTGGTAAGCGTCAAACTCTGAGATGGAGTTGAGTTTATGAAAGTCTATGCAAATGCGCAAGGTCCCGTCCTTTTTTAAACATGATGACAACGGGTAGGGCTGAACGATTTTAAGAAAAAAATGAATTGCGATTTTTCTGGCAGATATGGCGATTTCGATTTCATCCACGATTTTTTTCAAATCAAGTTTCAATGCACATGAACATTCGCAAGCATCACAGAAACTTACATCATACCATTCAAACACTAAATTCCATAACTGTAATGCAAGAATGAAAACTAAAGTCAAGAATTTCAAATGTAGTCCTATTTATTTAAAAAAAAACATGCTATACACAGGGTACATTGAGCGCTTGAGCAACAGCTGTTCTTACAACTGAAGAACTAAAAGAGCCGTCTGTGGCGCTAACCTAAGTTACCCAAACACGCCCGCGTTAGCCACTTACCTGTTTCTTTCATTCTGCTCCATTTCCCGCTCCGTGTCCCACTCCCCGTCCGTCCGCTCCGTTCTCCACTATATTTACCGTCCGTCCACCACCGTAGTTGTCTTGGGTGCACACGAGTCCACTGTTAAACCATCCATGTCCATAATCCTGTTTTCCAACAAACTCCAAAGCAGTTTCCATCTCCCGTTCGCGAGCCGCACTAACAAACCGAACGCCTCACGCACTTCCTATTTCTGTCGCCATGCATTGACGTCTGACGTCATAGTGACGTCATCGCAAAATATAATTTCCTGCACTAAATTAGCTATATTATTCTTTTACACAAATGAACCTATTTGAACCAAATTCTCCATTGAAATGAATGAATGAAGTTCCACAACAGGAAAGCGCATTTTAGGAGCATTTAGAGACAAAGGTGGGTGAGGCACAATAAAGTGAATATTGAAAGGTGATACAAAGGAACAACACTTTTCGTCCATTCTGAGCAGTCTACCTCCAGCCTTTCTTGTTGTACTGGAGAGTTTTCCCCATTTCCACTGCATCATGCTCATCATTCACCAGAGCCTGGAGTGACAGAGCTGTCACTGCTCAAAAGATGTTTGTGAATTTGATATCCCTAAGACATCTGTGTGATAGCACATAATTACAGACTGTGGCTTTTTAGGAGACTATGCAAACATTATGCATTGAAAGAGCATTAACATGAGAGGCTTCTGAATCATTAGCATCAGTAATTGACTGCATGGGTTAGAGATAAGGTAACATCCATCCATCCATCCATTTTCTTCTGCTTATCTGGGGCCGGGTCATGGGGGCAACAGTCTAAACAGGACTCCCAGACTTCCAGCTCCTCTGGGGGGACCCCAAAGCGTTCCCAGGCTAGTCAAGAGACACAGTCCCTCCAGCGTGTCCTGGGTCTTCCCCGGGGCCTCCTCCCAGTGGGACATGCCCGGAATACCTCCCGAGGGAGGCGTCCAGGAGGCATCCAGAAAAGATGCCCGAGTCACCTCAGCTGGCTCCTCTCGACATGGAGGAGCAGCGGCTCTACTTCGAGCTCCTCCCGTGTGACTGAGCTCCTCACCCTATCTCTAAGGGAGTGCCCAGCCACTCTGCGGAGGAAACTCGTTTCGGCCCCTTGTATCCGCGATTTTCTCCTTTCGGTCATTACCCAAAGCTCATGACCATAGGTGAGGGTAGGAACGTAGATTGACCGGTAAATTGAGAGCTTTGCCTTTCGGCTCAGCTCCCTCTTCACCACAATGGTCCGGTACAGCGACCACATCACTGCCGACACTGCACCGATCTGCCTGTCAATCTCACGCTCCATCCTCCCTTCACTCATGAACAAGACCCCGAGATATTTGTACTCCTCCACTTGAGGCAAGGACTCTCCACCCACCTGGAGAGGGTAAGCCACCTTTTGCCGGTTGAGAACCATGGCCTTGGATTTGGAGGAGCTGATCCTCATACCAGCCGCTTCACACTTGGCTGCAAACTGGAGGGTCCCCAAACTGGATCCCCTCCAGCCTCTGACTGCACCTAGAAATTCTGTCCATAACAAACAAAGCCCTGGTGGAGTCCAACATGCACCAGAAACAGGTCCGACTTACCGGCAATGCGAACACAGCTCCTGCTCCGGTCATACAGGGACTGAACAGTCCTTAGCAAAGAGCCCCAGACCCCATACTCCCAGCGCACTCCCCACAGGACC
The DNA here is from genome assembly GCA_029959045.1 of Taenioides sp. WSHXM2023. Classification (NCBI taxonomy): domain Eukaryota; kingdom Metazoa; phylum Chordata; class Actinopteri; order Gobiiformes; family Gobiidae; genus Taenioides; species Taenioides sp. WSHXM2023. The sequence continues at coordinate 35,141,483 of CM057087.1, forward strand.
CCATGAGGGACACGGTCGAATACCTTCTCTAGATCTACAAAGCACATGCGGACTGGTTGGACAAACTCCCATGAACCCTCGAGCACCCGATGGAGAGTATAGAGCAGGTCCAGTGTTCCGCGGCCAGGACAAAAACCACACTGCTCTTCCTGAATCCAAGATTCGACCATCGGTCAGATTCTCCTCTCCAGTACCCTGGAATAGACCTTACCAGGGAGGCTGAAGAGTGTGATTCCCCTGTCACTGTTGTTGCCCACGTGGGCGCTGAAGTCCCCCAGTAGAACAATGGTGTCTCCAGTCGGTGCACTGTCCAGTACCCCTCCCAGGGACCCCAAGAAGGCCCCAGTACTCTGCACTGCTGTTCGGCCTGTAGGCTGACACAACAGTGAGAGACCTGTCCCCGACCCGAAGGTGCAGGGATGCGATCTTTTCGTTCTGCGGGGTGAACTCCAACACATGGTGGCTGAGCTGGGCGGCAATGTGCAGGCCCACACCTGCCTACCGCCACTCCCCGCGGGCAATGCCAGAGAAATGGAGAGTCCAGCCCCCCTCAGGGAGTTGGGTTCCAGAGCCCAAGCTGTGCATGAAGGTGAGGCTGACTATATCTAGTCGGTAACACTCAACCTCCCGCACGAACTCGGGCTCCTTCCTCCCCCAGCAAGGTGACATTCCATGTCCCCAGAGCTAGTCTCCATGTCCAGAGATCAGGTAGTCGAGGCCCCTACCTTCCACTGCCGCTTAAATCTCCCTGCTCCGACCCAGTATGGATCCTCCTGCGGGTGGTGGGTCTAAGGGAGGATGGCCCCACTTCGCTCCTTTGGGCTGTGCCCAGCTGGGCCACATGGGGGAAGGCCCGTCCACCAAACGCTTGCTGTTGACCCACCCCAGGCCTGGCACCAGGGTAACGCCAATCTAGGCAACGTAACTGGTCTTGCTGTGTTTCTCATCATAGGGGCTTCTGAACTGCTCTTAGTCTGACCCGTCCCCCAGGACCTGTTTGCCTTGGGTGACCCTACCAGGGGCATGAAGCCCCCGACAACATAGCTCCCGGGATCATTCGGGCACTCAAACCCCTCCACTACATTAAAGTGGCGATTCAAGGAGGGGGATATAAGGTAACAATGATTTAAAAATGAGTATTAGTAGTTTCCTGCATTTACGCAAGACAAAACTACATTCAATTTATTTTATTAAAAATGCCAGAAAAATGCCTTCCTTGTGCGTATACTGTCTCTGCATTTTGGATGTAATTTTCTGTGTTGATGACATAAGTAGAGGTATTCCATTTATTTCATCTATTCATTGAAGTGCCACAGGTCAGATCCAAAGTTCCAGGGGGGATGGAAGTGAGTGACTGGTGTTGTGCGGGGCTTTTGAAGGTCAGGGCAGACACCTGAGCGGCACACAAAAGCACACAGCTCCTCTCCTGTTCCCTGCTGTCTGTCAGCGTTGCTGGGTACTTCCTGTTTGCTGTGTTTGATGAACATGCAGGTGTTTAAGTGATCAGGCTGAGTGCATGCAATAGGAACATCTGTCCTTAAAAAAAAAAAAAAAACACCCCTAGTTTGGACAGCCAGAGAGTTATATGTTACTGATAAAGCACGGAAAAGCTACATAATTATTTGTTTTCCTGAGAATGCAGCAGGAGGCTGACAGAGGACTCATCCCTGTTTGTTCTGGCACTATTCTTATCTGAATGTGATGAAATGTTTTTCCACTGATGGCTTTTGTTTTGGACTTGCTTTGATTTATGTGTGAAATATTTTCTATGCAGATTGCAGATTTCAACCAACAAGAAGCATATTACATATATATATATATATATATATATATATATATATATATATATATATATATATATATATATATATATATATATATATATATATATATGGTTTAATTGAGTATTTGAGTATTTGGGGTATTTGAGCCTGTGGTGCTCAGACTGCTCCTCTCAGCCCAGTGCACTTTAACCTGGACTATCATCACCTGCTGAAGGTGGTTTTGGCTACAACAAAGGATAATGGTTGTGCTGATGGATGCTAGTCCTGCCTCTCTGTGTGGCATGGCATCTCCACACACCCTCTCAGGACCAATCACAGCTCCTTGTGCAGCGCTGCCAACATCAGCTCAGGTTCAGGTGATTTACTCTTGCTCTGAATAGACTATACGTGATTCATGTTGCAAACACGCCACCTACATGCAATGGCCTCCAATGAGTCCACGGGATACTTCTTTGAAATCTTACTTTATAGATTATCGTTTTTTTTCTTTAATCTGTGTCCTATAAACCTGTGAGTCACTTGTATTGTGGCGTATTTTGGGTCCCCTTCAAGAAGATGAGACGAGTTACATTTATTGAATAAAAATTTACATAAAAAGTTAATTGTAACCGTTGTTTTATCAAAATATTTCTACTCAATTAAGTCTAGGGAGGGAGGCTGAAGGTTATGGTGGCATACAACCATATGCAACCTCTGGGGGCATACAACCGTATGCCACCATAACCTGCACGATTGAGCACGATTTCCTCACATCATGTCCTGTCTATTCCTATTCTTGGACAGAGTGAATATGATCTATATTCTCTGAGAATATTTCCTCAAGGTGCTCCATGCAGTTCCCCCGATGCAGGTAAGTTTGTAGAATTTCACCTGAATACTTATATTAAAAGTACACTTTGTCAGATACTGATGTCAGGCTACCTGTCACAGGTCATGAACCAAATAATTAAAAGCTCACGTCAAAGACTCACATTAACACATTATGTATTTTCAAATCACAATTCACATATTATAGCCAACACCTCCTCACTGAAGATGCTTTCATTGATGACAAATGGTGTAGGCTTAATATGTGTCAATGCTGTGGTGTTCCCAGCTCTGCTCGTGGGGAATGTGAGGCAGACAAAGCACTGGCCCGGGCCGTCAGCGACTCTGGGACACACTAAGAAGCTGGTGACAGATCCGGCGGGAGGCATGACCACTTTGCCCGGCTGCCTGTGCTGCAATGCAGGGCTCTGGGACACTGTTTTTACTGCACACCTCTGGAATGCCTGCGCGGTCCTGTCCTCACTAGTAAAATCTGCTCATGGCCTCCATCCAAACACCTCAAGTTTAATCGTCTGTGCTGGAAAAGGGTTGGGTCACATCATGTCTTAATGTGGATATCATAGCTGTGAAAAAACTGTTATGTGCAGTAATGTGCAGTGTGGTTTTATTATTAAAAAGTAGCTCTTCTCTGTGTTCTTCTTACATAGATTTTATAAACTCAGCTGCCAGCGTTTAACCTTTGGTGATTAGCCTCTGTCCACCTTATGAATCCACACAGGACCTGTCTGACAGTGTGAGTGTGAAAACAGCCATAATACACCTGACCTGAGGGACAGCTAAGAGCTTCTCTTCGACTCAGTGAACACAGGATATCACACCACTGGCCCTTTGCCACTTTACCCATTCAGACATACTTTGTATTACTTGGCATGCTTTTATCTGTTCTCACATGTTTTCACATAAAAGACGGATTTTATATATATGTGTGTGTGTGTGTGTGTGTGTGTGTGTGTGTTGGGGCTGCGGCCTACAGCAGGACAGCAGGAGCTAGTTCAAAGTTCAGAGGCAGGTAAATGTCATCCACACGACAGACTCAGGAGGAAGGGGAGGAGGCGCGTCTCCTGGACTTACAAAAAGACATGTCATTCCTCTAAAAGAACTTCACTCATATTAAAATTAAAGATATTATTTATTCTTTCTTTCATTAAACTCATGAACTGGTAAACAGAAAGGAAATGCCAGAAATAAATAGGCACCATGGTAATAAAACAGTATTGAAGTCATGTCTTAGTTAAGCTCAGGGCGGATGTGGTTAGAGTGTACTATAACCTACTATCACCAAGAATTTATTTATTCTGAATGAAGACAACACAGCCTGACCCTGAGGCATCTGACATGACTTTATCAGTGCAATCTGCAAGAGCAAAGCTAATCCATCACATCAAAGCACTGCTCACCTCACTTTCCGACTGGTATTAACCTGTCATTAAGTCCAGTGACATCTATAAATATTGTGAATGACAGAGACTGGGATCAGAGCCTAATGACACTAAGACGTTAAAGGTTGTATAGAGGATTTTTTTTTTGTTTCAAATTGTCAATGATAGCATTATAGAGATGTGGCAGGCTTGTAATTATGATGACCAAAAAAAAAACAAGAATGAAAATCCATCAACTGTGAACATGGTGGGGCCAGATAAACATTAGCCAATATGGCGTGCACTGAAGCAGAGGGTCTAAAGACTGATGTGTGGGTAGCAAAATTACTTCTGGACAGGTAACTTCTGCAATCATTTGAAAACGTACAGTATAGTTACAGCAGTAACAGCGAACAAACATCTTCTAGCGTAAGGAGGACGGAGCTGTGAACATTTGGATTTCTCGTTCCTTAGAAAATCCTCTTTATAACCTTTAAGTTAGCCTAGCGCTTAGAAAGCACCAATACAAATAACTTTTCAGACTCAGCTTTCATGAATATATTGAAAAGTGGTTTCCACTGATTCCATTAATATTATAGGCCTTTTTCCAGCTAATTCTAGTTGTCCAGTAAATGTATATGGGAATCAGTTTCCAACCCTTGATGAAAATCATGGTCATGAAAAACGTACATATGATGTAAAATCTTTTTTTAATCTTGGAGCTAATGTTAAATTAATGATTAGGACCTATGTCAAAATTTTAATGTTATTTTTCTTACATTTGATATGGTATTCAGCAATGTGGTAGTGTGGAATTGAGAACCGCTTATTGAAACAGACTGCATGAAAGTACAAATGTAGCTATTTAACCAACTCTGTCATTATAAAGAACAAATTGAGCTGATGATTCAAGACAAACCATTTCCCTGACTGGAAAGATCCATGAGTCTTTGAACAGCAGCTGTGGAGGCAATTCCCCCTTACAGCAACCTGCAACCTCCAACAACCTGCTTCTCTCAGCACTTGTAATAACTGCATTAGTTTAGCTTCAGTGTGTGGCTATATGCAGGTGCTGACAGGACCAATAAAAACTTGTAGCCCTGTAATTCACTTCATTTTTCTCATTATTTATGTCATGAAGCTCCCAACCCCCATCAACAATAGCACAGGGTTATCAGCTGTGATCCTCATTGAAGCAAATGTAAAATGTATGGCATTAAATTTATCTTGTTCACAGATCTGACCTGTGGCATGGCCTGGTATTATCACTGAGACTATCATTGAGAATATATACAAACATTACATAGAGTATCCCTTTAAGAGGAATTGAGAATATATAAATATACATATATCGTGTAGAATATACAGATATACCGACAGCACTAGTCTAGATGCCAGGCAATTAAAAATGCAAAATTAAATACAAAAACAAAATGAGAGTTTATATTTGATACAGATTTAAAAGTATTTTCTTTTACAAATACATCACACTCCTCTAATGAATAGAGCAAAATGATGATAATGAGCCCACTGCCTCCACCTGAAAGCCTGCTGTGTATGTCTTACATGATGGGGGTGAATGGCTCTCCTGTAGTGAGCTCCTGCTGGCCCTTTGCCATTGGGAACACAGAGCAGTGAAAGGCATGGCAAAGCCTCTCATTGGGCTCCTAAAGCTGGCCTCAGTGAGGCCTCTTGTCTCCTCAGTGTGACCAGTGGAAGACGGCAGATCTCCAAGAGCCTGTCACGGTGACCTAATGTGGCCAGCTGCAGGAAGAGTCAGCCTCTGTTGTTGCACATTTGAATGCAAACGAGTCCGGAAAGACGCGCTGAAAGGGCTGCGCTGTGGTCATGAGGAATAATGTGGCAGGCTGTTCAATCACACTCTCCTCCAGCTCAGACGTCCAGAGAAGTGTTACCTCTGTGAAGGGCCCCAAGCTCCTCGGGGCTCCTGAGGGCCCCTGCAGCATGTGGCAGGCTCTTTAGCCTCTCCACAGCCCTGACATACTGTGATGGGTAAGGTTACAGAATTAGTAGTATAATCAACACAATAATTATTTGTAAACTATATTACAATATTAGTGCTGCACTATTAGTGCTGTCAGTGCTATTAATCTCATGAATGTCATAGTTAACTCGTGATTAATCGCAAATTAATCGCACATTTTTGTCCCTTCATCATTTTAATACTCTAATCAACATAGAAAAGTGGATATCCTTGCTTTGTGCAAATGTTTTTTTTTTTATTACAAACCGTAACAGCTGTCAGTGAGACACTTTGTGTTGGATGTTCCACTTTCATGTTCCAGTTTCATGAAGTGTTCTGCATCAGTGTCAGTGAAGTGCTTCTCTTCTGTCTTCATAAGAGTCAAAGCGACTGAAGTTTCCACTGTGGGTGAAATAAAGTGCTGTGACCCTGAGGTAGTTTCATTACTGAGGGACGTGCTGTAATCTCCAGTTAGCGCGACTGTTTTTGCCTGTCCCAACTCCTGCTGTACTAGGGGGCGCACTCGCACTGGGACTTTTGGGCCGTGCCGTACTCGGATGCGGTTGCCTGGGGTTCTGTGGCCTGGGTTCACAACTGCGCGGCCGGGCCGGGTTCACTACATGTCGCGTGGCGGAGCTGGCGCTTTTGGTGGAGAGGGTGGGTCCGGCGACCTGGGGTGTCTATTGAGAGGTCCTCCGTGGGTTTGTGGACGTCTCTCTGTCACTGTCCGCGGTCCTTGTCGGGGGTCGGCGCGGATTCGCTGTAGGTTTTGTTTCGTGTTTTCCACGTGTGGGTGGCATCGGCGCGCGCACAGGGATTGTGTGGTGAAGTCGTGCGTGTGCGCGTGCTTTGGCCCACCTCCTCCAATCGGGATTTTTCAATTTCGTACAAATTGTTTACCTTCCAGTTTACAGCCGGATCCTGTAGTAGAGCGTTAATCTCGTGATATTTTTGACACACGCACACGTACACATAGATAGATAGATAGATAGATAGATAGATAGATAGATAGATAGATAGATAGATAGATAGATAGATAGATAGATATAGATAGATATAGATAGATATAGATATAAATGTCACACATCTGGAAAAATAGTATTCTTGATCAGAAACTACATTTCTCTTAACACCAAACTGTGGTAAAACAAGGTACACAAATAAATAAAATCATAAATAAAATCATACATGATTTAGGTTGGACATATGATTTGTGCACGTCCTGAGGTGTAATGTAAATGCAGAATGGGAAGAAGCATTCAGGATGACTGAGCTGATCCTGCGGCTATGTTTTAGTGACACGCTGCACTGGTGGAATGATGAATGGCTTTAATAAGTCTGTAGCTGCCGGTTACACCAGTGGCAGATGAGACTAAACAAACCAAGAAGCATGCACAAAACACACATGTATGGACTAGTTTTATGGCTCCCAACCAACTGCGCTCCCGGTGTTTCTCCACAAACTTAACCACATGACAGGAGCACAGCAAGGAAACTACATGACATAAAAAGCTAAATTACTTTGAACTGGCAGATATTTTTTAACATAAAAACATGAACAATGGCAATGTTGGGCAATTAAAGAGTCTATGTTACAACATGCACATGCAGTATGACTCCTAAAACACAATGAAAACAGCCCTAGGCACTTCAGAGATTAGTCGTAGATAAGAATCATAGAATGTTTCAACAAAACTTTCATAATTGCACTTGACTTGTTGGTAACTCAAACTACTTACACTGTCATAAGCCTGGCTCTCCTTTATCAAAAGTGTCATTGTAACTAGAACTGAAATGATTGGAGAGTGCTGTTTATGTGATCGCACAAGTATCGTCTGACAGCAGTGCCTCGGCCACATTTAATTTCACACAACTGGTAATAATAGTCCCTTTCCCCTGTGGGAGAACTCTCAGTGTAATCTGGCCCCTGCATCTTCTCACTGTTAAGCACTGACATATCACACAAACGCTTCTTTATTACCTGCATTAACCCCCAAGCTTGCCTATGGACATTTTTGTTCATTTTCCATTTTTTTCAAACTTGGTCAGCATACTATTTCAATTCAGTTAATGCTAAATATACCAACATTTGTGGAAAGGTCTAATTGTTGAAGTTTTTGCATTGGAACTCAGATTAAAAAAATAAATTTAAAAAAGAACCGATTCCAAACATCCGTCCTTGCTCTAAGCAAAAAATATCATTACAAAAATTGATGAAAACATGGATTTCACATGTAGTGTAAACATTGGCACTAAAATTTAGATATCTTCCAGAAAACTGAAGTCAAGTTATAATAATGATTTTACAGCTGTTTTTCTAAGTTGACATTTATGTCCCTAGGGTCCTGAGTTTGACTTTTTACAGGAAAGTCTGAGGGTTACTACTGTGCTGAACAGAGACCTGCCTAGAAATCTACTGAAAAAAAAAAGGATCAAAAGGAATCAAATGTATTGTGTGCTGCACTGGACTGGCCTTTAAGGAAGACTAAAAGAAGACACTTGAATCTAAAACAATCCAATATAATTACCCTGTCCTTAAGGTAGAATGCACATAGAGTGAGAGTTGGCATGTACGCCCCACATCACACTGGCCACATGTTGCTACTGTCTTTAGTGGTTGTGGTAAACCACAGCATTGTCCCTAATGTTCTCTGAGGTTTCAGGACTTTACACACCCATAAACAGACATTATGTTGTGACAATGATGGGACAAAAGGAGTGTAGCCTTCAATAAAGGCATTGCTCCCTTGGTTGTCTGCCACATACAGTAAATAGATCAGCATAAAGAATATGGGATGCTGAGGTGGCCTCAATTATTTGATTCATTTTTAAATAGTTGAAAATGCAGCTTTATGAAATAATTGATGGGAATTGATACTGATATGATCGACCTTGCTTTGGGCAGACTGAGAAAATTTTAGGTGAATCAGAATTTTATTTCCTGGAAGTAGTTGATTAGGGAGAGGAGTGGGAGTGTAGAGTTTGGTTTGCAGAAAAGGTAGAGCTGGGTGTCATCTGCATAGCAGTGGGAGTTGATGTTGTGTTGTTGAAAGATGTGACAAGAGGATGGAGGAATACGATGAACATCAGGGGAGTAAGGACAGAACCCTGCAGAACACCTGTTGTGACAGAGACTGGATCAGAGGTGAAAGATTTAAGTTGAATGAACTGAATGCCATCTTAAAGAGAAGAGTGAAACTGATTGGTGAGGGAACAAGACATGGTGTTGAAGACTCTACAAGCCTGGGGGGGGGGACCAGTGAACCAGAGTCAGCAGAGAGGAGAAGGACATTAGTGACTTTTAGTGCATTTACATAATATGTAAGCCCCTGTCATTCAGGAGTTTATTAAATGATCAGCTATCTGACATCACTGCTTAGTCCAGCTGTGTTTTTGTGAACGGCAGATTACACCAGCACTTACCTCTGGCCTCACTCTGAACCAGTTCTTAAGTCAATCGGGCGCTGCCGCTCACTATCACTTCAAAATACTCAAGAGCAAAACTCAGAAGGAACATGGATAGGAAAAAAACTAAACGTCATCAGAAGTGAAGAGTGGAAAATGTGGGTAAGACAAGCTTTTATTGAAGCCTGCTGCTGGTAACACACTAAAGCGGTATTATGGGAAGTCTAAATTGTCACTTTAATCTCTGTACTTGTGGTGTCAGTGAAATTTTAACCCAACAGTACACATAATATTATTATTGTTACATATTATATATTTAATAAAATCATCTTCTATTATGTGTGTGCATCTTTTCTAGCAATGCCAACCAAGTGGTACCTGCTGAACTTAGTTGCTTAGCTCTCTTATCTGTTTGTTTACTTTAAGAAACTTGGATGGTGCTGTATCCACAACTCCTCCTGCTTGGTTAGTCAGAAAACCTCAACATAAATATCAACTGTCCTGCTTCCAGGCCTCAAGCTGTCTAAACAAGAACGAAGAGAGAGAGAGCAACAAGCAACAGAGGACTGCATGGGAAAGGCCTGAAAACTGGTCCCACTGAAGCAGGCCTTTAACATCTGCTTTGAACAGAAATAAACACTCTTTCACATTTGTCAGAACATTTTCAGTTTAAATAAAGGTCAATAAATCCAAAATAATATATATTTAACCAGGATAGTTCCTCTGAGATATAAACTGTCCTTTTCAGTATCAAGGTGGCCGTTTCATTTTTCACACATTCACTTATATTCAAACATGCTATGATATGATGGCGATATGCAATACCGTATACAGAAATCTCAAACAAAGATCGGTGTACTTGATCCTTGCTAAAACCAGTTGAGCAGCACTGTACCCTCAAAGGCAGGTCAATGCAGCCTGAATTAAGGCTTGCACTACACTTATGAGTTGTTAATTTAATACATCCTTGTAGAGAAATGTTCCTTCACTTCCAAAACACTTTCCCCCTTTGAAATGTACTTGCTGAAGCTTGTCTACTCAAGAACACAGTTTAGTGCCAGTGCTGCAAGAAAAGTGATTAAACCTCTGTACTATTTTCCACAGTTTTAAAGGTTGGTCCAATATGGTTAACTGAACTCACAATGACCCTGTAGAATGACAAATCAAGACTTCACAATCTAAAACCACTTGTGGACATAAAAACCTGACTTCCTCCAGTCGTGATTAGGACAGTTGAGTACAAACTCCAGAGTCATGCACAGCTACAATGCAAGCGTGCCTTATCTGGCTAATTCCTCATAAAGTCCATAAAGATATCCACTGGCTCAATACGAGCAGAATAGTTTCCTAAGTCAAGCAATGCACATATGAAAACAGACAGTGGTGATTAGACATAAAGATAAGATGTGGCCTACAGGTAGAGGAAGCATACTCAGAGCTCACAAGTCAGTGACTCAGGGAAAAGATGTCAGGAAAATGACCTCTAACTTTACTCCTCCACAGAATTAAAAATAAATACTATTTATATGTATTGTATTTATTCACCTTTATTCCAGTTCTTGATAGTGATCTTAAATGATTTTAACTAACTTGGCTAAACTTTGAAATAATATTAATTTATTCATCAATCTTCTGCTAGCCAAGAGACATGCCCAGAGAAGATCCTTTATATGAAGGCAACCGGAGGCATCTGGATCGTGACCATTGGTGAAAGTAGGAACGTAGATTGACCGATGAGTCTGATATAACGACCGCATCACTCGAGACGCTGCACTGATCTGCCTGTCAATCTTACGCTCCATCCTTCTCTCACTCATCTTCCACTTTGAGCAGGGACTCCCCACCCTCCTGGAGAGGGTGCTCATGAGTTGGAGGTGCTAATTTTCATCCCAGCCTCTTCACACTGGACAGCAAACTGCCTCAATGCATGCTAAAGATCCTGGTATGATGAAGCCATCAGGACAACATCATCCTGTGGTCCCCAACCTGGACACCCTCTGGCCCCTGACTGCACCTAGAAATGAACAGTGACAAAGGGCAGCCCTGGTGGAGTCCAACATGCACTGGGAACAAGTCAGACTTTCTGAAGACAATGTGAGCACAGCTCCTTCTCCAGCTATCAGAGAGACATTGGGGTTGAAGTAAATTAGGATTTATTTCAACCAATGAAAAGAAAATATATGTTTTTAATAAGAAAATGTGTATTTTAACATTTCATTGCGTGATCAATTGATACACCTTATAACACTGAGTTAAAGGAGTTATGTTGCACATAGATAATATTAATCAGTCAGTCTGGTCATTACTCAAACCCATTTGAAGTGTTTGGCTGCTGCTGCGCTGTGTGAAGAGCCACCACCACATTCCACAGTCTAAATCAGCTGTAAATGCTGAGAGGTGATGAAACTGTTGAGAATGAGCTAACGCTTGTCCATGGCTATAAGAAAAAATATATAATTATTCAACAACCAATGTAAAATCAGGCATATCATCTGCCAAATTGTTGTTGTAATATTCTCTGTAAACACTAGCACATAATTATTTTAATATTTGTATAAACTTCCTAACCTGGCTCTCGCCAGAGTGATTTGTGTAGCACACTGAATATTGTTCTACACATCAGTCTGGGATGGCTCTCGCTCAAAGCAATCGGAACCAGTAAAACAAACTGAAAAACTATAGTTCTATAGTACTGCCCAAACCACAATGCTGCGGAAGAGTTTGTGAACTCACAAAAAATGTGAGAATTTATCTTGCAGGAATGGCTATAAACTTATAATATTAGTGCAGGAATGTAATGCAATATAATTTTCTTATGTATGTGGCTACAGATGGAAAGTAGCAGTACCTATATCTGGAACAGATTATCTTTTTGTTTGTAAGATATAATAAATATAAAATAACCTTAAAAGAAAAAAAAAAAAAAAAAAAATTGTTTCAATGAGCAAATTAAAGAACGTGCAAATCTGCTCCAGGCCTCAGACAGGATTTCATCATTTAATTGCCCAATAATTTTCAAGAACATTTTACACCCTTGCTTAGCGAACAAATTACAGCTTGGTGGACGGCATGCAGGAAGACATTTGTATTGCTAATACTAGCTTGTATAGTTTTCATGTTAGCGTGGCCACAGGGACATACCTCCCGCGTGCTGTCACTGGTGCAGTTCATGGAGTGCAGAGTTTATGTCATTATTACGTTCTTTTGTCCTTTCTTTTGTCTTTTGCATTATGATGAATTACACAGATTGCATTCTTAAAACATTTTTATTTAACTTAAATTTTAGTTCTTAATTCTTCTTTCTGAGCAGGGGATGATTCCCCTAATGTCTGGGTGGGTACCACCAGGTACTGTGGTTTTCCCATCAATTTAAATGCACATTCACAATTGGTAAAATCAGTTAACATCACATGTGCTTACAGTTTGACTTGCATAGTTTTTGTTTTTATCTTTTGTCTCCCCTGCAAAACTCCCCTGCAGAATGGTTTAATAAAGTTTTTGTTAACCCTATATATAAAAACTGTATATATTGATTTATATATGGTCCACAAATTATTGCAAGATGCGTGCTAACAGGAGCAAGATAATCATTTCTAATCCTGTTCTTACGGGGAGTGTAATTTTATATTTGCGCCACACATGCATTAGAAAGGCCTCCAGCAGAAGAAGCCTGTGTCATTAGGTGCATCTTTGTGTTACTTCCTGTGGCTTCTCCGGGATTAGAAGTGCTGTCAGTCAGAGCAGAGCACAAAGCAGAGTGGGACCTCCTGTATGCTTTCATGTCTCTGAGACAAGTGAAAGTGAAGCAGTCTCACCCAAGCTACACTTCACATTCAGTCATACATACCTCACACCATAAAACCATCAGTAAGGTCTGTTTTCATTGTCATGGTACCTACAGTAAACAGGCCATTTATGTCATGTTAGAGCTCCAGGGATAACAGTCAGACACAGCATGGGTGATTTGAGTAAGTCACATGGTAACCAGGCTGGCGTGAATGCCAACACTTAAATATATACTTCCATAAAAAACAAAGTCCCATAAAGCATGTATCAAAAACCTGGCATTTTGATATTTCCAACATAGATCATTTTTCCAAGGGCCCATTTTATGGAGCCTCAACGAGGTATAGTAATATCTATTGATAATTTTGTATTGAATAAATTTACCCCTGGCATCTCTGAAAAGCTTAAAAGCTGGTTGCACTAGACCTGATGCCACATTTGTTTGCTCCTTGATTTGAATAAATATCATATTTTTAAAACATTTTTAAGCATGTGTACTCTGAAGTGTGAGTCAGTTCATAAGAGTTTTAAAATTGCTGTTTTTGCACATATTATACTAATTTGAAACATTACTAAGCATTGGCGGTAGAAGAAGAAATGCCTTCACCAGATTTCTATCATCAGACAACTTTATGTTTCCCTTTAAACAATCATCAATCATTTGAAGATATCTCCAAAAGTGACCATGTCCCTCTAAATTTCATGGTTCCTTTTTATAGGACATTAGGACGTCCCTTCAAATAAATCCCTTCAAATAAATATATCTCTTAATACTCTTAATACTTTTCCGTAACCACTGAGCCCAATATATTGACCCTAATATTTTTTTTTATGAACCTCCAGCCATGCCAAATCCAATTAGTTTCCACCCAGTGCTTAGTTAATCTAGACATTTAAAATAAGATACTATACTATCGTGTTGTATATCGGGTAGGGCAAGTTCCCAGCAAAATGTAAATGCATTCAGTTGCATAATTCAAAATATATTCACAATTATATTACTCTTATTACTGTTATATTACTGTTATTACTGTTAAAATAAAATAGAAGTATGGCTAGTATTTATTTTCATTAAACAAAACTGACATTTGGACCAACCAAGATAGAATTCATACAATAAAAAAAAAAAAAAAAAAAAGTTGACCGTGTAAACTGCTTTTTTTTTTTTCCTTCAGTGGTCTACTCCAAAATCATTGTAAATATAAGCTTATATTGCACAGGCCAAAATAATGCTAAGAATGTTTGAAGGCTCCAGCATAGCTAAGGCAACAGATTTATAATTACCTATGTTGTAACATTAGACAATTTTAACCAACAAATATCTCTCCCTTTATTCAGTCACTTCAGACATCAGAGCTCGATCATGATTTATTATCTCTTCCATGCTCGAAGTGCTGTGTCTGATTTATGCATCCTTCAATTAAATCCTTTATAGTGCCTTTTGATTTTCCAAACTGTGTACTTGGGCTGTTACGCTTTACTTGGCAGTAGTTCTGTTGGCATTCTTTCACTTAGGTAAAGCAAAAAATAAAGTTACATGAATCCCACCTTTTTACATAAAGCATCACTCTTAACCAAACATGGATTTTTCTCAAACCAGATCCTTTGTTCTAAATACATTATTTTAAATGGAAAGCAATATATTTTCTAGACATTTCTCTGTCCCTCACCAATCTGACCCACACCACCACAGGGACAGCTTTTTTATGGAGTAAAATATGGGGATATTATTATTGCAAAAACAATTTCGCCCAAAAGTGCCCATAATTTGTCCTCCAGCCGAAGGACTTTGTCTACTGTGCATGTTTTGGGAGATTAGTGAAACCCACTCAGACACAGGGAGAACATGTAAACGCCACAAAGAACGACTTGATGCTGCCCATGCTTTGATGCTTTGAGGTGAGATTTCTAGCCACTCAGCCACTGTGCTGCCGACTTGTGTGTCCATAGTTGATTTTGTATGTGTGTCTAAATGTAATATCAGAAAAGCGTGACATCCTGATTCCAATGCATATGTCCACTGCACAGACCTCTGCTTACTGAATGCATTTCTCAGCACAACAATACCCAGAGGAGCTTGAGGGAAGAATGCCTGGAGACAAGTCTGTGAAATAAGTTCTGCAATCAAAATAACTTTCTCTTAACTATGAGATTACTATTTAGCTCACATCTGTTTTATGTGTGTGTCATTGTTTCAAGTAACAAAAAGTAAATGTTTACTCCCTACTGAGCATAAACATACAAACTGAATGCACACAAACTAAATTACGGTGATATTACACATACACAAATTAAATAACATACACACAAATAAAATTATGCACATGCAAAAATGACAGACATTTCTCATGGAATTGCACAAATGTTTGTACAACAATAACACCTGCGTATTAAAAATTGATTGCTATAACTTTCTGGTCTGTGATCTCATGTCTACAAACAGGAAAATGCCACTTCAAATAGTTTATTCCATTGGGCAAACTTGTGGATAAATAGTATTGTGCTTCAGCTGAAATAAATGTGGAGACCTTGGAAAAGGGTGAACTGACACTGTTTGGCCAGCTGCCATTTAAAGCCATTGCTCTATTGAAAAGTTTTCAGAGAAATGTTTAGTGAAGACTCCTGGGAGTTAAAACCTTTTCTATTGGTCTGACTCAAATCCTTTTTGACTTCATCTTCTTCTTTTTGTAAAGCCCTCTGCTCCCAGCGTCCCCCAATGCCAGTGTCACATAATAAATAGCATCCAAATTTTATCTAGCTTTTGCATGGTTACCATTTAGTTAATGGTCGGTCTGGCCTCTCTGTGAGATGGGGAGCATTTCTGAGGAGCACGGTGCGGTTGTCTGGCAACGTCTGAGAAGAGTGAATGAAGCAGATGTCAGAGTAATCCATCAGATGCCAAATCTACTTTCCCCGCTCTCAGCCAGACACACTGAGCTGCCTGCAGACCTATAGACCCACAGCCAAGCTCAAACTGATAAACTAACCAAGCTCTTTAGCCTGTTTTACTCTAAACAAAAGTCAGTGTGTCAGTCTTAAAATGAATGCATAAAATCAAAAGTGAAAGAAATTATGTTACGCAGATCTATCTCTCTGTATCATCCAAACTTTTTGCATCAACCTGTGCATATGCTCTTTTGAAGGTAGATTAAAAGATGTATATGAGAATGTGATGTCAAAATCAGATTTGAAATCAGAATCAGTTCAGTACATTAGGTAGTGGCTTACATTTATTCACTTAAAATGATCATGAATTCAAGTCAAAGCCTTTTTATGTCAAGATGAAGATACAAAATTGTATTACTAAATTATCCTTCACCTTTATCAAGACATGGTAAATAAAGAAGCGAAATCTGATCTGTTTGCTGTGTGAAGTCACAATAACAAAAGAATAATTGCTATAATCTATCAGTACTTTTTTTTTCCCTCCACTGACATGTCATAACAGGATTTTGTAGTTAAAATGATTCCAAACCAAAAAGAAACTTTGTTTAAAACAGAACGTATGATTTGTCCCACACAAACAACTGTCACAGTTTTTAGTTTATTTTTATTTGATGAGAAACAAAGTGTAGACATAGACTTTAGACAACCCAAATTTATCTCCATGACCAACTTACTGAAACTAGGTCAAGAACTGATCATACGCCAGATCTTAACATTACATTCAGTGTGATGCATTCAAAGTCACATTGAACAAAAGACAGTGTATCTGACTTCGGTAACCTGGAAGAGAAATTACTAAGGGCTTATGCAGACTCAAATAAATAAACACATATAAAAAATAAACTCTATCAAATAAAATAAACTAGCATGCAGAACAGAATTAGCTGTAAGCCAAAAGTGATCCAGACTTGCACAAAAATAATGGGACTGTCTGGGAAGTGTGACATCACAGGTTCAGCTGTTCTGAGTAAGGGATGGACAGTTTCCAACAATACTTGTTTAAGCATTTTTAAAATTTTATTTTAAGGCTTAGATTTAGGTTAAAAACTAAGAACATGCACACTCACACTTCCTTACCAATGTCTTAAACCTCAACAAAATAAAACATCATGCCATTGTCATTGTTTCACGTGAATTGACCAGGTAAAACTGATCTGATGATCTGATCTATGAATTTTGACTGGGCAAATTCATAAAATTTTTCCCAAACACAAATCCATCCCTGTGAGGACAAGACAGAAAAAGCATCACTTTTGAGAGAGCAGCAGAGAAAGGCCATGAGTGGCATATTCTGATTCTGTACAAATCAATTTTATAGGACAAAATACAGAATATTTCTGCAATTTATCTGCTAAAGTAAACCAGAACAGCATGAGGCCTTACGTCCTCATTTCATGTCAACTTAAGTTTGTTCCAGGGCTCACATCCTCATTCAATGTAAATACATTTCAAGGGAAATAATTTTACTCCAATAAAATTAATCAAAAGGGCCATTTGAGAGACTGATAGGTGACAGCAAGTTGAATTTTCAATAAAAACACATCAAGATCAGTTGATTAGTTTACTTTTGTGGTACCAAATGTCTGTAGAAACACATGTTTAAAGTTTACCCAAAGAAATGTTTAAAATAGTCAGTAGTTTTTACACAATAAATAATAACAATTTAAGACATTGATTTTTCACACAGTTATGCCAGCGCAAAAGGCAAGGCTGAAGTGGCATTTGACCTACAAATATAAATGAAATATTCTTTAATTCCAGTTATAGAGGATGTCCATTGGCATCATTTAATATCAACACAAGTCGGAGGAAGTGTCCCTTCAACACAAGCTACAGTCCAACACTAAGGCCACATAAACTAACCTCATCTGTGACATGACTTCAGCTACTTTTGCACACATTTTTAGGAAGGTGAATTTCGTTGCACCAAGATTGAATCAACTGTGTTATTACACTGTGTTATTACATTTATTACAATTATGAAGGATTAGATATGCCCCCTGCTCATATACTTGCAGTAAACGTGTAGGATCAGTAACGGTTTCATTGCTGGCTTAAATCTACTCAACAGAGGCTGTGGCAGATAAGCTGTGCAAAAGCAGCCCACCCTGGCTGGTCTCACAGAGACAGTGTAGTAGACCACTTAAATAAATACTTCTATTTACAGGTGTACACCTCAGTCCTCTCACTGCACGTGTTGCACTTGACGTAGCAGCACCAGAGGAACTTACAGTTGCACTGCCACACGCGGGAGTACTGGTGTGTGTTGTAACCCCGCCCACAGCACATCAGGTCACAGCTGTTGGGCTGGAGAGCCGTCTTATTACAGAGGCGGCCCTGTGTGCCCATGCTGCCGCTCAGGGGGTCGGCCTCACAGTAGTTTGGAGACTTGTCAATGTAGACAAGCTCAGAGTCCAGAGGTTTTCGGTAAGAGTGGAGCTTCTTGATCTTGAGGAAGGTGGGCCGTTTGTTGCGACTGGCGCGGACTGGCTCCACGTGCACGGCCTGGTTGTACTTGTCCTTCAGCATGTATCCTAGCTGACGGAACTTCGGGAGAGTGGTCCAGCAGGTCTTAGTGGTGCAGGACCCTGAGACGCCATGACACTTACACTCCAAACGCATGCTCTTCTCCAGCATCTGTAACAGAGAACCACAGTGTGTCATTATAGATGTACCACATGGAAAAACATGCAAGTTATTTAGTTTTTATTTGCTGGCAGCATGGGATCTACAAAGATCAAATATACTGACTTAAACTGTCACTAAAAAGACTTTTATCACAACTATGTTGATATAAAATCTATTCTGCTGATATGGATTATTCATGTGGATGCTTTGCAATGCATGCATTGGCAACATTTTTCCAAGGACTGGTGGCTAAAATCCTGCATGAATAGTTCAACAGGTTGAGACAAAAGTTTTCTAGCATTCCAAATGAATGTAAGCATTCCTGAGCCGTGTGAGCTGCTTCAATGAATCACTCTATAGGCTGCTATATGAGCCATTGCTCATATAATCTTTGAAAAGTAAATGAGGGCAAGAAACCTTAAAAAGTAATAAACATTATGAAAAGCTGAAAAATATGGCACATTTTTGGAAATGTTTTTTTTTTCAAAGGTGTAAAGTGCCAACATGCATTGCTACTAACCATGGGTGGTGAAAGATTGATGCAGCAATTAACAATTAAAAACAAAATATCATTTGAATGGTGAAAAGTCCTCAAAATGTTGCTTATAACAGGAAGTTGAAACATGTGAATAGTCAATCAACAAATATATTAAAACAGAACCAAATAGTATGATATAGCAGCATTACTACATTAGGTGGTTAGGCTGTCATGATATTCAGGTAAGCTCCACTACAAAGAAATGAATGGCAGAGTGTGTGTACATGTGTGTATATGTGCGTGCGTGTGCATGAGATGAGACTGGGTTTTCTCCCCACTGACGTCAGTTCACCCCTTTTCTCTCAGGTTAAGTGGGAATTGGCCTCACCCACATTCTGAGTCACCTCACTGTGATGTGGCCTCAGACGCAGAGGAGTCTGCTGGGTAATTGTCAAGAGCCTTAGAAGCCTGCAGCTTTGTGTGGTCATGCCCTCTAAGACCTGACAAGGGATTCACCGCGCTCAGTGAAGTGAGATGCCAGCCAAGCCCCCATTGTTAGTCTAACAGAACTCCTTTTACAATCTGTTTATTCTTCTCAAGAAATGTGAAGACTGGCACTGACATCATTCCCATTTGAACATGAAAGCTCCACTACAGTAATTACAGCCATATCGGTTTGTACGTCTAAATTAAAAGATTTACATTGTGACTGATGCCAGACCTCAAATATGAAGCGTTGCCCTCAACCAAATCCAGCATCTTGGATCAAAGAAGTCTGCTTCAGCACGGATTATGACACACATGATACAATACTTTTCCATATTAGTCAAAGCTCCAGCTTTTCGAATTATACCAAAACACAGAAATTATTTTGGCAAATTGTTGAAATTATTAAGATAACATATACCATAATGAATAGTAACAATCCAATCATAAAAAGGTTAACCACAAACACAAGCAGCTGTTTCCTTCCTGTGGATGGTTTATTGTTTCCATCATCCTCTGCATTTGACCCATTCTATAACATTACTGAAGCAATCTGGAGCAGTGGGAAGCCGCAGTACACCACCCATGGACACATCACCAGATCATAAGCTAAATTTGGTCATGACTACCTAGCTGGAGCTTTTAGCATTTTGTGCTCGTATTTCCTTGAGCGTTATTAGGCACCTGCTTTACAGCATTACTGTATTTCTATGAAGAATTTACTTTGATTTGCCAAACATCTCACATGAATTATGAAAGTGTTTTATTTAAGGTATGGACTAGTTCAGATTTTATGCATGGTGCTTTTTATCAATTCATAATTTAATTGCCATGTACTGAAGATACTTGTTGACCTACCTTTCGGCCCACTTCGTTGTTGTGAAGATTCATAAGTGTGCGTGCGTTCTGCTTGATCTCGCGTGCATCCACAAACACTTTGGAGAAGCTTAGGCCGTAGTCGATATCAGCGGAGCAGCCACCCCACTTCCAGCCCTCCTCCTGGTTATAGAAGCCCTGTTTGTCCTTGTCACAGCCGCAGCCGCTCAGTCCACCCTGGGTACAGGCTGCTGTGACCGCATGGGCCACTCCTGCAGATATGAGGGCATACGTAAATGCTGCCTCTTTACTGCCTGCAACACAAACAAACAGGTATTCAAACACAATGAAGGACTCGTTCACTATTTCAACACTGTCAAGCCTCCTTACATACCGGGCATAGCTGTAAAAAAAACAAAATCATAAAATGTATGAAGCCAGCCAAGACCAATTCATTAATCAAGCTCTATGGAAACAACAGAACATTAAAGTTTAATAATTAAGTTCAAGACTAGCTTTGATCCTACTTACAATCACCTATGTGTCCAGCAAAGGTGTGCTGACAGTATGGATTGTTTGAGGTGAGATGGCTGATCTTTTCTTGTGCTGGCCCTTATCCTGAATGCTGTCATCCCGAGATCTACCCTGCGGACGTGTTTTGGAGAGGCATGCAGGCCTCCCTAACGCGATAGATGGCCACTCCATAAATCAAGATAGTTCCACATGGGGAAAAAAAGGCCAATAGAAATTTAACAATGGAAGAACGACTTTGCAACTATTTTGCGGTGAAAAGAAAAAGTGCAAAAAACATTCATTGTTAATTGATCTGTTATGCTATGTGATCTGTTATGCTAAAGAACAAAAAGAAAAAATATTGATCTCCCTTGTGTTTAACAACGGCTAGTGAAGTGGAGACAGGTTCACACATTGACAGGTCAAGTAGCCAGCTTTGTGGGTGGGGAGCACAAGTGATGCCAAAATATTGCAGATTGCAGCACAGCTGCCAAGAGGGCTAAGAAGAGTATGTATTGCTCTGGTTATCAGTGTTCTGGTCTGCAGGTCTGTTGACACTTAACAATGGACTGAGGAGTTCTCCGAGTGAGGCAGCTGGACCTGAGCACCACTGACCTGCTCTAACCTCTGCACTGGCCCTACTTGGTACTGTGCTGCATGCTCTGACTTATGCACATTACCTGATCAAACACACAGAAAAGGCTGAATAAAATAAAGATTGCTGAGACTACTAAACCTCAAGCAGCAAAATAAAGCCAGCCTGGACTTGCCTCTTGGAGAAAATATATTTTACTAGCATATAGAGTCTTCCTTTTCATACATTACACTATTCAACTTATTCAGCCCCTTATTCTGACTGCTACTGATCTGTACTTCTGTTTATGTTGGCACTTCTGCTTAAGAGGCAATTCCATTCATTTCAATGGAGAACTAGAAAAAGTCTTATCTCCAAACTATTATATAAAGTAGATTTAATTTGTGTAAAATGCCAATGTTCATGTGCACAAACGAGCCAACAATGCACTCTTACTCTGGGTGGCTTGAAAAGGGCTTTGTACTCTGAATATAAGATCAGCAGCTCTGTACAGAATCATGCAAACAGGAAGGAGGGGTACAATTACTAAAGGCAGCACCCGTGGCCACTACCTAAATAAGATGGACAATCAAATTAACAATATAAAAAAGTGGTTCTAAAACTTTGCATAACAAGCAGTTTAAAAGGAATGTTCGATTCTCTGCTTGTTGAAGGTAGTCTATGCTTATAATCCAGAAGAAGTGCCAATAGCTTGTTTCATAGTTTATTTACTCAGAAATTAATGTAGGTGCATATTATGTGATCAGCAGAACTAACATTTGTGAGCCACAAGCAGTTCTATGGGTAAAGTATAGTCTTTCTCTTGGTATTTCACTTTGCTATCTTCTGAGAATGTGACAAGTATATATGGTAAATCATGCTAAACAAAAGGAAAACTTTCTGAAGAACTGTGCTAGTTTCTCTGTCTTGATGTCGTGCCTACAGGTTTACTATTTGATCATGTCTGCTCACGCCTATTCCATTCATTCACTATTGAGGAATTTGCCTTTATTTCAAGACATTGCCTCATTCAAAACCCTAAACGACACATAAAATATGTGCCTGTTCACATTTCCCATAATATGAGACTAAACATGACTCTCTCAATATACATTTTAAAAATCAAGTTAACATACAGGAAATGTGGTGGTTGTAAATAATACAAGTACATCTTTAGTGCTACAGTGCTGTCACCAGTGCAAGCATAGCCTCCAGCTATATTCCACAGACAGGAGAGACATCCAGGGACTATTTTCCCATGACAAAATAGAAAGACATTTGACAAGTTTAAGGGTCCAATATCTCAGAGGAACTTTTTTCCTCTCTTTTCTTTTTTGCAAGAACTAATAAAAAGTAAAGTGCCAAAGCAAACGTCACATCACTCTCCTTTAGGTTAATTTTGATTTGTTTGGGAATGTCTTTTTGTACTACTGTTCTCTATTCCAGAGTGGTTATTATTGTTGTATTGTTTATCTTTGATGGTTCAATGAACATCTGGAATTGAAATTTCATACAGAAATGTCCTCCTGATACCATTAGATTCAGTGGAGGTAATGTGAGATTAGTTATTTTCCTCTCCAGTGGATGAAAGAGTGATATGTGGAACATACCCACTCGAAGCTCTTTTCCGAACACTGTCCTCTCTCCCAGGGCGGAGCAGTTCCAGCGGCTATGGCGGAATTGAAACTGGCACTCATTAATACTCATTTGCACGCCCTCTCCGATCACAATGATGGCATCAGGCCGGCTCTGACAGATCGTCCTCTGTCGCGGGGCCAGGCCGGGGATTTTATTACAGATGATGCTGGCTCCCAAGGCAACCACCGATGACAGCCCCCTGTGATCAACAAGAAACAATAATAACAGGTTTTTAACATTCAAGACTATTTATACTAATTCAATTACATTCCAAACACTGCGTAAATAAATCTATGGAAATATAATTCTGATATATTTTCCCACTAAGTGTTATAGTATGTTGTTCAATAAACAGGGTGAGTGTGAACATGTGCCTGACATTAAAATGACTGCAATGACTGACTACAAAAGGCAACTAAAGTTAGTTAATGAGAAAACCTGTCTGAGATGCAGATTATTATCACTCGAGCTGATGGGACACATTTTATGGCAGATAAGATTTTCACAGACCCTTGTTTTTTTTATATTTTTGTTTTCGTTTACGACTTTAGTTGTGCATCTGTAATTGTATTCCATTTTATGGCAGTATTCAGATGCTAACAAGTGCAGTCACACAAACACAGGCCTTTGTCCAGTAGGAGGCTGTTATTCTGCTGGCTGCAGCCTCCAGGTGAACCCTGTTGTCAATGACAAAAGGAATGTGATGCACAATAGTACTGGCTCTACCTGCGTGCACAAAACCCTTGCAGTTCTACTGCATAAATGCTAGCCGTCCTCAACTGAATCAGTAAATGAAAGTTGTTTTTAAATTTAATCAGTGACGTTGTAATTATTCTCTGAAAGAACTTGCAATGGGCTGATAAGAAATTATCCAACAGAATACAAGTTTATTAAATTAATAAGAGCTAATTAGAAATGTCTACATTTGCAGGAAATAGTTTTAAAACTTTTTGAGAGCAAATATAATGTCCTTGGGTCATTTTTTTTTTTTTTTTCTTTTTATTCAGTTTGTGCCCTTATTTACAGGCGTTCCAATTAAGGATGCCAAGTAGCTACAGCGGGCATAATGTTATCTGCAGTTAGGCAAATGTTTTAAGAACACATTGACCTACCTGTAGAGCTACTTCAGCCTATATTAACCTACATCAAAACAATATATAGACTCACCCTATTTTCAGATATACTATTCCAAGACACAGGAAAAAGTGAAAAATCCAACGTCGAGTTTTCCTCTTCATGGTGAGGTCCGTCTAACTGTAACTTCTAGTTGTGCGTAAAATCCCGCGGGACCGAGGCGTGGATGATGTCCCTCGAGTGCAACCAATAAAGCTTTTGATGTCTGGAGACTCGTGGCGGGTTCATTTGTTCGGAATCCGGTCGAGCGAGGCTGAACCGGGGCATTGGGGCAGTATTGGGGCAGTGGGGTCTCTCCGCAGGTGCGCAGTCCGTGTGGCGCTCACTGACCGCTCAGTCCTGTTCCGTCTGTTCCAGGAGGTACGCGGTGCGCCCGGAGATGTTTCGGAGTGCAGTGGTCCTGCTTACACCTGCTCTGGGACATGCCTCCGTTGGTCTTTAAGACAGTTGACTCAAAAAGGTTTCTGTCGGCGGGACCCATCACCTTTTATGTCGGAACTTCTGGCTCCGCCCACGTGTTCTTTCCTCAGATCGAGTCTAGTGTCCATCACCCACAGAACTTCATCTTGAAACATGGTTTGTGCCAATGCCGTTTTAAGTGCTTTGTCGATTTTGCCTACTTGAAGTTTGCCTATCACAATGTCTTCCATCAATTTATAACGCCTATTTTGAATACGTTAGTCCTGCTGGGCTTAAAAAGGATGGGTTAGTTATAGAGCACATACTTTGTAGAATACTGGAGCTTACAAAATTTAGAAAACGGCCGATTGACTAGGAATAAATTAACATTAATATTGATCATCACTCCTATAAGGTCGGGACACATGTAAAAGAAGCATGATTAATTGCACATCTCAAAGACGTTGGCCTCCCTTCACACCAAGCTCCTCCTTGGCTTAGAAGCAGTTTTAGCGCCATCTGCGGGAAGACAAGAATCAGAATCGCTCTCAGGCCACCACAGATGTTATTGCCTTGGAATGTTCCATAGCAGACTATGGCACTATACTTATTCATCATGGATGTATTAAATTCACGTTTTTAGGGCTTAAACCTTGAAAAATATTCAGTCATACTAGTCACCTCTCCATTGATCTGGCTGGAGAGTTGCCTGCTTGTTGCCATGGAGATAGTCAAATTAAAAACTATACCACACACAAGAAGAAATAACTCCCCGTCATTCATGTATCAGTGTACATGGACGGACACTGGCTGCACAGCTGGAGAGGGTGAAGCACTGGAGCTCCCCTTACAGCAGGTCACAGATGGGTCATAGTGCAAACCCCCTGCAGGAGCTGCTCCCCAAGACCAGAGGACAGAGCTCCTAGATACAACTGAAGAATAACTTTCCACACTATCAAGCAATCTGCTCTGCCAACAGCAGTCACATTGTATAATATGAATTAAAATTATTAAATATATACATTTTCTGACTTTTGTAGATTTTAATGCCGTAAATCTGCTCAAATTCATTTTTCAATGCAGTCATGATTTAAATAAATCTAATGGACACTGGAGCCAAGACAGGTGAACTGTCTTGGCCTCGAGGCACTGACAGCAAGTCTATGGCCCTTGATCAGCCAACCACTTCATCTGTGTTTCATTGTGTTGCTCTTGATGAAAAATGTTTGGACACCTATGATCTTGTTCACACAGCAACAAAAAAGTAAAACTGGAAAGCCTTTATTACTATTCTCTATGACTTACACACATTCACCAAACAATAGCCTTATTTAATTAAATACCAAAACATTGTCTTAGGAAGATATTTCTGTGTGCAGGGAAGGCAATAGATTGTATAGTTATCTCCTAAACAGGGCAAAAATCACGACCCTAGAACTATACAATCTACTACCTCACCCCACACACAGCAGAAGAAAGTTCCACAACACGCAATGGTCTGATGGCGCTAGCCGGATGGAGTGGATTAGGCTTTAGCACTTTGAGAAAGACAGTAGGTTGAATAGTTATCTCCCAGTGCGGGTGTGACCCTAAAACTATACAACCTACTACCTCATCCCACAGTTGCTATTGTGGAAGTCCTTGGATGAGACGCAGGGAAGGTCCTCTCCTTTTCAACATGGTGGCAGATCTGTGTGGATAAAGCACAGGAACATTAAAAAATTAAGCACCACACATGAACGAGAAGTCAAAAAGGATCCAGCACACACAAGAAACCCGTATTATCCAAGTCTGGAACAGAAACATGCTGTACACTACGAATAACGCCCTTTATAATGAAATAAAATGTAAAGTACAAGAGGAAAGCATTAATTTAAAACGCGGTATTACTGAGAAATCTCCCTCGTCTGGGCGGACAAATCAACCTCCTCTCTGAAGCCCGCTGCTCCAATGAACCTTAATCACACACTCTTTAATTTACCGTTGTATATTCAGAAAACTGAATCGAAATCAGCCTTTTTTTGTGTGTATTATAGTGGATGTAGGAATATGACCTGTTATTACAGTTGACAGGGGCACTCCTTCAACAGAAGCGAAGTCTTTAAGAGGATCCACATAAGCGCAAGGCTTATAAGAAAATCACGACTTTAGTGAATGGCGATAAATGTAGATGGTGGTGTTGTTTTTAATGGTAGTGTGCCATTTCTTATGAGATCTTCCTCTAATTCTATGAACAACACCACTCCATCACATTACACTTGCTAATAGCACACTGATGAAGCTAGCACAGCGTGGGTCAGGGTAAAAACGGCATATTTACGAACCGAAAAGGGTGCAGCACTTTCTCACAAACGTCAACCTTCCGTGGATAAACTGTTAACCAAATATGTATCTAAAATAATACACACAAAAGCAAACAAACGAGTTAAAACGTACAAGAGAAAAAAGCAGCGTGAACCCAGCTGGCGGCCATGTCGAAACCACGCAGTGCTCCGCCCTCTGCGTGCAGCGTGCTTCAGCGCGCTTCAGCGTGCGTCGATGTACACACAGACTATTAGCGCCACCACCAGGATTGGAATGTGGCTTGCAGTTGAATTCCGACATAAATTCTGAAATAAAAATTGGGTGGGATTTGATGGTGGTTAGGAATAAGACAGTGTAAATGTCAAAATATTGGGTTTTGTAACTAATGCATTAGTTTTAAAGCATTTTATTAGAAAATCCATCTTTAATCTTTTACATTCCAAACACCTCCCCATGAAGATCCCACTCAAGATTCTCTAGTACGGAACAAGCTGATTCTGATATATACAAATCCGACTCAACACAACTCTAGTCAGTCATTGTTTTAATATTTTAAGGAACAATGAAAAAATATTTTTCCACAGTATCTTTGTCTCAAGCTGTTTACAAGCAAATTATTTGGGAGTCTGTAATAGTCACAGCAACAAGAGGCCATCAGTCAGTACAAGAGGCAGATTGATTTTTTTTTTTTTTATAAATGCATGTACATCACAACAGTTTTTGGTATTTGATTTGGGACATCCCAATGCACTGTGATCTATCTAACTAAATTGCATTGCTTTTAAAATAGCAACAGTTTGCATTTCAAACTAAGAAATGTTACAACATGCCAAGAAAGCAACTTGTCATCTGCTTACATAACAACAAATATCTGCGTTTAAAATAAATAAGACACATAATTTGTTCTGCACAGTGTTAAATATATTTTGGTTTAAATTATAACCCTTTCCCACAACATTTTAATAGTTACATTATAACATCTTAAGAACACTTCTCAGTCATCTTGCTCCCTTACAGCCAAAAACAACAAAGTCCCTGGACATTACAGTAGTACAACACAACAGTGGCACATCAACAAGAATGGCAGTGCTTGCGGTCTAGTAAGAGCTTTAAAAAGAAACAAAATATAAGTTTTAAATTTCTAAATCATAGATGAACACTGGTAGAGTTCACCAGTGTTTGATACAACCTAAAGTAGAATGCCCACAATACACCTTATGAACCCTGCTTTTTCATCTTAAAGAATGTGTTAAGGCTGGATCAGGGGTCCCCGTTGTCCTTTGTAGCTTTGTCACACACGTCATGAAGAATTAAAGTCAAAATAGACTTTAGTGTTGAGTTAAAGCCCTTGTTTGTTTCCAAATCAGGGTCAATCTGTGGAGCAGAGTTAAGTTAAAGCTAAAGATTCCACAGTTCATAATAAATATTGTACACCTGTTGGCACTCACCCGTGTAAACACTTTAATAGTTTGAGTGAGAAATTTTGTTTCCACATCTTCAGATAAAGGCAGAAGATTAGCTGCACATTCCAGGATGCAAAGAAGGGTCTGTCTGTGGCCCTACATTATGAATAAAAAGAATAAAATAAAAAGAATAAAAAGACAGTTAGATACAGTAAATTATTGAAGGAGAATAATAAATAAATGCTAAAAAAAAGTTAGTCTGCAGTGTGACTGTGATCAAGGCACTGTAACAAATGTGGATTGACACAGCACAAAAACATAAAAAGACAAAATACAGATATGCACAAAACCATTGCTTTTCTTATAATAAATTACTTGAAGCTACAGTATAGTTTAAAGCTCTTGCTGTATGAGTAGTTAATCACCCTTAAATAAAACTATCAACCAAATAATTGGGAAATGTTCTTACATAAATGCATGTAGGAAGCATGCCTAATGAATACACCTTCACGGATTGTAGTGTACCTTTTGCAGTGAGTCAAGTGCCTCTTGTGAGTTGAGCTTGGACTCACTAAGCGCTTTCAGATCCTCATTGCTGATGACCGGCTCCTTTAGTTGTTCTAACCACGACCACATCAGAGCTGACAGCACCAGAGGCTCTCTCTCCATGCACAGCCGCTCCCACGCACCCTCCCTGGAGTTCAGATCGGTCTGTGGACCAAGAAGATATGCTGAAATGTGTATAAAGTATAGTGTATATTGGGATATACATGAATTGCTGCAAAAAGAGCTGATTAAAATAAAAAACTTCTTGTTGTAGGTTCCAATTAAGGGTACAAATTATCCACAAACGTGCTAAGATATTAGTCAGCTCACATTTGTATGATACTTAAACATCAATTAATATAAAGACTAACAAAATTAATAGGTAATTATTATTCATGAAAACATTTGCTTTACCTGCCACACAGAAACCTTGGACTCCAGATCTGGGTCTATGAAGTCCATGGCCAGAGCTTTAGCCACGAGCAGACATCTGTTGTCAGGAGAGAGCTCTGGTTGAAGGTTTATCAAGGGAACTTCTGACTCTCTCTTCTCCAGTACCACACATGAGTGCTGCTCTGATCCAGCCCCTTCTGATGTGACCACGGAGGCTGGATTTGTGTTATTACTGTAGAAGGTTCTCAATGGCTCAGACAAATCCAAAGACAAACTCTGATGGCCCTTCTGTAATCGTTTCTTCAGAAATGGGGACTGTGCGTCTTTTTGTACTTGTGTTTCGGGCATTTGCAGTCTACTGGTAAAGTTCTGGCAAGTGAGGTCAGAGAATGTAGGCTGGTTACATGGAATAAGGCTGCTGTGGGACAATGAATGGTGTACCAGGAAGGCCAATGGCACCCTCTTGTGTACACTTTCCAAAAAGAGTTCATCACAGTTGAATTTGTGAAGGACAGAGTCACTATAGCTGAGGCTTTTGTGCGTAGAAAGAGACAGTTTTATGGGGATGTTCCAGTCCAGTACATTGTCCCTAATCAAAGGCAGATCACTGAGAGGCCGGAGAAGTCCTGGACTGGGTGGTTGGGATAAACAAGGTGACACTGGAATGCCCTTGCCTCTCATTTCGTTGCCAAGTTGTTGCAAGGCCTGTTGGGAAACTGTTTTCTCTACCTCTGCAGTGAGGTCAGGAATCTCCAGCCACTGCTCCTCAATCGCCGCCTGACGGTTATTCGCGATGTCACTGAGGAGCTGGCACACAAGGTGGACAATCTTTGGCACGTGCTTGAGCTGGCGAGCCTCGTAGCCGTGCAGCAGGTGGCGCTGGCGGGTCAAGTACTGGGAGAGAGTGACAGAGGAGGTTTTGGGTTCAGCACAGGAGAAGATGCTGCGCAGTGGGATGAGAAACTGTGCGAACTCGCGCACACAGAGCAGCTGGCCTCGAGTCTGGATAGAGTTGGGTCTCTTGGCGCGTACAAACAGGATGGCCTGGTCAGCACTCATCCGGGAGGTAAAGACCAGGTAACAGGCCACCAGTACACCTAAGAGACCACTACATGTTAATACTGGCATCCATTTTCTATACTTTAACAAAACTACATATATTATTACTTTTGGTGGAACACTCTAGTTGTACAAACCTGTTCTGCCAAGGCCAGCATGACAGTGGATAGCCATTTTTCCCTCTTGCACAGCAAATGACATGACTTTGACCATGTCCAGGATTGTAGTGAGGGATGCCACTCCATAGTCTTTCCAGCCAAAGTTGTAGTAATAGACTGCAAACAACAAACAAAGTGCTCTATGTATGGCCAATTAGGTGCAAAAACAAATCTCATGGGAGCTCATTAAAGACTGCAGAACATACATCTCAGAGGTAATTAGCTTGTTACTTGGGACTATTATGCTGCACAAGCAAAACACATTTTCATTCATCATTTTGAATAATACACATCCTTCTCCAGCTTGTTTTTAAAGGAGGTGCTTATATGCTTACATAATTATGTCTTATTTGAGACCTGTCTCTTGCTATCTTTTTTGCTACTTATTTAGAATTTATTATTACCATTTATTTTTCACTCTTTGTTATTATATTATATTGTGATGAGTGAGCTACTGTGTCCAAATAATTTCCCTTGTGGATCAATAAAGTTTGTCTAAGTCTAAGTCTAAGGTGCGGAAACTTATGAGCATCCAAACTACACCGCTTTAATTTCATCAATGGGCAAAATGGTTCTAACCCATTATACAGCATGCCTGGAGTGCACTCACTGCTTGCTTCCATGAAGATCTCAGGTCTGTATGTGAAGCCGCTCTCATGCTCCAAAGGGTTTCCACAGCTGGCATGCTCTCCAGGCCGCTGAAGGTTAATGACCGTCTTTAAGCCACATCTGAGCCAGAACATAACAATACAAAAATCAATATTTATTTCACACAAAAGCATAAACATGTCTGCAAATGAACCACACACCTTTGAAACTGTTCAATAATATTGTATTTCTCTATGATCTCAGTGGATGGCCTTGCCATAGCTAGCAAGTTGTCAGTGATCCTAGGAGAAAAGACATGACATTTTACACAGCAGTTGTGAAGAAAATGTTCAAACAGTTTAACAACATGCATGCCTGGGAGTAGTTACAAAATACTATACTGTTCATGTTCCAAAACTGAGTGGCCTTAAACAGAACCACAGCATTTGATTAAACAAAGCTATTAACTAGGGCTGATGTTTTATTACATTCAAAACAGTCAACATAAAATCATTTTGCCATACAGTCAAATCCAGGACAAATGTATTGAGTTGTTATGCAATAATGGATCCGAACTGAGATAACCAGCACCAGAGCTGGAGGGGGAGAGGGGGAGAGAGGGTCAGAAGGAAAGAGAGGAGAGAGAGCAAGAGTGAGAGCGAGAGGGGGAGACGAAGAGGAGAACGTACCAGGACGAGTAAAGCCCTTTGATGGCCTGCTCCTCATTGCTCCAGCGAGAGGGGTTCTCATATTTACAAGCTCTCCCTCCACAGGCCATGGAGCACTGCATGTGGCCCGGGATCACATGCCTCAGGGTCTCCCCCATCTTGGTGTACTTCGCTGTAGGGACCCTTGCAGTGGCTGTAAAAACAAAGAATAAAAAGAAAAAGTTCAAGAAGAAACTCACAAGACAAGAGAGCAGAGAGTTTTACAGTCATCGGAGATCATCTCCTCACTGAGTGTGCCCATGACTCTGCGACAGTCGGTGGCAGATCCGCGTGTGCGCTGCAGCACTCTCAGCAGGATGTCACAGGCCGAGTGGCGGCGTTCATGGCCCTGTTCACTTGGCCCCGGGGCCCCCAAAAAGCCTCTGTGCTGGTGCATGGTAGCACGGCTGTCACTGCAGTCCCAACTAACCATGCTACTGACTCAGCATGTGCCCACGCTGAATCAAACAACAATCAGTCATGGGCAAAGAGCTGATACAACCTATCAGCAGCATCTAAATGTCACCATGACAACTATTTCCAAAGCCATCAGAGGCGGGCAGGGCGGCTCACATACAGTACACAGGAGCACAAACACACAGAGCTATCAAAGAGCCCTGTTCTAAAGATCACAGGTAGTACAGGCAGGCATACATTTCTTTATCATAATATGGAATCAAACCAGGGCTGCAACTAATGATTATTTTGCCAATTTTGCAAAAATCTACAATGAAAAATAAAATCACATATTGTAACAACAAGTTACACCGAAACAAGAAGGGGTTCATTTATGCACCAAGAAGAGTTATGGGGTTAAGGTTTTACCCACAAAGAAATTAAATGATTACTATATTCTTACTGTAAAATCAAACTTCTCTGAAAAGCTATATTGCTACGAAAGGTTTGTCACACCAATACAGTCTATGGTCACACCACAAGACAGAAAAAGAGGCATTACATCCCCTCATGTCAAGTATCCAACTGCAGACAAAAGAGTGTGTCCTGTGTAATGTTTATGTAATTCTTATCAGTCGGCGCACACATCATGTTGTGATGTTTGTGTGTAGCACAGATAATGATTATTGGATTAGTAGATGAATTAAACTGAATGCCTGGTGATTAGGCACTCTCTTGACATTAGTTCATCATCAGTATCAAACACTTACACAGCCTAACTCCTGACCAAAGAAAGTTTTTCTTTGTTCAAAACAACACAACCTGTTGAGCTACAGTAAAGGAAATGCCAGAATTAAAAAGAACTATTGTTGCATTGAAATGGTAATTGCACTTTCACTTCATAAAATACATTAAAATTAACAATACCTCATTTCTATGAGTTAGTAAGTTTGTAGATTTAGAGGCTTTAAATTAGGTCAGAGGTCTGTGTCATTATTCACCTGAAGCCAAACAGTGAACTGATCCTGCTCTGTGATGCTCTCTGTTAGAGAGCACCTAAACCAATTGGTATCTTTAGTCAGAGCTAAATGAATGTCGGCTTTTCACAGATGTGCTAAACTTACCTGTAACAGTCATTTCTGAGGTTGAAGAATCGTCAAAAAACTGAACCAGTGAATAGTTATCACATCATTGTTGTTTCAGTTTGACTCCCACCTCCACTCAGAGAAAAAGACTATTATGACAAATAAAATAAAGTGTTTTGAGATGTAACAAAGAAAAATACTTAAAATACATTAGTTCTTAGGCATTCAAAAGCAAAATATTGAGTGTATTAACCTGAATACAAACTAGGGATAGAAGCTGCAAAGAGAGACTTAAAATCAAATACACTTACAGGGTAATCTTTCAAACAACAACAGGTTATAAGTGATATTTTCTGTACTTTGTATGATAATTTATAGTCCTATCATTTAAAAAGGTAAATTTAAATAGAATAAACATATAGCTTTAATCTTATCTAATATTTCAAGTATTTATTTCTAAAATTTTAGTCTATTTTAGTCAAATTACATGCCAATAGTACAACTTAATTGTCCCTTAGTGCTTCCCTGCATTCAAACATTAAGCATTTATTTATACAGGTATCTTGGCTTAGTATAATAGAATAACAGGAGAAACACACAGTCCAAATTGCGTCCCTTACCCATCTCCATATCTGCGTTGTTGGCTCCACCGTGGACTCCAGCAGAGAGGAGCGGCAGGTCACTCACGAGGCTGACTCCTGCTGCCATGGCTGGACCTGGAAGGTGGGGACAATGAGTCAGATGCCCCGACACCAATAGGAATGGCTGTATGTGACTCCATGGGCGTGCTGCCGATAACGAGGCAAGTGCATAAATGAGATATGAGCGTTGCCTGGCAGGTAAAACTCAGGGGAGAAGGCAAATGTGCAAACTGAGCCACCAGGTCAGGAGCTCGAGTGTCACTCCTGCACCACAGCACCCATGGGAGAAAAGAGGGTGTGGTCCAGTCAGGAGGGAGCATCACAATATTCACAATTCATTATTCAGGCCTGCTTAACAAAGGCTGGCCAAACTGATGGTATCTGACATCTATTGATTTATGTACATTTATGTCATTACTTTTGCTTTCGTTTTAATGGGTTCCTCAACACATTCCTAACCCCTTGCCAGGTAACATTTTGGTATATTATTAAATGGTCGCACTTTATTTTTTTTAATACCTTGGTCTACTGGTTCAATTTTTCCTATAAAAAAGGTAAATTAAAGTTCAAAATGCTTCAATCAACCCCAATATGATAATGATGTTCTTGAAATTGCTTTGTGTTGTTCATACAGTGCCGCTTTCCCCTGATTTCTCTGAGAAGTCCATTGCATGCAGTATTGACGTCATAATAAACCACTGAAATCCAAGTGTCCCAGTCTCTCTCACATTACACTTTGAGGTCTAATGGTGCTAACCAGTAACCACTTATTGTAAGATCAGAAACCCTGCACCCATTAGCTGTTAAGCCAACAGTTGTGCTGCTGTAGTGAAATTAGATTAGTATGGTAATTTCTTGAACTTTGACTTTTGCTTCTCATGAGTGTTAAGAGCTGGCAGTAACTCATGATCAGCTCTCAAGTGGCCAGGGTTTATGAAAATATGTTCTGATTGCACAGTAACTGTGAGTGACAGAAGGATTTGGCTTATATTTGTCAGTATCTGTTACACTGTAATTATACAGTATTAGGTCAGGTGACATTGCCAATTAAGGATTCATTTACCTCTTTTCCTTAGATCAAAAAGGTAAATTAATTCTTAGTATCATTATTTACAAACCTAATTTATGGTTCAACTCATAAATTGGTCTGAAACCACCTGCAGCATCTATACACTGCATACTTATTCTTAGATCCATAGTTTGACTGTTAACATATCTCTTGGATCTCTTGTGTGCATCTTCAAATACAGGTTACATTGAGGTCACAGCTGTTGTCCTATTCATTGTAAGGCTCAGTGAATTATTGATGTTGTAAAGCTAGAGCCGTCTCTTTCCATCCACAACACCTTTAGAAATCCTTCTACTGTAACCGACCCTTAACAAACTGTGATGACACTAGCACAGTGTGATAGAGGAAGGCCAGAGAAATCAGGGCGGTCTCTGGAGTCATTTCAGGATAATGTACCCTGGATTTGTGCACAGACACCTTCTGCAATCATATTTAATGATATAAAGTGATAATGCATGACATCTTAGTTGGGATGTTGTGCATCTTTCAGCTTCATATTTGCTTTTTCAGATCATCTACACAAATCTAAACAGGTAAATGCAAAACTGTAATATCAGATGCCAAAATGGTGCAAATTAAGTTCATAAAAAATAAAATGTTGACTAATAAGAACTGCCTGCATTGGCCAATATCCTGTAGAGAGGCAATGGGATGGAAATGGGCACCACGAAATGCCAAAAATGTTGCTAAATGAGTGTGGGACGTGTGTCTGACAACACAATGGTCTCAAATGGCCCTCCTCCCCTGTGTATGCGATTATTGTGAAATTGGTGACTAGAAAGCTGTTAGATTATTTGTCACGTTTGTTCAATTTGTTATATATATAATGGCAACTGTCAACTGTGTAACTAACAATAGTAGATAATAATAATTAATAATAATAATTAATAGTAAAAGGAGAGAGAGCAGTAGCTTTGCCAGAAAAGATGTCACAAAGCAGTTCAACAACTGTCCAGATTTCATGAGTGATAATATCAAATAATTCATAAATATTGAATTAATGTAATAACTTATTCATGTGCACATACCGTGGAGAGCAGAAAAAACTTCGACAAGCCAGTGTTGGCCTACAGGTTGTAAAAGTGCATTTGGATGACAGTGGCGCTGATGTTGCAAGCCAAGATTTACCGTTATTGCTAGCTACGGAATTAGCCGCAGCTAGCACAATAAAAGCGCAGTCTTACCGTATTTCCTGTGTTTAAGTCTGACTTTCTTCTGGTGCGCTCTAGCATAGTAGATTCATTTGTTGATGGCCATTTTCTTGTTAATGCTGGAGCCGTTGAAAGTCCATTTTTCGTGCAGCCACATCATTTGGTCGGCTAAGTAAAGCTAACAGGCGCTAATTTAGCAACCTGACGTGTTGTCCTGTGGCACAGTTCTGTCACGTGACCAAGGAACAGCTGTTTCACTAAGTCAACCAAAAAACTGCGGCGGAAACGATCTCAGATATGAAATATTAAGATTTTATTTTGTTGAATAATTATATTCATTTCAATATCCTTAATCCTTCAACAACTGTG
The DNA here is from genome assembly GCA_029959045.1 of Taenioides sp. WSHXM2023. Classification (NCBI taxonomy): domain Eukaryota; kingdom Metazoa; phylum Chordata; class Actinopteri; order Gobiiformes; family Gobiidae; genus Taenioides; species Taenioides sp. WSHXM2023. Next base: position 35,178,109 of record CM057087.1, read on the forward strand.
TTGTGCTTATGCTTGAAACACTGCACTTTTTATTTTGCTGTTAGTGTTTAGTTGCATAATATTGAGATACATTTTAGTCATTTAAAGTGAGAGTTCACCAGTAGAAAGATGCAACTGATTAGCTAACTACGTTAAATTTCGTGGATGACCAGCAGAGGGAGCCGTGTGCATGAACTTTCCTAGGGTGATCGCGGTGAATCAGAATTCCTCAAAAGTTAAGTTAGGTTAATAGTCTTCACGCAAAACCACCATTTACAGGGATTATTTAGCCTTTCCTTTTTGGTTCATCGCAAAATTCTTAAATGGTCTCTAACATTTTTTCCCTCTTCATTGAGTGAAAGTAGGTTACTAGATCCTTTTTTTACCGAGCTCAGCGAGCTCTGCCTCCCTTCAGTCTACAGCCTACGGCAGCAGCTGATATCGGCTGTATCATCACAGTGCAGTTGCTCCCACAGGCCTATTCCAATTAATTGCATTAGGATGGACCTTACACCATTTTATAGGATTTCTTTAGACAGATGGAAGCTACCACCTTGTTTAGGGCCTATCATCATAAAAAATAACAAATAAATACATACATACATAAATATTATTATTATTATTATTATTATTATTATTATTATTATTATTATTATTATTATTATTATTATTTATCCTTTAGAAGTGAACTTATATTAAACTTATACTTACTTACTTACTTACTTACTTACTTACTTACTTATAACTTATCTATTAAACTAAAGTTAGTGTTAGTGTTATATATCGGTTATGAATCTATTTATTTATTTATTTTATTGTACATACTAAATTTGAATTAAAAACACAAAATAGCTTGGGGAATTCAGCAACATAATTCCATGGGGTAGCGACATAACGACCACTCAACCCACTTAAGTCAGAAGGTATAACCACCGCGTCCCAAAGTCACCCAGTGTCTGAAGCGCGTCTCCTTATTTCCTTTCCCTTTGCATAAAAACCATGCCTGTCTATGTTTTTGCATGTGCAGATGGAGGCAAGCAGCAGACGAGCTCTGTGGAGAGGTGGAGCTTTAACGATCTCATAAAACCCAAAGTCTATCCCTCCACTCATTGCCAAGGTGACGTGCTCAGGCTCAAGAACTGATCGTATCTGTCCAAAAGTGGGCACAAACGGGGTGACTTCCGAAGTTTGGCCAAAGTTTAACTCTAGGCCGTTTAAGGGAATATAGTCTGGATTTACGCGTGAAGACGCACGGTGCTATAGCTATCTGGATAACTGTCGTGAAGAGGTGGTTCTGGACTTACTGCAGAGGAAATATGTCACATTGAGGTGTTGGGAGAAGTGACCAAAGTTTTACCATGCAGCACCCCTTGGACGTAGCGGCTCATTACTATGCCCCAGAGGCGCATCCAGACCACAGGACGCACCGCTATCGGAGTTTCATGATTGAAGAGATTCTCACAGACCACGCGGAACACAAAACCTCCGCTCACGCTGGAGAGCTGCTCAAGTTTGGCGTGCAAGCTCTGCTGTCCGCTCGGCCCTTCCACAGTCAGCTCGGTAAGAAAAAAAAACCGGCTGCTTTGGACCACTGACTTTTCTTGTCTATTGACTTTTACGCATATTGCAAAATTCCAATTTGCAAATAAAGTTAAAAGCGCACACTTCTGAAATTGTTGTAGTAGCCTTTAGTATAGCGCTTACAGACTTCTACTGGCTAAATAGCCCATTTTCTATTTGCCTGCGATAAAGTATAATATAAAAAATTATGATAATTAATTAATGTCACATTTATTACCACACTGCATGCTATAGAAATGTCTCATTTAAGCGAAAGAAGCAAAAGAAAAAAAAACAAAACAGCATTGCCGTGCGTAACACAGTAGACCATAGTTACGATAAAAAAGAATATAGTTAAACCAAATGTTTATAGCCAGAACTCAAATGAGTGATAACCTGTTCATCTGAATTTTATTATTTAAACCTGGATAGGCCTAATATATGCTTTGTATATATTTTTTTAGATAGGCTTAATAGAATAAGTGGCAAAAAGGAGAAATTCAATTTGTCAACTGGACAAAGTTTATTTGGTCGAATACGTTTCGCAGCTCATCCAAGCTGCTTCTTCAGTTGAACAGAATAGAGAAAAGAAAACAACATGCATTGAGTATCCTATAATCTAGTCATACGTTCATGATTCATATCTCGTCAGTTTACAGTGAGTGCAGTGAGGAAGTAGAAATGTTAATGGTTCTAATATGGGCTCTAAGGCTCACAACATAACTGTACTGTTTCTCTCTGTGCGCAGTGCTCAAAGCGGACCAGACCAGCCTGCTCAAGTTCCCCATGTCGCCGTTGTCGTGCTCTCTGGCCTCTCCACTCGGCTCCCCTCTTCTGTCTGGGGCCCCGGGCCTGCAGGTGGGAGCTGCGTCTCACCACCTGCCACTGGACCTTCACCTCCGCGGGAAACTGGAGCATGGCGCGGACGGCGGTAGTAAAACCAAGAAGGGCCGTCGTAGCCGCACCGTGTTCACCGAGCTTCAGCTCATGGGCCTGGAGAAGCGCTTCGAGAAGCAGAAGTATCTGTCCACACCAGATAGGTAAATGTGGGCCTCATAATGCCATATAGGTCTAAGTTAGGACATTACTAAAACAAGGAAGAAAGCGTCTTCTTTTACTTGGTTTTCACAGCTGCACAGGCCACAGGATTAATTCAACAAGTTGCTGAATCAGAAATAGCCGAATGAATAATTGGTTCCTAAAAGATTTTTTGAACCTCAGGGGAAATAGTTTGAGAGGATCAAATCTATGGAAATATGACGAAAATTATTTAAGGCAAGTAACGCGTGAGTGCCAACGCAGGCATAGTTTATGAAAACCAGTGCATGAAGCGGCAAGGTCTGTATGCGCTGGGCAAAATTCATCCAAACATAATTTTCAACTACAGGCCTCCTTTTTTATATGAAACATTATGCAAGTAAAATAAAAGGCTATGCTAAAATGTAAAAAAAAAAAAAGTTTTGTAAACGTGTGTTTGTATTAACAGAATAGATCTGGCAGAATCTTTGGGTCTCAGTCAACTTCAAGTGAAAACGTGGTACCAAAACAGAAGAATGAAGTGGAAGAAAATTGTAAGTTACATTTCAGTAAAGTCTGATATTGTGTACATTAATCTATATTACAAGCTAAAATCAGGAAGTCACTGTCTCAATGTAGTGTCACAAATAAGAAATAATGTAGGATAATTGTTTTACAGATCTTAAGCACAAAAGGAAACATCATTTATTAAACGCCTGCCTGGCGTTTTTTTTTTACCTTTACACATAGCACGTATCAAAAAATGTATACATTTATACCATTTATATTAGTGCAATTGTTTTGTCAAACATACAAAGGTATAGTAAAAAACATGGAGGTCAAAACTACTTACATGTAATTTAGTTTAGTCTTTAGTTTAAAGGACAATGTATAGAGATATTAAGCTCGTGTGCATTTCAATTTTTAAGTGTTTTAAGTTAGATTTATAATCAAATCAGCAAAACACAAGAGTGACAGAAATGATATTCCAATTGTTTCTGGTGTATTTTATGCAGGTGCTACAAGGAGGAGGCCTGGAGTCTCCCACTAAACCCAAAGGGCGCCCGAAGAAAAACTCGATCCCGAGCAGTGAGCAGCTGTGTGAGAGAGCAGCCACAGACACAGAGCAGCACACAGACTCTGCTTCAGGCAGCCACTTAGAGAGCTCTCAGGAGGAGTGACTCTGGACACTAGTGTAAATCTATGGACAGCATGGACTTCTAAACTGTGAGGAGCAGCCCTCAGCTGTGTGGAGTCAACTCAAGTCGGAGCGCTTTTATGAAGAGAGACACCAAAGTGAGCCGCCATATCTTGTGCCTTTACCAGCTGCTGTTGAGGACTGGACTCAAATGTATGCAGTAGGTCAAAATCTTATATTCTATAAGGACTTTTAATTTGTTTTGCATTCCTTTTATGTAACTGTTTAATTATTAAATGTATTTTCACTAATATGCACTGCTTCTTTTTTTAAAATGTTTTAACAGTGAGGCTGCCGAACAAACAGACACAACACATTAGTCAGCGCATTCATCCAACACAGGGATGTGTCAAGCCTTACTGACTTAACATGAAATCAAACATAACAAAATTACAAAATGTGTAATGGACAAATTGCAGCCTTCTGTGTGCTCTTTTCACACAATAGACATTTTAGCAATACGTATGATTTACCCCATTTAATAGCAATAGCATATAGGATTGAAGATGATCTTACAATCTTACAAGAGAATGTCATTTTAGGAAATGAAAGCTGCTCTTTTTCTCAGACAAAAATCTAAACAAAAAATCTAAATCATTTTAGACTTAGATTCTTTCCCAATGTCTTCTTAAAAATTTTAAAGTTCCAGCTATTATTATTATTATTATTTTATTTTTTTTGGTATGTAAAAATGTAAGCCAGTATTTTATGAATGGCCTTAGGATTCTCAGCTCTCAAGCACAATTGTAATGCTGATTCTAGGAAAAAGGAAACATTCCAAATTATGGATAGGGCACTTTACTTTGCATACTGCCTGTCATAACTTTCATAGCATGATGTTTTTGTCGAAACTCTAGTTTATAAACCCTGATACTCCAACCATTCTGCGCCTTAGGGGAGAGTGCAGTATTTCAAGACGCAAAACATTATTTGATCATTCATGATTCTTTGCAGCAACCCTTAAAAACACACTTCCAAATTAAATCCAAGTGCAAGCTTACAGGCCTGACCAAGCAGTTGCTACTGTCATGCAGGCATTAATAATTTGAATCGATGTGCTTTGTGAATGGTACAAAATTTGGATGAGTGTCTGACAGTAAGATGTTGTTATGGTTAGCGTGTGGGGCTAGTTTTAGGTTGAATCTGTTTTAATTGTGAATGAATAACCATATTTATGTAGTTTACATATCTTTTATAATCTCCACAATATCGACGTGTCCTGCGGGCTGCATTTTTGCTCAAACCAGCTCCATGCCATATTCTCTATTTCATAAGATTAAATTTAAACATTAAAATGTAAAATAAATACATAATTTTGCTCCCAAACATTCTCTCTAGCCCTAAAATAAGACATTTTTGAACATCAGTTAACGTTCACTTTGAAGGTATTGTGTCAAATCAAATGATCAATGTTATACAGTAGATGCAACAACACACCACACACTGATATTTTACACACAATTCTTAAGACAGACAAAAAGAGAAACATATGACTGCATTGACTTGCAGGAACAGAAAAAGTAATATAGTTACCCATTCCTGTATGGTATGGAGGTTAAAGAAGGGTTCACTTTTGCTGCAAATGACATAAACCAGGTTGTTCAAATTCCTGCTAATCATCAGAGGGATGACTTTGTAAGTGCACCTTTCTCTAGCTGGTGGTCTCCATTTCACCTACCCAGCCTGCTGCACAACATCTGTATGGGCTAGCACACATGTCCTGGCCTCATCCTGCAAACCTATGAAACCTCAATCAACTGCTGCCTGCTCCCTCACTCTTTCCCCAGTCATGAACATTAATGACAGCTATAAACAAAGTAAAGTCTACTTTTGTCACTGTACAGTCAGTACAATTTTTTAGTAAGATTTTTTTTTTAAACCAAGAGTTAAAAGTTCAAGTCTGAACTATATTGTGTTAGGGTAAATATCTCCTTTGTGCCCATAGCAAAATAATATACCTTGAATGGCAAAATAATATACCTTGTGAATAGTGAAAAGTCCTCAAAATGTTACCAGTAACAGGAAACTAAAACTCAAGAATAGTAATTGTACCTCTCTGGCCCTGTCAATTATAGTCAAATAACTATACAGTACAAAATAACTCAAAATAAAAATTACTCAAGAAAAAATATAAATGTCACAACAGCTTACGTACAATTTGTTTGATCGAGTCAGTTGAACGTTCTGCCGTGTATCAGGTTGACTGTTCTTGCGTTTTAGCTTCCTGTTATATGGGACATTTTGAGGACTTTTCAACATTCTGTTTTAAACTGATAATTGCTTTGGCAACAGTTATATATTTCCCTCACTCTGAAACCCATGGACAGAGTGGTCAAAGTGCTATTATGTCTGGAGTTTGTTTCTCTCTTTTGGGCGTTGTTGGACATCAGTGGTTTTTGACATAAATTATAATCAGGGGGAAGATTCAGCCAACAGGAATCCACACAGAGGGAACATCCAATTGAATTATTAGGGGACCACTCAAGCTGGTGGCATGATGGTGCTGTGGAGGACCAAGTTGACCCCAATTTTGGAAAGCGGGTGTTTATAGAGTCAAAAGGTGCGTGCTTAGACAGAGCGCAGGCTGGGGGTCTGGGGGCATAATTACTGATTAATTCAACGTATGTATGTGCTAAAGTGCACACGCTGCCGCATATGATCCCAATTATTCTGAGAGGGAGCGGCCGCTTCACCTCTCTCTTTTGAGTTTGTGCAGTTTCTTGTGTCCAAATGAATGTAACAGTCTTTAACACCAATAGAACATAACATATAAGGAACTGTTACTATTCGACTTGCATCTAATAAAAATACATTGGTTATAGATGATTTGTGAAGTTTTGCTGCAATCAAAGTATTTATTTTTGTCCTTTTACAATAACAAAAATAAAATTTGCCTCTATTTCAAAAATAAGGGTAAATGCCCCACCATTACCACAAAAATATTAACTATTATTAAAAACAATAGTAATCAGACTCCTTGCCTAGGATACGTCCATACTGAGAAAAAAATAAAGAAAAAAAATTACAGGAAGCTGAAAAACATTGTGTATTTCGGCAGAATCAATGAGCCAAGCACTAAAGTGAGATAAATTAGATTTTATTTGTAAATGATAGGAGACCAGTGAGCGCCTTTGTTTCACATGCGTCACTGAAAAAAAAAAATTTGATTGCACAATCACATTTGGCCGAGCTTGAGACACGACGGAGGGTATGGGGACCGGACTGATCTCAATCAAAAATACAGAGAGATCTCATGCTGGATTTGCCAGGCAATCAGATTCTAGGATCAAATCCACAGGCTATTGTTTTTTGGAAAAAAAATAAATAAAATAAAAATGAATAATAATCAATAATAATGTATTAAATGGTCCTATATTGAGACTATACAATGTTAGATGTTTTAATAGAATAAGGAAAATTAAATAGAATAGAAAGCAAAACATGAAATTACACAAAATGAATAAACAAACTATCTGTCTATATATCTATTTTTTTACTGTCACATTGACAGTTTCATAAATCTTAACGATAAAATGACTTTTATCATTGTTGTGAGTGTGTGTGCTAATTGATTATCCAGGCCACCAGCCGCTGAAGTGCAGTGTATCCTGACTTTATAAATCACAGCGTAGGTCTGCAGAGCACCGGGAGCGAAGGAAAAATGAAGTGAATTTCACATTGGCGTTTGAATAAAGTCCTCACTGTTAGCAGCCTGTGCCATGAGTGGGCCCTCACTCCTGGCTCCAGAACAAACAAATACTCTTCCATGGGGTTCGCAAGTGTCAGAGTCAAATTTTATAATTCAAAATGTAACACATTTGAGTAAAAATGAATGTCCGCCGAGAATTATCTATGGACAAGACTTATTTAAAATGATCACTGGTGTGGGGAGGCAGCTGCAGAGCCGTAGTCAAATAGAAACTGGATCCATTAATAGAGTGCAATTAGTTAAATGTAGCTCAAGTATTCCACAGTTAATACCATTGGCTGCAGTGAGTGATCTTTCAGTAAATATGTTAGTGTGAGCATATTTGAACAGTTTATAAGTATTTAGTAATATCATTTTTTAACTCTCAAGCAACACGTCACAATTTTATTTTAAAGACTACTCTAAAAATCAAGCAATTACTAAGGTAAAGCACAGAATTTCAGTACAGTCAGTGCTAATAGTTATTTGCTGTATTTTTCATTGACAGATGTATGAAGTGGACAAAAATAAAGAAATAAATACAAAAATATATTATACCAACTGAAGTCAGTCTTACATGTATGAATAAGTGAACAATTAGAAATTATTTATTTTTATGATTAATGATGAATTAAAAATAATATTATAATTTATATGAGTTTTATGACCATCAGCGCATTCACTGCCTTGGAAGTCAGTCAGTATAGTTCATTAGTCCATTAATCAGGTGGCAGGTGTTTTGCTCCTATGTGCCTAGTATTACACATAAGAACATCAGCGGATCATATTCAAAAGCCTTTAACAAAACAACGTAAGGTTTTTCTGTCATGGTGCAGGAAGGATTTGAGCTTCATTCTCCCGTGAGGAATGCAAAGGGACAGCTGTTACAGGACAAATCAAAATAGTGGACAAGTTGGACAGACATGCGGTTTCCATCTGTCTAATATTAGGGAGATGAGTAAATAAAAAAATGTCCAAGACGTGGCAGGAGGTCAGTGGAGATCTCATTATAGAGCAATTACACTGCAAAAGCCCTTCCTTTCAAATGCTGGTTTGAAAGACAACTCCACTTTGCAGGACGTTTCAAAGTGAAGACATGACAAGCAGCCGTCCATCGCAACTAACAGCCTCAAGACTTGACTCACAATACACAACACTGGGGTCTTCATTTGCCGTCATACATTTTTCATTTGTCCACTGCCAGACTAAATCTTTACTTCATTTGTAAATACTTTTCATCTGATGCGTAATGCTTTCAGCTGGAATGTTTTACTCAGTCTGTAATACCGCACTTTTAATGTAACTCTATAACTCAAGAGCTGGCTATTTAAGGGAGTGAGCGGATGCAACATGACATCATTCATCACTGGGGCTGTAAGCGACTTTGTCAACTTCTTGGTTGACAAAAGACATGCTCTGTCCATCAATTAGCCCACCGATTAAAAGACAATAAAAATGAACTCACAATTCATTTAAAATTCTACAGCTTTTGGTAGACACAACTAACAATTCAATCAACTAAACAAAGGGTTTTAAGGGCGACTGTAACTACAGTTTCACATTGCCTTATATCTTCCACATTACCAAATGAGCTGCACTGCGCTGGCTGTGTGCATACTTACACACCACATCAAATCTGGTACTAAAAACAAACTCAGAATTTAATGAAACCAGGTTAACCGGGACAAAACCAAGTCTACTTCAGGACTGTGGTCTAAACAGGCTAAATACAGAGCCTACTGTATTCCTCAAAACAAGCTGCAGAAGCATAGAAACAGAAAAATACATCTCTAATAAGAGTGAGGACTTTTTTTTATTTCTATGAAGACCGAATCTGCTTACAGGGCACATTACAGTCAGTTGGACACAGTCTTCCCTGCGTACACTGTCTCACATCGCACAGTCAATGTATATCTGCTTGCCTCTATTAGACTTTATCCAGATCTGCCTCAGGAGCCCGTTCTGCGTCTTAAGTGATAGAGATTACAAAAACAGACAAAAGCCAAGCAGCATTTGAAGTAAAGAAAACAGTGAGTTAAAGATGAAACGGTCTGAGCTACAGCACTTCTGTGGGTCCAGATCCTTATCACAACAGGCTCTCCGAAACATATATAACCAAACACACCACTTTTCAACACGTTTCTGATAACCATGTTGTGTGGCTGAACACTTTCATTGCTAAATTTAAATTTTAGAATTGCAATTGCAAGTCTTGTGTGGCATCTTAGGGCTTGATATTACAGCTTACAAGTATTTTTCTGACTGATTAAATATTACATGAAAACAAAAAGAAAACAAAACAAAATGTAGAAAAAAAGATATGCTTAAGCATCATTTAACAGGGTGTCACTTGTTGAAATAGCTTTTCACATTTACACACTTTTTTTTATATCTTTTGTGTGAATGTTAGAAAATAATAACTAGAAAGGCTGAAATAGAGAACTCTTTTGACAGCTGATTTTCTTTAATTTAAGCAGAGAAAAAAATACAAATTGCAAAATAGTAATGTATAATATAAAAATAGTAAACTGTATAGCATTAAATATTTCAAAATTGTAATGACATAATGACTCCCTTAATACCAATTACATTCCATTTGGCCATTGTTTCGTATGTCTATCACTGACAAATCAAGCACATGTGCACTGTATTATGGCAATTATGTGTAATTCTGACTTGATTAATCTGGAACCAAAACAAGCCGCCCAAATGTCCAAACAGAACATGACACATGACACAATTCAAAGCAGCCATTTTGAATTCAATGGCATCTACACATCCACGCTAAATATGCACCAAACAATCATTTTACTGCCAGTCATCTAATTTGCTATCCGTGTGTTGTGTGTCCAAGTTTGTCTCAGGGCGTTTCAGTCCAGCCGGTTGGAATATTCGTATAGTGGAAGTAAACAGCAGCAGATTGGAGCACAGCTGGAATGATCTCCCAGATGTTCCTCACTCGACCTGATGCAGGGTGCACAGAACAATCAGCAGGTTCTGGCACCCGCCCTCGTAGTACTTTTGCGATGAGCTCGTAGACAGTAATGGGAGGTGACAGTCCTAATCACACGCTGCACTGCTATTTTCATTAAAGCGCTTACAGCGGATGGCAATAAGTGAAGATAATTTGTGAATTTTACAAATGATTTACTAGGTGTCCGAGTATTTTCTTTGAATATTATTTTTAAGGATGCCGATAGGTGTGTAGTCTGCCAAATAATGATGTAGCAAACAGTGGGGTGAATATTTTTTGAGTGTTTCAGAAAAAATAACAGAAATGAAAACAGACAATTAAATAATACAAATATTTTCATATTTATAGATGTCTTTGCCTTCAGGTTACCAGTGCTTTATCTAGAGGAGAAAATAACAGAAGATGCAAGCAGGCTTGTATTATCAAACTTATATTAAATCAATATATTATTCACTCAGCAGAAAAAAGAGACGACAGAAAAAAAGTATTACACCCATAGCTCTTTTCATGTTTTAGGATAAAAGTGGAAATAGCTCCTTAATGCAGTCCTTCCTGTGAGTGCTGCTCAAGTGTAACATTCTGTCGGTGAAAGAGTGAAAAGTTGCCAAACCACATTTCATGATGTTGAGCCTTCATTCATGAGCTATCAGAGCTGCTCCTAGGCCACCCAGACCTACAGAGCATACGTTATTCTGCAGTCTCTCTTACCATCATATTATGAGGGATTTTTCTGCTTAAAAGTGTGTGACAATAATGGCAAAATTCAATCTGTGTGTACATAAACCAATATTAAATCATTACTACTTAAAAAAAAACAAAACTATGTATACTACTACTACTACTACTACTACTACTACTACTACTAATAATAATAATAATAATAATAATAATAATAATAAATGTATATTTTTGTGCATGTAAAATATTACACATTTCTTCAATCAGTCATCCCATTGTCTTAAAAAAAAAAAAAAAAAAAAAAAAAAAATATATATATATATATATATATATATATATATATATATATATATATATATATATATATATATATATATATATATATATATATATATATATATATAGCCTGACCAGCCTTACATGGACACATCTTGTACCTGTTAGCTGTTAGTCCATTAATATGCAGTGCATTAACCTTTTTAAGGTGGTCATCAAAATATTAACAATTTGTATAAACATCTCACCTTCATCTGACAATCCTTTACTTAGCCTATTTTAATCAGAGAACATGTGCTTCTTTGGTCATTAGAACTGGCTTTACTTCACAAACCCAAGACTGACACAGGTGGATACCAGTTCTGAATTCACAACTGTGTTTATCTTTTTGTAGAGGTTCACTTTGAAATGAGTCAAAAGCCATCACTGTTTAACTTTGTGCCAGTCAAAAGTCATGTTGCCAGATGGGTGCCTTCGTGCTAACCTTGCCCAAGGCTGCTGCTGCTGTGGGGCCACACAGAGCAGTCCAGGCTGTGGTCCTGGTTCTTCCTCTGACACAAACTGACGAGCATGACTCTCATTTCCCTCTGAATTAAAGCGTATCCTGCTCCAGACCGTATAAGTTCACATCCACATTAAATCTGTGGCCAAGCTGAAAGTTCTCTGGTTGCACTTTATAAATGCCTCATTATACATACTGTTTAAGTGTTAATGTTTCTGGAGACATTCCAGGCATGTCCAGAGTGAACTTTAGATGAATTAAAAGAAACCAAAAAAGACTGATTAAGCTAAATCTACCAACACAGAATGAGCAGGCTGGTAATATTAAAGAAGATAGGGCAGTGAAGATGCTCTTGTGACAAATAGCATTTTTCCATTAATTGCACTTTTTGAGTTTGTAAGACTATTTTTCAATCATTAAATGGTGAATACTTAAATAGTTAAACTCATTAAAATCTTTTAATGAGTAATCCCCCTGTGATTCAGGTAGGGCCCAGTTGACAGAAAACAACCTTCTTTTGCTGTGTCAATAAAATCATAATAGCTTTATAACGTATACCTTTTTACCTTGTGGAGACAAGTGTGTGATGGTTTTCCTCTTAAAGAGCTGCAATTATTACTTCCCTACTTTATTCATTATTGTGATCATAATCCTGAGTTAGAAACACTGAAAAGAAGGGTTTAAGCAGATGTGGTCCAGATTGAGTCAAGAATCTGTTTTGAACAGCCAAAGATTAAGAACGTTAAAAGCATTTGCAGGACTTTGTTTTGACAAGATGAAATATGTGTTCAACATAATATTTACAGCAGACAAGCATATTCACACTGCTCTTTAGAGGCAGGGATGACTCCGTAAGTGCTTTGCATCATTAAACTCTACTAATGTCCAAGTTGAGCTTTTGTCATTAAAGTAGGCCCGGGCCAGTGTTTCTGTGTTGCTTTGTGTGCTATCATCACAGTTGAATGTAATGATGGTGAGACCAGCTGGCCCTCTATCAGCCACAGCTCCTATCTAAACAGATTGACATAGTGCAGGTGTCTGGCACCTCGGTGGAAAGCATTACATCGGAGCATGGCTTCCTTTATAGCTTTTAACTCCAGTGAGGGTCAAGGGCTCCCTTCAGAGCCTTGATCCATACCATGACACTCCCATCCTGCTGGTCCGGCCGGGCGCACAAAGAGAGGTGTAAACCAGACGCTGACCAATGACCCCTCGCACACTCCCCGCACCTACTGACTCATCTCTGATGGATGGGCCCTGAAGATCACTATGGTGAAGGTTTGTATAACCACTGGCCAGATGTTTTATGCCAGGCCTCTACACAATGCAACAAAAATTGTTTTACATGGTAGATAATTATGACAAAGCAATCATTATCATGCTTCATGACTACAAGTTTGCGATGTTTGAGGAGGGTTTATGGTCCCTAATGTGACACTTTTTCCCAAAAATAATCAGTACAGTATCATCATCAGTACTGGTTGAAAACTTGTGGCAAGATACTGAGAACTTATATTTTCATACAACCATCAAATCTCAAATATCAGTAATATAATATATAATTTAATGTTACAAATATCTGTTGTCAAAGTCTGTCAGGGTTGATTCAGAGATAGAAATGGCACGTCCAGCTGTGTGTCATTGGGTTTCTCTGACATCTTTCATTACTAATTCACTCATTTCAGTAACTCATATGTCGCCATCTGTCAGAGTCATAAACTGTGACAATTTCCACATCTTTTTCTCCACCAACACACTCACACCGGGGTCACTTTCATAAAACCTGGCAGAAGTAATGCTTGATGTGCAGCACTATGAGATGACCCTCGCTAAAACCAATTGTGAAAAGACAGAATGTTCAAGCTGATTGGGCAAAGTACCAAGATGAAGCTCTGTTTCCAAATTCTGCATCTGCCTGCGTCTTCATGTTTGTTTTGGTTCATTTAAGTGCTTCTTCTTTAGTTCAATTTGTCTGATACCAGTGACCAGTGCAAGATAAATTTTGATAAAGACAGCCATCCTCTGCATGAGCTTGCAAGCAAATATGGTGAAAGTAAACAATGGCATATTGAACTGTGAGAGATATTACCTTAAGAGAAAGTTTTAATAATTCCGTGTATATCTACAGTCATGACTAATATTACATAGTTGATATAAATGTAAAATAATAACTTATTGATCAAATATCTTCACTGTAGTTGCTGTAATGATTATTTCTTTTTAAACTTTCTGGAGTGACACATTCACATCTTGATATTACAGGTCATTTTACAGGACATTTTTTAATCTATTCTGTGTAAATACTACTTTTACCATTCATTCCACAGTGTTGATAGTGTCACTAATCACGTGTGAGTTCTCTATGGGTAATGGAGTAAAATACTACAGTTTATTGCATACAAAAGCATGGGACCACACACAGATGTGATAGCTGCCAGAAACTCAAACTATTTTGTCCGCCACACTAATCACAAAGGAATCCTTTTGCTATTGTAACTGTATGCTTTGCAGTCATCAGGAACCAAATGTAATATTTCACCGTAATGTTTTGATAGCCTAATTCTACTGGCTTTCCCCTTGGACTGTGAAACTCTGAATAAACTGACATACAAGTGCAAACAGCAAAGTCGACCGCAGGTGTTAAAACAGTGCGGAGCGGAGGGGCATTTTGACATGTTTTTGTTTCATTAACACTGTATTAATTCACCTCGGCATCCACCTGCGCAGTGAACTCAGGCTTCTCTTCTGTACTGTAGCATTCCTCAGTGACAGGCCTTCTCCTCTCCATGCCCCCACCTGCGCTAGTCATAACAGTGTCCCCCCGCCTCCGCCACTTCTCCATCCTAGTTGTTTTGACAGACAGTGTGGAAAAAGCAGCTGCTGGAAGTGTACTGGACGCCTTTAAGCACCATGTAAAAGGTTGCTTGAGTGTTGGCTGACACAATCAAAATGCAATCCATTAAGAGCTGGGGATGATAGCAGCAGCGCTTTGTAACTCATCAGCTTTGGTAATGGGCTGTCTTAATGCGCTCTGTGAGCTGATGTCATGACATGCCACATGGGCTTCAGTGTACTAGGAGGAATGTGCGCTGTCGTGACACGTTCACATTAGGATCATTTTATTATCTCTTTGTCTCCCATAATGCACCTCATCAATGATGGGAGAAGTTGGTTTGAACTCAAGCTGTGCATAAAGTCTCCAGATCAGAACACTGATGTTTCTCTCAGTGTCTTCATTTTTCAAATTACTGCAATTACGTACATGGATGTGGGAGGAGACAGGGGGTAGAAGGAGATTTGTGGCAAAATTTTAATTAGTTTATTTATCACATTTTGTGAACTTCAATTGCAGATAAAGGAAAGGAGTAGGACTACAACTAATGATTGTTTTAGTAAAATCTGAAATTGTTTATTCTTTTTTGATATTTGCATTTAATAATGCCGTTGCCGTTGTTATAAAAGCTCATTTGGTATATGTTCTATTCTTCAAATAATAATAACAATTATCAGTATACTATAATGATTACTGTAACAGTTTACAGTCAGTCACAATTCCAATTATTCCAATTATTTGTTGCAGCCTTTAAAAGGGGGAATAAAACACTACAGTGAAGAGGGAGTCCATGAGTTTCAGAATGCTAAAATATGAGGACCGTTGCCATTGCAGTTAATACATATTTTGTCTTTAGAATGTCCACAAAATGTTACATATAAGAGGAAGCTGAAACTCTAATATTATAATATTGTATTGTTTGAGGCATTAGTTCTTGACCTCAGTGCATATATATTCAGCTTAGTATGCAGATGCAGACATAGACTGTGTGCTCCGGGCCTCACACACGTGGCGGAGTGAATGTGTGGGGATGTCTTTGGGTCTGAGGCTGAGTGACGTGAACCCGCGGTGGCCTCCCTCTGATTAGGTAATCACCTGTGTACACAAAGCAGCGCGCTCGCGTCCAGATCCGGTGTGACAGATGTGAGTGGACGACACAGGGCCTTTCACAGCGCTTTCATCACACAGCGGATAACAGCCTGTACCAGGTAAAACATATTTACTGTTTCAACACCAAGTCACCAGGTGAGGTCTGGCCCAGCCCATTGTACAATCAGGAAGAAAAGAAAACGATGAAAAGTTAATCTTTTAATGCAGCACTGGTACAGGCTTATTACTGCCAGAGATGGATTACTTTGACTATTTTTTGGGATTAGAGATATGGAATCATTGAGGGTAGCATTAACTCTTCAAATAGGCCAAATGGCAATGTCTAGATGTTCATCAGTTTAAGGAAAAAATTATTAGGCCTATTATGCAAATTGTAAATATAATTGTTAACATTATTTAGCCATCTATTTAACTATTTTCCACACTGCTATTCTATTTTAAGTCCTAAGTCATGAGTGAGTGGGGAAGTAAATATTGTGTAGACAACTGATTTTTCAACACTGTAGTTTGTTGATGATGTTCACATAGAATAAAATGTAAATTGTAAATAAAAAACAAACACACAAACAAAAAAAATACATTTCAAGTTAACATCTCTCTAATGTTTTTGCAATAACAGACAGATGAAACAGGCCGACAAATACAATCATGTTAAATTGTTGAGGAAAAAATGTCATAGATGTAGCTTATAACACACCTCCAATTTCAGAGTTTCTTTACAAATAAATAATGACTCACAAACACTACGAGATTTGCTGTAAGAGTCCTTGCCCTCATTAGCTTGTTAACACACAGGTTAGTATAGGAGAGGCCGAACCTGTCAGAGCTGCCCTGCAAATTGATTCAGCGGCACGCTCCACACTGCATGAAAGAACAGCGGGTACATGGAGCGAGAAGGAGGGTGGGAGGGTGAGAGGGCGGGCGAGCGAGCAAGCGGCAGTCCTATTCATTAATCACTGACGTAAACAGGCCATCCACTGACACCTGGTTGGGTTAATGCCCCGAGACCCTGGAGTAATTACCCCTGTCCAGCCCCCCAACTACACACCCCTCCACCTCGGTTAGCCCAGGCCCTAGCCACTCACATGAAAGCTTGTGATTACAAAGGAAATGGGAATTAGCAGAAACATTTGAGAGAGGCGGTCTCCAGTCCGATGGTAGCTTAGAAAAGAGGAGGGGAAAAAAAAAGTTTTGGAGATGTGGGCTGATTGGAGTATTCCCCATGGACAAGAGCAAGAGGGAGGGGGTAGGCTAGGGTCAGACCCACATCAAATTAGTAGTGTCTGTTATTTGAAACCAAAATAAAGCAGCAGCAGCAGTAAATGATTTCCCTCACCAATGTTGGAGTGGCTTTCTGCGTTCTCTAGTCAAAATTACCAAAAGGCCACATCGCAATTAGTGGTTTGTTTCTTTTAGACTGAAATATGGCCATAATTCATAGCTTTCAACCCATCAGATCAGGAAGATGAATTGACTGGCCAAACTGAGGAGGTAATTGTAACACACGATATGGCAATTTGTTACCCAAGCATCAAGTACACCAGGTATTTGCATAGACATATATAATTCAGGGCCAAATAAAAACCCATTTGTTTCCAATGGGAGGTAATTGAAAAGTGCCTCTTAGAGTTATTGCACACATGCATTCATTAGAGGTATGAGGTATAGCACTTTTGTAATGGTTCCAGTTAACGTCTTGTTAGAACACAGCTTGCATTTGCTCTTAAGTGAATTCTTCTGTGTTCTGTAGTTTTGGCTCAATGGAAGCTATCAAACTATTCACAATTTGAAAAACAAGAGCTGGATTTGATTGTGTTTACAAAATAGGCAAGGGATATTTGATTCTGTGCACTTAGGGGTTTCCAGGTCTTTCATTTCCTACAGATTAACACGCTAATCTTCTTGCAATGACTCATTACACCCCATATGTAATAATTGCTGTGTGAAGTAATAATCTAAATACAACTGTTTCCATTCATTTTACCAGAACCTGGCTTCGAACGTCTCCGTCTGTCTGTGCCAAAGTGGATGCAGAACATTAAGCTGCTTTTTCCGCATTTTTTTCACTCCCACCATTACATGTAGTCATACTTCCCCTGTGATGTTTAGATTTTTGATCAAAAACCACACGGCAGTAATGAATGTGTGATTTTATACACATACAATAACTTTTGGGGAGGAAGTGGAGTATGGCGGAGTTGTTTAAGGTGACCCGGGGGGGGCGGCAGGCAGCTAAAGTCCAGAACCAGAGCACCACCGGAGGGGCTATTACACAAGTCCCCTAATGACACTTAATGATTTAATTGAGTCAAATCATGGAAACAAAGTGATACATGGCCCGCTCAGGTTGACATTCAGCAGAGCAGTGTCCATGTGTTCTGTGGCTGTTTTGTGAGCTTGCCTCTCTCTTTTCTGTTCCTTTCATTTAAGATGTGGTGGCCACACCAGTGCACCAGTGTTATGCTCACTAGTAAAAAAAAACAACAAAAAAAAAAAAACCTAATCGACAGTAATATATGCAGCCATTAAGTATTATTGTGCAGCAGAAAAACTTAATTAATGCAAATTAATTTACACAGAAAACTTGAGAATTGTGTCCCGTGGTTTAGGATATAGGGCAACTTGCCCATCTGTCTGGCTATGATGGATTGCTGTCTCTATTCTATTTCTTACAACCCACAAATTGTGCAATGGTTAAAAAGAAAACACTACATGGTTGATTCCTCAACCATGTGCACATCTTCTTAGCAGCGTCACAACCACTGATGAATGAATAAGTACACTTAACATTCCCCACTGATACCCCACATTTTTTCTCTCTCTCTTTAAAGAAACGTTTACAAGTGCTTGAAGCCCCCAAGTGCACTTCAAATGATGGCTAGTGTGGATTTAAATGTCTGTGCTACTTGCAGATGTTTTTTTTAAGGTAGAGGTAAGAGAGCAGAATTATTGTCAAAACACTACTGATGTAAGTACATATCCGTTATATTGAATAGGCTCATATGTACTACAGTACTAATGTTTTCCATCATGTTTGGAATCCCCTCAATACCTATACTTTTGCATTGCCTGTATAAACCCGCCTCCACCAATAACATCTGGCTCCTCATTTAATAGTGGAATTTAAAGAAAAAATTGTCAGCCATTAGGGAATTTTAATTGTTTATTGGGTCAACAGGTTAATATTAAATGTTATTTCATGTGGTATTTATTTTCTGTTTGCAGTCAAAGGCTTTTGTAGACAACTTGCATTCATGATGTTAAAGCCCAAAACAACATGGCACTTTTTTTTTTTTTTCGCTCCCCTTGCCCACTGCCCTGCACTTCACCTCTTTTTAAATACAAGTTTAAATGAAGGTATTTCAAGATGTCTGTACTGTTTCCTGGGCCTTGTCACAACTTTCCATTAAGGCTCTGGCGAATTAGGAGCTGTTCTAAGCACAAAAGCACAATGTCTTTCACAGTTGCTGTTGAATTATTTTGAAATGATCACTTGGCCTTTACAGCTCTTTTTGAAGATTGAGGACATGGCTTTTAAAGAGTTGGAGTGAAGAAGTGCAGATACCTTAATTGAAATATGTCTTGTATACAGAAGAGATTTAATTACACAATCATTCAAAGCCATCAACACTGCACTTTTCCACTGGGGGCCTAATGTAAATTCCTGGTCAGTGTTTATCATTTCCGCAGCAGGTGATTCACTCAACCACAGACAGCACACGTCTCCACAGAAACAAAGTTTAATGCTTGATTAATGCTCATTTACATGCTGCAAGCATATAATATACTTATTCTGGAGGAAAAAAATAGGTCCAAATAGTCACCCCTGTGGAACACCAACTTGAAAAATTGGAATATTGCTGGGTTTAAACTACCTTTTCACATAAATTGTATAAAGTCAAGCCAAATAGACAAAGAACCTACCTGTGTGACAGCACTACAATAATGTATTTGATGATGAGTGAGTGAAGTATGGTATACAACTAAACATCAGCTTGATCTACAAGGTGAAAAACAATAAGCCATCTGCTCAGTGCTCAGACTGAGCTTTGAGACTCAAGATAATATGCTAATTTAACAAAGGTTTCTGCATCAATAATCATCAATCTTCCATGTCAGAGCAGGTCCTCAGCACAGGTCAGAGGCTGCCACATGTAATCAGAGAAGATCTTAAACCCTCCCGGGAACTCAAGACACTCTTACCAATCCCAGATGCTCCTGAGCATGGCACGTGGAAGTCAGCATTACCTCACCCAGGTCATGTACTGTATCTGATCAGGACAAGAACTTACAAGTATGACATTTTGGGATTATATTCTTATGGGTAGGATACATCTACATGTCAAATTATGATAATTGCACCGTTACACAATGTGTTAAGTTGTGTATACAAGTAAACTTGAGACAAGTGAAACAACACATTTGATGGACACCTTGTGGGAATCACATGATACTTTTTAGCAAGTGCTCACATGAGAACTTGCCAAGTTTGCCATTGATTTTTGATGATATCAAATAAAGAATGTTTAGAATATATTTGTGGAAAAAAATAAGTTATGAAAACATTTGTCTGGATTTTGTGTTGGTGCTTGATATTTCAACTTACAACATACACTATTCTCCAGGTTGTAACTAGTGGGATGCTTCAGTTATTAATTACCCAGATATCTCCTTCAAATTGTGCTCACTATAATGCTTCCCATGTGCTTCCGTGCCCAACACTAATGTCACACCAGGTCAGGAATAATATATCAGATAAGCAGCAAACACAGCCTCACAAGCTTGTTTATTTTACACCGATGATTACAACTGCTTTTGTAAATGCTCTAATCTGCGACTCTTGAATCTGAGGAAACATCACTTCACCAAACAGAGAGACCAGTCACGCTACATTAACGCACACAACAATCACGCATAGTATGTACATACTGCTATATTTGAACAAGCGCACAGATTAGCATTGCTGAGCCAGCTCATCTCAGAGGAGCTACAGCTTGTCTGAAAGTGTCTATCAAAACGGCTGAAGCATTGAGCAAGAGCACTTGTTGAGTGAAGACGGGTGGAGTCAGAGCAGTGATGACACATTGGTTGGGCTTATTGGACGCGTTTTTACAGTGAAATCATTGTCATTTATATTGTAATGCTCCTTTAGATCTGACTGAAACCACAATGACCTGAGATTGATGTCATGAGGATCAATAGACATTTGATTAAATCTACACACATCTGTGTGCCTGGGGAAATCAGCAGGTGTCAAATAAGTCAAGTAAGGTGCATTTCAAATGTACGTTAAGCTTATTAGGAAACCCTAGCTTTTTCTTTCCAACTTTTGACTGTCGAGACTAAACTCTATTGCCTGGGATTGAATTTAAATTAAATGGAAAATGAAAGACCTTTTATCATGCAGGTTTAATATGCATGATGCTTTTCACTACAGATTTTTATTCTGGTATGTTTAATAGTTTTAATAATTCAATGTTTTGTCTAACTGAAATGTTTTGCCTTTATAGTTCACTGGTACTATACTTTTGAGAGTGATTCATCAGCTTGACAGGTTTATGTAAGGGAGAAGAGAGTTCTATTCACTGGCTGTGATTCATAAAAACAGACAATGTACCATCATTTGCACAAACTAAATGGCCCATAGACAGAAATCAAACCATTTCTGCATGTCATAAATCTTAACAGTTTGTAGAAACATGACAGTTAAATTTTACACTTAGGAGTTCACCACTACTTCCCCGCTAAATAGCTGCTTATCATTCACCCTGTAAAGTAATTAACTCATTACAGGCTGTGTTTACAGACGCTTTGGTGTGAAGGAATTCCCCTGATTACTGCCTGATGTGGACCAGCCCCTACAGCGGCTCACTTAACGTGTTTCCTCGCCGTTTCTGTTGCCCCTATGGTGAATTTAGCAGCCTAAAGAAGTCCATTTTGAGTTACGAGATTGTATAGCATCCCAGAGGACAGGCCCTACAAACAGGGCAATTTGAACTGTTATGGTGAATAAACACTGGACAAAAGCAAAGAGAGTCCTGCCATGAGAGCTATGCCAGAGGTTATGGTGTTCCCAGACTAATTATCCGCACCACTCCGCCACTTAAAGTACGGTCGCTGGGGTCTGTAACTTCTGTGAGCTTGGAAGTGGAGGCTTATGTATTAACAAGTGTATAGTAAATATTAAGATTATATAAAAAATGTCTTTGGAGGACCTATAGAGACCTCCAGGCTGGGGGTTTAATTCCCACTGTCTGTGATGCATATATTGTCCCTTGCATGAATCAACTTCCAGATGAATTAACTCTAGTAGAGGCTAAAAGAAGATTTTAATTATTACTGAAACAATTCCTGGCATTAAATATTTGTTGAAGTAATTATATGTGCAGTGTCTAGACAAGTTATAAATGTGCTGGATTCGATATGGCCTAGGGATATATGTATTGGAAAGATTTTATTATCTGAAAGGTATTAATTTTGTACTAATGAACTTTTTATGCTGTCAGTGGAGTTACTGAAAGATTTTACTGTTTGAAATGTATATTTATCAATTTTGCATTACTGAATTTTTATATCATTGAAATGTAAATATTTTTGTGTAATTTTCTTAATTGGATCCTAGGAAAAATAGTAGCAGCTTGTCTGCACTAATGGGGATACTATCAACAAACAATAAGCATGTAGTTGGGCTGTAGTTAAAGAATAACAGCCACAGCTTTGTTAGTGTTTTTTTGTACTGAAGCAGATATAAGAGATTATATTAGGGTAATGTTGTAATGCAGTGTGTCTACTTTAAGGCGCATAGCATAGGACTGAAAAAGACTGAGTAGGTTTGATTCCATTAAAATGGTGTCCATTTCAGTCAAGTAAAAAATATTCATAACGGTTTAAAGTCACCCAGGGGCTTCATTGTGTTGTGATTTTACTTCTGCTCCTGAAGGTTCCTCTAACCTTCCTCAGGTGTAATACCTAATATGTAATAGGTGGGAGTTTTCTTACAAAGCTTTCAGCCAAGTGTCTCTCCTCCTACACACCTGTACCAGCGAGGTGTGTGGAGTTTCCTCCCAAAACGTTTCTGAAGGAAGACGAAATCATTTGTAGCTTCATAGAGGCGATCACCAGTAGAGAGCAAAAGAGATTCACAGGAGACCTGAGCCTCCTGTCTCCACATAATCAGGCAAAGTTAAGTAAAAGATTGTAAAAGAAGTAAAAAAAAAAAGTTGAAATATGTGCCACACCTGTACTAGAATCATATTGATCGTAGTTATTCAGATCAATATATTAATTATTAATAGAATATTTAAAAAAAAAAAAAAAAAGTTGGTTGTGTCATTTTCCCAGTGGGTGGCCAGTGGCTCTGATGTGGAAACTGAATTTGTGCCCAGACAATTTTGGCAATCTGGAAACATACTTACCATCCAGAAATAAGCTTAATTTAGCGGTGTAATAAAACACCTCCAGCCGCTGGCGTGTTGTTTTACCAAATAACTTCTAACTGGCCATTACTCCCCATTAAGACTAATGGTCGCACTAATTAGGATAATTCCATAAAAGGCGCTGTGTTTAGACCAAACTGTGGATGAGCATTAAGTTAATGACACGACCTAAATGGGGCTAGTGTGCAGGGCTATTAGGACTGAGCCTGTTGCATGTTGCAGTGTTGACAAGTGCTCTCTGGGCGACACCAGGTTTTCGAGTTATGAGCTCATGTTACACATCATTTCTCTTCATAATGTAATGCTCAATTAAAAGGCTTTGCACCACACTGGAGCTGATGTAAACGCTGAGAATGGTTCATGTTACAACACGTTACATTTCTCCATGTAAATAGGCTAAATGATTTTGTGGCACTTTTTGATACCTTAACTGATGTCATCAACATTCCTTAAAGGATAGGGACTACTCTACCTGAAGCTCAACTTGGACTTTAATCTGAGCGTTGTTATACGTAACACAATCACACTTACTGTAAAATGTTGCTAAAACAATCAGATCAATGGTTTGTGAGTGTGCCCACAGCTTGTCTCTGATGTTCACAGTGCAGTGCTGTATTGTGTTGTGACTCAGAGCCGCGTGCTGTATTAACTGGACATGGCTGCTGGAAGCTCTGTTGTTGTCCCAGGTGCTGTGTGTTTGGAGAGACCCAGCTTCCAACATTAAATACTTGTGAGAGGAAGTCTCTTGCAGGGCCAAGGCTGTGCTGCCAGACCACATTGAAACACTTTCCACGTGCTTTTACTTCCTCCGCTTTTGGGTTGTTAAACGCTTCGATTTATGTAAGGTGATCAGAGCTCTCCGCCGACTCACTGAATGAGTTGGCAAGCTCACTCGAAGCCATAATCACCAGGCAAATCACAACTATTAGGCCTAGCATTGTTTTCACCATTGTAGCATTCATGGCTATAGGCACAGCAAGGCTAGGCGTTTGGATCAGTCATGCCTTTCAACCAACAAGATTAACATGAGCTGTTGTCAGAGAGTGACTGGAAATCAGTGGATTAGTGCCATGTTATTTAGACTGGGATTGTCATACACATAGACAAGTGTGCAGCTGCAGAGTAACAGACCCCTGAGACAAATATGCCACTTCCACCACTCCGGCAGTATTACTGCATTTGACTCACTTTGGTCCTGCCACTTGTGGTTGACTTGCAGCAGGCATGAAGGCATGGGAAGAGTGGTAACAACTTACATTTTTCATTTACTTGTTACATTTACTTAATTATGGTATAAAACTACTCTCAAATCTAATTTCCACAATTAACAATTTTGATTAACAATTGTATGTTATTTATGCACTTTGACATTGATGGAACAGTACATTGCAATAGGCCAATAATGCTCCTTTTGATTTTAAGAATAAATGAAAGTGTCTACAGTTTGAGATAAAATTTACAGTAAGATGCATGTTTATGGACAGTTAAGAACAGTTTCAGCATTATTAAAATAATTCAGTTGTAGTCTACTCAAAATGAATTTTTAGCAGAACCCGGTCTCTGGTGTTTCTCCAGAGGCCTTAATAAAATAAGTGTTATTATTTCTGACTTGTTGCAGAGTCCACAGCGGCCTGTCTGTGTGTGTCCGTGTGCGCGATGTGCCGTGTGTGGTGTGCTCCCTCTGCACTTAAATGGACTTGATTAGTGCAATTGGAGTATTCAGGACCAGAGCAGCTGCTTTGATTCCGCCTGATTGCTGTTTGAAGGAAATAGGCCCTGTTCTGTCAGGGGCTGTTTGGCAGAGTCCAGATGCCCCTCCCCTCTTCACACACACACTCAGTCTAACTCCAGACCTCCCACTCACATATTTTCACTTGCTCATTTCAACTCCTGCCATCTGAATATTAGCTGTGTGTCAAACTAACCGTGAAATAATGAGAGTAATGCTGCTGACATGGAGTGTGGTGACTCAAAGAACCAAAATGGCAGCCGGCAACATGAACGAAACAGTGTGGTCATACTGTTAGGACTAAACCAAATTGTTTCCGTTTCTGATAGGAAAAGGGAATACAAACATTTAGATGGCTCAGAATGTTCTCTGCAAATGTAAATATTAAATTGCATATTTCATGTTGAGGTATTATTTCCATGTCCTCTGCTCCACATCTTCAGCGCCATTGAGGAAAACTGAGGAGCAGTGGCCGTTCACATCTTTCTTCTGATCAGGAGTAACTGATGGATTAGCTTATTTTAGTTAATGTTTGGAAAATAGATTGATCATACATTCAGCTTCATACAACGATAGACGAGTTATTGGTCTGAAAGGCAAATACAAACTCTTAATGCTGTGGATGTGTATTAATGCAACATAACTGTTGCATTAATACACATCACAGGTAGAATTGTTTGGTTAAAGGCTCAGCAGCATATCTGCTTTAACAATATCTTTACGGGAGAAAAAACAGATACAAGTACAGCACCTTTAAGTAGAAAAATATCTAAATGAATCAATGCACAGAGGAGTCGCTGAGGTGTAGGCTACTGATCAATGCTGGTATATGGTCAAACTGTGGGTATAGAAATGCTGAAGCTTTTCCAAATGTGCTAACCCCAAATACTCATTTTCTACCCCCATTCTGGCTGTAATTTTCAAGTGATGAATGCTATGCCCTGGTTAAGCTTTGTCCAGCCAAATGATCTGGAGAGAAACGGAGTGAGGTTGACATTAATCACACTATGCTATATACAGTACATCATTTTACAACCTAAAGAGGAAAACAGTTTACAATGTAACTGTGTGAACAGACAAGACGGTCAAATGAAGATATTGATAAGTTTATTGAATTTAAATGTCTGACTTTAAAAGCACATTAGTGCAACTTTTTAACCTTTAAATAAAAGCAAACAACTTGCTCAAAAGGTTTTGTTATGGAAAAGCAGTCTAAATAAAACAGGAAAATAGAGGAAGGTTTCACAATACATATTTTAGCCAGGTCTTGAGAGTATAATTTGCATATTCTACCTATATCTAAATACTCCCCTGAAAATATGTCTAATATAGGGTAGGGTATGCAAATATTTTCTAGTCTAATAAAACCAATTGTTGTCGTTCTTTAATTTCATTAATTAGTTATGTGGATGGACAGAAATACACTTCAACCGGTGTATGGATACAAAAAAATAAATTCAAATTTAAACTAGGTAGAAACTAAATCTGGAAATACATGCTGAATGTGCATGGTGGCAAACACTCAAACAGAACCAAACACTAAAACAGAAATTGTGTTTGAAGTTTGAAGGAAATGTTTTACAGTGTTTGCAGGAAAAACTTCAGTAAGTCTTAAATTATCCTTGGCACCTTGGCTAATTCTGTGAATGGATATGGGCCTGACGTTGCTGTCCTCCTGCTTTAGTCTGAGCTGAACTCTTGTGAACGGCGCATGTGTTTATGGAATTATTCCGGCCTGCGTCGCTTGGCATTCCCAACCGCGACTGAAGGAAGCAATCATTTTCAACTCTAACGATGCAAATTAGGCGCAGGTCCTGTGAGCTTGACATGTATGTAATAAAGGAGACGTATTCATCTAAACAATGCAGACCAATGCCGGACAGTAATGGCTTTGTATTTGGTAAATGTGACTAGGAAGAAAAGCCCTTAGTCATCCAAGAAATCATTTTTGTTTATTTGGTTCTTTCAAAAAGCATTTCCAGGAAAAAGGTGGCTCCTGAGTCTGGAAATTTAAAAAGCTAATTTGTTATTAGGTGTAAATGACTGTCAGTGGTGGAAAATAAAATAAGTTTTCCCTTCCAGACGTATTCTGTTGGAGAGGACCAAGGTCGTTTCAAAAGAGAGAGGAGTGCACATGTATGTTCATTCTTAAATGTGGTTTGGCCCAGAGCACTGACGATGCACAAGCCAGAACAAAGCAAAGACCACCCTGCTCTATGACAAACAGTCCAGACACAGGATCTTCTAGCCTCCCAGGGGCGCTTCTAGCCTGTTGGGACCCTAAATCTTAAAGGGGGTTATTAATGTATCAACTGTCAATATCAAGACAAACCGAAACCCTTCAAATGGCAAGGCAGGCATTCAGTTTATGATCAGTATTATCCTCTTGTCAAGTGTCAGTCACTTACATACTGCTTGTGTGATTTATATGCTGTTTTAGTGGCCCCTGGTGGCATGGATTGTGATGCGTCTGTGTAACTTGATTGTGCCAAGAAAACTACTGCAACTGTTTTCCTTATGGGTCAATGGGTGTATGGTTTAATCTGTGAAATGGCAGATGCATATTTCCAGAGCCAAAACTTCAAGAAATATAATGTGCAATCTGTCTACTGTTGTAGTGGTACTATGAAAGTACTACCGACACAAATACAATTATTATTACACAATTAGCCCTAAATATAAGAGAAAATTCTTCATGCCATTGCTTATAAAATATATTACGTATATATTATGTGGCAAAAAATATTGAAATGATTAATTTATACTTCATGTAAACCAGTATGGTTGGATTGTAGTCTGTATATTGTGATGCCCTGATCAGATTAGGAAACAATTGATGAAATGAGCCTGAGGGGGAGGGGAGGTACTAAACAGGTCTGAGTACAAGGGAATCTGTCCGTGTGTGTGTGTGTGTGTGTGTGTGTGTGTGTGTGTGTGTGTGTGTGTGTGTGCGTGTGCGTGTGCGTGTGCGTGTGCGTGTGTGTGTGTGTGTGTGTGTGTGCGTGTGTGTGTGTGTGTGTGTGAGTGAAGGGAGGGGGCACATCTGAAAGCAATCGCGGCGGGTGACAGAACGCAGACATAACAGTGTGCTCCGACACTTGTTACCAGCGCATAAACACTCTGCGGGTCCAGAGAGCAGCCCAGTGTCCACCTGTCATTTATCAAGCACTAATTAACTGTTAATTTGCCAACCTTTAGGTTCAAGCACACAGCCAATTCATCACATACAACAAACATCATGTTCGCCGCCGCGATCAAGGGTGGTCCCTCTGCCTTTAAGGCTATCCATCTGGTGTCTCCACACAAACCAGGAATTTCAATGTAAGTATAGTACATCATGACATAAAAGGCGTTCTGTCTTATTTAACATTCATTTAAAAAATGCTGTTCAACCTTTTGATAAACATGAATCTCCACCACATTCCACACTGCTCACAACAAATGAATAAAAATGTGAACAATTGCCAGCCGAAAAATAATTTAAGTGTCAATACCAAACTGTTTTTGTTTTGTTATTTTCATTTACTCATAGGCTATGAAAAATATCATTTAAAGAAAGGCTGTTTCCCAATAGCTGTAACAATTGTAGTCCATCATGGAAGATATATTCTCTAACTACATTGTAGGTCAGACAACAGACCCATAAGTCCTGATAAAGAGGCTACAGAGTAAGAGGTATGGAGCCTTACTGTGAGCTTGTGTTTATTGATTAGTGCTACTCAACACATTTAGTGACACTTGTTACACAGCAGAGCGTAACATACACAAGCAGCTCTCTGACTAATGACCCTGCTGATGTGAACTGTACACTGAATAGATGGTACTATACTATACTATAGACTGCACTGCTACAACACCATATACATCTCACAGAATAATCAGTTCACCATGATATAAAATGTACTTGTCATATTGTGGAAGATTTTGGTTGAAATGGTATGATAGACACAGTTTTGGTAAATTGGTGATATATTTTGTAGAGGGAATTATCCAAGCATAGAAATATTACAATATATTATCTGATCTGAAGAAGATATTTGTGGTGATAACTTAACAGGTGAGGTGA
The DNA here is from genome assembly GCA_029959045.1 of Taenioides sp. WSHXM2023. Taxonomy (NCBI): domain Eukaryota; kingdom Metazoa; phylum Chordata; class Actinopteri; order Gobiiformes; family Gobiidae; genus Taenioides; species Taenioides sp. WSHXM2023. The sequence goes on from CM057087.1 coordinate 35,207,155, forward strand.
CACTAGATTGTTAATTGGTCAGTACTGGTGGGTAGGGTTTATAGGATCATTCAGCTTTCAGCTGAAGCATTCAGGCTCCTTAGAAAGACAGGAATGGAAAATTTTGTTCTGTGAATTCATCAATCAAGTATAGATGCAGAAAGAAGTTTTTCAAGTTAATGCCTAATTTGTGGGTTGATTTGACTATGCAGACTATGTAGAAGAGCATTTCTATAGAGACTAGAGTCAATGCCTGATTATGTGTGAGATAGTTTCTGTCAGTAAGTGTAACATCGTACTGGTGTTCTAGGCTGACTTGCACTGCTGATAGTGGGTGTTCTGGGTTAAACAAACACACATCTGTGTGTGTGTGCTGACAGCTTGACCTGTTAGTGGCAGATGGAGGTGTCTAACCCACAGAGGTGACAGCATGTCAAAGTGCCACAGGAAATGCTCTCATAAAGCAGAGCTGCCGACAGCTGGGTGCAGTGGCTGAGCCTAACTCCATGATGATACTCATCCAACACAGGGTACTACCTCCCAGAGGGGTCCGGTCCAGAGTGGCTTTGGATCTGCTTTAGCTAAAGGTGGAGCTATAGACTGCATATATAAATGGACATAGCTAACGCGCTAGCCTAGCTGAACTTCCGGCTCCACTGGCTCTGGCTCCAATTCACTTTACATTGAAAAACAATCACTCTCTCTGTATTTGCTGCAGTGAACCTCGTCATTTTGGTCTTAAAATAATTGTATTAATCCGCTGCACATGATCCTGGTGTTTTCATTTCATTATTTTGTCCATAAATCAAGATATGAACATTAGGTGCCTTCTTTACCCAAGGTCACTCCTGTTAGCTAAACCAATGGTGTGGGCAGGCATGGCGTTACCTTCCACCTTCTGATTAGCTCTTTGGTTGCTATGATACTCGCGCTTGGAATTCCAAACATGGAACCCATAACTGCTAGCCTCAGTGAGCTTAATTTGACTGCGGTCAAACACTATGGGTGACGTCACGTTCACTTAGTCCACTTCTTTATGCAGTCTATGGGTGAGCTTTGCTCCACAGCGCAATGACTGGACAAGAGAGAACTCAGACTCAGGTGAAAACAAGATTGCAAAAAGAAGTTATATATTATAATAATTTCTCACAAAACATTGGCTTAATCTTGTGATAAAGAGCCATATTTCCACAGATGGGAACTAAAATATTAAGCCAACCATGCTTAGCAAAACAAAGCTAGTGCTCTTTAGCAATGTTTCCTGTTTATTGATGTAGGTCAGTTGCTCACATAGCAGACCCCTGCCGCAGGACCTGGAGCCATTCCCAGGCCAGAACATGGAAACACACATCTCCGGATGAACCAGTCAGGACAACAAGGCCAGTCAAAAAGCTCCTTATCTCTATGCAGACAGATTTTATTTATTTATTTATTTATTTTTAAATGCAAAGCATTTGTATTCACCTTTTTTATATCTATTATTTTTATATTTTTCATTTATCGTACAATTTACAATAAACTACAATAACACATATAGTGTGAGAGAAGTTACTTTCATTATCTCCATTCACAAAAACATCCATAGCTTCCTGACTGTGTGCAGTGAATCACGCTTGATGTAAGGCCAACAGTAACATCCACATGCTCTCCTCCGACAACAAAAAAGATGAAGATTATACTGTTGCATGTTGTACAAATGGCAAATAATTCCTCTAATGAAAGCACATTTCACAAAGCCATCTGTTGCTGCATGCTTCACTTAAACACAATTACTCTGAAACTGAATGCGTGGGGCTAATCCATTTAAAATCAATCACAAATCTGATGATAAATCTCCAGCAAATGTAAAATACAGAGGCTCAATCAGGGCTATTTGAAATCCTTACCTCTGGCTCTAATCACCTCGGAGAGCAAACATGCAGCTATTTGATTTCACTTGTGTGTGTGTATACATGTGAAGGTATACCCACAGATAAACTCTTAAGCCTGCCTCGCCCCCTGCATCAGCACAAGCACTACCCCTCATAATTACACTCACTCAAGCATTCAGGTCCGAGCCCCACGCCAAATCAGGCCATTTCGCAGCAATTTCACTTCCGAGAGTAAATCATCTGTTGGCCATTTTGAGAGGGGAGAGACCATTTACAAAAACGGTTCATCTTATTTGTGACACTGGAGGAAGAGGAGGCATAGGCATCCCTGTTACACATATTGAGACTAGTGACTATTAAACAGTATGAATTTGGAAGTCTAGGTTTCTATCAGATTCACTTTCTCAGTTGTATGTATATTGACTATTCATTGACCATTTGCAGGTTTTCTGTTTCCTGTCTACAGGTGCCATTTTTCACTTTTCAAAAGATTTTACGTTTACATTTTTCATCTCTCTAATACCAATGTAATACCCCTGGATTAAGTTTCAGTGAGCTTTAGAATCTCTTTTATAGGAAAAATAGCAACCACCACGAAGAACGCCTTGAGAGTGTTCAATCTCGTCTGATCTGGAAAGCTAAGCAGGGTTGCACATGGCTACTACTTGGGAAATCACTGGGAATACCAGGTGCCATTCTGTGGCAACAGTGCATCTAGTGCAAACTGCCCTTAGGCAAGACACTTCACCCATATTCGTAGTATGAATTTGGTTTATGAGTGTTTGTTGGTGGTCAAAGACACCAGTGGTGCAGATTGGCAGCCTTGTTTCCATCGGTCTACTCCAGGGCATGCTGTGGATAATAGTAGTTTACCATCACTGGGTGGAGTAAATGAATAATGTAACGTAGTGCTCAAGAAAAACAAGAATATCTACATCACTGCAGGCACAAGGTTTTCTCTGTGTTAAGTCCCCAACAGTTTAACTACCATAATCATTTTATTTTCTCTAAATTTCAAAGGGAAGGTTTATTTTTGTCCTGAGTCCTGGAGTTCTAGAAACCCAATATGAAAAAGCTAATATTTTTAGCAATGTGTACTTTCACACCTTCAAGAGGCGTCCCTGCTTTCACCACCTTATGAGCCTCAGCCTCTCATTTCTATTTGATGATTAACGCGTGCATAAGTAATTCAACCAAACATAGAAGATTTGTGAAAAAAGTAAATGGGTGCTCTTTTCTCAAAGTATTTATATTGGGATTAAAGAGGCAGGTTTAGGGCGCACCGACATACTATCCCAGTGTGCTCTCCCCTGCAGCTGTAAGTCCCAGGCCGGCACTGTGAGTCTCACCAGAGGATTTCCTCAGACCACCTCCCTGGGCCTCAGTGCACTCATTCATACTGCCACAGCATGTGGACCCTATATGTGTGTGTGGAGCTCACCTCTCTGCTAATGACAGCCCACTGAAAGGAGACCTGTGGGGAGATTTTTTCAAGATGGCTGCAATCAGGAGCTCGGGACCTTGTCACTGCCAAGCCAAAAATCTCCAACTCCAGTGCGGAAGTGGGTTTGGTTCAGCTGGGGGTCTGGGGGCTTGATGTTTTGCATATAGCCAAAGAGTGATTTTATTTAAGTTGTTAAAGAGTTTCCTGACTTAAAACACTAAAAGTTTGCTTTGCAAAAGACTGGTTTCAAATTGGTTAACATGGTTCCAGTGATAACTGATGTTCTATAAAATATGGGATTTGCAGATATTCAACGTGCTTAGTAATAGTGCCTGGATTTTGTTGTGTCTAAAGTTTTGATCCTTTTTCCAAGAGCACCTTCTACCTGTTCTCATTCATTGAACACCTGCAGCAAACAGCCACATTTATGTTTTTTTCTATCCTTAGTAATAATTTCTAGTGACATGTGGCTAAAAATGCCCAGCTCCTAGATTCAATTCATGGATCATTTGTTGAGCCAATGAGCCACAAATGACTGGGGCTGTATTTCCAGTTGTCTTTCTAACAAGTGTTAAAATGTATAAATAAGACTTACTGAATGTGTCGTCCAATGCCGAGGTGTGGCTCTCTAAAGTCTTTTTTCCTGTGGCACATTATTTATGATTGCAGAGCTCCTAACAGCTCATTACGTCCAATATGAAAGGGCTGAGCTGTAAATGTTTGTGCCATGGGCTGGGAAATCACAGGTCAATCAAAGCTTTTTTATTCTAATCATTGCTGTTTCCTTTGCACCACAGCATTCAAGCTTTGAAATCTAAGACAATATCGTCAAATAAACAGTACACTAGTGTACACCACATAACTGACCCAGCCCATTTAGGATTGTCCCTTAAAGTACATCTGTTATGACATCCAAGATCATGTCAGTAAAGTGAAACTGGTAACACAAAATGGATGAGAAACAGGATGGTTATTTTTTCATTGTATTTGTAAGAGGCATTTTTTCTCTCTCTATGAATTGCTTATCTCTATTATGAATTGGGGGGAGTTAAAAAATTTCAGTGTCTTTCTAAGTTATTTAAAAACATAAGATCAAAGTAGCCTAATTAATGCAAACTTGGTAGCCACAACTTAATCGTTACGCAAAAAATATTATTGGGTTAGCTCATACATTCTGCATTTATTAATTACCAATACAATGGATATGGTTTTCTTTGTTTACTGAATATTTGTGTCTCATGCTGATATTAAATAAAACTTTTGTTGGGTATTAAGTATTCATCTATAATTATATAATATAATTGCCTTTCTGTCTCTGATTGTCCAATGTATTGTTTCCCTGATGGCAAAGGCTGCAGAGCTGCTGGGCCCTGTGGAGGTGTTGGCCCTCTATGGACACTGTGCAGACTGCTCTGCAGCCAGGCTCATGTTATCACAGCTGTGAGTGTGCCAGCCAGGGGAAATTTGTCTGCAATTCACCTGAATTAGAAGCACTAACTCGCTCTGCAGTGGGGCCAAATGGTTTATTTATTTTGGAAGTTTTGCTTTTAGCAAATCATTCCTTATCTGTCATTTGCTTATTGTTCCACTGAGGGGCTTTACAAAAGGGCTGGAGAGGGGCATAACATCTCTAGAATTTACTTAAAACATTCAAGTTTTTGTCTGTAGACATACCACAACTGAACATTTTATGTTAATATTCCACACACACCCCAAATATTCACGTCATCTATCATAAATAATGTTCATGTGTTGTTGTTTTACTATTTTGTGTTAATTATGTTTTCATAATATCAAATAAATTACTGTTTGTTCATTGGTCTCTTCCTATATTTTTTATTGTCTGTTTTGTTCTAATGTTTTCAGCTCACTGTGGCTCTGTGAAAACACCTGCAGGAACTAAAATACAAGTTTTTATAGCGCCACCACATGCCACGTGTAGAGACACATAGTAAATAAATGAAGATGAGTAAGTTAGCATAATACAACACATCACATAAACCACAGAGTAGCATGTTGTGATAACGCTTGGTAAACAGAAAAGCAAAACATGTGTAACTGATTTGGCATCCATCTGCTCTTATTTTGGTTTTTTGTTTACAGAAGCAGTTCAGTAGAGGAAAGTTGGGACAGAGACGTTTTCATTGTTTTAAAGGACACTAGTCCACGTAAATTAAGAGCAGCAGGAATCTCTCACATTTATATAGGCCTAGTCATTTTTTTATTTATTTTTTTTAACCACAAATACCTTATAGCTAGTGATTTGAAATAAACATTTGAATGATGAATATTTGAAATCCAAAAATATGTTTGACTGTTACACCAAATACGATTCAAACACATCCTAAAGAAAAAGCTATTTCCATTTAACTCAGTGCTAAAAATTTTATTGACAGTGATTGGCATAATCAGTCCAAACATGAATGAATGGCGTTTCTTGGCAGAAAGGTGAAAATCAATTACAGTAAAGAAATCAAAGATATGAATGAAACAGTTGATGAAATGAACAACTTCTTTGTAAATATTGGGTCAAAACTGGCAGCAACAATTATTTCAAACCATGTTGACCTGACAATGAGTGCCGGTCCAGTTAACTCAGATTCATTTTTTCTCACTGCAACTAATGAAAAAGAAATAATGGACACTTTAAAAAATATTAAAGCTAAAACGTCATTAGACTGTGATGGTCTTGACATTTCAATAATAAAACAAGTAATCACGGAAATTTCAAAACCTCTGTCTTACATATTAAACTTGTCGTTCTCCACTGGAAAATTCCCATGTCAAATGAAAACCACATCTATAAAAATGGAGACAAGCACAATTTTTCCAATTATAGGCCTATCTCAGTCTTATCACAATTTTCAAAAATTCTGGAGAAACTTTTTGCCCAAAGAATGGATACATTTCTTGAAAAATATAATAAGATAAGATAAGATAAGATAAGATAAGATAAGATAATCCTTTATTTGTCCCACAATGGGGAAATTGCAGTGTCACAACGCAAGAAACAGAAACAGTAGGAAAATAAGAGCATCAAATCAAGATAAATAATAATAAGTATTTACAATCAACTAAAAAATCACAACACTGTAAGCTAAGCTAAAAGGCAATATCTAAAAGGTAATATCTTAAACAATAACCAATATGGCTTCAGAAATAACAGATCTACAAAACTTGCCCTTGTTGACCTGACAGAAAGTATAAAATTTTCATTGACCTAAAAAAGCCTTTGATACTGACCATAACATACTAATACAAAAATTTGATAAAAATGGTATCAGAGGTACTGCATTAAATTGGGTTAAATCATATTTAACTAATAGGTCCCAGTATGTTCAGATGGGGGACCATAAATCTGTATATAAAACCATATTATGCAGAGTTCCTCAGGGTTCCATATTGGGTTCAAAACTGTTTTTACTTTTATAAATGATTTATGTTTGTTATCTGAAAAGTTGAAATTCGTGTTATTTGCAGATGACACAACAATAACTTGCTCAGGTGACAATCTACAACAACTCATGATTCAAGTGACCACCGAAATGGGAGTTAAAAACATGATTTGAAATTAATAAAATGTCATTAAATTTAAAGAAAACAATTTTTTTTTTTAAATAGAGAAGTTAAATCAGAAACGCATCTATTTAATGACAAGGTAGAAATTGAAAAAGTGAACACATTTAAATTTTTAGGCGTGACACTGGATCACAAGTTGTGTTGGAAACCACATATTTTGATTACAAAATCTAAAGTGGCCAGAAGTGTTGCCGTACTGGGCAAAGCAAGACATCTTTCAGATCCTCAATCTCTTCACCTATTGTATTGTTCTTTGCTATTGCCTTATCTGAGTTATGGGGGACAAGTCTGGGGACACACGTACAAAACTAACACTGAACCCTTATTTAAATTACAAAATAAAGCAGTGAGAATTTTACATGGAGCAGGTCATACAAACATGTTATTCCTTAAGTCCAAAATGTTAAAACTGTATGATTTAGTAAACTTCAAAACATTACAATTACTTTATAAAGCTAGACACAAACAACTACCAGAAAATATTCAACATATGTTTTGCGATAGAGATGCAAGCCATAATTTAAGGAACCAGATAAACTTTGAAAACTGTTTTTCCGAACAACGCTGGAAAAAAATGTGCATGTGGGGTTGGTTGATGTATTTATTTTACTTAAATGAAGACCTAAAAAGTTGCCTAAAGATAAACTGCTTTAAACTACTGTACAAAAATAACATGTATTCAAGTATGCTGAAGGAGGATGAGAATAGAATAAGGGGAAAAAAAGAAAATTAAACATCTGTTGAATTGTTTAAAAAAAAAAAACAAGTAGAAATGTAAGTAATTACTACAAATAAATTTACAAATAGCATTCAGTTAGTCACAGCTGTCAATATCTAGAAAGTGAGAGGAGTAGTTTATCAGTTTACACTTCTTCCTACTCCTTTTTGATCTTAAGTGTAATGCAGCACAATATGTCATCTCATGTGGAAATAATAATATTTGCTCAAATAAATGAATTGAACTGAACTGAAAAAATACAACATGTTAATATACTGTATACTAATATCCAATCATATCACAGACAATATATAGTATTTGTGTAGACTATTCAGTAGAAGCAGTACCCCAAAGTTAAAAACTATGAAGATGAAAGCTATACCATTATTTATGTAAGCCTAAACCTTTGAGTTGATGTGTACACATAACTCATTTATTGCCACATAAGCCTGATTATGGATGGTGCATTGGTGCACCTATAATGTGCTCCCTGAGAGCGACTGTGAACATGTGGAGGAGGGACATGCGCTTTAACGTCATGGTTTTGTTGCTGCTCATAAGCCATGTGTTTACCAGAGTATTCTAGCGGAACTCAAAGCCACGTCACGCCTCAACAAATGTCTTAAAGGCCTACATAAAGAGCTTTTTTCCTTTTTTAACTCAAATACTGGAGTAATCTGCCCCTCTGGCACACACTACAAGAGGCCCCCATTAACAGGGTGGTGAAGTCACTTAAGCAGAGAGCAAACACACAAACAATCCCAATCACTGCTGTATTTCCAAGACCCTCAGAACATGCTCCTGCAGAAGCCATGTGTACTAACATAGCATTTCCTTTGGTTGAGAAAATAACAAAGACATTATTGCTACATTCAAATAATTAATAGTGAGAGGCACAAGATCAGTGCTGCATGTGGCTCAAATAAGAACTGAATAACTGACACTGCTTTTTCATTTGTCATATTTCACATTCAGAGAGCAGAGATACTTGCCTGGCAAGTCCAGAATGATCACTCTACTCACCACAAGTCCCTCTATTGCATTTTAAGTCTTATTTCAGTGACACATATGAAATGAAAGAGCTCGTTGGTCAACAAAATTGACCAATTGATAATATTTGTATCCTTTATTTTTTCCTCATAAGCAGACATATATGTTTTGATAGGGATGGACCATATGTGTCCCATATTGGCTAATCCACCTATCAATCACACCCATCTAAACTCAGGGACGGGGAGATTCACCAGTGACCAGACTTATATCATCATAAAGTATTGGTGAAATGTATATTCTGCATCCCCAGAATGAGGAAAACAGTTTTCAAGGGGGCTGCAATAGTTTTATATTCAAAGTCTGGAGGATGATCAGTGCTGTTTCGGCATTACAACTTTCCTACACCAAGATGCAGCATTTGGCAAAACCCTGCCTCTCTTAATAACTCTTGGACCTCTGTCCCTATAGGGGACTATCAGTGTCTAACACATACTGGAATATGTGTGTATGGAGTAATATGTATGTAACTGTGCTGGAGGTGAACAGTACTGTGATTTCTCTCAGCTATTTTGTATGTTGCACCAAAAATGAAATTGAGAGCAAGTTTGTGTTGTGTTGTGTTGTTTGTGTTTCTGCTCTCTATAACCAAACCTATCTAAACCATTAGGCCTCAGTCAGTGTCAATCTGGACTCAGGTCACTATGATTTTGGGGTCAAGCAGCTCCGAGCCCCCTCACCTCCAGCACTTCCTCTCAGTATTAACACAGCAGTTATGTCGTCAATAGCCCTGATATAGAACATTGCTTCATTTGGTAATAGCAATCAGGCAAAGCGGCGTGGAGACCCCGGCCGAGGACAGCTTTGCCTTCATGTGGCTCACTAAGGGTATAATGACAGCAAATAGAGGAAGAGAGGCCTCTATGGCTGAAATTAACTGGTCACATGCCTGCTGGCTGTAATGCTTTCCTACAGCTCAGTGTAGGCTCCTTATGGAACAAACGCAGCCAGACGCTATTATGAAGATGAATGTAGTGCGGTTATCAAAAAGACATTTCAGTTAATAATGCAAGGCCACCATCACGAAATCTCCATTACAAATGTGCTTAAATGATTTTGTACTGCTTGTACTTTAGCAACAGTAACATCAAAGCTAAACCCAACATTAGATTCAAATGCATATGACATGCTTTCATATTTTTCTAATTATGACAGTTTGGTAGAGTAGTACCTGTAGTAAATATTTATCATAGTTTTACATTTTGTTGGTAAAAGCTGAGAAGAAACATACAAGAATACATGCTGTAGTAGTGGCCGGTTACTTAGTGAAAACTCAGTTATAGCCATTTTTATGCAAGTGTAAAAGACAGTGGCAATTCAGCTTAGTGTTAATTGCAAAATGTTAACGCCACACAACTGCTCTAAAGTATTATTACAACAAGCTACTTTTGAACCGTGATCCTTTTTAAAGTGGTCCCCCCAATGCTGAAGTGGTAGACCAGAGCAGTTTATAGACTTAAAAAGGGTCCTATCAGCCCAGTAGAGTATACTTTATGGTGTGAAAGTAGATCAGCAATGTCTTTTGCACAATATACTATAGAAAAGGTTACTATTATTGAATAATAATGATAATTATAATATCAATCATTATGGACGTTATGCAGGTCATGGCAAAGACAGGCTTGTCAATGAGAATCATTTTTCCATACATTTTACCTGATAAAAACTACACCATAGGGAAATGTATTTAGTGGACTAATATGCAGGTTTCTACTCAAATGTACAATAGTTGATTTATTTTATTTGAGTTAATATGAATAATTGAACTAATTCTGGGCTTTAGTAGGTTTGGCACTGTACATAAGACAGCAAATACACTAAGCACTAACAATGTCCATAATTGCGGGCACATGTTGGCTCACCACAACAAAGTTTAAATACAGTAGCCTATTTATCATGCATGTTTTGTTTAATCATAAAAGTGCATTGTTTCCACTTACGAATCCTGGTATGTTATTTTACCCATGGGAAATGCCTTAGATCAAAACTATAATAATATTTTACCTTTTTGTTCTCTGTCTCCCACACACTCAGAGCTGGCAAAGAGAGCACTTCCTAATCTTCAATGCATGTCAATTACAGCCCCATTCTCCTCCACCCCAAAGAGTATATAAACATCTCCTAGCCAGGCCATAATCACCACCATAATTCTGCTCTCACTACCCAGTGGAGATGACACATGGAATCTGCATGCAAACAGCCCACAACTATAAATAGTCCACTCCGCAGCAATCAAACCAAACAAATGAACTGTCAGGATGCTAGTATTTACAAGCATGGCAGAATTTTAAGTAATTACGACTAAATCTATTGCGTTTTTGGATAAGTGGTAGCAGATAGGGCAGCAGTGGTGTGTGACAAGAGCTAAACCTTCAGCTGTAACACAAAAATGTACTCTGTATCCCAAACTGAGCACATCTCAGAGAGGAACGTGACACATCTGGAGGGCTATTCCACATGTGCATGATGCCGCAAGCCTGAAACAATTGTCTTCTTAAATGCCATTTATTTCTCTATTTCCTGATTATTCTTTCTACATTGAAACAAACATGAAACATAAATATTTCTAGATGAGTCCTGCTTCTGCTCCATCAGTTGTTATAAATGTGTTTAGTCATGAATGTGTCAACTACACTCAAAAAATTGAAAAAAGACAGAGTTAACCTTCAAGTTGTTTGAAAAATACAAAATAAAAGTTGTATTGATGAATGTAAAGGCATATGGGTGTTTATTTACAGTACAAGATGAACAGATTACCAAATGCCCTGATTGCAGATTGTCTGTTTAACTCTTCACATTTACAAGTTAATTTTTTTTCCCTCAAAACTACTCCTTTTTATCATGGAGCGCATCAAAGGTTTCAAATGCATGATTTGTGTGACTTCAGTTGGGTGAGGTGGTACTAGTATTTGGGATTGAAATATGAAATACCGTAGAATTATACAAAATTGCAACCTACAGATAAGACAAAATAAATGATTTAATTGATTTATTTGGTGTGGATTTAAGCCCTGGTAATTGTGATATCTGATGAAAAGTGCAACATACAAAAACATTAACTCAAACATTGAGGAAAAGTGGGGAGAGTGCAGTGTTTTGGTGATGGGAGATGTTTGCACACATTACCATATTTGTGCACCATATGACATGATTTATGGGCATTTACACAGCGAGGGCCTGATTCATGTGGCAACTGATTACAGAGCGAGGAGAGCTGCTAAAACAATGTGTGCTACTAAAGACTAACTCTGCATGATCACAGCTATTTTAAGACACCCTCCATCTTTCATTTGGAATAAGTATGGAGCTTTTAAGGCACTTTCTTGTAGTAAATCCTAAACACAGATAAACAAGGGCAGTAGGGTGAGGTGGGGAACACAAGATTACTATTTTCAGTAGAGTGAAAATGTATTTTAAATGTCAGAATTAAACCTATGGTGGTGATGCAGTCATGAGTTTTTGACAATACAACTTTATAAATATCTTCCCTTTAGAAATTGTGACATTTGTCATGTTATACTGCTCAAAACCCACCTGTTGGAACTGTTAAGAGAAGCTCACTTTTATTTATTTTTATGTCAAGCATCTTTTAAAACGTATAATAGTCATTATTAAAGTTGCAGTTAAAGGTTTTAGTATGTTTATGTTAAAAGGTTTGTTAGGCCTACATTAGATCTGTGTGTGATCATGCGTTTCCTTTTTTTTTTTTTAATCTTTAATCACGTTTTCTTCAATCATGTTTATCATTGGTATTTATACAACAAGGGAAGCCACACTTGTTTTTTTGTTTTTTTTTAATTGTAGGAATAGGAGAAGTAATACTACAATATTAGGGTAAATCAGTAGTTCAGTTTTTATGTGTGTTAAATTTGAAAACATACTAAAGTTATATTCTGCATGTGTAAGAGGTATGTCAGCAGTGTTTTAATGCATATGCATTTAATGCATATTATTAGACATTAGAAAAATGAAATCATTATGAACTTATCTTAATGATTAAGAGCAAGTTGTTGTTTTTTTTACATTTAGAGTTTTGAAGGCTCGACATGAGTATGACTTGAAACTAATGCATTCCTGGGAAATTTCTGTAACAACTCCTCCTCAGGTGACCATCACTGGGGACCCCCAGTGACGGTCCCAGCTCCAGAGGGCAGCCCGCTCACATGTGCCGCGTAGACGAAGCAGTGTGGCCCTGAGTGCACACTGTAACATTGTGCAGGCCTAGACAGAACCATCTGACGTCTAAAATGTGATCCCACTTACCCTTTGGGGGCCGCACACACTCACACAGCAGTGCAGCTTCAACTGGAACAGAAAATCTATTTTTATTTAAATGCTCGTGTGTTTGACTGTTGCTTATTTTGCTGTGAAAAGTAATCTTACGTTCTACTTTGTGAGCTTAGCAAAGTTTTATTCTGCCATTCCCAAACCTTTAGCTATCAAACTTACACATTTTTATTCTAACATGCTTCATTTGCTTTGATAAAAATATTATTCTGAAATTTAAAACAAAAGAAAGATGCATCAATTGGTTTCTTAAATAGTTTTTAAAAGCACCTAAACTGTTTACAGCTGTTGGGCCTTAATGAGCTTATTTTATGAAGGCCTATTTATTGAATGTGTATTTACTTTTTTTAATCAACTGTCTCATCCATAAACACTGTTGAGATGAGATGAGGGGGTCTGATGCGATTTGTCTCACACTGCCTTAGTTCTTCCAAAAATGCACTAGGCCTATACATCAGTGAAAGCTTCTGACATTAAGAGGACTAGAATAAAACATTTCAATCCTTTGTACATTTGCACTTTTGATTCAGACATTTTTAGATAGCCTATTTGTCGCCATGCGCAATTCCGAATCCTAAATTAGGTCTAAATGAACTGCAGGTTTTGATTAGGCTTCTAGACACCTTCAACTTTACAAAAAGTATGCATTATATTTTACAAACTTCATAAAGGCTTGGCCTTTGTTCATTTTAGGCCTAAAGCTGCTGTTATAAGGCTTAGGCCAATTTGCAGGCCTATAGCCTAATGGGCTATATAATTTCCCCTTTTTATTCTGCCATTCTGTCAGCTTAGCCTCAACCTTAATTTGTACATAAATAATTAATAACAAGTGGTTTGAATCGTCATTGAATTTGGCCTGATGCCAGGCTCAAAGCCTTGGTTTGCATGTAGTTTTATCTTAGTATATTATAAAGGTGTAGAATATATTCTACCCAAATTCACGATGCTATTTGCATGATATTTTTGTATAATCGTTCTTTCTGTGCCGGTGTGTGTTTTAGTTACATCAGTTCGGCGCACATGGTTCGGCCTGCCCGGACTCCGTAGTGTGAATGTGGCCCGTGGCCCGTGGCCCGGCGCAGCGTGGGCCTCACGCAGCGGGACAAGTGATGGGATTGTTTCATTGGCTGATGTCGGCGCACTTCAGCTTCTTGTGTTAACAATTAGCTAACAATAACAACTCACTTTGAAGCTAACCAGGGTGGAAACGAGGTCACGACCTCTCTACAGGCGCACTCCTCTTTCCTGCGCACGCGCAGGCGGGAGGAGTGAACCCGCCAAAACGCACCGCCGACGGGTCCAGATGGACTTTTTCTACTCAAGGCCGAGAACAGCACCGCGTGGGTCTGTGTAAGTGCACCTCATTTTATTGTGATCACATTTTATGTCATCATTTTTTTTTGGGTATTTTTTCAAATGAAAAATAAATAAATAACATAAAATAAAACGATCATCAAAACATGAAGTGAAGGCTGTAACCTAGGGCTAGGACACCATGGGTCGGCTCGTACATCCATTAGCCTACAAAACCTTATCAAATATTATTATATTGAAGTTATCTACAGGGCCCCCACTCTTTATAAACTTAAAAACTTAACCATCTGTTTGCTAATGGTAAGTGGTTTAACTTCCTTGAGGTGACTGTTTTAATTTATCAGTTAAAAGTCCTTTATGAGACGGTGCCGTTTTTGGCTGAGTTGTGTTTTTTACCGCCATCTAGTGGCCCTGACTTGACATGGCGTTTAAAGCCTCAAAGGGAACTGAGTAAACACAGACACTATTTTAACTCGTCTCTGCGAACATTTGTATCTTTGGCTAAACATTGCAACACCTGCATTGTGCAATTGAGAGGGTTGGTTAAAAAAAAAAAAAGACTTCTCCTTTGAATATAATTTAGGCCTACTTTAAAGCTGATTTTGTGCATGTCAATCAATATTACACATAAGTGACTTGAAACCAGGACAATGGGAAAAAGTTAAAATGCAAATGTGAGACATTGTAAGTTTTCCACAATAACTGTATTGCAAAAGTAAACAAGGCGGACAATCATATCATTCAACAACAATATGTTTGTTCCTCGGAATTTTCCATTTCTCCATGTCTTAAAAAAGTGAGCCATGACCTCAAACAGAATCGTCTAAATACAGAAAAATATAGCTTCAGCTCAAAAAGGATTGTAAATACTAGTACTGCAAATAACAGTAAGGGAAGACGGCTACAACAAGTATCATTCACTGCTGTGACAGTGGATGCAGTGATAACATATAAAAATGATTTTAAAAACAAAGTAACACAACTAATGTACAAACAGGGTTCTTACACATTTTTACAAAAAAAAAAGTCAACTTTTTGCAGGCATCACAATTAATTTTCCAGCCAAGATATGACATTTAAGTGTGAAAAGATGAGTTAAGAACACAGTAAATGTTCATTGAGTGTTGCCACAGCGCAGAATCTTAGCTAAAATACTGAATATGATGATTTTCCTTAAAACTGTAAATTTAGCTATAAGGTAATTATCACATGATAGGCTGAAGGTATTAATTTTTCAACGCACAATTTGTAAAAATAAAAAACAAAACATCTCATATTATTTTCCATACATTTACAGACATAAAATATCCCAAACCCATATTCCATGTTTGTACATATTGTGTAGGAACCCTGTGAAAGAAAACCTGACAAGATGTCCCACTTTTGACCAGTGTTTGAGCAGGTCTTGGTGAGAACTTAACACTACGGCCCATGAAATTGTCCCACCTGAAAACAAGTGCAAGGACAGAGGCCAAGAGATGAACATGTACGAAATGTCACAGTAGAAATGTAGACCGTGATGCCAGACCATGGTGACACTGAGGGTACATACTCTGCAGATGTATTATAAGAACTGCCACAAACTGGACATAAACGGTATTACAAAGTTTCTGGAGAAAGAAATCTATAGCCCTGTTAATCATATTCCGCAACACTGACTGAAACACAGCTCAAACATGTGGTCGATGATAAGCAATTGTGATGATTACAATTTGAACCAAAATCAGTTAAATTCATATTTTCAACTAACAGGAATACAGGTCTTATAATACATCCACAGTGAACTGCTATTTTGAATAATGTTGCTGGTATAAATCTGTAAAATGTTTGTGATGCCTCCCAAATGCACTCAAGTACACAAAAACAACATAAGAAGAACAAAACAGAAGTTCTGTTGAGGATAAATTCACAAGATAATGAAATATTCCAAACCAAAAACTCTTTAAGAATTGTACAAGTATAAAAAGCTACAAACATTAATAAATTACATCACTGACACATAAACACTTCACAAGGTGCTAGTAAAATAATTCCAAAAACCTTCAGGTTACTAGAGCTCCAACAAGAGGCTGGTTGGAGAAACTTTAAGTGTCTGTGGTTGGTTGTGTGAGTGTTGTTTTTTTTTTTTTTTTTGTCTTTTTTTTGTTTGTTTTTAAAAACTTTTTTACATAAATTTTCCTCAAAGCTTTGTCTCTCCTTTGAACCGAAAACACAGTACAGTACAATTAGCTATGTGTATGTAAGGCCATATGAAAATGTTTCTTCAGTTGTTTTCCAGGCAACACCTTTTAAGAAAAAAGTTTTTTAAAGAAGTAAAACCTAACTAAAAAAAACTTAACAGATTTGCTCAGTTGACACTGTATATTCATATATATTTATATATTTTTATTTATTTATTCATAATTAACAAAAACAGTAAAAATGTAGAATTAAACCAGAAGAGGAGAGGATACAAAAGTAAAAGGCTATGTACAAGCTACATTCCCTACACTGTACTGTAACGTAGTGAAAATGCACAGATGTGGCTGTGCTGCCTGGCAAAGCAACAGAAGAGAGAAAGTATCCCCATGTAACGGCATACCTGACATGGATGAAGCTTATCATTATCAAACTCCAGGGCTTGCACCACCCAGTAAGCTTAGACCAGTCTATGCTATTTTTGCATATAGACCTGTAAAGACAACTTTACAGGATTCAATTCACAATTTCCAGAATTTCAAATTAGCATTAAAATGAAGTAACTAGCATTAGAAGTCAAGTAAGTAGTAAATCAAGCAATATTGTGCTAAATGACACATAAATTATTTTGATTTGTTATTGGCATCACAACTAAAATCTTATTGTCTCTTAAAAATGAAACAAAACACAATTTTTAGTTGATTTCATATGATGTCTACTATATAGATTTACTCAGCTGTGATGGAATTTTTCCAAACATTTTACAAAAAAAATAAAAAAATAAAAAAAAATACTGGGCCCTTTATTACAATGACAACACAGAAACTAGTCCAAGCCTAAAGGGAGGTCAGCCCAATGTACCACAGTCTTTGCAAACCAGCTCCCCGCTCACTTTGTGCTTTACAGTTGCTCCTCCAAGTCCTGCTTAGTCCTATCTACCATACCAATAAATAAATATTACGCTTGATAGTGCTTTGCTTTAGTACACAGAAATGATAAGCAGGGTTAAGTAAAATGTGAGCAGCAGAGTTTTACGTTCAATACATGGCGATGTCCACACTATTAAGATCTTGAAGAATATAATTTAAAAAAGATTAATTGTTGTCTTAATGTCAGTGCATTTTAATGTGAGTGTTGTTTTTTCCAATAATAAAATCAACAATAAGACAGACTGCAATGGAGTGGTGTAGCTTATTAGTGTAGACATAACCTATGTGGCAATGATGAGCTGCATCCATTCGGTTAAGGCCAAAACGCAAACCCAAACCCAACCTGCACATGCAACTCAATACATGCAAGGGATACTTTCAGAAATCTTGGAATGACTGCAATGTAGTTCTACTTCATGTTTAGCAACCCCTGATAAACAAACAGCTGTAGTAAAATGACACATGTTCTCATAAAAAATATTTATAGTAGGTTCTGTACACTTTTTATATTTGAAAGTTATAAAGTATAAGAGGAGGCAAAAACCTATTTGAGTGATGTTCTTCTTATAAATTGAAAAAATGCATGATTTCTCCCCGTTTCCTCCTATTCTTGGTTCAGTTTTTTCCTTATACGGTTAAAAGGGTGTAGGGGCGAGGGGTGAGTTTGGGAGATGAACCCAGTCCGTTGCATGCTACAGGAGGAGCTTTCCATTTCGATGAATCTTTAAAATCTTTCCTAGTCTCTGTTTGGCTGTGGCCATGCCTTTCTTTAGCCGCTTTGCTGTGAACAGAACAAGAGAGAGAGAACAGTCAATAGTTAATACAAATCAAACAAACCTAACAAGTGAATAAATTGGCATGAGCAGAATCGACAAAATACTTTGTAACCCCAATCATGTTCAACAGCTCCATTTAGTTTTAAAATATTTTAATTAGCTCAACATAACTTATTTACACCAACCTTTTTCACTTTGAGCTAAATGAACAAATGCATTCACAAGTACATAATGTAGCGCAAAAGCAGCCATCTAATTTCTTTTTTTTACCTCAACCACTATGCCGGACTTGCACTCAATGTGCTGCAAGTGCAACACATATTTTGAGCAGGTTACTGGTAGACAGCTTGTTACACCATTTTGGTGCACGATATATTTGACCAATGTGGCACAATTCATCACGTGGGTTCACACAGTAACACTTATCTAATTACTTAAAAACCGCTGCAGACTAGAGTGGCTGTCCAGGAAATAGCCATTGTGTATTCCTTCTGTAGACCCACACCTCCCCCTCGTCCGCAGGGTCCAAGGTCAGTGTTACAGGACGCATTGGCATGAGTTGCTTATGCATCTCACGTTCTGTTTTTTATTTTTTCTATTCCCACAAAGAGAAAAGCGTAGGAACAATGAACAGAGAAGGAGGTCACCTTTGGAGTCGGGAGCTGCTGGACGCTCTCCCTTGGCCAGGCCACTGTTGTTGGTGCTTGAGGAGTGGGTGCTGTTGTTGGGTGAGGACAAAGATGGCCGTCTCTGGTTGAGGAACACGCCTGGGGCCATAGGCTGGGGTCCTCCTGGGGATTTCACTGTCCCAGTGCTAAACTCCTGATCCGACATGTTGCCATCATTAGAGTCTGCATTGTGATCAGAACTGCTGTCCTGGGAGAGTCTCGGGGGATCCTCCATCACTAATGTCTTCTTTTTGGTACTTTTCTTCTTTTTCTTTGTTTTTTGTTGCTCCTCCTGTTCAAAATGCATATTAAATGGTTTACCAGACAATCAAAAAAAATGTCAGAACTTCAGAATGACTAAATAACACTGGTACCTGATGCGAGAGCTTGGCTGCTGCAGCAGCCAGGCCTGTTTCTATAGAGGCCACTCGCGCCCCATCTCTAGCTGGCCTCTCTTGTCTAGGGACTGAAGGTCCTACACGAGCTGGGGGCATAAAACGTACAGCTTAGGGCTGGATGTTTTCAAGTACAATACCTATCCTGAAACACTGTCCACGATGTCAGCTAATACATATCTGATACATGGATATCCCAAACAAAACAGTGTTAAATGTTTACTAATGCATATTTAAAAGTATTGCCCATAAATTTGTGACTGTATCAGTATTTTGAGGACACATTTAGGAAAACTCTTCAAAGGAATCATGTGAGGGCATTTACCTGTGGGACTGTATGGCGTGTCATCACTACTTTTCCGCTTTTTCGATCTTGATTTGAAAACAGGATTATCTTCCTCTGATTCCAAAGAAGGATAAACTGCAAATAAAAATGACCATTTATTGTTAATATGGCAGCGATTGACTGAGGAAAGGTCCAGTCTTCTAGAATGAGGAAAATAATAATGGTGATAACAGGTGCTGACAGCCTGTGTGAAGTATCAATGTGTGGCTTATAAAATCTGAATCTGGATTCAATCTATTCATTAGCAGTGAATACGGATTGTGTTTGCTTTTTTTGTAAACCACTCTTGTGTTGCTCCAAATTGTAAAATATTTTCCACTGCGACATTTTGTATGAAGTTCATCCAACCCAGCTGCTGTAGGCACTCCCGGCTTGTCAATAGGCTATTAACACCAGTTCCACCAATAGATAGTTTCATGCTTTTTGAACTTGTAATTAGTGTCTCATAATCACCCTGAAAACCTGTATTTAGATTGTGGAGACTGGCACCCTTTTTCTTCCTTCATAAACAAGCTGTTTTTAATGTTGATGGGCTAATTACCAGATATTAAGTCAATAGATTGTGGGCAGACACAGAGACAATGAACAGCTGTACCACAGAGAACAATATAGCTTTGATAAAAGATATTGGACAGTTTGATATATTTGAGATTTTTTGTGTGTGTATGTGGAGAAAAAGCATCACCAATAGCAATATTAACACTGATATGTTCTCCACACAGACTTTGGCATTAAGGCAAGGACTGTGAAAGGTGCCATGGCCCCTTTAACAGAATTAGACAAGGACCCTGAACAATATTTCTATACAAAAATAGTTGCAACAGATTGGTCTGACCTTGTCTAATGATCTGAGCTGAAGCAAAGACTCCAGTAACAGCTTCTGGTTGGCTCTATTACTGTGTGGTTCGGCAACCTTACAGCCAAAGAAAGGAAAGCTTTAAATAAGGTGGTCCATTCATTCTGTCCTCGAGGCTCTTTACAAATGTGCACTTTTTAACCGAGCCCTTCAGATCATACATGACTCCCTCTGGCCATCCTATTTTCGGTCTTCTTCCCTCTGGAAGAAGATATCACTTCATTAAATGTCAGACTTCTTGCCATGCTAATACTGTAGTTTCTTCCCACAAGCTGCAATTACGTGATGTAGCACTTTAATATTTTAGCTACTTAATCTTTGTATCTCGTTTATTTCACAGTGTCAATGTCACTTGTAATGACTGTCTGTTGTTTGTTCATGTGGTTGTTTTTTAATGTCTCATGGTGCACTTTGAGTGGACATGTTTTTCCAATGTGTTTAACTACAAATGGTAACAAACCTAACCTAACCCAGCCTAATGTAGGGAGATCCCACCTCACAGCAAATATACACTGCAATATACAATTATAGGTTACATTATTTTACAAATCACTAAATGTTTACCATAGTCTGAGTCCTTGAAGCAGGCATCCATGTGGTCCTGGTCGTCATCGTAGTCCAGGCTCTCCATGCTGCTGCTCCTCCGGGGTTTCTTGGGCATGCGTTTGGCCACTCGCTTGCTGCTGCTGCTGTTGTTGTTGCCGGTGGTGCTGCTGCCTGACTTCCTGTTAGCCTGAGAGCCGTGGGAGTTGCTCTTGGACTGGCTGTGGTTGCGGGACTGGCTGTTGCTCCAGGGCTGTGGTAAACTGTCTGAAGACGACAGGTTGGCCATGGACAACATGCCCTGAATGGCCTCCTGTGTGCTGGGAGACGCAGGGGGCTGGCTGTAAGTACAACCATGAGAAATACAACAAAACATCTATTACACTACGGTAACAAAGCCCTGTCATATGAAGCGCCATGTTTCCACTGACTCACAAAGAGCATTTGTTTTACAGGATAAAAATAGGTGTAAAATTCAACAAGAAAAATAACAGATTAAGTTGTCCAGTTGACAGAATGTAATTTTCTTTTGCGAAAGATTTAATTGTGTTACATTAAAGTTTCTCCCCTTTTATATAATTAGGAAAACTATTTTGAAATTATGATTATTTTGAAGTTGTTCTCTCTTTCACTGCTCATTTGTACCTTTCAGTGTGGTGGAAATAGACCATCAAGACTCAACCAAAACAGAAAAAATCAAATGAGAGGAAGAGCCTGGAGCCATACTGCTTTTGATAAATTAACTAGAGATGAAACAAACAGGCTTAGCAACAATGCTGAAAGGATCAGTGTAAACTTCAGATTTTTAACTTGGAGAGAATTACAAATCTGGCTATTTATGAGCACTTCATCTGTCACCAAGTGTCCATTTGTTTGTCAATGACTTGGCCCATTAGTGAGCATAAGAGGTAAAACTTATTAAGGGTCATGGCACATGTTCTGGGGGAGCCTTTTCGTTCCCACTTTTGGATAATTTTTCTGTGTCTGTTATAGACATTTCTGGTGAAAGGGGGTGCTGCACTGCATTGTTGAATTTAGTTAGAGCAATTTATTTCATCTAGTGAAGAAAAAATTGGCGTTAGAAAACATGTCTGAGACAAATCAATTTTGGTGAGTAGTATTGTGATGAGTTGTTGATTTGCTTGCTTTACAGCAAGTGAAAGCTGGAATACATCTGATTTACTCTTTTCCACTGTGCCATAACAAAAGGGTAACTTAAGTCCATCCATAACTACCAATGGTAATGCTTAAAGGTTGTATGGAGTATTTTTTTTTGTTTCAAATTGTCAATGAAAGTTCAAAATAGCATTATAGAGATGCAGCAGCCTTGTAATTACGATGACCAAACAAAAAATAATGAAAATCCAACAACTGTGGATGTGGTGGGGCCAGCTAAAATAGATAATGAGGCTACCTTGTTATCTAATGGCTGTTAGGTTGTCAATCAAACTCCCTATGTTTCTAGCGTTAACTGACTTGCCGGCGCGCTGAGATTACGTGGTTTACGTTCGCTTCTCACGCATTCCACTGACACAAGACGCTGTTTACTCAACCAACGTAGCGGTTCTTGACGTCTTTTTCCAACTGTAGCTTCCTCGCAGTTAGCACAAAGTTTGTTGCGATGGTAAACAAGAATCCACTACCAGTTAGCCACAAAAGAAAGTCAGTTTTTAAGGTCGCTGAAAGAAGAAGAGAAGGGGAAAAGGAGCGTAGCTAAACTAAGATGATTCTTGGAGATTCCTTCCAGCGATGGCGTCACTGAAGCAGAGGGTCTAAAGACTGATGTTAATTACTGCTGGACAGGTAACTTCAACAATTCATTCACCAATTCTGAACGTGCCCCGGCTGTAAACAAACATGATTTCGAGCATAAGGAGGAAGTGGGAGGAGGCGTTTCTACTTAGGGAGATGTGGAGGAGGGGGGGTGGAGTCACGCATGCGCAACATTTGAAAAAGGACAGTCACTGTATTTCTCTTTCCTTGGAAAATCTTCTATACAACCTTTAAGACAAGCATGCCAAAACTGTGGCCCGTGGGCCAAATGCGGCCCTCAGATAAATTTTTCTTGGCCCTCAGGCTTCCAGGTGAAATTGGCCCAAATTACCTTGAGCAGTTTTGGCTGCAATGAAAATCTACCTTGATAAGACAATATTTAATATTTATTGTGTGGTTTTGTGGATCTTAACATGAATAAAGGACTGATCGCTCATTCTACCGTGTTAAACATGCATATTTCAATTATTCACTGTACTGAGCACCAGTCTATGGCCCTCGATCGGCCCTCTGCTTCATCTGTGTTTAGATATGTGGCTCTTGATGAAAAAAGTTTGAACACCCCTGCTTTAAGAGAATTTACCTGTTTGTGCTGTAGTCAATGCCTCCCACTTGTTTGCTGGCCTGCAGCAGGTCCAGTATGCCTGCTGCACTGCCACCTTTTTTCTTGACCTTGGAGTTGCGATTTTTGACGTCAGGTTTGGCCTCTGTATCTATGTGTAGAGTTTCCTCATCTGACGAATCAACACTCTTAATATGTAACAAGAACAAATAAGAGAAATGTAGCACACAAAACACACACAGTATGTTCCACATCTGTTTAATATTTAGATCATGTTTTGGTGTAAGGTTTGTCACATTGCATAGGGTAACTAAAATGTACTAAACCATAACATATGACTAACTAAGGTTCTTAAGTTTTTAAGTGTGGCCATGTGTTCTTTCCTGAGAGCTCTCATTAGTGAAAATGCATTTTAACACCTTGCTCCATACACAGGTATTGAGGACCAAAATGAAATATTCTCTTCTTTTTACACTAAACACATTTGTTTTGTAACTATATAGGATGGTTCACCAACAGTTCTTACCTTACTCACTATAGGCTGGAACTTTGCTTTTTTGGAAGGCTGAATTGGTTCTCGGATGTCTGACAAAACTGAAAAATATATATGTAAATCTTACGTAAATCTAGGTGTTTTAACGTTTTATGAAGGTTGTTATGGAAAAAACAATACTCACATGATAGGTCTCTTTTAACTGTGGTGTTCTTTTTCCGTCTGATGGGAAACTCATCAATCTTCAACTCACCCTCATCGGAGACATACTCGTACTCGTCTCTCACCGGCTTGGCTTTGTCCTCTTTTAGGTTTTGTAATGATCCAAAAACACTTGAGGTGGTCTGAGGTTTCAGCATTTTTGAGCTGTGAAGGAAACCGCAGGACAATGAGTGACTTATACAAGGATCAGCCCAGCACTTCAAGTGAAGACCTTGAGTTAATGCTAATGGATGTGTTGCTGAGAGCTAAAGGGTTCATACTCGCCAGTGTACAGCATTGGTTAACAGCACAGTTACTTCACACATACTTTTGAGGGCTTACCTGAGCAGTTTCTTGTGAGACATAAAGCTGAATCTTTCTTTATTGCTTGACAGTGGCGTTCTGTCAAATTTGCTTTCCTCCTCCATCTTTAACAAGGAATCTGGTTTACTATTCTGTAACACATACAACATTACCGATGACACAACAACAAATACGACAACCCCAAAGAGCCGGAAATGAGACTGGAAATACACGTATGATACTAGAGATTTCTGAGTGTCTGAAGATTTCTAATGTGGTTCTTATAATGACACTGATTAATGTACTTACTATGCTACACCATAATTCTGTATACACCCACAATTATATTACAAATTAATATTGACACTTGAGGAGTATTTAGTTCGAAGAGCATTCAATCTGGTATTCAACTATGAAAACTCCTCACAGGCCAATATTGATTTCTTGACAACCTTTCACTGTACTAAGCTGAACTTTATTAATCAGATGGAGGAAAAGGGTTGCAGTATGCTGTGACCTTGGAGACATCATGAGGGTCTCCAGTCCATCTGCAAGTGTTTGGGCTGATCAGAGCAACGGGATGAAGGTACACACGGCCAACATTCCACAGTGCTTTGGCATTGAATTTTCCATGGAACCTAATCCCTCTAATGTCTTCCGTTCAGCAAAATTATATTTATGCTCCAAAGGCCTTTCCCCATTGTTCTTTTACAACGGTATAACAAAACCAATTGAAGATGGGAGCAGATGAAAATAGTTAGGAAGTAACGTGGTGTAATTCCATTAGGTAAACTACTGAAGGGTGAACATTCTTTCAGTTGTACTGATGAGCTACATTCCTCAGTGTGTGATTTAGAACACATCATTATTTTCTCATCCTTTCTTTGAAGTGAACAAATGTTTCAGCAATTATATTCATTGGGTTTATTTTGGCTTGGGGTCTTATCATACTCTTCAATCTATAACCATGAAAATTCACATTCTTACCTTGTACTTCCATTTTGCTTCCGTCTTGTTTTTATTCTGTTCTCTGATTTCAAACTTATCCACACTGTTCTGCTTGGTTATTTCTTTCTCAGATGAACTAAGAACACTTTTAACAGCCTGGAAAATAAACAAAATAATTAAAACATTAAAAATTATTATTAAAAATAATAGTAATCTGGCAACAAAATTTCATTTTGAATACAGCCAAAAACATCTTGTCCACATCAACATCATCACCTTTAAAGTGATGTGTGGGTATAGTTCTACTTGCAATATAAATTACATATAATTAGCAAGAGTTCACACTTTTTACTCAGGATAAAGCATTAGCCCTGACAACCCTGCTAACAAGAGATACCCAATGCAGAGACAATACAACAGTTAACTGATTTCACACTTATTTTAGAAAACCAAACTTCATCTTTCTTATTTTAAAAACATTTTCTAACCTTGGCCTTTTTGGACTGGTCCATTTTACTCAAGATGTCCTTGGCATGGGATTCGAGAGCAGCAAAGCTGGAGGGTTTGGGTGGCGGGGACATCTCCTTGGCTTTCTTGGCCTTCTTCTTCCCTCCTTCCTTCACCTTGGGCACTTTGGGGGGCTTGGGGACTTTGGGCATCTTTGGGGGCTTGGGAGGTTTGGGTGGTTTCTTTTTGCGTGGCCTGTCTCTACTCGGAGACGGGACGTGAGCTGGGGACATAGGCTCCTCAGGTTCTGAATGTGTTGATGGTGGCTCTTCTACTGGGATCTTAATGCTTGGCTCACTTTTAATGGCTTTTGTTGCATTCTTAAAAAAAAGTGAAAAGCATTGGAATGTCAAAAACAGCTTCAGATTTAAAAAGTTACATTTGTTGAAAGTGTCATATTATTTCCAGAAAGAAATTGTGAGGCCACAGGTTAAATATAAATAAAAAATTAGTACCTCAGACAGTCTGATCTCTTTGGCAAGATCTTTAATAAGCTGCGATGGTTTCATGTTTTCTGGGAGCTCATCTTCATGTTCCAAAAGTGCCTTCAACAGTGCAAGAGGCAGAACTCAGATGTGCAGCTGGTTAGAAAAAATGCTTTTGTATGTGCATTTACCTGCTTTTTAGTCCAAGCTCTGAAGGCTCCATTGATTATTTTGGCACCATGTACAAGATATAGAGCTGGTTGTTTATTTGCTTTGTGTAGAGCTGCAAAAAACAGTACCAAAAATTAATGAGAAAGTAACCTCAACTGACCACTAAAAAACTATTATGATCAAGGTTGCACAAGACTAAAATTAACTGACACAATATCTTGCACTAAAAAGTTGACCTCAAAGTAAAAACATAATGATATATTAATAGTGAGGCCTTGTGGGTTGGAAGTACTGCACGCACATTAGCAATCTGGTTTGAACACATGCAGAGAAAATGGTGGAAACACAAACAATTGGCCCAAGCCAGCTGAGGAGAGTTTAAACACAGACTTGTAATGGAGCAAGTGATTCTAGCTGGGCCAAGCCTTTTGATGCTAATTATCTGTGAACTCAGAGATTCACCAATTTAATGACTGAAATAATAATATAGCATCCAGGCCTTCATCTGTGCAGCAGACTTTTGCCGATGGCTGCAGGCTGCGGGAAGGTTTTCTGGTTGTTTTTACGCTGGAGGTCAAACAGGGAGTTTTGATTTTTGGCCTTATGTTAAAATTGCAGAATAAAGGAAAAAGTGTTCACCCTTGAATCTCTCCAGGAAATGTCGGCCCACATACCAACAGGCTGTCTCATAGTTTGGAAAGGGGGTGAGAGTCTTGACATTCAACCGCTTTTCGATTTCATACGCTCTAAAGGTAAGAAAAAGAGGTAAAGAGACAAACATAAAAAAACATTATTAACATTAATTACAGCAAGTGATCCACATCACACGAGTACAAGATTTGTGAGGTTTAAATAATTCATAATTAATTAAAGATATATTAAATAACTTGTGGCTGTGATTTATAGTACAATAATTCCTAACCTCATCTGCATCTCCACACTGAGATTGTGGACAAAATGCCCAGAGAATGCCAGACAGTCGACTGGAGTCAGTATTGCATTGATCCATCCTGTAAGAACCATTTAATTAATATATAATAAAATATTATGACCAACACTTTTTTCACTACAACTAAAGTACGGTGTGCACCTGATGGGATGAAGAGGGTTTGTCCTTGCTTCAGAGTGCATTTGTAACACTTGTCCACCTGGTCGGCGAAGAACATCTCGCTGTGATTGGACGACGACCTCCAGCGTTCGTACAAAGACAGGTTGGCTGAGGTGGGCTTGATCAAGAAGAAAATTTTTTCTCCCTAAACACAAGAATACATTTTCAATTAATCTATTTTTATTAAAAACAAAACATTGCTTACTTTTATACTTCTTTGGTTTTCTTTTTCAAAACATACCATTATCTTTTTTTAATAATGGAAATTTGATCAAGGGATAAAAATAACGTTACCTAAGGTATTTTAAGTAAGCATCAGTGGTGAACTTTGTATAAGAACCCGTTTTTTTATGTATTATTATGTTAATGGACATGATACAACATGAATGCGAATACCGGATTATATCTGAAGGCTAATTTCCTTGTCCCTGTGCAATTACAAAGCCCATATGAACATACCTTTAACACGTGATACCAGACGGATGCTCCACCACACTCAATGTGGAAGTCTGTGTAACTGTCTTTGACACAAATGAGACAGTATTTGGTGACTTTAGGCTTCCCGAGCAGAGCATCATCGGGCCAGTAGTTCTCTACCCAAGACAATCTGCGGACAATCTGTGGACTTTCAACTATGTTGTTCATCCTGTCAAACACATAGAAAACATGAGGGCCAGATTTGGAGATTGAACTGAGAGAAAAAAGATGAGGTTTCAGGCCTGACCTTGTGTCGGAGAACTCCAGGTTGATAACATCTAATACTTTCTTTCTGTTTGTGCTGTAGTAGTAATCCACAAACTCCTTCAGCTTCATTTTACTGTCTGTCTGCTTAGTGACATCCACCACATCAACACTAACATCTGGACCTGTGAGACAAAGGAAGTCTTATATTACTATACATGTACAAACACTGCATCCAGTCAAACTAACTTAAAAACAAAAAGTGGAGGGTGCCCTCTAGTGGACATAGCCATTCATTGGATGCAATGTTCTCAGCCTGGGTTCACCAAGCTCAAATGTTATTCATCTGCAATTGAATGCTATATTACAGTGTGGTGGAACAGTATACTCACTTTACAATTAATATTGAATCATAAAATTATTAGTTGCAATGTTAGGGTGATACTTTCTGTATATAAAGGCTGGGTGGAATATCTTTTGGTTTAAGTTACTATATTATTCATCATGACTGCATGTACTACATTGTAGTTTTCTTTACACTGAAGAAAAATTACATGTCTATAAAGAGGAGAAATGTTATCTTGTAAGATATTTTAGAATAGTATTTTATGATAATGATGACAACAATTAAAATTAAAAAACGCATACACTCTTAATAACACGTCCTCACCAACATAGTTTTCCACGTCACTAATGTAGAAAGTAGCAGCAGGCATGGACATGCCCAGACCATCCTTCTTCTGGACCAGGATTGGCTCATTAAAACCGTTCTCCTCCAGGTAGTCCATGGTCAGCTGGACACCACTCAGCTTCACCACCACATCATCAGCACTGAAACAAACAGCAAGGTTTACAAAGCATCACAGGCTGGTCTAGCTCCACACATTTTTTTTTCATCCTAGCGCAAAATTTAACTCAGTATAGACTGGGAGTAGGTAGAACTACTGTGTTTAAGTTAGAAGTGGGCAATATGGGCAAAAAATTATAATAATAATCTTGATTTTCTTGCACACTTTGGACAGTTACAATTACAATTTGGACAATTATTTTAATCAAAGTAAACAGTGACAGCTGGACTTTCAGTCAGGAAAAGCTCATTACTTCTTCATTCTTGTCATATTCTACTATTTAAGCAATGCCTTCCATTACATTTATATAGATATGTCATCTATTGTAATTTATCTCAATGCATTCCATGCTAATTTGTAACTGTATTTTGCCATCTTGTCACAACACCCTGCTGCTGGACCATAATTTCAGCCCTGAACCTTCATAGTTGAATTTTACAGCAGATTTTGACATTTATACTGTGGTTTTATTATATAAAATTAAAATATTAAAACAACATTGTTGAGCCATATGTGCATCTGTCAGAGTCTGTCAAACATGCATTAATAACTCGAGTAAAACTCAAAGTAGGGTAACAATGAGGGAAAAGCATTGTGACATGGTTAAGTTATAAAGTAGCAGTCTAGCTATTCTTTTGTACTTAAGCACAGTTCTATCTATATACTTTATTTGTAAACAGCTTATAAAATGATTATGGGCATCTCGGGCTACTTACCTTGGAAAAGTTCTGCTGCGTAGCTCTTTAATGAACACTTGACTGCCGTTCTGAACTGCTTTGATGTCTGTGCTTTGGCCCGTATCATGTTTGCTCCAGTTCTTTTTCTTTTTTACTGAAAACAAATAAAAGAAATAAAACTAATATTTACATGGGGACAGATCAAGAAACTCCTGCACAATATCTGGTTACACCAAATGGCACAGACTTAACTTAATAATAAGAAGATGATGTTGTGTTTTAGGCTGTGATGTGGTAACACGAGAGTAGTAAGAATGAATACAGCATTAAGTCTCCAATTGTGTTTAAATCTGATATTTTGAAAAAAATTAAGTTATAGATGTGTTTTATGAATGACTGATGACAATGAAGAAAAAATATTTTACTATTTTTTACAATGTTATGCACAAAATGTCATTGAATACATTAAATACATTATAAATGTCATTAAATACAACAAGTGTGTCTACTAGACAGTGAAAAAACAATTATTGCTTATTACTACTTACATGTCGATTTGCCATGGGTCTTTTCACAATTTGGGCAGTGATAAATATCAATATCTGGAGCATCATCTTCATCCACACCAACACAGCTGCAAAGGACATAAAAATGTTCATTAAAACAACCTAATTTTATTGAGGTCAACCAGATACTACAAAAGCACCTTCCAACACTCTATGTAAAGAAACAAGATATTGTCTTAAATAACATGATATTAGCCTTAAATAAAAATTAAATCAAAATATATTTTAGGAGTTGATTAGCAGTCAGTCGCTCAGTTGCAATGACTTTAATTTTTGACAGCAGACTGTGTTTTGTTTTCATTCATTTCTTGTAGTAGTTATGATGTCACTGGTGTTTCCGGCTGCCGCTGCAAAGGCAGATTCCTCCCGTTTGGAGCCGCTGCTGAACTCAATGACTCAATGAACTGGGAGTTTCCCACCATAACTCCCCCCTCCCCTCTCTCTCCTCTTTTTTATTTTTTATTTGCAATCGAGTTCACATAGGCCACTCTAAATAATAATCTTGTGACTTCATGTTGTAGTCTCTACTGAGCGCAATGACACCCATGTGACTAAATAATATCGCAACTGCTGAAGCTGTAGTAAAGAAAATACATTTATAATTCCATTTTAATTAATTTGTGCAGTAAGATCCACCTTGTGTCAGATTTTGTTCAGTCCATGCCCAGTAATTACAGAGATACTAAATATAACAATAACCAAAATTCTTCGCTACCTCTACCTCAAATTTAAGCTATGTGAACTCTGAATGTTAATATGAACAAAACATATACTAGGCCTTAATATGCAGGGATTGGTGTGTTACTATTACAATAACAAAGGTGGGGATCACATAAAGGGCTATATAAGTTTCTGAGACAAGGCTGAATAACAATTTCAGACAATGGGCAAACTGACCATTTGTGCCGTAGCAAAATAAATTATATGATGTTTGCCTTTTATTTAAAGAAAGAAACCATAAACGCTGTGGTTACATGCACACTCAAAATCTGATTAATAACAGATTCTGAGTTATAAGACTATCAAAAAAACATGTAAACAGCACAATGGTCTAGTTTCTTTCTGATAATGGTCTCTCTGAATACTCACATTAGATTTTGCAGTTTGCATGTCATTTAAATAATCTTAAACCTCCAGAACTCAGTTAACAATCAGATTTTTGGTGTGCCTGTGAACATAGTCATTGTTACATGCCTGAATTCCATTTTGTAATGAACTGATGTTGTGGCTTGATGGGGACATTTGATAATCCTTGTTAGCAGGGGGTATACTTATTGCAATTTATTGACATACAGAAACCCTACATGTTACAAAACATACAAAATATTTATACAGACCTACTGTATACCTGTACTTTTCTTTCTTAAAAGAGGCACTAACAGGTAAGATCAAGCTGAATGAAAGTAAAAAGGAGTAGCATTTGGTGTCAGGCGGCAGGTAAATTTAAAGACAGAAGGTGAACTATGTCATTGGAAGATAAGCACTTGTTTAAATAAATTAAATGAAAGTATGGTTTGCTACAGTAGCGTATTTTACAACATAACAAAGCCAGGGTTGATGGAAATAAATTGAGCAATATATAAGACTGTTTATTTATGTATTTATAAACCTTTATTTAACCAGGTAAAAAGCTATTGAGACTGCATAGAAAAGTTACATATGCATCTTAAAGGTCACTAACCTTGATATGACGCTTATTACATGACTATACTCTTAATACTGGCAATTTGGCCCACTGAAGTATAATAAAACATTACTACAGCATTGGATAGAACTGTATCCTTTCTCTGAGAATTAATGCTATTGATTTATGTATTTACTGCAATATAAGGACACACAGGCGAACGTGAAGCATGCGGGAAAGGGACTGTTGCTCGACTTTAGGTCTGGATTCATCCCTGTGTGTTTTGACACAGTGCAGCTCTGAGCCACTTTAGCCTGAGCCCAGACTGTCTGTGGTGGGACTGCCTGTGGAGCAGCAAAGGGTTAATGTTCAGGCGCGTAAATACACTCTCCGTCGCTCTCAAGAGCCCATTCGACAAATCAAACACGAATAACTTGTGTTTTTAGCTATAATACGTAGTATAACGTAGTATAAAAACAAACACAAAGGCGAGAAAAGACGCAGGCGTGAACACGAAGAACTAGGAGGGAAAATGAACAGCGATGACTCTGATCTAGTTGAAGCTTACAGCTTATGTACAGGGGAAAGTGAAAAGTCACAAGCAACATCGTAACTCAAACAACAATCAAAACAACCAAATATATGCTATTATTAGAATATGTCCGGACTCCCAGTACGGGCTTTTGTCAGCCATAGCTGCCGCCGAGCACGAAGGCTGAACGGGACTGATCCCGGCGCTCACGCTGGTTGTGATTTTAGGTGTTGGACCCCAGAGCGCAAACAACACCACAAACACTTAACACGCGGATATTTTTACACAGCACATGCTGTAAAATGCATTTATGAGTGCGAAGTGGGTAAAATCGAGACTGAGGCTAGGGTCGACACAGTCGTCCACTCGGAGTACCTCAGTTGGAGGATATGCGGGGATGTTACACTGAATGCAAGAAATACACCAAGCCCGCGCCATAATCGCGCAATAAAGCAACGTATGTATTGTTCATGAACAGATAATGGTTTATAATATTTGTGAAAATGTCACAACCCGGTCAGCTAAATGTAACTCCGCCTTCTTCTTCTTCACCGAGCGGCCTCTCTCTTCAGATGTAGACGGCCGAGGGAGAGCCACAAAGCTGTCAAACGCCCGAGAGCTCGCCATTTTTGTTTGTTTTCTGCTAGAAGGCGCCACAAATGCAGCACGGTCAATAATATGCCCTTACCTGCCGTGGAACCAGTCCTTGCAAGCATCGCATTCGATCATAAACTGGGTCACGTCGTAAGGTAATCTGCAGATGCAATATACTGGTACAGTCGCCATGTTCAATTCACAACTACGTCGGGATAGACTGGGGGGCTGCAGGAGGAACAACGTCCTGCAAACAATATGATCCAATATGATCCCCAGAAAAAGCCAGGGGCAGTCCCGCCGGACACATGAACTACATGCACATCTCCATCACGGCACATCGGCGTGTGCGTTCTCATAGAGAAGGGCCAGTCGATGCACACTCGGCGTAGCAGGCTTTCCTCAAATGCATTATTATGATTTTTACCGTGTGCGTGCCCCCTGGTGACTGTACAACGAGCCGCTCGTGTTTGCAGCCACTAGAAAACACAGCAGCAGCAGCAGCTCCTCTGATCGGTTACGAAATAGATAATACAGTACAGCCTATGCGGGCGTTACGTCATGCAATGCTTTGCAATGAGGAAAATTAGATCATTTTGATTGCATATTTCTGAATAGATACGACCACTCAGGCGATTACACAGCATTCAAATAATTTTCTAAAAAGAAAGACATTAAATATCTTTAAGTCTTACATAAAACAGTTACAAATGTTTCATTTGTTTGAAATTATTAAAAATACATTTACTCTAACCAATAACCATTATAATATTTTCCATAATACTGAAATTAATTATTTTTCAGCAATACTTAATTCTTGTTCATCAATAAAGGTTTACCATAGCTAGCCTACATTATCCACATAATATGGATCATATTATTGTTGATTGGTGTAACATTGCATTAGTTACATAATGATAAGTTTTGTAGATTTACCCCCACAAATTTTATCTCTGCTATCTATCTATCTAAATAGATAGATAGATAGATAGATAGATAGATAGATAGATAGATAGATAGATAGATAGATCAAAACTAGATCAAATTTGTTTTTAAGCCACAATCCAACATTTAGTCAAACAGTAGTTAATTTCCAGTCAAGTTGTATACAACTGTAGTGTATGCACGAAAAACTGAAATACATTTTTACTAACCATTAGTATTACAAATCTTAAATTCTTTGATTTTAACAGAAGTGGGGTAATAATTTAACTTAAGTTTAATAAAGCAACAATGACCAGCCTATAACGTTTGAGGCATATTAATGGAACATAAACAATACCACAGACTCATCCAACACTGGTTTGGGTTCCTGACTGCCACAGCCACATTATCAAGACTGTGAGCTAAATTATTGATGGTACCTCATGCAGAACTGTTATGCCCATTTAACATTGAAGCATGCAAGGATTTGTTGTCAAAGCAACGAATTAATGTAATATTTATTTTACTATGGAACTTTCTTTATTCTTTATTTCAGACACACATATTATTCGGTACATAGTTTAAAAGAAAAACTGGATCCAAAAAAAACATACAAAGCACCCAAATTAGTCCATAAAGTTATTTCAAAAGTGTGGAGTTTCTGTGCCCAGTGCTTTCTCAGAGCCTCATCCTCCTTTGAGGATTGGTCAAAGTCATTATGATGGAGTTTTCAGACACTGTATTAATTTTACCATTTTAGCTTTTGAAAGAAAAGTGCTTTCAGGTGAACGATTATACAAAGGCTTGTGGAACCAAATTTTCAGTATAAACCTTGCTTTTAGATAAGTATGTCACAAATGAAAAAAACATTTGCAAATTACCTGGAACAACTGTTCCAGTGTGTCCAGAGTGTCTGCAAATCAGAGTATCAGAATTTGATTCTTGGTCACACTTTTATAGTTGATTGAAAGCAGTCTAGTTTTCTCCTCATCTGACACAACATTCTAGCCTTCATAAGCAATACAAAATATAATCTTTTAAGACAGCAGCCTCAAGAGCTTCATTATGGCCCTGGCCTCTGCCTAGATTTAGTGCATTTAAGAGAGGGTTAATATTGTGCATCAAGGCACTATGGGGTTGGTGGTGAGCCTTGCAGCTGCTCTGGCTTGGTGTCCTGTAAGTTGCTCTTTCTCTGTGTAGAATCCCTCAGTCGTCCAGGTAGAATCCATGGCAAAAGGAGAAATTCAATTTGTCCTTTTGCCTTGCTCTTTCTCTCTTTCTTTGCATTTGGTCTGACTGTAGGCATCTGAACAGGCTTACTCTGGTAGAAGAAAGAAAAGAAAAAAATTTATTACCATAGGAGAGAGGATTTTTTTTATAGGGTCCAACAAGGGATACATCACTTCATAGCAAATGACCACAGACCAAGTGCTTAACAGTAATGTGTAGTAAGAGTAAGATTTTTATATGGAAAAAATACAAATGAAAAAAAACAAAAAAAAAAAACACTCACTTCAGTCCAATTAAATGTATTTAATGCTTACTTGGAGTTTAAATGGACCATAAATAACATGTTGATATCAAGTCCATAATTATTTACTTACCAGATTAATTGCCTGGTTCTTAAAGGCTCGAGCATAGAAATACCTTCCACAGCCAAAGGTTCGGAACAAAGGTGTGGAGCTGATACCTTTAGTGTGCCTAGAAGGCATTTTCATAATTTATTCATAATTTAAAAAGTATAACAACGAAGATTATAATCTTTTTCTTTTCCTCTTACCCTCGATTGGTTCCTCCTACAGACACCACCTGAACAGGGAATCCTCCTCTCCCCCGTCCACGTTTGGTCCCAGCCCACTGCCCCACCACTGTGCCAGCAATCTCCAACTTCCCACCCTGAGGGGAAAGCCCTGGGCATGCTGGTAAGAATGGGAGACCAAGAGTGCGTTTGAAATTTGTATATACTTTTGGCCATATGTGGAGAAATAGTGTAATCAAGTAACTAAACAATGTTAATCAAGATGAGTACTAGAGCTCATGCTCCTCTCCTTTGGGATGTGAGACTGTCCTCATCTTACG
This sequence comes from Taenioides sp. WSHXM2023, assembly GCA_029959045.1. Taxonomy (NCBI): domain Eukaryota; kingdom Metazoa; phylum Chordata; class Actinopteri; order Gobiiformes; family Gobiidae; genus Taenioides; species Taenioides sp. WSHXM2023. The sequence goes on from CM057087.1 coordinate 35,243,104, forward strand.
TGCAAAACCCTGCTGTGGGTCCTTAGTGCTGAATACCAAACAGTTTGTGTTGGTATTATGTGACAGCATTATGTGATGTTTTTACTAGGATTACTGTTTTATGAACACAAGTTCATTCACTTTTGTATTTGTACCTTCCATATTTATGTTTAAAAGTGTAAACAGCCTTTTTGTTTAAATAGCGTAATGTTGTGGTTGTTCTGGTGGTGGTAAGTTACTCAGAACATTTCTGTTATCCTTTACATTTCTGTCACTTAACTTACTGTCACTTAACTTAGTCAGGGTATATTAGTTGCTGTAGACATCTTACCGGACAGCCTCTGGCCTCTTCCCTAGTGAGTTGGAAACATAGGATGTGGTGGGTAGAAAGACCCAGGTGGGTAGAAAGGCATCCTGTGAAGATGAGGCACAGGAAATGGCGGAGGATGAGGTGGACAAGGAAAGTTGAGACCTTCTGGAGCATCTTCTCTACATTGGCCACAAGCTCAGCCTAAAAATACAATTGCACATAAAATCCAAGAGTTTCAGAATATAAGTAACACAAATGTTTTAAAATTTTGAAGCTATTGGCACTTATTTCCCTCACTACTGGGTATAAGATCTAAATTAAATTGACTGGCCAAGATACCTGACCATCACAGATGTCAATGAGCTGGACCCGTCCCTGGTTGGTCCAGAAGAGTTTACTCTGAAAAAGTTTTCCATCAAAGTACATCCATGGACAACAATGCTCCCATGGGACTGGCTGACCGCACGCATCATTGGCAAACAATGCCATATCGACCGCACTCATGAACAGAGCAGCCAATTGGATTCCTTATGGGTCCAGGTTGTTAATCCGTAAATAAATTAAATGACAATATAAACCATCTTAACAATACATTGTACAAGGGAAAGCAAGCAAATAAGTCCAAGCATTTTGAAATATGCATGGGATGGCCAGAAGTGCGGGCTATATGTATTTGCTGCTACATACATTAACCTGAAGTGACAACATAAAACGAATTCAAGGCAAAGGAAAAGGACTGCGTTGTATGGTTAATTTTAGTTATAGGTACACCACACATAAACCATCATAGGGCACCCCAGAGATGACAGGTAAAAGCAATGGCAATAAGAATGTGCACATTGAAAGAATCCATTTCAGTTTGTTCACAGTATGAGGAGTGTTTAGAGAGTATAAAAATGTATTTTCTTACTATATCAAGGACACAAACATTTGTTGCCTGACACCTTTCCTATGTATAAAACATTATTTTTATCCATCTACATTATGAAACAGGAAAATTAAAGATCTATTACTTTAATTCTATTTATATCTCCAACACTTTCCATACAGCTACATCATCACCTTAAGTTCCTGGAGCTGCTCAGGCTTATATAGTTTAGGAGAAAGTGCCTGAGCTAGAAAAGTGTCAGGTTCATTATGATACAAAACTCTTATTCCTGGCCATTGTAACATAAACCTGAGGCGAAACACAAAACTTTCTCAGTTTGCGAAATGTACATAAAGTACACAGAAAAGAAGTACATACAAGCCCTCCACTACTCACCGCAAAACACAGCAGAGGACCAGAAAAGGCGTGGGAATGTTGGCAGGGTTGAGCATAGCTGGAGTGTCGGAGCGCATACAAGCCAGGAAAGCTCGCATCCGGCGGTTCTTGTCCTCCACAGCTTTTCCCAGCCACACTTTCTTCAGATTTGGACAAGTCCACTCCCTGAAGGGCAAAGCTTCAACCAGCTCTGGGATTTGTGGTGCCTTGCCTTTATATGCAACCCATTCTTTTACTACTACATGATTAGCTGGAAGAAATGGAGACACACCCATTTACATTAATCAGTAAATGCCATTAGGATAGCTGAGGTTCAGCTCTGTGACCACTGTTACAGTATAGAGTATATTTAAAAATAATTTAGGTAATGTTTCTAATGGACATACATTCTAGCGGGCTGTTTTTCCTCACTGCAAGTCTCTCAGCCTTCCTCCTGGCCTCGGTTAGACTGAACAATACAGTATAAACGTACTGACGGATTGGTTGAAACAGCCAAACTGCTGGAGGCAGGTCCATGTTAGTGTCATCCTCAAGAAAGCTTAATAACGGAACGGAAAGCTTAATCTCTCCCTATAAAAGATTCACAACTAGTTTACATTTTCCAGTACAAGAGAAGCATCTAAAAGACCAAATGAGTGATTAAATTTATATGAAAATGACCTTGCTGAGTACATGGTAGATGTATGGATACATGAGGCCATTCTTGTGCCTGTGCTCAGCGATTTGCAGGACCTCAGCAGACACTGCAGGGAGAGCAGGGATGGTAATGTCCATGTGGCTCCTGGTGGGCATGGACAGTAGCGAGGGTATGTGGGGTTGGTGGGCTTTAGACTGTGATCCCATAGTGAGCTCGGGCTGGATACAAAAAACACATTTCAAGATCTATCAACACCTTCAGTTAAACAAGCTGGATGCCATAAGTGCACCTGTGTAACTCACTTTTATCTGGTCCTCTGGCTCTGCATCTGCACTGACTGCGGAGTTAGGTGTTCTGTCACTTTTGTTTCACCTTTCTTTAGGTCACTGCAAGAACAGAGACAAGAAAATTAATTATTCTAATATCCAATTATATGTTTTAATGCAAAAAATATAATTAGATATTTAATATCAATATCTACTAAAACCAGTACAAAAAAGTTTTTTTTTTTAAGTTAAAAGAGTTAAAAACAAAAACATTAAAAAAAAAAAAAAACATACTTGGGAGTGCCTAGGCTCTTGTCATTCTCTGTGGAGGATAGGTCTGGTGAAATGTTAAAGAAATCATGATCTAGGGGACCTGGGTTAATGGCAGAGGCCCTCTCAAACAATGGTGTGTGCTTTCCTTCAGGAAAAATATGACTAGAACAGTATTAGCACCATAACTATCTAGTCATGTCCTAATTGTCTCGAATATCAGGTCAACTTTTATAATCTGCGGTACCAGTGGAATGTTGGGTTCTTTTGAATGTGCTTTTATTGGGATGCCAACAGAACCTTCAAAGTGATATTGGCCTTTCAGCTGAAAATACATGTACAGTGTGTTGTATTGGCTGTTAAGTTTACAGTAGATACAATCCCAGTATACAACATGTGGGCATTAATACATGCGTTAGAATACTTACCAATGCATAGTGGTGAAATGGGTGAGCTGCTGGTTTCAGAGTAATATTCCACAGCACGCCGGAAGCAGTCTACTTTGTTATGATTGTATGACTGAAAGATAAACAAAACTTTTATACTATACTATTATAAAGCAATAGAATATAGAAATGACAAATTAATAATAAGAGCTTGCACCTAGAAGTTCTTAAAAACATCCTTAGCAACAGCATCCAGATCTATGAGGTCTTTGATGTTGCGGACATAATCAGCAACCACTCTGATTACAACATCACAAGGAGGGAGCACTAGTTGATGGGCACGCACCTAGTACAACACCACAAATGGGGAAATTATTGTATAGAAGTATGTTGCAAGAGCTAGTTTAGCAACTATAATTTACATTCCTAAGCTAAAGGTCCTTAATGACTGACTTGTAGTATAAATTGCTTTACCTTCAGAGATGCTAATCGATGGTCTCGACCAGGTAGGGTCCAGTAAAAGGCAGCCAAGTCTTCAACAAGTAATATGTGATTGCCTAAAAACAAACTGTGATAAGGAAATTTTTGTAGCAGGCTATTAGGCTTATTTACACACTAACCTAAAAGTGCAGCAAAAACAGCAAAGGAACTAGTGTGCATACGTAAGTGGTTCGCCGTGACTTGTAAAAGATATTGAGTGGTGGTGATGCTTTTGCCATTGCGGCTCAGTTTGAGAGCCTGGGAACTGAAATAATGAGAGATGTTGCTGAGAGCGTAGTCGGAGTCATAAGCTACCAATCCATGGAAGCCATTTTTACGGAAAAGAGCTAATACTTCCTGGTGGTGGTCCTCCATAGTCTGGACAAAGACAATTTCTCATTGTTTTGTTTTGATAGGATTGGGAAGTTGTGAGTCGACTAAGTGGTTGTTGAGGAGCATAGAGATGCACCCACTGCACTAAACTGTTTAACACAGAAAGTGGAAATTCTCTCAAATATGAGAATACAGAGCCATTTTTTCAAAACATTTTAATGTATCTATGACACCCACTGGCCTAATGGCCTACTTTATGTTGCATTTTTTGCCTTTTTGCCATTTCTTATTAGCAGTGTGGCCATTCTTAAATGCAGATATGGTTACAATTGCAGCTACACGCCAGTGGTCATGATTATATGATGCACTGTATAAATATTCAAGTGGAGGCTCCACCGTTTGCTCCTCTTCATGGATATTTGTTCAGATTGGAAAATTCCAAACCTTTCCAAGTTACAAGTATTCAGTTAGACTACACATTTTCAATTGTTGAGAAAGACTAACCCTAATCCAAAAACAAGGATTTGTAATATGAGTAGGGTCGCCTCTCCACAGATCTGACCTATAAGTTGGTTAGGTGGTGTCATGAGCTGCTTGTCTATATTGTGTCTGTATTATTTTAGGAATAGCAAGCTCCTAAAACTCCATAGTAAGAGCTATCTGCAAGTGACAGATTTTTTTTTTTTATTTTTTTTTTTAGTCTTAGTTTTTTTTTAGTTTTTAGCGAGTCCAGTCCCGGTCCAGGGCTAAACTAGCGGGCTAAAGGCTGGGCTCTAAGGCTGTGTCCTCCAGGCCGTGATCAAACCTTCACACTGAACCTGAGCAGCGCCAGCCGGATGCGGTGGGCCATGCAGACGGGAGGTAGAAACCACACTCTTAATGTGGATATGGCGTATGATCTGCTGGGCTGTTTGCCTCTCGTCCACCTGTCGCTTGAGAGCAGAAACTGTATGTTGGCACTTAGGCGAGCTTTGGAGAGGGCACAGAGGGAGGACAGCATGTGGTTCCACTGGCCAACGCTCACCCAGCCGGTGTAGACTCCACCGTAGAGCCGATGGAGGCAGCTCTCTGCGTCCAGCAGCAAACGGAGCGGACCGGGGCGTCCGCCTCCTCCCGGAGCCAGTTTCTGGAGCTCCACTGGCACCACGGCAGTCGGGCAATGCTTTTCGATATATTCCTGAAAACCTTGGACGCCCATGTTGTTGAAGTTCTTGAAAGCAAGTAACGTGGGTAAAAGTAGAATGACAGAAAACTGGAGCAAAGGTTGACAAAAACCCGAGTGGATTAATGCAGTAAGATATGGATCGTATTCAACGTGGGCCAGGCGCTATTTCGTCTTCATGAGATGTGATGTTTTGCTGCATGGCTGACAGCACCATGTGTCCCCACTGGTGCTGTCAGCATGGCTCTGTGGCTCCTCTTCTTTGGGCGGCTGTTTTGTACGGCAGCAGACATCCATAGTGTTGTAATGCTGCCGCCTACGGGTACGAGTGTGACACTGGACACACTGGATCACACTGGATCACACTGGATCACACTGGATCACACTGGATCACACTGGACACACTGGATCACACCTGCCCGACCACAGTTTTTCCAGTCATTCTCTTCGAACAGGGTTTTGACTGGCCAGGCGGGCAATGGGCATTAACCACACATTCTCACACATGTTCCCAGTCCCACTTACTCGTACTTTGTCTTTGTCTGTACAATAGCAGTCTTATCTTATCAGTCTATACATTTGAATAATGCCTTTTATAAGGCATTTACTGAGCCTTTAACTAAATGACTATCTGTGAACTAAAGTGTCTGTGAACATAGGAAAATTCCTAATAGCCTAATCTATATCGCCTAGAGTTATGATTTGCATAGGCTGTGAGGAAAAAAACACACACACAATGAAAACTTTTCTTTCAGGACCATAAAAAAAGAAAGTCACTTTTTATTATTATTATTATTATTATTATTATTATTATTATTATTATTATTATTATTACATTATGCACCAATATTACATTTCAAATAACTGAAAAAGCACAACATTCACAACACTCCAGTGTGTACCATTTGCAAACTTGGCAGTGGATAGCAGACAATTTTTACAATTTGTGGATTAGTGTTAAGTACATAAAATTTGTTGCTGAACATCATGTAACAAATTCAATCGGTTTTGACCTGGACGGCCTATTCACAGCACTAGATTTGGTGGCTGATAAATTGTCCATTATGGCATTGACAGCATCAGGTTTTACCTCTTGTTGTGCTCTCCTTTCACCACATCCTTTTCTGCACTCAGACCTGCCCCGCCGCTTTTCTGCTCTGTTATGTGGCCGTTCTGGGTTGCTTTTTCTATTTACTGAGCCACTCCAGTCACAGCCAGTTCTGTAATTTAGAAAATTATCCTTGCACATTGGTCCTTGGTCCTTGGCAGTGGAGGGCTGTCTGTTGTAAACAGCGTGTACAGAACTTCGGAGGTTTCCTGCAGCCTGCATCTGCTTTAGATGGCCCTGGTTCGTGACAGGACTACTCAGCCTCTCTGTTTGATTAAGTAAAGAAGCCCGGCTCTCACTGTAGCTTCTTTTAGGTAGCGAGGAAGGCCCTCTGTTCTCCTGGGTCGGGCTCATCCTGGATGGGCGTGCCTGGCTGCCAGAGGAGCAGCAGCTGCAGGACAAGTTTCGTGTTGTGCAGACGATGTAACCGCAGTGACTAGGCACAGAGGATAGGATAGTGAGAGGAAAGGCCCTCTGGCATTGCAGGATACATTTAGGAGTGCTGAGGCGGGCTGAGGTAGACACCAGACCCTTATGGCTAGCTGCTAAAGGCTCTGCATGTGTTGTTCCATTGTTATCTTGCCATGTTTTGATCTGATACCATTCTAACTGCATAAGTCTTTCCAAATAGCGTTCTAATGGACTGGTGGGTTTAGGCCGGGAAGCTGCACGACCTTCAATGTTATAAAAATAAGCTAACTGGTTGAGGCTCCATGAGTTAAAAGGTGGAGGGAGAAAGTCTGGAAAGTCAAACTTTGATTTGTTTTTGTGTTTACTACACCGTAGGGGTTCTTCAAGAGTGATCACTTCCGGTCGCAGCTGTAACTGTGGAGGGGGACCACCACAGGGCAGTTCTGAAAGTTTTTCAGATTCAGACAGGTCTGTGTCACTGTCGTCATCTCCGAGGGCACCACTTTCCCTGAGCACTGAGAGCCGTGGAGCAGGATCTGGACTGGAGTCTGAGAGGGCTTGATAGCAGGGGAATGCTGCTGTATGCCTCCTACATTTAGGATTTGTGTGCTTCTTTTTGTTGAGAGTAACCGATGCTCGAATTTGGGACTGGTCTGAAGGAGGCAGTACAGGAGAGGTTACCTGAGAACTGATGGAAAGAATAGTTATTATTATCATGGCATTTGTTATTATTCCATGGAATATTTACACCACAAATACATAAATCAAAACATGGCTTATACTGTGTACCCACATTTTATCATTTATGTTATTTATTAGACTTATACATAGAAAGAGAAAAAAAATATTGTTGCAGTTGCATGCCCTATTATTTATTTTTTTTTTTTTACACGCAAAAGGTACAGCCATGTGTAAGTTTTCTCAATCATACCTGCATTTGGACTTTCTGTTGGTGGATCTGTGCATTCTTCTGGGTAGAGATGTCTGCAAACACATTTCAGAAGTGTACTTAATAAGACACGCTGTGCATTCAATAAGAACATTCATAACTGAGTTTGAGTTAAATAATAAAAATGTAGCTTTTAAGTTGTTTACATTTCACTTGATTAACAATAGCCCCACAGCCTCATTTAGGATATTAGGCCTATATTTAGTACACGTGATTTACTCACCCGAATGGTTTGCTCTGTGGGTGTATCCTGTAGATGCTGTGACCTCCTCTGAACCAAGAACGTATCCGTATTGTAGCTGAGATTACATAGATTACAAAAAGGAGAAAATGCCATGTGAAGTCTCAGGTTAAACCAAAGGATCACAAGAGCAGAAAGAAAAACCAACCGAATACAAGAAAAGCAAATATGGACTGTAGAACTACACGGTATAGGTTATAATGAGATAAGAACATAGTATAAAAACAAGCAGCCGTGATGTGTTACCTGTCCACTCGAGGCCTGTGGTCGCTCCAAGTCGTCGGTTTCCATCCCGGCTCCGTGCACAGCCTCACCGGGCACTGTTGTGGCACTCGCTGCTGCAGAATGGAGCCCATCCCCGATCACATCAGGCACCAATCAGACAGGTGAACGCACAAACAAAGGCATCTATGTGATAATATATGTGATAATATATGTGATAATATATGTGATATGCCATGGCGAGACGGAGCAGACGGTTTTTTCTGTGTTGTTGTTATCGAGTATGATCCGCTCAATATGTGTAGGTTATGACAATGGACAGCAGAGGGCGTTGTATAATTTGTTTCTACACCTTTGTTATTGCCCTAGACCTGTTCTGCCTCCGCTGAGACTTTACAGCGGTTTCGATCAAGAAACCAGCCCCACATGCCCACACACAGAAGCAAAACGGTTAAGTGCCTTGCAAAAGAACACAACAACAGAGGTCTGTGCACTGGTGGGAGAGAAGACTGAGCCGCTGCGACGAGTCAGTGTCCCACACCGCAGTAGCTTTGCCTTTGAGAAAGACACTGTTGATGGTGTTGTAGTGTTTCATATAGGCTACTATAAATGTGACATCGCTGACACTAAATTATGTCCTGTGTAGATTTAGGCAGTAGTCCTACTATTGGTGGTTTTCAGATTATTAGAGTGACTGTATAATCCCCAAAGTATTTTCATTAGAGATATCCAGGAACATTCACACATGTTGAAATTAGTATAAATGCTTCAAACTCACTATAGTATAGCAACAATAGCCACTGCTGCCCATCTGTATTTAATATTATTGGAATATTTTGATGTCGTTTGAACCCCTTCTGAATAGGCTATTTTGTTCTTTTACAGAGAAGTAAACTATTCAATAGCCATAATAATAAATTGTGGTTTTTTGTTTTTTTTTTTTATAAATGTCTTGTTTAAACCTAAAAACCTGGAAAAAAACTAAACAAAACATGCACCAGGGACTACAGATGGAAATTAGCTCTGGTGCTACAACCTGGCACAGTGCATCTCTCCTGTTAATGTTGATTGTGCACTGTCTCTGTTTCATAAATAAACTAAATAAATAAATATTGGTAGCATTTCAGGTGGTTCTAGTACCCAGATAATTTTGATAGATCCATTTGTAATTATAACATTCACATTTTTTAGCCCTTTGCTTTGCCAATCCATGGGGTTGGCTACATCATTATTACTGTATTTGTGTTTTTATCTGCACACATCCAAATACAAAATCATCAAATAGCTGCTTTGGGCTTAACACCAGAAGTTGTTGACTTGTTTGAAGATTACACAGCATAGTATGTAGCACTGGAGACTGGACATGATGTTTTTTATTTTATGATTTTCAGATTGTACAGGGATGCAGCATAGCTGTATGTGATATTGGCTACTGAAGGAGGAACTACTTGGGTCTGTTTTTCTGCAGGTGAAGAGGAAACATACACTGATCCTAACAGTCTATAATTTGGTCTATGTGATTTAAGTCTCTTCTGATGCTTGGTTTTTTTTCTGCCCTGTTTTTTTAAGTCTTCATATTGGTAATAAAAAGTGGCCTGGTGTATGCTCTCCACTATCTCCACTGTAAACCTATTTGTTCAACTTTCACCAGTGATTTTGGATTAGTTACCCAAACAGTTGACCCTGGGCTCTCTGATAATAATGAGGGAAGGCATGTTATCTCAACACAGAAGTCTTCAGTTTGACAAATATCTGCTTGGTCACTGAATGCAAGATCATTCTTTATAGTTCCATTTTGGTTTGCTCTTTCTCCTGTTGTATGTACTCCCATGTTCATGTCTTGATCAGCCATGCAAACATCTAGCAACACATTTACATTTCAGTTTTTTTCATGTGCCCAGGTTTCTCCAGAACTATATATCCACAATGTCAGGCAGGCTGAGGCGCTTTTTGGGTGAAGGCAGCGGTGAATCAAATTCTCGATTTGAGCCTGAATAGAGACACATTTTGGAGACAGTGTCTTTGAGCTTGTCCACTGGGGACCGCGGGTCACTGCGAATGCTACTTCTAAAGCGCTCCATCCGCTCAATGGGAGTGGAAAAGTTAAATTCCGGTGTGGGGAGTTTCTGGACTGGTGTTCGGGACACATGGGAGTACAGGGAGTAGAATGCATTAGCCATTGCTGTGAGCACTTGTACTTGTCTGAAACGACCTGAGGAAAATGAGAGAACTTTTGTAACCAAAAAAGAAAACAATAACTAGTTTAACAACAACATCAATATCAGTCATGGCCTATGTTTTAATGGTGTAATTATGTTTTAAATATAATCAAATTATTGTCATACTAGCGAGGGAGAGACTTGGATCCTCTTCACGAATTCTCTGTAGCTGTGCATCCAAAAACAGTCGGAAGTTTATACCCTTGGCCTGAGAAGGAAAAGTAAAGAATCGTGGTGGGATACGAACAGTAACTTGTGGGTCCTCACTGCCAAATCCCAGCTCATATAGAGTCTCTTCTGCCTTCTCTGAGTACACCTGAAGGACTTCCGCTACACTGGAGTGGGAAAGGCTCGCAGTTAAAACCAGAACATTTAAGAATAAACTAAAATGACTAGGGTTGGTTGACCTTGTTGTAGAATTCCATGTTGATGAAGAATTAAAGCTTGATCCAATGCTGTGCCCCAGGTTTTGGGAGTGCAGACAGAGTTCATGAGCTTTACTGTTAAAAACATATTAGCATATTTATTGTACAGAAGTTATGGAATATTCTAAACAAAAGTTCAAATGCATGTGTTAGCTATTTATTATCTATTATCTATTGAGGAAGTGGCATGACATGCTGGTTAATCTGTTGCGGCGGATCCTGAACAAAGCTTGAAAGACATAAATAAAATTTTAAATATATTTTAAACATTTCCTTGGATTTAGGAATTTTTGCAGACTTATAAATCATTTTATCATTACTTACCACGTATTGTGTGTATTATCCACTGTGTCTGCTGAAACATGAGTGTACAACAGATCACAGGTCAAGCAAATAGCAAGTTCAAGGCAAAAACAACTTTTCTTTCAGAGGCATTTCCTAAAATACAGGGTGAAGAACCACCTTTACTAACACATTTTATCACACACTGAGAACAAGTCTGTTATAAGTTATGTTTGTTGTTATTCAGTGTGTTTAAACGTACCATCAGCACCAAGGTTTAGCTCATCGATAATGCTTCCAGCTTTGAGTGCTGAATCTGTCAAATGTGATGATATTAATTTAAACATTTTTCACTTCTAATAAGAAGTAGAATGGCAACAGTAATTACTGCAAAGTGACGGCACATAAAGTAATTTGCATGTTTCACGAGGGTATATCACTAATAAGCAAATGGCTTACCAAAACTCAACTGCCCAGCATTTTCTGAGCTCCCAGACCTAGGACAAATGGTATTAACACTTGAGACTCACTTGAATTCAACAGTGAAAGGTTTGCATGGATGTAAAAAAAAAATTAAACTAACAGTTTAAGTTTTAAAGCTGCCGTCCTTAAGTGTACTTGATTTTTTTCTACCAGTAGATGGCAGATATGAAATCTGTTCACCGCTCACCCCTTCCCTCACCTGGCCTTTGTTCAGGTTCACCTGTGCTCTCTAGTCTTCTTCTGTCAGGGCAAAGCTGGCGCACTAATAGGCAGAAATAATGTAGATAGCATCTAGTGGTGGCATAATACAATGTTCACACTGTCAAATCGTGCCAAGAGTTGGATGCTTTTGCTTGAAACTCTTTGGCGCGCAGCGAAGTTTTGCTGAAATTTTTGAACTCTAATGTCTCTCTCAAACTCAATCAAATAAAAATCACTGTGATTACTAAGAAAAGAGTTCTTAGTAATCACAGTGATTTTTATTTGATTTTGATTTGATTTGATTTAGAAGAAATCAGGCAGACCAATAAATTGCTAAACTTAGGTGTAATGAATAATAAATTCATCAGAAAAATGTCCTTATTCCAGGTAATAACAGTGATCAGCAACCATTCTTTTGGTACCAAATAGAACTCAAAATCTTGATTTGCAAATACTTTTCTCAAAATTGAATGATCTGCTGACACATTTTATTATTGTGCATTGTATAGAGTAGCCTTATGTTGAGATGCTGTTGTACTCATGTGCATACATAGAAAACTGCACAACTGGAAAGCAACTGTGTGTCAAACTTACCACAGTATCTGCACTTTCTAGCACACCTGACCTCAGAGAGTTTACACGTAATGCTAAGTTTCCAAAGGCTGTCATTTACTCTTGATAAACAAACAAAAAGGTGACTCACCTACAAGTGAGAAACCAGTTCTCAATCTTTCCAGTAGAACATCCTGTGGAAAGAGAGAGCTCAGCGCACTGCTTTCTGTATGGTTCATTTTGATAAATATTATCCATAATTATATTAATAGCTATGTTAAAATGCACTGTGCAATTCTTGACAGCTCTGAAGGAATCATGTCACATTTTACCCGGAGGAGGCGGTCAGGTTTTATGACTAAGATGGCATATATCTTAACCATAAAGATTAAAGGTGCATTGTGTAACTTTTCAGGTGGACCTGCTTGTCTCGTCTCCATAGAGATGTAATAATGTTCCATAGTATTCCATTAAACTGATATATTTCTGTGGAGCATGGAGCAACCACCAGGACAAGGTCAGATCTGTGGAGAGGCAACCCTGTTCACAATAAGAAATCATGTTTTTCAGGTAATTTTGAGTAATAAAAACACCCATAATGGAAAAAAATGCTTGATAGATTTAGTTTCATACCATATTGCGTTCAGTACTTGGAACATTCCAGGCAAGTAAGTACCATTACTTCCACCCAAAAAGTTATGCAGTGCATCTTTAATTTGATACATTTGTTTTAATGTGATATTGCAATAATACTAAAGAGTAAATATAGTATGTGCAATCAAAGTTTACTGTGAGCAATGTTCTTATAGTTTTTACTTACCTGGTGAACTGACTTGACCATCACAGAAGACGTCATCATCGGCTATGGTAGTGGACTGGAGGCTGCAGAGCAATGGGTCTGTAAGTCGCTGACGGCAACTGTTGATCCAGGCGCGGCGTCTCACAGTGGACGCTGGGCTGTCCATCTTCAAAGTGGCTCTGCATCAGCATGTATTCACACACAACTGTGTATGTGGCAAGAGCATGTGAAACATAACACAAACATTTTCCTGTTATACGCTGTGCTGATAGCACCATGGGTAGATAGCCCAAGACACATTTTTGAGTCTTGAAAAGAAATTCGTTTTTAGCTTGACAAATGTGTACATTAACCTATTACATTTAAATATTGTTTTACATGTGCTATTGTATTACACCATTGTAAAGGATTTTAATTCTGTGTAGATCTATTACCTGGTAATGGCTTAAATTTGTAGCTGATATAAAATATAACAAAAGAAACACACCTTGGTAACTGCAGCTCCTGTTGTATTGGGGCCTTTTGTTTCTTTTCCTGTTGTGACAAATGAATAAACATCAGCCCAATTTTTTGTACAATAGTTAAAGGTAGTTTCATGTTGGTGTTTAAATTATGAGTTCTTGCAGAGGAAGTTGCTTTACATATCTTCTCTCATAGTGGGTTGAGCCCGTGTCAGACACATCCTGTAGCAGTGGTTCTCAAACTGTGGTGAGTACCAGCCGTGGTACACATTTAGTTTTGGGAACTAGCAAAATACAGTACATGTAGCCTAGTAAAAAAAAGTTACTCAGAATACATATTTTGAGTAGAGGAAACTGAGGTTGGGGTCCCATTTTTTTTCATTCATCTGAATAGCTCAGTTAATCATTAAATAGAACATTTTCACTAGTGACAAACAACTGCAATTAATTTTGGGTTGTCACTATGTAATTTTAATGGGGGCCAAATAGCCAAGATTTCTATTCTTTTCAACTCTGATAACTACAGGGTCAAATAAAGGGCCTGGGGCTCCACTTACCTTATTTTGTCACACGAGTCCAAACCACACATTGAATTTGTCCAAATTTTTCACTTCTCCACCACACCAGGGGCATGTGGGCCTTGTCTTCCAACCTGTCTCTTCTACATTTTGTGGTTCTGACTAACCAGGAAAAGCCCCAGGCTGAATGAGGCTGTATGTTACACGTCTGGTGTGGTAGAGAGGTGAAAAATTAGACCAAATTCAATAAGTTTGGACTCGTAACTTTGATATCACTGTCAACCTTATAACTTAATAAAGAAGACAACTCTGTAGCTCTCTTATCCAACCCTACTGTTTCACAGTTCTTCCTTCCAGGCCACATAAGCCAAGCTGGTTTAGCCAACCACTTCTTTCCTCCCAGATCCCCTCCTCGATCTGCCTCCTCTGGGCGCCAGGGCCCAGCCTATAGGGAGTGGTCAGTGGCCACGGAGGCACCCCTCAAACAGGCTACTCATACCGCCATCCCCAGCGCACTCCTCTCCTGTTTCTTGTTAAATCAAGAGTTAATAACATTTTTAGTGATATAAATGATAAATGGGTAGATATATCTTAACACGTTTTGTGTTTGTCTTAAACCAGGAAAGGGGGGAAATCAAATTCCGTTGGTGTAACCTACCATGTTTATAGCCCGCCCAACTAGCCCCAGATTAGCCAATGGTTAAGGCCATGTGCGGGAGTTTAAGAAAGCGCCATTTCCATTGGCCAATGCAGCTGTAAATCACAAGTAACTCTAAAAAAAGGTGCGTTTGGTGATGATGAAAGCTTTGCCACGGAGATCCATCATGAGGAACAATCGTGCAAATAATTAAACACATTTGTTAGTTAAACACATTTGTTAATTACGATTTACCCTTTAGCAAACATGATCAAACTACAGTGTTACTTTTTGATCCCAAAGTAGAGTCAAAACAAATGCTGTAATGTTACGTTGATGCTTTTTAAATTTACACCAACGTTGTAGCCTACATAGTGTAGATAGTGTAATACTGCAATTAATTAATTAATTAATTCACGATGTAATTAACATTACATTCATGATGTAATTAACATTACATTCACGATGTAATTAACATTACATTCATGATGTAATTAACATTACATCGTGAATTAGACGTTTTAACGCAGTTTGATTGTACGGAGTTGGAGACGGGCGGGACGTACGGGTGACTAAATCTAACACACCGTGGTTCTTCTTCATAGAGGAGCACTCAAGTTTGTTTGAAGTTGTGAAAAGTTGTCAACCCGAAAAAGACTACAGAAACTCCTCCCGTCTTCAAATTATGAGCAGTAAGTGAACTTTTTATCATGCCATTCCACGTTGCAGTGATCAGGGACACGCTGAGGATTTACAACTTTGTTGTTTCAAATGGGTTAACGTTAATAAAATAATACTTAGTTTCAAAGAAGACTTTAGTTGTTTCAAAGTACCACACTTGTAATTGTCGGTAACTACTACGCCGACAACATTTAGCTTTTAACCCAGTAAGCTAACAGGTCAGCTGCAAACTACTGCAATTAAAATGACACGATTCCAATTGAATATTATGTTCATATATGAATCCAAATTATGTAGAAACATGGGTTTGCCATCAGAAGTGGTTTGTTTTAAAGTACAACACAAGCTACGTGTGGTAACTTCCACACTTTTTCGAAGTAGCGTAGCTCCTGTGCTAGCTCACTCTTAACTTTGTAGCCTACTTGTGGCTGAATACTTGCATAAAGTAAGCTACTTCATCTTTGTCTCTTCAGACTGTCCAAACATGTCCATTGGGGGGAATTTAAAGGCAGTGAACATAGTTTTTGTGATATGTGACTTAGTGTTTTAAGTCGTACTACTTTTGAGTCATCTTAACACATTTTCTTCCGCAGATCAGCAGCAGGGTGAAATGGCCGCTGCGGAGAGCGGTGCTGGGTTCAACCAGAAACGAAACTCACAAGTAGGTTATGGTTCTTAAATTACATTTGTTAATACCATCGTGATATGAGTGCTTTTGTACTTTTGACGACTCGATTTGCGACCCTGTTAGACCGCTCCATGGGTTGTTGATTTTCTCAGCGGAGCACATGTCATTGGGGTGGGGAATGGGCAGGTAAAATGCGCCCACACGGGGTGTTCCCCTCAAAGCCCGGCTCTGTGTGTTCAATCTTGCTCGGCCCATTTGGCCTGCTTCGGAGGGGGTGGCTAGAGCACCGTGTCACTTTATAGGGCAAAATAAAGTGTGGGAGGGAGATGGGTGGGTTACGGGGGAGGGGAAGCCGAGCCCGCCGCTTCTGTGGAAAAAAGTGTAATCCCTCCCATGTGGTCCCACCCTGATTCTCTTTCCAACATGCACACTGCTCTACTAATTCAGGAGACCATTGGAGAGTTAGGACAGTTCATTGAATAGAATGTTTTATTCATTTACTTTAAAAAAAAAAAATCTCAATTTTTATTTAACTTTATTTTTTGTATTATTTATGTTAAAATGGAATCTGTGGCTTTATTAACCAGTTTTAAATATTTCCTCATGTTTATAAACTGTTGTGTTTTTTGTTTTTTCCCCCAGGATTCACAGCAGCCATCTCCTTTGGCCTTGTTAGCTGCAACATGCAGTAGACTTGACAACCCTGGTGAAAATGATTCTGCTGATGAACAGCAAAACCAACAGCAACAACTTGATATGAATGCAGATGTTTTTACATCCAACGCTAACGGTTGGCAAGTTATTCCCCTGAGTGTTCAGGCCTCTTCGGGCTCCAGCACTGTTACCACTGACTCAGTGGTTGGAGATTCGGGCAAGAGCAGGCAGGGTCTCTCCTCCTCAGTTGCTGTTACCACTCAGGCACAGCCAGCTCAGCAGCAGCAGTATGTGGTGGCACAGGCTCCATCAGTGCAGGGTCAGCAGATCCTCACCACATTATCAGGGGTTATGCCTAACATTCAGTACCAGGTAATTCCACAATTTCAGACTGTAGATGGCCAGCCACTACAGTTCACACAGGCTCAGCAGGATCCTGCTGTATCTGCAGCCACTGCAGCAGCAACACAGTTTCAGATTGTGTCGTCTCCTAATGGACAACAGATTATCGCTGCAACCAACAGAGCTGCAGGAGCTGGGAACATCATAACAATGCCCAGCCTGATTCAGGGAGCTATCCCAATACAAAACATAAGCCTGGGCAACAGTGTTTTACAAAATCAAGCCCAATTCTTGGCAAATATGCCAGTCTCCTTGAATGGAAACATTACCATCTTGCCTGTTGCTGGGACAACTGGGGGTGGAGATGTCAATAGTGGAGGAGATGCAGAGGGAAACCAACTTATGCAGCAGCAGACACAACAGTCAGTGTCTAACAGCGGTGCATTTATGACCAGTGCCTCCACAGCTACTACACAGACCACCTCTGCTTTTGGAATAACACAGAACACCAATACATTTCAGCAGAATGCAGCTTCTCTTGGTGTGGCCATTCAGACCGAAAATAGAGAAGGACAGCAACCTCAACAGATTGTAATTCAGCCCCAGCAGGTTATCCAAGGTGCAACGTCTCTTCAGACCATCCAGGCTAGTGCAGTAGCCAATGCAACTAACCCAGTGTTTGCTACACCCACACTTACCCAGGAAGGACTTCAAAACCTTCAAATTATGCCAAACACAAGCCCCATCCTGCTTCGCACTGTTGGCCCTAATGGGCAGGTGAGCTGGCAGACTATTCAAATTCAAAGTCCTACAGGAGCACAGATCACATTGGCCCCAGTGCAGTCCATCCCCCAGCTAGGCCAGACCCAGGCGTCTGCTTCACCGGCAGCTGGAGTATCAGTAAACGCTGTCCAAATCCCAGGCATTCAAACCATAAATCTCAACTCACTTGGAAACTCGGGGCTGCAGATGCACCAACTACAAAGTCTCCCTCTCACCATTGCAAGTCAGCCAGGTTAGTTTCTGCTTTTGGTGGCACTTATAGAGTAAAGGTCCTGAGTTTTTGATATGTGCATTTAAAAAAAATCCTATACTTTTACCATAACTTTATTCACTCAGAGGAAAATGGTATCCAGTCTGGATTTGTTAAGAGCCCACCTTGTTTGTACTGGTTTAACCTGTTTCTCTGCCTTACTTGTATGGCCTACTTAATGTTTGTGTAAAAGGAAGCTTTACCTGAAGGCCAATTTTGAAACTGCAGCTTTTAAGTTTAAACAAAAATGTACAGAACATGTTTACCCATGTGTTTTCTTATAGGTGAGCAGTCACTGCACACAAGTGGAGATGTTCTGAATGACAGCACTGTTGTGGATGAAGTAGATTCTCCACCACAAGGCCGACGCAACAGAAGAGAAGCTTGTACCTGCCCTCTTTGCAAAGATGGAGACAGCCGGTATGTTTCAATTGAAATGGAGCTGTTGTTACTGAATTAATGCCTAAAATATAACCGCTCAATTAAAAAGGAAGTAGGTAAACATGCATTTCAACACAAAGCCCTGACTGGAACCTTTTCCCACTCTCGATCTGCTCTGACTTCTCTTCCATTGTTCAGGAATGCTGTTTTAGAAGATCTTAAGCATGTTTGTAATTGCTTCTAATACACAGACACGTGCCCGTGCCCGTGTATTGTATAATTCATGTATGTATTGTCTTTGCTGTTGCTGTACCTGTTCTGAGGACCTCATCAAAACAAGATGCTCCATGTCAAGGGGTTACTCTTACTAAATAAATGTCAATTTGTGTTGTTTATATTTCCTAATCTTTTTCCAATTATGATTTTTGTATTTTGAACAGGGACCCATCTAAAAAGAAGCAACATATTTGTCACATTGTGGGGTGTGGAAAGATCTATGGTAAGACCTCTCACTTAAGGGCTCACCTCCGCTGGCACACGGGAGAGCGTCCTTTTGCCTGCAGCTGGTCTTTCTGTGGTAAACGCTTCACGCGCTCAGATGAGCTTCAGCGTCACAGAAGAACACATACAGGTCATTTGTCTTTGTCCACATTCAAAGCCATTGACTGTAAACCTATTTTGTAGCATTTCCATGTTTTTCAAACATTTTGCTTTTTTTTTTTCCAGGTGAAAAAAGGTTTGCTTGCCCAGAATGTCCAAAACGCTTCATGCGTAGTGACCACTTGTCAAAGCACATCAAGACCCACTTAAATAAGAAAATTCCCTCTAGCAGCTCGGCAGTCTCTGAGTCTACGGATGCAGCGTCTCCTGCAGCAGGTTCTGAGGCGGGCTCTGGAGCTGTGACAGCGGGGGATCACACCATCGTCACCATGGAGACTCTGTCCGCTGAGAGCATAGCGCGATTAGCCAGCAATGGCATCAATATGATTAATTTGCACCAGCTTAATGGAAACAGCTACTGAGACTGTTAAGACAAAAGTTGGACATGAGGGTGAATCCTTGGAAACGTCAAACAAAAGTTTGACGGGAATGCAACACTGACACTTGTTTTATGGACACTGCTTTTGACTGTGGTTTCCCACAGTCTTTTAAATCTGTAGCATCCATTTAGGTGAGTGAGCCAGAAACAAATCAGTTTATCCAGGAATCTTCAGTGAACATGTGTTCTCCATGAAGATTATACATAGATTAGACAAACTGGCTAATCTGTACAAAAACCTATCTCCATAAACATTACACAATAAGTCAAGATTCATGCTTACTTTGAAAGACTTGCATCTTTCCCAACAGGTTTTTCATGCTTAAACTGTAATTTAAATGTGAGGTATGTTGGACTGAATACATAGTAGGGTCTGAAAATTATAATCTTTGAAATTAAATCGGGAAACAAAATGTCTCAACCAGATCAGGACCACAATGTGTTGTGTTGCATTCAAGTAACTTAAGTCAACTTTTTTTTGTAGGTACCGTCTTAAGCCATCTTACTGTTTCTGATAGCACAGCTATTTAGATTTTTGTATATCTTTTGCTCATGTAAAAATGCTATCTTAGGCATGGTCATTTTACAGAAAAATTACATATGATTTGCCTTTGTTGAATGAACTTAACTGCACAATCATTTTAACCTGATGTTATTTTTATGTAGTTTTATGTGCAAGTTTCTGTCAAAGCAGTAAGTCCGTAGGGCTAAACTATGAAGCAACTTGATCAGAGCATGGCTTTGAGAGAGCTTGCTTCTCAAACTTTAATCCCTGTTTAAAGGAAACAATTATCACAATTTTATTTCCTATGCAGCTCCCCAACACAGTACAGTATTACAAAGCTATATTAACCATCATTATCCACAACTCATGTATGGAGCTACAAATGCATAGAATGAAAATTATGCAAAACAAAGGGCTGTGTGCGTTTAGTTCACCTAACAGGTCAGCAGTTGATATTTTTTGAAATGTTATTTAAACAAAAAAAAAAACTGCACCTCTGAATAATGGAAATTCAAGTTCATTTCTTCTGCCTTTGTTTAAATAAGTCTGGTCAAAGGTCAAATCTAGGCTTGATGGAGCATAACCATGAATATTGTGTTGTTTATAAGCCTCCAATGTTTTTGTGAAATCAGTTTTGTCTCGTCTAATTTTTTATTTAACTTGGCCTTTGTAATGTCCCAACAACATTAAATGTCAAAGGTTGACATAATCTAATCTACTGCCTATAGTTTGAAAAGAAGTGGAGGGCAGGTCAAAAGTAAATGGTTGAATATATATAAATTAAGTACCTAGTGAGTAAGACATTTTAAAATAAGGTTTTTTTTTGTAAATACTCCAATGTGAAATGTCTATTTTAAAATACCTGTTTTGTCAAATGTTTTTCAAACTTTCAATCTATTTTAAATAAGGGATTTTACAGTGTACCATGACTACACACATCTGTGGCCTATTAAAATGTATAAACATGGACCATCCAAGCTTTTATATTTTATACAACAGAATTAAAGAAACTTTATTTGTTAAAATCACTTAACAATACTCATTGTTTACCACTGCTTGTTGAATTCACATTTCTTCCTCATTTTTCACTTTGTTTCGAAGGCTGGAAGCAAAAATGAAATCAGAATGAGACAATTATTCAGCTAATGTTTATTTATGTTTTTTAATGTTATATCTATTTAGTCTGTAGTAAAATGTTTCCTTAATACATTTATGTGCATAACTCCATTTGTGTCTAGAATGATCACAGATGAGCTAAAAATGTTGATATTGAATCTATAAAGGACAGAACCACACATTATCTTTAACTACACTGGCGCCATCTGCTGATGCATTACTTTCATTGAGTCACACCTGCAAGACTAAACTTGATTTAGTTACACATGAAACCAAGGCAGAGCATGAATAACTTGTGTGTTACCATTATGTTTTGCATGTTATATTTTGTATATTATTAGA
This sequence comes from Taenioides sp. WSHXM2023, assembly GCA_029959045.1. NCBI lineage: Eukaryota > Metazoa > Chordata > Actinopteri > Gobiiformes > Gobiidae > Taenioides > Taenioides sp. WSHXM2023. The sequence goes on from CM057087.1 coordinate 35,264,420, forward strand.
GCCATGTAGTGTATAATGCAAAATACCTTGTTAAATATGAATGTACATCAGAGAATCCATGATACTGAGCCAAAGGAAAAAGTATGCCTGTTGGACAGCGACCCTCACGCTGACGACAGAAGCTGCAGTTACAAATTCCTCGGCAAGGTGGACAATGCCACTCCTGAAATGAGAAAATGCTCCACTTGTTAGCTGTCATATATGATTATATCCATCTGAGTTAAATTACCACAAGTAATACTTTTGATCTACGTATATTATTTTATGACTAAACATGCAACTGCTAAACAGCTTTTATCTGCATTATATCTGTAAAGCCTGGAGTGAACAGTGTCACACAGGGTTGAGCAGTGCCTTCTTGACGTCTTCACCGTAACGGTTCCTCAAACAGGGTCCACAAAACTGGCCTTGAATCCCTCTGCAGCCTTCATTACGGCAGCATGTTTTTGTGTCTATGGTCTTCTGTCTGCACTGATGACAGGTAGAGCCCTAAATGTTGCCCAAAACAATCCAATATTACTTCAATAGCCAGTGATGACCTGCATTGAGCCGTGACAATACAACACAGACCGAGACTTTGTTGTAGACCTTCTCAGTCATATTGTCTGCCACCAGCTCCAGTTCTTCCTCTGTGATATCTTCAATTGGACGGACTACATGAGGTCTGGTCTGATTAGGTCGAGGGGTCCCACGTCGTTGTGGGGCTCTTCTGACCTGGGCATTACAGAGATAACTTAGATTTAGACAAACATTACTGATCCACAAGGGAAATTTGGACACAGTAGCTCACACATCACAATATAATATAACAACAAAGAGTAAAAAATATAAATGGTAATAAGTTCAAATAAGAAGCAAAAAAAGATAGCAAGAGACAGGTATCAAATAAACATATACATTTATATAATTATGCCTTTTGTTGCATTTGGTAATGGTAATACTTATGGTAATGCACAGACAGACAAACAAGAGACCTCCAGTAATTCGTCCTCCAAGGTGAGTTCCAGTTCCTCCTCCTCCTGAGTATTCTTAGGCTCATCATTTCCTCCCATGGAGCGAGTACATCGACGGGATGCACGCTCAGGATTTTTCCTCAGGTCATCTCCAGAACGCGGTGGATGCTACATGAGAAAAAACGGACCATCATAAGGGAAAAAAAAAAACAAAAACATTCTTACTCTCAGAACATTACTTACTGGGCTTTTCTTTTTTGCTTGTTTCCCTGCTTGTTTTTTCAGAAATCCAGCACCTCCAGGCATCTTCTGCAAATCTGCCATCAACTGGGCTAGCTGGCAAGACAGAGGCAAGTCATGTTAAATATTAAGACAATATGCTAATTATTATGTTAAATTATATTGACTAATTCCACTACAAGTTTTTGTGACAAAATAAAAATTATACGTGGTAAACAAGAGTCTGGTGGACTAGTTAGTTTTAGGCTACATAAAGAAAGATTCTGCGCGTGCTCGTTCTTTCCATGTTTAATACTTTGCTAGGTGGATATATGTATATACTTTTTACCATTGCTTTGTTGGCTTTGATGTTTTGTTCTCTCTTGGCCAAAAAGGACTCTTCTTCATGATCAGCTTCACTCTTTAGAGAAGAAAATTGAGCCATTGTTTTTTCCATTTCTTCAAAAGTGACACGTTTCTCCTTTTGGATCTTAGGGGCCTTTTCAGAGACTTTCTTTGTAGGCATGTTTTCAGTTTCTTCATCAGATGACAGGGGGTTTACACGTGTTGAGCGCAGGGCCACTCTTAGCTGGAAGGGTTGAGTAAGTTTGCATGTGCCTTTTTGTTTGGTGGGTTTGTTATCAGACCATTTGCCTTCATTTTCAGAATCTAATGTCTGACAAAAAAAAAAAAAAGTATATTAGCAATGCAGGTTTGTTAAAATTTCTAATAGGCTAGATTTCTGAACTAGATAGTTTGCATAAAAACAAAGTCTACAACAGGCCCAAGGCAGGATTATTGACAGGATAGACGCAGTGTTACCTTATGGTCATTGTCGCTTAGTTCACCTTCAGAAAATCCGTAAAATGTCTTGTCATTGTCTGAATCCTCAGCAAAAATATCAGCAAGTTCTTTAGTAAGGGAGTGCATTCCATAAACCACAGCCTGGATCAGAAAAAAAAAAAAGCAAACGTTTTAATGTCATTACTGCCAATTCTAATCTAATAAATAGTACATTTTATCTAATTTTTACTTACCATTTTTGTTTATCAAATGTGTACGAATGTTCAGACCACGAGCAGCAGCTGAATGTCCAATCACTGATTACAAAATAGCACATGCGCATTTTGTGGACTCGTGCGCCCCCTAGGGTCGGTGGAGGTCTGTGGCTAGTGGATTCATGATTTAAATTATGTGGGTATTTGTTTGTTTGTTTGTTTGTTTGTTTGTTTGTTTGTTTGTTTGTTCAACCTTTCGGTAGACTGTAGCTGGTACTGAATATCAAACAACAGGTTTGAAAGGGTTAAGTGCTTTGTAGGCGTTTGCATCTCAAGATCAGCTATAACAAATGAATTAAATAGTTCAAAATATAAATAAAATAATTCATTAGCCTACTGACTATAGCCTCTGCCCATTTAACCAATTCCTGACTGGCCTAATTGTGCTCCCACAGCTGTGTGCAGGTGTGCAGTGGGAGTGATGCAGGGAAACGTGGGATATCCCCCCCACATTCTTATGCCTGATAAATACTTGCTTTTTCTGTCTGGCTGGAAATGCCATGGCTCTTCTCTGGCGACAGTTATGGCTACTTGTGGGTAAGTCTGCGTTTTTCAACATTATTCCAATGCATGAACAATATTATGAATAGCATGGTGAGACTATATTCTACTGAAATTGTACACCATGAAAAAGGGGGAAAATTGGAGACTAATTAGGTAATATGCCTACATTTTCTACATTTAACTTACAACCTCTCGATGAGGTAAATACCTAACGATGTCACATTCAGTAGGCTACTTATTTTTCCATATTGTTGATCATTCAGCTAAAATTAATAAACAAATCAGTACTAGTACAGTCTAGTGTTTATAGTAAATTTGCTTATTTTTTCTCAGAGTGCGTCTTCCTAAGCATCACCCACTTGGCTTTATCACAGAAGAGGCAGTGTATTTTCCAAGTAAAGACACACAACCTTGATCTTCATGGTTATGGTTATGTGAATGGATCAGTGCAGTACTGTGACTTTACTGAATGCTGTGTAGGTTATTACGCAATCAAAAATGGTGAACTTGAGGTTGAATCTCTTGGTAAGAAAGTCTTGTGTCATTAACATAGCAGTACCTATTGTATTCTTAATAATTTTTAGCTTTTTTTTATTTCAGGGTGTTATTTGACAGAAATGTCTTGTTCAGATTCAAGGTGCTCAAGAACACCCTTTGACAGAAATTACATTAGATGTATTTGTAACAGTGACTTTTGCAATGACAACATCACATGGACTCCGGAGCAACCTCTTCCACTCACATACGCCTATGATAATTACTTCTATGGTATGACTTGGTCTCAAATTGTCAGTGTAAATAATTATGCTATACTCATATTTATATTTGTTTATTTTTTATTTTTTAGTTGGGATATTGGTGGTTTGTTCGATATTGGCCCTGGTAGTATTTTGTGTAGCTGTGGCCACACTGAACCTCTTCTGCAAACAAACAAGTAAGCTGCTGGTCGTGGTTCGAGGGCACAATATTACACTGTTTCCTGATCTATGTTATAATGTTATTTCCCCTTCAAAAACACCTGTCTTGTGGTAATACAGAAAGTGCTCCACTGTGTTTTTAAACTCCATACCCCTTCAATAGAATTTAGATAATTACAGCCATGGAACTGTCTTCGAAACAAAAGGTAAAAGGTAGCTGTTTATTTAAAAACTACCACTTCATGACATCACAAGGTGGAACAGAGCATTTTGAGCTTTGGAGATGTAGACAAACTAATAATAAAGGATTACTCAGACGTGTAAACGAAACAAAACAAACTCCAGGTATGTTTTTGATGAGGAAACAAGAAGGCTTAAAGCTCACATGAATCCATTTGTGTAATATAAGACCTTTAATTTCTGTCCCATTAACTGTTTTTCATTGACCACCTGCTTTCCTATTCAAAACATTCCAAGCTTATGTGTTTGTATTTGATAAATGTGTTAAGTTCTCATGGTCCACCTTGAAACAGTTTCATTCTCTGCTGTGGCCTGACCTTGGGTTTTATCTCTGCCAGAATCCTCCCTTACTCCCCAATTCTTTGTTCATTTTCAATAAACGTCACACCATTATAAAGTATGGGGAAAGGGCTTTTGACAATATCATTATATATTCTTTTCATATAATTTTTAGAAGAATGTGTAAACTCTCTTCATGATCCACTGTGTGCCAAACCCTCAGACATTGACGTACAACTACAGCGGGTAAGCGGTGCATATGGTTCACAAACAGCTTTTTCAGTGCTATTGTCAATTAGCCACTGTTTAATTATGGTAAACTGCATTCTATTTCAGATTGTGTCTGAAGGGATTTTTGCAACTGTTTGGGAAGGGAGATACCAGGGCAGCCGCGTGGCTGTGAAGGTTTTTCCTATGGACTGGAAACACAAGTTCATTGCAGAAAGAGAAGTTTACAAGCTTCCACTGATGGCACAGGCAGGGATTGTCCAGTTCTTGGGCTCTGGAACTATTGGCACATACGAAGTCCTTGTTCTTCATTATGCTAAATATGTAAGTGCTTGTATCAAAGTTTGTATAAGTTTATGAAGTGGTACATAGTTATAAATTGTAACATTTATTTCAGGGTTCTCTGCATTCTTATTTATCAACACACACCTCCAGCTGGAAGTCATCACTCAAGTTGTGTCAGTCCTTATCACAGGGACTTTCTTACCTCCACTCAGACCTTCAAAAAGATGGTACTTAACTTGCATCTAGAACTGCTCCTCTGTGAATATGTGTTAATAATAGGCTATATAATAGTATATTTTAGGCCTCTAAAAAAATAAATAAATAAAAAAAATACTATGCTATACTAATAAATACTAAAACTCATTAAACTAGATACTGAATTGAACAGTTGAAAACTCTTAAAACAATCACAGAAACATGGCAAAATTAGACCTTTCCTGAATAGTTTTAGAATAGACTTGATCTATATCAGAACTATTTCACCACCTGGTAATATTATAGAAACTACTATTATTGTGTTGAAAATTACTTTCTATTTACATTCTAAATTACACTTATTGTCTAAAACCAAATCTTGTCTTCTGTATTAAAATGAAGATAGTAGTAGATAGTTGTGCTGATATACAAATCTGACCACACATCTATAAATAATTTAACCTGTATTGTCTCTTGCAGGTGTTCATAAGCCTGCAGTGGCCCATAGAGACCTCAGCAGCTCTAATGTCCTTGTGAAAGCAGATGGAAGCTGTGCCCTTAGTGATTTTGGGTGCTCTACTATTCTGTGTTCTGGGCCAAACAGCCGTCATTTTTACTCCAGCAAACTAGAAGTGAAGTCATACACGCATTAACAGTATTTGCATAGCATGGGCAAGTAATAATGCATTTCCTCACTGTAACTGCAGGGTGAAAGCCCGATGGGTACACTGCGTTACATGTCACCTGAGATCCTGCAGGGCTCTGTGTGCCTTAACAGTAACTGGTGTCTTCAGGGAGACATCTACTCTTTGGGACTAGTCCTGTGGGAAATCTGGATGCGATGCTCTGATTTATTTGGTATTTAAAATAAAAACAATGTGACAAACTAAGAAGTAGAAAGAAGTCAAACTTATATTTGCAACAGGCAATAACAATGTCCCTATCTGCAGGTGAAATGGTTCCACTGCATCTTCTTCCATATGAATATGAGTTGGGGACCAATGTATCTCTTGAAAATCTCCTCCAATATGTAATTTACATGGACCAACGACCAAAAATTCCAGACGTTTGGGAACAGCACCCACAGGTAGGCTGTCTTACATTCATTTTGAGTTTTAAATTGTTCTCTGTGTATTTATTGTTTGGGTTTTTTTGTGATGTATTTTCAGGGGGAAGCAATCCAGGAACTCCTGAGCGATTGTTGGGACTCTGATGCAGATGCACGACTATCTGTGTCATGTGTTGTGAACAGACTAGTCTCATTTTAGCTATTTTGTTCATATTCTGTTACTTTTCAATGGCCTAATATACTTAATCTAGATTTGAATATTTTTATGAAAATTCTTGTGTTACTATTACATCTATCCATCTTCCTGTGCTTATTATATGGGCCCAATCTTCCCTCACCCCAGACACTTCCTTGGACTGTCAACAGAGATAGTCCTTTTGTTCAATTCAGAATAGCATAAATGCTAATGTCTCAAATCAGCACCATCAAACTGAAAATGGCTTCTGAAAATGATAGCAAAAACAGTGTCCGGATGACTACTCTAAAAACCACTGAATGAGGGACCACACCACTTGAGTATCAGGTTGGCTACTTGGTATTTGTACACTAAACTGTTAACACAAATATGTTGCCTTTTTGCTTGGTCCACATGCTTTTATTATACATTGAAAATAACTTTAATTTTTAGTACATTTGAAACCCATCCAGTTCAACTATCTGGGATGTAACAGCAGTAAAGCTTAACTGGAAACGACCTACATGTGCAGTGCTTAATTTGTCATGCCAAAGGTGAGGGAACAAAAAGAAGTGCTTTATTTTCCCTGCCCTGCCATGTTCTGTTTTCCTGGCAAATCCAGAATGATATCTCTGTATTTATTAAAGTATTGAAAAATGTGTATTCTGGCTATAGGGGTACAGAGGGAATTTTGAAGTATAACGATATTACAAATGAAAAAAATATAGTATATTTAGACGTGTAGACAAATTATATATTAAGGTTCTTATATTTAGATGTGTAAACAAACAAAACAAAAAAACAATTGTCAAACTCTTGTTTGCTCAGACGAAGTGGGCGGGATCCTCTAACATGGGGCGTGTCTTGTGCGTGTTTTCCCTTGTCTTCTCAATGCGGAAGAAAAACAATCCTGTTGAAATCCCAACAAATTTCTGTTCTGTATCCGAAAGAGGTTTTTGAGGCAACAGTGCGGTCTAAACCTGTAAGTACTGCGTTATTATTAGCGTGGAGATATGGATATGTGAGAGTAACGTCATAAATGACCATGCTCATGATCATCTTAAGTTTACTTATCAACAAAACTGCACTGAATAGCAAATATAGCACTTACCAACCTCTTACCTATTGGCGTATGCATTTTTCTTTCAGCATCTCGTGAGACCTACGTAAGACAGACCATGTGGCCAAATCAAGGTAGGCACAGCTTACTTGTTTTATTAAATTAAATTTAAAAAAAAAAAAAAAAAAACTAAATAAAGGTGCACTATATTTTGTTATTGCTTAATGATGTTATTGTATTGCCTGGAATGTCCCACAGTATGGCATTAAACTCGTCTATCTTGCATTATTCAATGATGTGTTTTTATTGCTCAAAAATGGCTTTGACTTCCACTGTATAATTTCACAGGCCCACCTCCTCCTATGGGTCCACCAAACCCTGCATATCCACCAGGCTACAACCCTTCTTACCCATCTGCAGCTCCTGGTTCCTTTCCTCAGCCGGGTTATTCAGCAGGTCAGTACCCTGCTGGTATGGCCCCCAATCTGTTTCCTGGAGCCATGCCCTATGGAACCCCTACTGGTGGTCACTCTTATCCTGCAGGCCAAGGTGGCTTCCCCGCAGGTGTCCCTCCTGGCTGTTACCCACACTCTCCAAAAGGAGGGCATCACAAAGATCATAAGGGTCACCATGGCGGAGGAGGCTGTCCAGGTGGTGTAGTAGCAGGATTTGGGGTTCCAGGTCACAAAGGCCATAAAAAAGTGAAAAAGAATAAGAAAATGAAGAAAGGACATAAGGGGCATGGACACGGGTATGGACACGGACACGGTCACCATAAACATGGCAAGGTGAGAGTAAGATATTACGTCACTGTTGATCACTGTTAACTAAAGTTTGCCATTCTAAGAAAATCTACAGTTTGCCATGGATTGGTTTTAAGTGTATTCCCAAAATCAGGTGTTGTCATCTCTTGACTGTATTTCCAATTCAATATAAGTATTATTTAGTAATGTGAGATAATGTAATGTGTAATTACAACAATTTCTCATTAATCAGCTTGTACTTTGCTCTTCTCTAATTGCCTGATTTTTTTTTTTCCTCCAGTCCTCCAGCAGCAGCAGCAGCAGCAGCAGCAGCAGTGATTCTGACTAGGATCACCAATGGTGTATTACTCTATGAGGATGAATAGAAACGCCTGTTACTTACTACAATTATTTAACCACTCATCTTTAGAGCTTAATGTGTATTGTCTGTAGCACATCATGTTGTCAAACACTATTAAATTCTGAAATATAGGCAATAGCTTACAAGTGGGTAAATCTTAGGAGATCCTTTCAGCTGAATGTATATTACAACCACATTGTTCTGAGGTTATGGTAAAAATTGTATTTAAAGTTAGTTTAATAGTATGTTAATGTGATGCTGACAAAGAAGACAATGAACTTGGTGACAGTTTTTATTTCATGTTGCCATTTACATAGACATTAACCGTAAACAACAAAGACAAAACATCTGCATTTTGACAGTAAATTCTACCACTGCCTACCAGTGTTATAGGCTTTGTGATGTTACGCAAATGCAAGTTATTGGCATATGCCGACACTTTTATAATATAAAAAGGAAACGTGTAGCTGGACCACAACCTGAAGAGAAAATAATTTAAA